>JAJKFI010000003.1:38520708-38532587 GCA_029204185.1 Lerista edwardsae | reverse complement strand
TTTTTTTTGCTAAATAATGAGAATTTCTACTGAAAACACTACATAAAATGAAATTTAGATTAAATCTCAAAAAAAAAAAAAACACCGCTTCTGCTTATTATTGACACAGTTTGGCACAGGTTTAGATCAATTTCACAAAAATAACACCACTTCTGTTTACTTTTGACAAGTTTTGAGGAATCCACAAATAGTTTTCAGCAAGGGATCAGAAGGAGGAGTGGCAGAAACAGGAGGAAGCTTGCTTTAACTGTGAACATGCGTGTTCATCATTCACAGTGCAATCTGGGTGAATGGAATGTAGAAGTAGTAAGCAGCAGTGTTTTGATGCTTCAAGTAACAACCAGAGTGCAACTCGGGAATTTTTGAGCAGATCATTTCAGGCTGGGGAGTGTGTGCCAGTAATTGGTTGCATTTGTAGGGCCATTCACCCTCATTTATTGCACGGATTATACAATTTGCAATAAAACTTTGGATAAAAACACATAACCCCGCAATTTACTATTTTAATCAAGAAATTTTGGAAAAACGATCACCAAAAACCCCAACCCCTTCTTATGGCCCAACCCTATCATGTTGCTGATTAGTACGTGCTGGTGAGGTGCCATCACCCTGGAGATGGCCACTCATTGGCCCTGTGCCTGACCCTACCCCCTGGTCCATTGCCCTGGCAGCTGCCTGCATTGGGATAGGGTGAATATAGGAATTGGCTCCTCAGGTGTTGAACCAACCTCACACTAATGTCAGGATGCTGTGTCCAGGTCAGAGTTATGATTGCTGAAGCTCAATGGAACGACATTGTGAAGGCTACATCTGGGTTGTGGATTCAATGAATCACAGAATACTGTGTATTGAATGCAATAAGGTTGGCTGTCTGTTTTGTTTTGTTTTTTGCCTTGTTTTTTCTTTTCTATATTGAAGGATGTTTTAGGTTACTGTTTGTATGATACTGCCATGTATTCACTAATCTGTGTATGCCAATAAAGGTCTGTATTATTGTTGTTGTACTATATATTTGTTAAAAAAAAAAACCAACCCATTGAAAAATGGTGGTTTAGACTAGCCTGCCCATCTAAACCGTCTTAGGTGGAAAGGCAGGGCAAAAATTCTAATTCTTCTTCTTCTTCGTATAATAATAATGATGATGATGAAGATGATGATGATGATGATGATGATGATGTGACAGACTTCTTTTTCATAAAATAAGCAACATTTCAGTGTTACTTAAATATCTCTCTCTCTCTCTCTCTCTCTCTCTCTCTCCCCCAGACTGACCCAATGTTGGTTTCCCAGTGAAGTTTGAGAAATGCTGCTTTAATTAAATACAGGCAAATATTTTCTGCCATATGTCATAGGTAATGTAAAGTACATATGCAATGGTTTAACAAAGCATCTAAACTTCACAAAAAGACAGGGTTTCATCTGGATTCAGGGTCTCAGTGAAACAGCCAGCCCTTCTAATATCGTCTGCCCTTTTGTTGCACTCACCGCTGGAGAAGGCTAGTGTTTTTACAGTAATTCTTCACACTCAGCAAACACCTGAAACCACAACATCTTTGATACAAGTAAGGAAAAAAAACCTGTAATGACAGGAACAATATCTGAGAAGAGTAAACTACGGTCTACTTCGGGGGGGGGGGGCTTCTTTGAAAGCATGTCTCTTAGGGCACAATCCTAACCTGGAGTTAGGCAGGCAGATTTAGGCCAGCAAAGTTTGTCTGGCACAAGGGCCACCATAAAGCATGTTTGGACCACTCTCGGAGTCAGGGAGGATGGTGCACGTCTGTGGTCTGGTTATGCTGCTTAGATCTAGGACACCAAATGAGATAATCTCCATAGTTTTGTTTTGTGTTTTTTCAAGAAAATGTGAGACAATGAATAAAAGCAAGAAGCCTTGTCAGAGATGCTGGGAGATACTATTTTTATGTAACAGAGGGAACTAATAAGTAGCTGGTAAAGAATGAAAACAGTGTTTACACTGATGAACAGGTCCCTGGGATTTACTGAATGGATAAAGCCTTAAAAGGATTTTTCTTTTAATTTAGAATTTGGCTTTGAGTCTTAACAAAAAAACACCCATGCATTATATAATATTACCAAAACTTTTAACATTTATAGATTGGAACAATTTCCAGAGTGAACTATTTGGAAACGTTAAAGAAAGTTACAGAGACTTTTTAAAACTTTGCTTGAAATACTCCCATTTTTATCCTCCTAAAGGTATAGCCCAAATATTAAAACTTGTCTCATTCTTTTTTCACATTCCCTCTGTGTTCATTTGAAGGTGATATGAGTGAAGTTGTGCCATAGTTCGCTGCCGCATAGAAAAATGTCTCGGACCATCTCTAGATCTCATGGGCTGAATATATATCATCAACCTACATTCCACAGGAACTGTAACATAACTGAGGGCACAATCCTAACCTGGAGTTAGGCCGGCACAGTTAGGCCAGCAAAATTTGGCTGGCATAAGGGACATCGTAAAGCGTGTTTGGACCGCTCTCGGAGTCAGGGAGGATAGCGCACGTCTGTTTGCTCCAAACATACTTTATGGTGTCCCTTGTGCTGGCCAAACTTTGCTGGCCTAACTGTGCTGGCCTAACTCCAGGTTAGGACTGCACTCTTAAAGACAAAGTCTGAAGAATGTGTAAAATGATATCTCAGTGTTCGGATTGCTCTTAAATGCTAACATCTTGGATTGCATTCGTGTCTGACAACCCCCTGAGCATAATCTTTTAAGAAAGTAGCCTCATTTGAACCTGAAATTTTTTTTTGATTGAAAACACTTCTGTGTACCCATTTCTTGTGCTAAAAATTGCTGCAGATTTTGTCCACTGAGGTCAAACCCAGGGGCCAAATTAGCAACCAGAAAATTTTCCCATTGTATTCTTCTGTTCCTCTGGCTTGTTCTGCCCTTCTCTCCAATATCCACAAATTATGACATTTAACTAGAAGAATTTTTAAAGCTAGAATGAAAGTATGCGCAGAACTCTTGATTTCTTCACTACTGTTGAATCTTTTCCTCTGCTTTAACAAGATATTGATAAAACATTGCAAAAAGAAATCTTGACCTGCTTGTGCACATGCTTCAATAATAATAATAATAATAATAATAATAATAATAATAATAATAATAATTGTAGTAGTAGTAGTAGCAGTAGCAGTAGCAGTAGCAGTAGTAGTAGGCCTATATGCATGGCCTCCTCTGCATCTCATGCAGCTTAGGAGCAGGCGGAGGTCTCCTCGGGGTAAGGGGCTATTTTTTCCCCTTACCCAAGTAATGCCCCAGCCTGCCCTTTGAGACTACTCATATCTCCACCAATTTAGTTGGTAGAAGTCCAAGCAGCCAAGTGTAACTGATCTGGTATGTAACTGATCTGGTATAGTAAGGGAGTTAAAGTGGAGGCCTGCTCTGCCAATCCTGCCCCTTCCCATGCCTGTTCCGTTCTCCCCCTGCCCCAAAACTTCCCCTCCCCACCACCCTCCACACCCTTCTGCCATCTGGTGCAAACCTTATCTCCACCAGCAGCCATTGGGCCGGATGCAGTGTCAGCAGAGTGGTGCAGGCCTCTGCTCTGGCACTGCCTATTCTCTGGGTGTTGCAACATGCTTTGGCAGCATCTTTGTGATCGCTGCACAGGTGGATCTTCAGTTTAGGATTGGGCTCTGAAATAAATGGAAGGAAATTCACCTTTGTGGAAGAGGTGCATATCTTTCAGGAGAGATTTATTTTCGTTTGTTTATTTGGCTTCTCAGCATCTACTGGTTCTTTGAAGAGTAACTCATGCTCTTTGTAAATGGGAAGGAAAGAGAAGGCGACTCAGGGATGAGAACATTTAGAGAATCCTTCATTCAGCTCAGGATATGCAACAGCTAAAGAGTTACAGGCTTCCCCTCCCCCCTCCACTGTACAATCAATTTTAGAGAACCCTCCACTTTAGTCCATTAAGAATAATGAGCTAAGATGAGATACTCAAGGTTGACAGCACATTTTAAAAAGCTATAATTGCTGTCTCATAAGCCACTGTTGCTTCATATCAGTGGCTCAGATTTTCATTAGAAAAAGTCATGACAGGAAACAATTTATAGGAAAGTATTTGTTTTTTGCAAAGGAATAATGCATACATCCATAAGAAAGCTGAGGCAGGCAGAGATTTCTCTGAAGCTGTTTAAGCTCCGGACTCAAATCTACTCTGCAGAGCAATTAAACAGAATCCAACTGCATACGGTGGCTGACAGAATGTCATCTTCCCTTTCTGTTTTTTAATCTGCCAGATTTTGCAGGAAATAAGAGGTATTAAAAACAGGTCAGGCAAATGAAGCACTTTCCCTGTTTCTTCCCAGTATCCTATAGCTCAGTGGTTCTCAAATGGTTTAGTACCAGGAACCACTTTTTAGGATGACAATCTGTCTGGGACCCACCGGAATAAATGTAAAATCTTTATTGGCATACACAAATCAAGGTCATACATGTACAAGTAAAACAACTGATATACTACAAAGACAAGCTAATAACCAGGGGTGCTGACGTGCTTTCAACATTGGGGGTGCCAATAGCCCCGCCCCTGATGTTGACACAGCCACGCCCCCTGACATGACCACACCCCCTGACATCTCCACCCGGCCTTGGAAGAGGCTACCTCGGAAGCTGAGGAAAAATTAAGAAAGCCACGCAACCAATTCAGACACTGCGTGCTCCAAAGCTGTAAAAAAAACTCTTCTAGCTAGCCACGAGGGAGAGCTGCTCTGGGAGGGTAGGGTACCCCCTCGCCCTGGTGAGGCTGTGATGCTCCAGCAGAAGTGCAAACCCAAAGTTTCCAGTATCCCCCCCACACACACACACACAAGAAGGCTCAGGAGCATGAATGTAAATGAAGAGTGGAATGCTAAGAAACAAGTGAATGTTTACCCAGTGTAATAGAGTTCAGAGCTTCTCTAATGTCGGAAAGATGCTTAAAGAGAGCCCACAGCAATCCCAAAAGTTGGCCCGGCATTGGAGGAGGCTGCTTTCAGCACCCCCTTTCGAGGCAGGGGCAAGCAATCACATCCATCGCAAAGCAAGCGCCCGGCCCTGCGCCCGACATTGGGGGTGCTGAGCACCCCCAGAAAGTTAACCTTTGAAATTGGGAAAGAAATAAGTACCATTTGACGATGTTGAATAATTAACCGAAAATAAGTAGGAATTTGTTTAGCAAAATCCTGACATTCTGTGAGCGCAGTACTGACCTGCGATGGAAGAGGCAGGCCATCTGGCCTGTGCCATATCCAACGCAGGTTGGGGGCAGGCTGGAGCCTCCAGGGGACAAGGGCACATTTGTCCCCTTACCCCAGGGTCGGTGCCAGCCGCCCTGACGGGGCTGCTCGGATCTGAGTCCGAGCATGCTGCGGTGGCCCAAATATGGGCCGCATGCTAAACGCTTCCTTACCCTGGGGAGATCCTCAGCAACCTGTGTATGCGGCAGCCGCCATTTTGGTGCTGCTGCTCCTCCTTTGGAATGGGCTGCCCTGCTACAATCCTATTGCTGATGCTTCTGTTGCGTCTTTTTTCATTGTGAGCCCTCTTGGAACAGGAAGCCACTGAATTATTTAATTTCTCTGTACACCACTTCATACATTTTATTGCTGAAAAGCAGCATATAAATATTTTTCATAATAAACAATTTGATGAACTGTTGAGTAAACATGAACTAGGCCTCAGTCCACACTTATAAGACCGTCCAATTGAACCCATGAGCATAAATAAATAAATAAATAAATAAAGGAAGGAAGGAAGGATCCTCCTGTTTCTAGTCCTTTCTTTAAAAAAAACAAAACACCATGAAAAGCCAGTTTTACTATTTCCTGGCATCTAATTTCATGACAATGATTTCCACAGGTCAATTGTGCAGTGTGCAAAAAATGAATCCTGTTGTTGACTTTAAACCTGCCAATGGCTGGGCTTTGACTTCAATGCAATATATGTCTATTATGCTATCCTTCAACTCAAAGGAGTTTACCAGGCAAATCTTTTGAAAAGAAACAATTCTTTCTTCTGTCTCTCTTACAGCTGTGAATTGGGACAAGAGTGTTTTATAACCTTGGTGCACAATTTCCAAACCCATATATTTATAGGACAAATGCCAATAGCTAGAATGTTACACAAATAAGAATGCAATAAATTAAGATCAGGGTATTTACATAAAAACTTCAGCCTGGGGCTTTGCACAATAATTCATTTATAAGTATTTTACAGTATCTCCAAGACAGGGTCACCTAGTTTATTAAACCAAGCTTCATTTATAGCTTGGAAGTTTGAGAAAGTATCATCGATTACGTGTTGGTTAGTTACATCCTGCTGGATTGTGAACAATCAGTTCTGAAGACGCAATAGCCACAGGCATTTCTCAGCAGATACAACTGTGACAGTCACACACCTGTTATATAGATTGCCCTGTGTTATATCACAGCAAGCCATGAACTTAGTAGTTCAGGTTTGTGCGGCTCATATGGAAGTCAGTGGTCCGACTTTTGCTTCAGTGGCTTCACTGACTACTGGTTCATTTCTGTGCCCAATTCAAGGGCTAGTCTTGAACTTTTAAGCCCTCTGTATCTTGGGCTGTATCGCTGTATCTCTGTATCTTGTACCAGTGTATCAATCAACAGATACTTATATACCATTTTTCAACACAAAGTTCACAAAGTGGTTTACAGGCAAATAGTAATAATAAAGTTAAATGGTTCTCTGTCCCAAAGGGGCTCACAATCTAAAAAAAAAAAAAAAGCAGACCACCACCAGCAACAGCCACTAGAAAAGACACTGTGCAGGTAAGGGGTGAAGAGGTGCAATTACTCTCCCCCTGCTAAATCTAAGAAGACCACCACTTGAAGACCACCACCGCCTCTTGCACAGTTAGCAGGGGTAGTATTTGAGAGATCATCTTCTCTTGTATGATCCAACCTGCCTCTTTGCTCATTGACGTGGGCCCTTAGATGCGATGCTATCTATGGAAATGGGAGGAACGGTGGCAAGAAACTGGGCCTTCTTGGTAGTGGCACCCACTTTACGGAAGTCCCTCTGTTTATGTTTCCAAATGATTCCTTCTTCAGAAGCCTTCCGTCAAGGTCTTAAAACACTGCTTTTTAGACTAGTCTCCTGATTTTTTTTTGTTCTTTTATACATACCGGATGTTCTGCAGCTTTGTCATGGATATTGTTTTACTGCTGTATTTTATTTCCTTTGGGGATCAATCCTAAGGTATCGCTGGGCCGGCATAAGTCCATTACACCAGCCCTGTGCTGTTGCGGACGTTTCCTGAGGCATGTTTGCGCCAATCCAGGAATCGCTGCGTTGAGCCTCCAGGCCACCCCAGGCAAGCGGAGAAGGGTCAGCTGAGTATGGTGGCTTGAGAGGGTGGAGGGAAGTTGGGAGGAGGGCAGAGGGAAGGCAGAACGGGTGGGGGGGAGGGCGGCCCTGGGGGTGGGCCAGCCCAGGAATGGAGGTGGATCCAGGACCCCAGTCCCTGTCCTGTCTACCCTACACAGGCTGCTTGGATTTGCACCAAATCAATTTCACAAATCTGAGTAGCCCCATAAGGGTGGCTGGGGCTTTAACCAGAATAAGGGGAAAATAGAGATATAAAGAATTATTTTACAGTTTATAGAATGTTATATAACTGTTAAATAATAATATGCTTCATGATATATTTCCCAGCTTCTTCTTTTTTCTTTTTTCTTTGATACACTCTATGCTCTTCCCTATCAGGTTTCGATCTTGTTTGTTTTTTAACATACTTAGAGATAGACATTTATATAGATACTATATTTTTTGTTTCTGTTTAAGTGAGCGTACTGTGAAGACATAAAAGATTTGAATTAATAATAGAAATTGATATATTTTCAATGTAGCTATACTATAGTTGAGATTATTAGTTGCTTTGCTTGTAACTCTCGTACTGCCTCTCAAGTTTCCTTGTGTTCAATCCTTTGTCTTACCCATCCTATGTAACCTACTATCCTTACCTGTATCTTTTTTATTATAAAAAATTAATAAAATCATCTTCAAAAAAAAAAAAAAAGGAAAATATCCTCTTACCCGGAAGTGACCTCCAGTTGTCTGTGCTGGATATAACTCAGGCCAGACGGCCAGCCTTTTCCAGCATGGGTTAGAATTGGGCTGCTTCTCTCTTACTCTTTTGTCAGGGAGTAATTGCTGCTAATTTTTTTGACCTTTTTAAAAAATTGCTTAGTATTTATCATATGTTTTGTTCTGAGGTGTGTTTTTAATTATGTATAATATCATTTTTATATACATCTTGAAAAGCTGCTTCAGCTGCCCATCCAGGAGAATAAGCAAGCAAACCAACCACCAAACAAAATCAAGAGGACAAGCCCAGCTCAGGGATCAATTTTTTTCTCTTTCTAGCAGCTACAACAATGGAAGCTTTTAGGAGGACATGCGAAAGCCTGAAGAGTTGGGATGTGCCTGGAATTTTTTGAGACGTTGAATTTGCTCTAGGAGAGGAGCAAGCAGCTCGTGGGTCTCTCATAGCCAGCTCCATACACACAGCCTGCTCCCTGCAGTCCTACAGCAGGGGTTCATTAGTCTTGGACCTGACACAGCTTACGGGTGGAGCACTCGTAGGGCTGCATCCCCTACAGGTTCATCTGCAGTGAGAATTCTGCAGGTTCATCTGCAATGAGAAGGAATGTAATAAGTTTGTTCTGTAAGTGCAATGTGAAAGTGCTTCTTTTATGGCTATTATTATTCTGTATGTACTGAGAAGGGAATAATGATAGACCCTGCAGGCACACACAGATACCCAGCGCAATCCTACACTGCTTGTCGCGTCGGCACTACATCATAGCGTCGACGCAACTGGGTGAACACTGATGCGGGAGCACCAATTGGCACCCCCACATTGGCGCTTAAGCAGTGGCGGATCTAGGGGGCAGGGGGAGCACAAGCCCTGAGCGCCATCTTGGGGCTGTCTAGGGGGGTGCCAGTGGCCCCCACAACATTGCGCGGGTTGACCTGGGCTCCGGAGCCCAGATCTACCCATTAGAAATGGCCGCGGGTAGACCTGGGCTCCCTATAGGGAAACAACAACATTAGAAACAACAGCAGAGCCCAGATCTACCCATTAGGACCAGCCACGGGTAGACCAGTGCTCCACTGGTCAGGAAGGCATCCATAGTGCAGACCTTCCCCCACCCATTCAAAACATCTTTCCAGTGCCAAGGCATCTTTAATCATAACTTTTAAGGTCACGGTGAGCTTAGCCTTAGTTTTTTTTTTAGTTGGTTCTTAATATTTGCTGACTTCAGTTTGAAATCCCTGTGTCTCCACTTTCAAAAATCTGAGTCAGTGTCTGAAAAAGCCACATGTGAGCAGAGACCATCATGCAATGCATCATGCAATGCGGGAGAGCGATTGATGGCGAGAGGGAGATTGCGGGGGGAGGGCGGGATGTGGGTGGGCTTGGAATCAGCCATAAGGCTGAATCCCAAGCCTGATTGGGAGGCCGCTGTTTAGCAGGCGCAGATCCAGGTAGCACATCAGGAAGGCTGGAGCCTCCCCTACAGTAAGGGCGCGAACGTGCCCTTTGCTATGGGGAGGCTCCACCCTCCCCAACCCAGCCTTGGATTTGGCACCGGCTGGTTGGCCTTGCCAATCCAACACTGGGTAGGATTGCGCTCACAGACACAGACCCCCCCCCAGCTCTCTGCAGGATCTATAGGATAATTTTTTCCTACTGAAATAAGCCCCATTGAACACATTGGGGCTTCCTTCTGAGTAGTGGTGAAGCTAAGGTACCTGCTACTCAGGGTCAAAGAAGATATTGTTGCCCCCACTCCACAACCAAATCAAATTTAGGGTACAGTCTTAACGTGGAGTTAGGCCAGCACAGTTAGGCCAGGTCAAGGGCCACCGTAAAGTATGTTTGGACCACTCCTCCACAGGATGCTGCTGGAGCCACTATTCCTTCCTTCCTTCCTTCCTTCCTTCCTTCATTCATTCATTCATTCATTCATTCATGTATATAACACCATTCTTTAAAGCACCATTGGCACTGCTGAATCGCCACATGGGAGTTGCATTGGATTGGGCTGCCTGCCATGTACAGCCGCAGCCCTATAACCCTTTCCAACCCCACTGAACATAGTAGCACATTTCTGAGTAGACATGCATAGACTTGCGCTACAGGTTAGTTACGATACGTCTCTTGCAAATAGGTTTGGAGCATCGAATCGCAGAAATCTCAGTTTCCTGCTTTCTAGTGACTCACAATGAGCACTGCAAGCAAATGCAGCACTGCATAGTCAGCAAACGTGGAGCACGACTCTCTCTGCTGGTTGAGGCTGCATGGCAGGAATTAATATGGCCAAGCATCTTTGACACCCATTACATCACATTCAAACTCATGTTTGAATGAGTTTCGGAGATGACATGAGACTCAAGCCCTTGGGGTTAGCCGTGACTCCTTGACATCATCTTTTGGCATCCGTCTTCTCTAGCACATTATTCAATCACTGCGGAGTAGACCTTCTGTTGGAAAAGTGAGTGGACTTCAGGGGCTTCTGAACAATTGTATCATTTCTCAAGCTGGTTCTACACAGAGGTCTCCGGAGAGCAATGCATTTGAAACAGGGAATTCATTTGTCCACAGACCATGTCAGCACCCCACATCGCCCCCACCACAGTCATCTTCTCTTTCTTTTAATCTTTCTAGCTTGGCTTTTGTGTGTTTTCCCTTCCCCGTTCTTTTCTTACTGCCAGGTCCTATGTTTAGCTCAATATATCTAGTGGTATGTAGCTCCTATGCGCTGCTATCACAATGATTGCGTGATTAAACGTCTGAAGGATCATGCTTTTGAGCTTCCATCATTGTCTGAAAAACCATGCCTTCTGGCTCCCTTCCTCTCATCCCAGATGTTTGGGGGCTGGCTGTGGTTATTCAGTGGTAAGGAGACAGTATGCAACACAGGCTTGTAGCCATGACTTTTTAGGATGACTTCATGTATTCCAGGGGTGAGTCTTGGTATTTGAAAGAGCCCTGCTGTGTGCTAGTACAAATTAAACCCTTGTGTTGCATGGCAGGGCAGAGTTTGCATCATCCCTCTGTTCCCCAGGCTGTCTATGTGGAAGGGTTTGGTGTCAGTTCTGGAACACTAGCCTCAACACCTGATCCTATTTGGATGCCATACCAATGGCGCAACAATGCCAGCATGATGTCCGTCATCTCCTAAGCCTGTCCTCGCAATGCCATGCCAACAGCACACCAATGCTGGAGTGACAAGCGCCATTTGCCAAGCCAAGCTTGGCAAAGCAACGCTGGTGCAGTATTGCTTACCAGTAACACTCCCCGCACCCACAGAAACACAGACACAGCCCATTATCTGTGATGTGGCACCCTGACATCAGCATATCATCTGCTGGCACTATGCCGACACCATGACATTGGCATGTCACTGCTGTGAAATCAGTGTATCATTGGAAGGGACGGGTTTTTTTTGGTGATCAACACAGAACATGAAATAAAACAGTTCCGTTCCAATTACAACAGAACACGATATTCACATCAACATACGGAAAAGCCAACATTTAATGACATAACACCACATTTGTTTCCTGTTGAGGCAGTAATTTTCAGTAAGGCAACCAGCTGCCTGCCCCCTCCCCTCAGCATTTCAGACAAAGTGGCTGTGCATGTAGGCCCTGCTTTGCCCTCCCCACGTTAACCCAGAGTGCAGGACAGGGCATACACATTTGTTACTTTGTGATTGAATTAATTTGTGTTGATTCTAAATGTGTGATCAGGTGCTCTGAAAACTGTTGAGTGCTATAGAATCCTCAGTGAGAGAGAGAGAGAGAGAGAGAGAGAGAGAGAGAGAGAGAGAGAGAG
>JAJKFI010000003.1:38509713-38520698 GCA_029204185.1 Lerista edwardsae | reverse complement strand
GAGAGAGAGAGAGAGAGAGAGAGAGAGAGAGAGAGAGAGAGAGAGAGTTCACATGTGCCCAAGTGGCATGCCTATGTTCTTGTTCATTGCATGAACATGTGGAGTCTGGGACGTGGGGCAATTCACACTGCCCCTCATGCTCATTTTCGTATCCCCCAGATACGTTGTGTGAATGGGGCTTTCTCACCATGCCAGCCCATCTTGATAATGGAGAAATGGTTGTCAGGGATGAGTGACTTGATCAGCCCTTTGTCCAGCCATGCCTCAATTCCATTTTTTATTGGGCGGATGGAAACGAGTGTGCTATTGTTAGAATGCCCCACTCCTGTCATTTACTTTCAGTGAAAAGTAACTTGATTCGATGGCTAGATTTGGCTTTGGGATGAACCAGTGAAAGCAATTGATTGCAGGAACTGTCTCTTCCTGTCCTTGCCTTGAGGAAGAAGAGCACACTTAAGTGTGTCAGGTTGCTGTGTGTTAGTATGTCAGGCCTGGTGTGGCTGATTGCTAAATGTGACTTCAGTTTTTTGGTCTCAAGCATGACATTCTTCTGCTTGACAACTGAAGGTGGAAGCAAATGTGATTCTGGGTAACCATATTTGACCCCAAACAAGGAATACTGAACACTGTGAGCCAAATCCTATCCCACTTTCCAGCACTGGTGTAGCTGAGCCAATAAAGTGTCTGCTGCATTTTGTGGTGGTGGGGAAGAGATGGAGGCCTCCTCAAGGTAAGGGGATATATGCTTGCTTTCCTCAGGGCTGCATTGCAGTTGCATTGGCACCAAAAAGTTGGGCCCTGGTACTCTTATACTCAAGGTGGGATCTTTTTTTTAATCAAGCAGGAATGATGGGCTGCACTACGATTTCTACTTCTCAACAGGTATGAACTGACCAAAGTGATGCAGTGTTGTTGTTGTTTTGCAACTTGCTGAACTGGATCTTGCAGAGAAAAGAAAGGCTCCTCTGCCTGTGAAATTTGGGGTGGCAGTGGTGGATCTGCTTATTTGGGCCATGGTTTCCATGTGGCACAGGATGCCTTTTGCATCAGCTGGGTTGTCTCACCATACATGTGCTCTGTGCTCCCCTGCATCAGTGTCTGTACCTACTGCTGTATTGTCTTACCTTCCCAACCCCATGGACTGCCTCATTCATCGTGGCGACAGAGACCGGATTGCTTGCGAGCCCCAAGGATCCTGCTGCATCCCCTTCCCATCCTGAAGCCCCTGGGATCACTACAGTGAGACGCTGCAGGCCCTGACACCTGCTGTTAAAGTGGTCCCCACTCCCTTCCCTGTAGCATGGCCAGCCTTAGGTTATGTTGACCCATTTGACCAAATTGTGCCTGTGCCTGGAGGGCCTCGCACTGGGGCAGCAAGCAAAACACCTGCAGCTGCAGCTGGCACCTTCCTCTGTAGCTGATGGTCTGGCATGGAATCTCCCATGCCAAGGCTTTGAGAGGAGAGCACAGTACATGGAGCATTGCCACTGGGTGACCCTTCTTCTTGCCTGCCCCTGGGACTGATTGGCTTGAAATCAGGCCCCCTAGAAGCAGTTGGGGTGACACTGTTGCCAGGTGCCTCGCTGCTCATCCTGGAGAGTAGGGAGTGCAAAATTGTCTTGCATTTGGCTCCACAGCTCCAAAGGCCAGCCATGCCCTGCAGGGTCCATTCTGTGGTCATTTGAGGTAAGAAGAAGGATATGGAAAAGCAGCCCCTCTCTGCCAGCATCTAGCAACCTGGGAACAGCTGGGACAGTGGTGTCATTCAAATGATTTAGGAACAGGAACTCACTTTTGATTGGCACTTGTCGGGAACCCAGAACCAGCCACGGAGCCGTTCTGGTCCGTTCCCCCTTAATGACATCACTGCCTTCGCCCCCCCTAGGAATGCGGAGTCGCTCCCTTTAACCCTCTGAGTGCCGGCCAACCAAGAAGAAAAGCTCTTTGTAGAGGAATTGGGAGCGGGGAGGAGGGAGAGTGAAGTGGGCGGAGTCAACCCTAATTTTAACTAGTGGAACTGAGTTCCCCCACATTCCCCCTGCATGACATCACTGAGCTGGGATCACATCCACACTTTTATTTTACAGCTTCAAGCTGGGCCCTTGCAAGCTGTGTGGCTTTGACACAGCAGAGTAGCAGGTCTTCATGAGGTTTGGCGGCACCAGTGACATCACTGTCTGTCCTGGACTTTGCAAAACTACAGGGGACTGTCTGGAACAAGCAGGTGAGCAGCCTTCCAGAGGAGCAGCTGGAATCTGCCTGGCCACTGCTGCCAGGAATGCTGTGGGCTTCGCTTGTGGTCTGCATAGCTGAGCATGCAGAGGCTCTGGTTGCTCCTGCTGGGAAGGCCGCCTGAGGAGAGCAAGGAGAGAGTAATGAGAAATAGATAGGAGCAGTGGTCTTTGAATCAGGAGGTGGTCCACCAGTGGTCTTTGAAGCAGGAAGCATGCTCACTATTTGCAATGCAGAGTGCAGTCACCTAAGTGCACATGTGATAGTGCCCTGTGGGAGAGTGTACATGCAAATGAAGCGAGTGTACATGCAAATGAAGCAGTGAGGCATTATCTTTCCCTCCTTTGTGGGGGAGTTGCAGAGAACTTTGACTATAGTGTCTACTCTGCTTCCCTCCCCTCTCTTTCTTCCCTCCCTTCGCATGCAAAAAATTCCCTCCCCTCTCTTGCTTACCTGTCTGGGGAGCCTGTAACCCCCTCTGCAGGCCTCAAAATGTGGAAAATGTGGTGTGGAAAACCCCACTTCCATTTTTTTTTTTTGCCAGAAACAGGAAGTGGTTTAAAAAAAAAACATTTGACAACATTTTCACACCTCTGGGAGGGCTGCAGGGGGGGCTGCAGGCTCCCCTGATCCTCCAGAGAGTTTTAGCTACCCCCAGATAAGTTTAAAAGTCCCTTCCCTGCCAAGCAGCAGCACAATTTTTGAGATCGCGCTGCTGCTCCCCCCTCCCCAATCACAAACACTTACAGGCAGTGATGTAATTCAGGGGGAATGGACCAGAACGGGCGTTCCGGATCCTAACGGGCTCCGTGGCTGGTTGCAGGTTCCCAACAAGTGCCAATCAGAGGCGTTTCTACAGGGATGGCAAAGCTCTAAGTTTTGCAAGAAGCCTTACCCTGTCGTGTAAATCCCTCCTCTCCCTTGCTGCTGTAGCCAGTAAGCAACGCCAAGATTGGCTAAAACGGTGCAGGAGAGGAGTAATCTCCACTGCAAGGTAAGGCTTCTTGCAAAACTTAGAGCTTTGCCATCCCTGTAGAAACGCCACTGGTGCCAATCAAAAGTGAGTTCCTGTTCCTAAATCATTTGAATGACACCACTGCTTACAGTGTTCCCAAATTCCAATTAAGACTTTGGAAGCCAGTGCTATCCTATGTTGTCCCAGACTGTTTTTTTATCCCTGAAGATAGGCATTGTGCCTAAGAATTTTTTATATACTGTGTTTCAACGAAAAGTTCTTAAACTAATCTACATTGAAAAAGCAGTGAGAACTTTTTGTCGTCTACCCAAAAAGAATTTACACAGAGGTTGTTCTGGTCATCAGCGCACCATTGCAGATCGCTTGGACGTGAGCAGTTTGAGTGTTTCTGTACATTCTAAAACATCATAGCAAACCAACTCCGGCATAGGTACTGGACAGGCAAAGGCCAGTTTTTAGCTAGCGATATAGGTGAGAATATTGTGGGTGGCAGAAGAAAGCTAAAATGCCTCTATTTTCTTTTGGCGCATTTGTATCATCCATGAATTTTGCCGTCATTTTAGCACAAATCTGGAGGGCATCATTTTTAGCTCTGAAAATGCTGAGATAAGAACTATAATCCATAACCCAATTAGTCAGGACATGTAATATTCATGAGAAAAGAGATAAAGGAAAAGGTTTAATAGTTTCAATGTTTGGGAGTATATCCTATTCTGCTTACCATGGTGAATTTAAAATACTTCTGGTAAACTTGCACACATTGGAAAACAGAGGAGAGGAAGAGGCAGTCCTGTCAAATGAGCTCCTTTCTTGGAGAAAAATGATGAATACAGTCTTCATGTTGCTTATAGCTTTCCAGTTCTTTTATCCAAAAAGTTACTTAGTTATTTATTACAAGGGAAAGTAACAAGTAGAGACTGAAATTATAAGCAAAGGACTATTATGGCGGAAGCAAAGAATCTGCTTAGTGCTTGCCATGTTTGCATGCTTAAGAGCGCAATCCTAACCTGGAGTTATATTAGGCCTGGAGTTAGGCCAGCAAAGTTGGGCCAGCACAAGGGACACCATAAAGTATGTTTGTACCACTCCCTGAGTCAGAGAGGCCAGCACACAGACATGCACCATCCTCCCTGACTCCGAGAGTGGTCCAAATGTGCTTTACCCCTGCTAACTGGGCAAGAGGCACTTTTTCAAGTGGTGTTCCTCTTATATTTAGCAGGGGGAGAGTCCCTATTTACCCCTATGCAGTGTCTTTTCTAGTGGCTGTTGCTGGTGATGTTCTGCATTTTTTTTAGATTGTGAGCCCTTTTGGGACATGAAGCCATTTAACTATCATCATGATCATCATGATCATCATCATCCTGTAAACTGTAAAATTGAGGGTTCACTGTACTGACTATTGTTAGCTGTTTTGGGGGCTACTGCTGCCCATAGAGCTTCATATGCATAAAATAAATAGAAAATACTGTCTGGGAATGACCACCATATGCAAATATCTGATATGGGTTGATCCAAAGCTCCTTTTTTCCCCAACAGAAGGAAAAATTCTTCCAGAGAAGGAGTCCTTCTGTTGGAGGCAGATTTCTTCCACTTTTTGCTTCCAGCCCTATGAATGTCCACATTCTTCTTTGTCCCTTTTTCAGAGAACAAATTGGTTCAGAAAATCAGCATTGGCCAAAGATCAATGGTGAGGCTTCCAATTTAGAGATTTCTGTGGACTTACACAATTTCTGCACAATCTCATGGCGAAGTTCCTTGGAAACAGAACAGATTCGTGATCAGATGGTCTTCCATAAAGAAAGAATTATCTACTACTAGCAAGCAAAGCAAAAGCCAACATTAGAACCTAATGACATTATAATCCATATAAAGAGGGAATGATTGATTAATTAAGCTCACACAAAAGTCACACTGTAGCTATGGAATCCAATGTAAGGAAATTGACAGTTTTTATTGTCTGTTCTCAGTTGCAGCTGCTGATGTAATGGCTGCTTGTTCTGTGCTCAGGAAGGTCCAGTTGTCCCTGTTTGAGCCAACAGTCATTACTCTTTGATTCTTCCATTACTTTTGGGGTCTGAATTCCTGAGGGCCCTTTCTCTATTGTTGAGAGTTGCCTGTGTGAGGTCTAAGAATTGTCTTTCTCTATTCTTTCCCCCCTTTCTTAGACATATATAATTGGCTGCTTTCAGTTTAATGGCCCCTCTCTTTTCCTGTTCTCCCCAAAGCTCATGTAATCCATGACCAGACTTTCCCTGACATCATGAAAACAGAAAAGATAGACAAATAGATAGGGAATAAAGCCCAGATATAGCAATTTAATTTACAGCATGCAATTTCATGCTCAGTCAGAAACATGGACCTCACGTGAACATGTCCTACCCAATATATTAGCTTTTCTTTCTGGCATGCTCTTCGGCCAGTGAAACACAAGAATATGTTTTGGCTTTCTTTCCTTAGACCATTGGTTCAATGACAAACTTGGTTATGTATCGGTTTTCTCTCCCAAATGTGCCCTGTGAAATTCTGCTGTGCATTTGGAACGATCCCTGGTTTTGCAGCTCTTGAATCTCAGATTTGTGGTGAAAACAACTTGCTCGTGAACTTGTGACTTCTAACCAAGGCCTTGTTGTCGTGGAGTGCAAGTTGTCCTACTCTCCAGTTGGATGACCAGGTGTGGCCATAAAATGAGACATTTTGGCAGTGCAGGAGACATGGGGAAGTTAATTCCATTATGAGCACAATCCTAATGTGGAGTTAGGCCGGCACAGTTAGGCCAGTAAATCATGTTTAGACCACTCTCGGAGTCAGGAAGGATGGCACACGTCTGCGTGCTGGCCTCTGACTCCAAGAGTGGTCCAAACATACTTTATAGTGTCCCTTAGGCTGGTCAAACTTTGCTGGCCTAACTATGCCAGCCTAATTCCAGGTTAGGATTGCTTTCTCAGTCATCTTGAAATCACTAAAGAAATCATGTGAGATTCTATGTATGACATGTGAAAAACCACAATGCCACAGTGTACAGGGCTGGAGGAAGTGCAAGAGAGTAATTCTTGTGTGACTTCCAATAGAGGAACGTATGTGGAAGAAAAAGATTATTTCTGTTCTGTTTGGTGAGTGTCATTCGCTGTCAGCGATGTTTGGGAAGGATCAACATTGGGAATTTTTATCTCATTTCTTTTTTCTGTAAAAGTTCATTTTAACAAATGTTTTTTTTTTAAGGAAATGTGTCCCCTCTGTATCTGTGCATAGCATAATGATAGATTACAACATATTTAATGTGATCCCTAAAACTGAATGTACATGTTCTTAAGCTAGAATCAATCCCTCAAACAACTCTGAGAGGACAATCTTAACCTGAAGTTAGGCTGGCACAGTCAGGCCAGCAAAATTTGGCCGACACAAGGGCTACCATAAAGCACATTTGGACAATTTTCAGAGTCAGGGAGGATGGTGCACATCTGTGTGCTGGCCTCTCTGACTCGGAGAGTGGTCCAAACATACTTTACAGTGTCCCTTGTACCTGCCAAACTTTGTTGGCCTAACTGTGCCAGCCTAACTCCAGGTTAGGATTGTGCCCTGAATGATAAAACCAACACAAATTTAAAGGAAAACTAGAAATACAAGAACACTCTGTTGTCAAAATATAAGGTAAGAACAATGGTTCCCACCTAAATGTAATCCACATAAAACAGTTTCACTTAACCAGCTGCTCAAGCTTCTGTGGCTATAACGGTGATTGGGCAGTAGTGCTCTCCCCCCCCCCCAATAGGGTTGTTGATGCATATAGGCTAATATAGGCTAATAAGTCAATTTTGCTAATATAGGCTAATATGGGCTAATATGGGCTAATATAGGCTAATATGGGCTAATATGTCAATTTTGCAACCAACCAAAAAATTTAATTAAGTACCTGCTGAGTACAAAGAGTCATCTCTCTAGAAGGAGAGAACATTCACATGTAAGTCTATCAAGTCAACTTAGACGGACTATGGTTCAACTGAAGTTGTATTCTCTTTGGTGGAAGCACTTCTTAGCTAAGGGTCCACAGAGAAAACAACAATGGTCATTTTTCTCTGCATCTATGAGTCATTCCTTTCTGAAAGCTGTTGTTACAGTAATTCTCGTGTAAACAAAGTATTTGCCAATTGTGGCTGAATATTCTGGGATTTTGTACAGGATTGCAGTCCTACAGTTAATTTTGAAGTAACTATAGCCAAAACACATTTATGCTATATACTGCAGAAAAGGACAAACTGAGAGACCTAAGGGATTGGTTTCTGCATACCACTTAGTGCTAGGCAAGCTCTCCCTCAGCTCAACTGGTAATAGGACTGAAATGCCCATGTTTTCTTGACAGACATAGGTCTTTTTTGAGAGTGGGGCCCTCCCCACTAGTTTACCCTTTTTCTTAAAGCAAGGATGTCAAACCTTTTTCATACAGTGGGCCAAATACCATACTAGTCGAGGGCTGGAAGTGATGTCATTAAGCAGGATGTGATGTCATTAAGTAGGTCATGACCAGAAATAAGCACTTTTTTTCTCTCAGGAACTCATTAGCTGCAAATGAAAATATGCAAATCTTGACCATATTTTCAAGAAATGGAAGAGCCCAATTATGCCGGCCGCACTGTCTGCAGTGAGACCTTAGCACAGCACAGCAGCTGATTGTAGTGCTGGAAGATAAAGAGTTTCCGTGGGTCAAATATGACCCACAGGCCTTATGTTTCACACCTCTGAACGCTAACCCTTGATGGGGCTAGGGAGCATCAGTTGCTGTGATGGCTGGCGCAACAATTTTCAACCTTTTTTTTTCATTTCATGGCACACTGAGAAGGTGCTAAAATTGTCAAGGCACATAATCAGTTTTTTGACAATTGACAAGACACACTTTCCTGTTGGTTTGGGGCTCACATTCCCCAATGGCCCTACTAACGTATACCCTTCCCCAAACTCCTGTGGCACGCCTGCAGATCATTTGTGGCACGCCAATGTGCTGCTCCTAATGGCCGCATTCCAGCTCCACCCCCTCCCTTCCCAGGCTAACACACCTGAGAGTTGAATCAGGAAACCAATTACTTTCTCCTTTTGAAAGATTTAGTTAGAGTGTTGTATCTGGGCATAAATTTGAGCTGTAACAGAAAAAAAAAACCAAGGGTAGATATTGTGACATTTGTTGTTCTAGCATAATACAACAAATATTCAAACCTCAATAAAGTTATCTGTTTGTGAGCCTGAGTAATCACATTAAAGCAA
Organism: Lerista edwardsae; assembly: GCA_029204185.1. NCBI lineage: Eukaryota > Metazoa > Chordata > Lepidosauria > Squamata > Scincidae > Lerista > Lerista edwardsae. The sequence goes on along the minus strand of JAJKFI010000003.1, from coordinate 38,512,237 downwards.
TTTTCAACCTAACGTGCAACGGCAAATTTAGACTGGCAGAGGCCTAAGCGATATAACACCCCTTGTTAAAAAATTACATCCCAATTGGCTACACATAATATCTATATAAGGTATATATCAGTAGTTCCTAAACTGGGTGCTGCAGCAAACTCACACAGGGCAAACTCATCCTCTCAAACTGTGGCGCAGGCAAAAAGTCCCTGTCAACCCCAGGCCAATCAAGAGGAGTGCAAAATGTCCCTACTCACCCCCCAAGAGCAAGTGAACCTTGGACTGTTGTTCTGTGTAGACGAATGGGGCTAGTTTCCAATCCATCACACACTGAGGGCGCAATCCTAACCAACATTCCATCCCTGACATACCTGGTATAACGGAGCCTATTCTGCATTCTGCAGTGGAATAGTAGTCACAGAGGTCTCCTCAAGGTAAGGCCTCCTCTCTTACCTCAGAGATGCATTGCCCTTACCCTGGTGCAGGAACGTTGGTTAGGATTGCTCCCTGAGTGGCAACCCATGTTGTACCCTAAAGGACTGTTCAGTCTGCCCCCCTGCTTCTACCCTCCACCAATGATCAGGTCTAATTCTTCCATCTTATCTTGATGCACTACAACATTGTTATGGGAAATAAATCCATGCAGGTTTCTGTTCTTCTGAATGACATGACATATGCTAAATTATATGAGTTATTAATCATATTTTGCTTATGTGCGTCTTTGTGTTAATATGTTTTTCAAGAGCAAATTCTTCCTTTTTTTAGTTTAAAACAAATGTGGCATTCAGCACAGCCTGTTCAAAATGGTAAAAGCTAAATGCACATGACTTTTTTATTTTATTTTAATAAAAAGGGTTTAAACATCAGGCAAATTTAATAAAGTAGACTCTTATGAACACGTGTAATGAAAAGTGAAGGTTTGTTTTCTTTTTATTCCTTTCTTGTTTTAGTTCTGAAAGTCTGCTTTTCAAACCCATGTTTGGTTTGGTTTCTTAAAAAGAAACCCAACAACCTCTCTTAAATAAAGCAATAAAAGAAGCAGGAGAGGACCTGAACAGTAGCGATATATATTGAAAAAGAGCAACTAACTGAGTAAAGGGAAAGAAATACGCCCATTAATTTACAATGCATTAAGTGCTAAGACGTTAATAGCTTTATTGCAAATAAAGCATTTTCATAGTCAATATTAATTATTGAGGGGGGAGTGGATGGAACAGAGCAAAGGGGGGCAGGTTAGGCCAGGGGGGCAGAACGCTCACTGTGTGCCAAAGGCATATAAAGGGTACCGATTGAGGGGGAGCCTGCCCGCCCTTCTGACAGCACTTTCTGCTTGATGATGTCACTTCCTGCCACAACATCACTTCCAGGTTAATGACATCACTTTCGGTGGGTCCTGACATGAGTACAATTCTAAAAAGTGGGTCCCAGTCTAAAAGGTTTGAATACCACTGGTGTATAGGATTGTAGCCTGTGAAATACACAGGCTGGACTAGATGGGATCCAGCTCTGTTTATGTTCTTATGATCTTAGAAAGACATATGTAATGGTCTTATTATAACTTATCAGACCATTACCTAAGACTTCAAGGTTTCAGAAGTTTCTATGGTCATGTGGCTGGCATGACTATACGCCAAGGCGCACGGAACACCATTACCTTCCCACCGAAGTGGTACCTATTTATCTACTTGCATTTTTACATGCTTTCGAACTGCTAGGTTGGCAGGAGCTGGGACAAGCAACGGGTGCTCATTCGCCAGCATACCTAGGCCCAGATCATGTGGTTGCTTATCCAGTTTTTCTGGGGAGCTGAACACATGAGGCTGGCCTACATACCTGTAGGCCAGACTGGAAGGCGGTTTCATCCGATCCAGCCCCACCATCTTTCCCACTCTACTGAGAACGTTTGACTCCTTCTATACATTTGTGATGAGGGTGAATTTTCTGAATGGGAGACCAAAGACTTTGCAGCAAGCTCTCCTTGCAGCAAGCAAACAATGATCAGATAACATGACATTGGGCTGGCATTGCAAATGTATGTGTGCATTGCTGCTAGCAGATTCCTTGGCACAAATGCATATAATGAGGTTTGAGTTGCAGCTTCTGCTTCAGCTCTGGAATCAAACATCTCCCCACATGACAAGGAATCATGGGTTCCTTATTCCCAACTGTGTTCTCTCTCTCTCTCTCTCTCTCTCTCTCTCTCTCTCTCTCTCTGTGTGTGTGTGTGTGTGTGTGTGTTTATAGTCTCCAAATTACACTTTGATTATAGTCTGCAGTTTGAACGTTCATTTTGAAAAAACAAGTGGAACTAAACCGCCACCAGAAGATTATGGCCCCTGCAGAATCGTTTCGTATCTTTATTTCATTTCTTTAGATCTTGTCCATCTCCAGCAATTCCAGGCAGCTCAAAATGAGAGGTGAAAAAAATACAATAGTGCAGTATAAATATCATAAAACAGAAGCAGCAAAACACTATCAAGACAATTAGAGAGAGAGAGAGAGAGAGAGAGAGAGAGAGAGAGAGAGAGAGAGA
>JAJKFI010000003.1:38481601-38509703 GCA_029204185.1 Lerista edwardsae | reverse complement strand
AGAGAGAGAGAGAGAGAGAGAGAGAGAGAGAGAGAGAGAGAGAGAGAGAGAGAGAGAGAGCTCCCACAGTAAATAATAATAATAATAATAATACATGTATTTATATACCGCCTTTCTTAAGATCACTAGATTTCTCTAGTGATTACAACTCAAGGCGGTTTACATAGGCAGACTTTTCATAAACCCGAAGGTTTTTACAATTTACAGAAATGTTCTGTCTTTCAAGAACTACACACATTCAGATCTTCCTTAAAGAACTTCTCTTGCCAGTTTGAAGCCAGAGCTATTGCGAGCTCCGACAGCACCTTGGGTGGGACAACGATATGATGCATCGCCGCCCCCTAGCACCTCAGCCCCGCCCCCTGCACCTCCTCGCCATGCCCCCTGCACTCAGAATAGCTCCATTTATTTATTTATTTAATTTATGCCCCGCCTTTCTGCCCATAGGCACACAAGGCGGCTTACAACAAAAAAACAGTAATGCAATAAAATTTACAACATTAAAAATCAGTAATTTAAAAACAATATTAAAACAGTTAAAATTTAAAACAACAGAATTTAAAATGATGATTTAAATGGAATCATTTAGGAGTGATTCCAAACACAAGGGCAGGCAGGTGGGCCACACGTGGTGGCAGTCCCGGCTCCGTGAATAGCGCCCCGGAGAGCCATCATATGTCACCCCATAAGTGGTCTGTCCCTGTTTAACGCTTGGACAAAGTTAGTCCAATAGTAGAAAATATTGTTTGAAAAGTGCACATGAATTCTGCAGATCCAGGATTCCTCTATTTAATTTTAAAGCACTAAGTGATGTCCTAGTTTATGTTCGTAATTTTTGCAGCTGGTCTGAATTTCTGCCAACCCCACCAGCCTTGTGTAACCGCAGAGTGTTTTCCCTACAGCTACAGGCCATATTGGAAACTGGCTCATATTTTGTAGGTTTAAAGCAGAATCATTCCTGGCCAAAGTGCAGCGTCAACAAAAAAATGATGTCGAAGGAATGACTTTTGAGTTTTACATTTCTCTGAGAAATCAAAAAAGAAGACACAAGGTGCGCACCAAACGGATGAGTTGGCAGTGTGTAATAGAAATGTTTTAACAGATGATTAATTCTTTGACATTCCAATCATGGAAACACTGGAGCTGAAGTTCTTTTGCCAGACTATGATTTGGCTTTCAGAGAATGTAGAACTACAAAGGGAAAACAAAGTATTCAATATACCATTTTTAACATACATTCATGCATGCACTGATGGTGCATTTCTAGGATGTCACAAAGGAAATTAAATAGGATAGGATGACTAAATAGGAAAAGGAGAAAGCCACATATTTTATCTTGTCACAGCTCGGACACCCAATACTCATAAACTGACAACACAATCCTATGCATCTCTACTCAGAAGTAAATCCTATGGTGTTCAATGGTGCTTATTCCCAGGAAGTTTTATATCCAATGCACCAGTGTTATTCAGACTGAGGGCTGGGTCCCACTTGGTGGCTTGCAACCTGATGTCAGGTAGGTCACGAAAAGTTGGGAGCAGCCATCTTGGAAGCTGCAGACCTTACTCTTGCTATATGTGAGTGTTATAGCTTACTCCTTTTGTGAGTGTTAACAGTGAGGGTTTTTTTCATTGTTTTTAGTTCAGTGCTTTTAAATAATATTTTGTCCTAATCTTGCTTTCTGTCAACCAAGACTGCGAGTTTGCATTCAGGAGTGTCATTTGATTACACCACACTGACAGCAATTTCTGCTTGATGATGGCACTTCCAGCTATGACATACTTCCAGGTTAATGACATCATTTCATGGGTCCAGTGGGTGCCAGTGTTGGCTATAGGAGCCCTTAGGATTGGGTTCTCAATCATCCTTGCCTGACATCTGAAATGGTACAGATCAGCCAAAGATTTTAACTATTAAATGAAAACTAGACCTTTCCCCCCATTCCTAATTTCCACATTCCAAACATCAGTAGGCTCATAATACTCTATGTACCGTCATTTAGAGCGCAATCCTAACCTGGAGTTAGGCTGGTACAGTTAAGTCAACAAAGTTTGGCTGGCACAAGGGACACCATAAAGTATGTTTGGACCACTCTCAGAGTCAGAGAGGCCAGCACACAGACGTACACCATCCTCTCTGACTTTGAAAGTGGTCCAAACATACTTTACAGTGGCCCTTGTGCCGTCCAAACTTTGCTGGCCTAACTGTGCCAGCCTAACTCCAGGTTAGGATTGCATTCTCAATCTGTAACCATTTATGAACCAAAAAGGTTACTTTGGGCCACTGTTTCTGGTTGCTTTTATTTCTCCAGAATTCTGAACCCTCAAGTGCATGAAGCAGTCAAAGAAATTCCAAAAACATGTAATGCAAGCATCGTACTAATAGTCGTTTTTCTTCAGATTCATGTGGGGACAATGTAATTCAAGGCTTTATTAGCACTGAACTGAGACAGTGCTTATTACCCATGGCTTTTTTTAGTCAGGACAATACAATTTCGTGCCAAAGCAGCCCTCCGAAGCACACTTTTCTTCCTTCAGTATTCCATTTGTAAATCATTGCCTGTGTTGCTCATTTGTTTCACATGACAAGGGGTCCAAGAATATATTTTTTTCCTGATTATGTAACTCACACTGGGCTTGAGCCAAAGTCCACCAAATTCAACAGATGGAGTCCAATTAACAAAATGGGCTTTCACCCATCATGCACCCAAGCTGATGAGGCAACCCTGTTTCATGAGTTCCATTTCTTTTTTATTCCCCCATGATATAATTTGGAGGACTGAGTACTGGGAATTTGGATACATGGTTTATGCAACAGTTGATAGAAAAAGGCACGCCACAAGTAGAGAGATTAGATTTGTGCAAGCCCAGTTGAAATAAAGGGGATATAGTGTTTCACTTCTATCGATTGTGCACAGACTTTGAGCCACTTCCTGCATGAGTAGGAATAGGTTTTCTTTGGTGATATTTTTTTCCAAAATTTCTTGATTAAAATAGCAAATTGCGATGTGTTTTAATCCAAATTTTGATTGCAAATCTTACAAACAGCTCCATCCATCCATCCATCCATCCATCCATCCATCCATCCATCCATCAATGTATTTATATACCGCTTTTCAACACAAAGTTCACAAAGCGGTTTACATGCAAATAAATAATAATAAAGTAAATGGCTCCCTGTCCCCAAAGGGCTCACAATCTGAAAAATGCAGAACACCACCAGCAACAGCCACTAGAAAACACACTGCGCAGGGGTGAAGAGGGACAATTACTCTCCCCCTGCTAAATATAAGAGGACACCACTTGAAAAAGTGCCTCTTGGTCAGTTAGCAGGGGTAAATAAGTCAGTTAGCAGGGGTAAATAAGGGTTAATGGCCCCACAAAGGCAAGCAATCTCTGACACACATACCCCAGCCTGAAAAAGCCTGCTCAAAAATTCCTGAGCTGCATTTTGGTTGCTGCTTGGAGCATCAAGAAATTGCTACTTACTACTTCTAGTTTCCATTAAAGTCACCCCAGTGTGCCCTATGAACTATGAACACGCGTGTCCATGCAAGTTTAAGCAAGCTTCCTCCTGTTTCTGCCGCTCCTCCTCCTGATCCCTTACTGAAAACTATTTGTGGACTCCTTAAAACTGTGTCAAAAGTAAAGAAAAGTGGTGTTATTTATGTGAAATTGATCTACATTTGTGTCAGACTCTGTCCAAATAAGCAAAAGCAGAGTTATTTTGCGTTTTGACCTAAATTTCGTTTTATGTAGTGTTTTCAGTAGAAATTCTCATTATTTAGTATTCTGTGTCGATTGCCGAAAAAAAACCTCCCATAAGCATGAGTGAAATGCCCACATACCAAGGAGTACATAGGCTTGGGCCCTTTGTAAGCCCTGGGCAAGATTGATACCATAATTTTGTAGAGCATTTTGATTCAGGTGGGCATTTTGATTTCCATCTTCAGGCTGGAGAAAAGTCATTTGTTGGGCCTTCTTATGAATCAGTCAATGTGTTTCCAAATCTAGGACCTCATTTTTTTTTTTTAACAAATTGTGCTGTTGGCCTTTGGAGGACTAATTTGAAACAGCTCTTTTTTTCTGTAAAAGTGCTGAACTCTGAAGAAGAACCTGTATAATTTCAATGCATAACTTCATTCATGCACTTGACAGGAAACTTTGGGAAACCATGATTACATGCTACAAAATAGGGCTTTTTATTATCATTTCTTCAAAAAAAAAAATCCATAATGCATTCATGATTAGCTCCTAAGAGAACCTAGTTCAAACGTGAAATATTTTAGACATACTATATAATTTCGATCGGTGGGACAAACCAGGATGTTAACAACCCTGATGGTGAGAACATGCAGAGCTGGGGTACCACCTACCAGCAAGCCCCATGGTACACACCTCATTTGAAATGAATGAGAGCTCCAAAACAGCATGATCACAGGTACTGGAGAATCTCTTGCATTCCATTCATTCATTTAGATTGTTGTTCTGTACTATTCTAAGCACTCAGGACAGATAGCAATATTTTATTTAAGTTTATTTATTTATTTTATTTATTTATTTAAAATATAGAACAGATGAAGATAAACATAGTCCAAAGTTGATTTTTTTCATATAAAAAAGTATTATGACTCATGAGGTTCTGCCTTATATCTGGTATACTTTCCTTTGCAATCTTCTCAATAATTTTTGGTGTATGGAATTGGCATAATGTGGTATGTCTCAAACAGTGTTTTATTTACAATGTCAAATCCTAGCAAGTTGTCAGGACTTACAACTAGGTGTTTCCATTTCTTTTCTCATGGTATCACCCAGTACAGTGGTTCCCAAAGTGTGGGCCGTGACCCACCATTGGGGACCGAAAACTGGGTCATTCCCAGTTAAGGGGAGTGACCCCAGTTTTGGGTGTCCTGACTGTGCTGCAGTATTGTGGTGCCACGGGCACCTAGAAGCTTTTCTACCTACTTGGGTGATCATGGTGGTCTCCTGCTGTGTTGGGGTGGCCCATAGCCCCCCCCCCCTTGTGGGTCTTCCTGCAGTCAGGAGAAGCCTCGATTTGCACTGGAAAGTGAACTTCTGGTTTCCAACACAAATCGAGGCTTCTCCTGGCTGCAGGGAGACCCATGGAGGAGGCTGTATGCCTTCCCCACACAGCAGGCAGTTCCCACAGCTACCAACAACAAAAAATGGCCAACTTGATAACATACACAACTGAGTGAGAGTTCTACAGGTAGATTATCCAAAAATCAGAAATCCAGACTATTCCGAAATCCAGACATTTTTGTCCAATTCGTTTTTGTTTTTTTAAAACTTACTGTAGTGTGAACACTAGAAGGTCTTCTGCTCCTTCCCATGTACAGGCTGTAAGTTCTATTCCCTGCTCTGTGGTGTGTGGTTGAAAACTCTCAAAGAGGCCAGCAGACACCCAAATGGATAACAGTGAAAAGAGCCAGAGAAAATGTTTCTCATATTTATGCAATTATTCTGAAACCCAGACAAATTCAAAATTCGAAAAGATATCACGTCCCAAGCAGCTTGGATAAGGGTAATCAACCTGTAGTATTATTAGCCTTGATAATGGAAATGAAAACGGACTCATACTAACACCTTTTCATTCCAGGCTGTGTCATAACACCACCTCATTGGCTCTCGGAGCAATCAGTTCTCTTCGGTCAGTTTTGAGTTACGTAACATTTTGTGTTCTCCTTTTCTTTTTATTTGGCTCTGCTTTTTTAAACTGAAAACAGATAATTCAACACAGTTTGTTTCATTGCATTTTGCATTAAATTGCCCATCAACTGCTATATAATATGATGGTATTATTTGAAAATTTCAAGATTTTGACAGTTTCGGCCTGCAGCAGTGCCTGAGTCCATCACCCAGAGTGCAATCCTAATCTGGAGTTAGACCAGCACAGTTAGGCCAACAAAGTTTGGCCTGCACAAGGGACACTGTAAAGCATGTTTGGACCACTGTTGGTGTTAGAGAGGCCAGCACAGAGATGTGCGCCATCCTCCCTGACTCCGAGAGTGGTCCAAATGTGCTTAACGATGGCCCTTGTGCTGGCCTAACCGTGCTGGCCTAACTCCAGGTTAGGACTGCACCCCCAGTGCAGTCCACCCCTGCCCGGCATCGCAAATAGTGACACTACTGATTAAATTCAACTGTGCAGAATTGGAACAAGCAAAAAAGTGTATTTTAGAAGTTCACATTCCTTAAGAACAAAGCTCCACATTTTGGCCAATTCTCCATATATTTATTCAGAAAAAAATTCCACTGCGCCCAGTGGGAGTTGATCCCAAATAAGGTGGATCGGACTGCAGCATAAACGTCTTAATATTGCTTTCCTCTTCTCACCCTTGCACTCAGTTAAAATCTTGTTTGGCGAAATTAAAAAATACCACATTTTTATTTCATACTTATAAACCTTGGAAACACGTACGATTTTATAATGGAAAAGCCTGGAGTAGGCTTTAAAGTAGTTATGCAGGAAAAGAAGAAAAAGAGAAGAAAAAAAGAATTAAAAATGCAAGTGGTACATCCACATAATGTTTTAAATTACACTACACCTCTGTTTGGAAAGTAAAATTAATAAATGCAATTAAGATGTATAAGAAGGTGTTTCCTGGCAACTAATGGATAATTGGGTTGAGGTTGAGAGCACCTACAAGGTATTAACTTTAAGGAAATGTCAAAAGCAAAGGTCATTATTAACACCACAGACTTGAAAAGCAAACATAAACAGGCAAATAAAATTTGAAAAAAGTTTTTATATACTTGCAAGCTACAGGGTAAACTCTTAATTGCCTGGGATACTGTTTTTGGTTGGAGTGCTAGTATTTTCCTAGAAGTCATAGATCCCTGAAGGAAAATATGATTTCATTCTCAACATCCCAACAATTTTAAAACATATAGGGCACAATGCTAACCAACTTTCCAGCTCCAGGGGGCAATGCAGCGCTGAGGTAAGGGGACAAACATTCCCATACCTTGAGAAAGCGTCCATGACTGATCCCCCAACTGCAAGATTCAGCACATGCCCCATTGGCACATCTGTGTCAGAGCTGGAAAGTTGGTTAGGATTGTGGCTATAGTTAGCGGAGTCATGCAGCCGGAACGCTGGGCGGGAGGAACGGGTGAGCGGCAGCCCGCCCGTTGCATACCGCTCCGTTTCGCCGTCTTCCCTGCCCCACCCGTTCCTTCCGCCCAGCGTTCCGGCTGCATGACACCGCTGGCTATAGTGCATAAAAAAAAAAAGCAAGAGCATTTTAAGTTGTCGCTTGCACACTGACGGTTAACCATGGTCTATATGACTAGCAGCCCAACCCTATCCTCTCCCCCCCCATGCAGCTACTCCAAAAATGGGTGTACTGTAGGACGCTTCAGAGGTAAAAAGGGATTTAAATCCTCTTATATCTGCATATTAATTGGCTTTCCCAGACTTTGATATGTCCTTTTACTAGTATTATTCAGCTTTGCTCTGGTTTGTTATTTCTAAGCACTTTCCCATGTGCAGCATTATTTATAAATTCATTAATTCTTGGATGCAGTTTTCTTACAACTGTACTCTGAACAAAGGAAACTATATTTTAAATTAGGACTCAGTGGTGTGTTGTTGTTGTTTTTCAGTTCAAACAAATGCTTACTTTATCTAAAGCCATTGGTTTTAATTAGGGATCTTTTTTTCTAGTGATCAACGCAGAATGCTAAATAATGAGAATTACTACTGCAAACGCTACATAAAACGAAATTGAGGTCAAAATGTGAAACACCACTTTTGCTTATTTTTGACAGAGTTTGACACAAATTTAGATCAATTTCACACAAAAAAAAACCCACCACTTTTGTTTTTTGCAGTTTTGAGGAATCCACAAATAGTTTTCCATAAAGGATCGGGAGGAGGAGGAGCAGGAACAGGAGGAAGCTTGCTTAAACTTGCATGAACACGCAGGTTCATCGTTTACAGTGCATGTTGGGGCAACTTTAATGGAATGTGGAAGTCGTAAGTAGCAGTTGCTTGATGCTCCAAGCAGCAATCAGAGTGCAGCTTGGGAATTTTTGAGCAGGTTATTTCAGGCTGGGGTCTGTGTGCCAGTGATTGCTTGCCTTGAAGGGTCATTCATCCTTTTTTATGTCACTGGTTGTACTATTTGCGATAAAAAATTTGGATAAAAACACATAACACTGCAATTTGCTATTTTAACCAAGGAATTGCCGGCACAAGTAGCCCCAGCTCAAGAGCCACCATAAAGCGCATTTGGACCATTCTTGGAGTCCGGGAGGATGGCGCATGTCTGTGTGCTGCTTCTCTGACTCCGAGAGAGGTCTAACATATGTTGTGGTGGCCCTTGTGCCAGCCAAACTTTGCTGGCCTAACGATGCTGGTCTAACTCCAGGTTAGGCTTGTGCCCTCAGTGAAATGTGGTGGGCCTCTGCTAGTAGCAGGGTCTTTTCAGCAGTAGAATGCCCTGCAAAAGAGGCCATTTGGCCCAGAATTCATAAGCCATGTCATGTCATGTCAATACTCTTTTAGAATGGTGTTTGCCCTGACATGATGCCCATGGGTGTGGCAGCTTCTGTCTGCTTTGAGTTGACTTGATACTTCTATTGCAGTTTTTTTTAATTGACTCCTGTTTCCTTACCATATTTTGCATTGTGTTCTAGTTACAATCCAATCCCAAGACCCACCAGAAGTGATGTTATCACCAGTAGTGCAATCATTGTGACGCCAGAGCCTGCTGCTTTCCTGAGACTGCAGCACGGAGTTGGGTTATTTCTAATTTTCCAATAGCAAAGTGAATCAGAAAGAAAAAAAAGACATTTACAACCTTAGCACAAGCAAAACAACTATACAGCCCTCCTCCTTTCCAGCATTTCATATTGTCAATATGGCTGCTCTAGGTGCCTCACGACCCACCTGAAATTGGTTCATGACCCACTGGTGGGTCCTGACCCACAGTTTGGGAACCCCTGAGCTAAATGTTATTATCTTTGGTTATTCCTACTTTTTCTCACAGTTCCCACCTCCATCTCTTCAATAGCCACGCTGCAGCTAATAGGCACCAGTAGAACAGCAAGAGCCAACTGCGGTAACAGAACAAGTGGCTTCATATTATCCAATAATAAGTGTATATTTAGTCTTGTACCATTTATGATACATGAGTAATATGGATGGGCAGAAGTGTTAAATGATTGATTGGCACACTTGTACGATGGCTGTTCCATCCACATTCTCTCACTAGCACTATATTTTCCATATTGTCCAATTGCCAAACCTTACACCTTAAAAAAAAAAAAAGCTAGCCATCATCTTTTTTGTTTTGTTTATTTTATTTTTTTACTTTAAATAAAATTCAACTGGCCTTCCCAAAATTATGCATGTGCATGGTATTTTTTTCTGATCTTGGGAAATGGAAGAGGAACATGAACACTATATAGCGTATGGAACTGTACATCTGAAATTGATTACTCTCTGTGATGCTTGAACAAAATTAATCTCATGGGGATTCTGCTGATCCATAACTCCCTTGCAGAGAAAGCCTAGACATGTCTACATAGAAGTAAGTCCCATTGTGTACAATGAGACTTACTCCGAGGAAAAATGGTACAGTTCTCCTACATTCAAATTTATGCCGTGACCACATGGACCAATCAAACTCAGTAGGGAACGTAATACTTTTCTTGGACTCTGCCAGGTCTAAGGGTGCAAGACAGTGGAGACGTTGTGATCAAAAGCGATCCATATCTGCATCTTTTGCCCTGTGCAGGAGAAAAAAAGCTGTCGTGCAGGATTCAGAGCACCGTCCAAACCTGAGTTTAAGCCAGCCCTGCAGTCCCTGCACTGGCCGAGGATACTGCAAATATGCCATAGAGCACATTTGCAGCACCAGAGAGTAAGCATCCCTGGTGGGGAGGTCAATTGCGGACCTAGCCAATGGGTCGCCCAGGAGCAGAGAAAGAGGAGTGCCACCCCCTCTGCTGGTTCCCGCCCCTTGTGCTGCCTCGCCACACCCCCATGCCACTCCAGGCTCCATCTTGGAGTCATACAGGGACGGCAGGCGGGCCAGATGCTGCTCACTTCCCCGAGAGGTGAGCGACCTTGTTGCTGCCCTCCTTCCATTCCATCAGAGCTGCGCCCGGGGCATTTGCCCCCACCCTCATTATGTTAAGACCATGACTGGGGGAGGCCTGCACTTCCTTGCCTCTACCCAGAGAATCAGCCACTAGTGAGGTAAGAGTTGTGCCGGGAGATGGAGGGCTGGTGGAAGGATGGAACGAAGGCAGCAACGGGTCATTTCTGGGTGAGGAGAGAGCAGGACAGGGGGTGGAGCAGGCCCCATATGGGGTGGGATCAGTGGAGCAGCCCTCTGTCATATCCTATCCTTTCTCTCAGGCTTGAACACCCTACACAGGGCTGCTCAGACGTGCACCAGCTACATAGCTTGCTCAGATCTGAGTAGCCCCAATGCATGGGTTGGGACATTTCTTGGGGAAAAATCCCCTTATCATGAGTAGATCTCCAGCCAGCTCAAAAGCTACACTGGCTAGAGCATAGGCCCTGGAGTCTATCTGTGCCAGCATAGTTTAGGATTGGGCCGCTTGCCTATAATGCACGCACTTACCTCTGAGTGACTTCCATTTAAATCAGTAGTGCTCACTCCTGAGCAGACATTGCACTAGTCATTCAGGAAAATCAGTCCTCCCCCCAAATGAGCATGCTATTGGGGATCTCGTACTGTCACAACTAGTTTAGCACTAAGAGGACACAGGTAGGGATTGTCTGCAATGGACATGTCTCCTGTGAATGTCCCCTGGATAGTGGACCTGTCAACAGGGCAGGTAAGAATTAACAGTACTACCTTATGCATGTCTACTCAGAGTACAATGACTGGAAATTACTCCTATGTTTACATGCATAAACAGCAACTACATCCTATGGCCTGAATTAGAGGAACCTCTAATAATGTGTGCTTAATCCCGGTTCCCCAATTCCATATTTTTCCTTCCCAAAATTTGACATACAGTACTACCATTACAAGAAGAAAGAACACACAGCATTTCAATTGACTTAGGCCGCAGTCCTAACCAGGAATTAGGCTGGCACAGTTAGGCCAGCAAAGTTTAGCTGGCACAAGGGAAACTGTAAAGTATGTTTGGACCACTCTTGGAGTCAGAGAGGCCAACACACAGACGTGCACCATCCTCCCTGACTCCGAGAGTGGTCCAAATGTGCTTTACGGTGGCCCTTGTGCTAGCCAAATGTTGCTGGGCTAACTCCAGGTTAGGCTTGTGCCCTTATTCACTTTGTAGTTGTTGTTTTAAAATTAAATTGTAATCAAAAATAAATTCAGCATTTTAAAGGCAGGTTAACAGACAGGAAGACCTGTTGAGTTTCCTATCAGGTCTTTCTTCCCTTGAATATTTGTCTTTTTACAGCACTTTTGTTCTCTGTAACTTGATGTCTACATATTGAGAGCCCAAAGGATAATTATTGTATGATATAATCTGCACTATGATTTAGAGAACAAAAATATCCATGTATTTTCTCTGTAAATATATGGTAGTTCCCATGCAATTAAATCGCCAGCAATTATTGTAAAAGTCAAGAATGCATGCATTGTGTGCCTTTCAGCAATATAAAGAATAGTCTGTTCTTTTTTATAAGCACAAGCCTTCTTATCCGTCTTAAACTGAATACCCAGAGCTGTCTGAATTCAAACTGAAGGGCTGTGAACTCCATTAGTGGCGGTTTCCCCTACTTTTCCAATTATTTGCAGTTTCAGTAACAGCAAAATTTGGTCATGGCATTTAAAGCAGGTTGGTGGGCTAACCTCAGAATTTGATTTGATATATAGCCAGTGCCCTGCCTAACATTTATGCTCTCTGCTCATCACCCTCAAGTCCTACTTCTCATAACTTGCAACCCTTCACAATCCTTGCTTTTGAACATATGGTTTCATAAAAATGTGCAAATATGACACCTTAAGGGAAAATGTCCAGACAGCTTTTTCCAAAGTTGTCAGGAGTAGCTTCCTCTCCATAGCAAACATATGATGTATGACAGTGTTGTTCAAACTGTAGGCCGAGACCCACTTGGTGGGTCGTGACCTGATGTAAGGTGAGTTAAGTCGTGGAAAGCTGGGAGCAGCCATCATGGAAACTGCAGACCTTACGCTTGCTTTGTTCCTTTTATGAGTGTTTGAATTTTCAAGTGCGGCTTTTAAAATTTTGTTTGTAGTTTAGTGCTTGTACATAATCTTTTGTCCTAATCTTCCTTTCTGTTAGAGATGTTTCATGGTTGTAAAATTGTTTCAGTCCTAGAATGCCAGTTTGTGTCCTAAGAGTATCATTTGATTATGTCATGTTGACAGCACTTCCTGCTTGATTATGTCACTTCAGGTTAATGACATCACTTCCACTTCCAACATGAGTGCCATTCTAAAATCCTTGGGAACCACTGGTCTATGACAACTTTGGATGGCACTCAGCCCAAGACCTCCTGATACCTGAGGAGATGGGGCAAATCCCTCTTCACCCCTGCGCAGTGTCTTTTCTAGTGGCTGTTGCTGGTGGTGTTCTGCATTTTTTTCGATTGTGAGTCCTTTTGGGACAGGAAGCCATTTAACTTTATTATTAAGAATAATAATAATTTATTTGCCTATAAACTGCATTGTGAACTTTGTGTTGAAAAGCAGTATATCAATACTATTGATTGATTGATCTTCTGCAGAGTAGATAAGTCTTCACTCACTCAGCATAAGGCAGTTTCAGATATCTATGTTCATTTTCCTTTGGTGCAAGCAATACTTGTTCTAAAATCGTTCACATGGTTGTAACGTTCACATGGTTCACATGGTTGATACCTGTACCAAGATACAGAGGGTTGAACTCAAGCACAGACATCCTGTGCATAGTACAGCAAAATGCACGAACAGGCCTAGTACCATTATCATGGGGTGGATCACTTCCCTGGTACTGCTAGGCAGAAAAAACACTGTCAGTGCGATCCTAGGCGTGTGTCTACTCAGAAGTAAGCTGCATTGTGTTCAATGGTTCTTATCCCCTGGAAAGTGTGCAACCCGTGTCTGTGTAGGATGGGATGGTGGGGTTAGAGACAATGTTCCCCCTAATTATTCACACCACTGGGTAGACCCCTTCTGTGGCTATGTGGCAGTACGTCTGCCATGGCCTTGCAGCCAACTTCAGGGAAGCCAAGCTCTGACCTGCACAGAGCTTGTTTTAGAAATCAGCGGCTGCATGGCCGCACAGCTTAGCAGCAGCAGTGGTTCTGGAGTGCGCTGGCCTTGGGGCAGTGCTTTCCAGTGTGTTCCCACTGCCACCCCTAGGTGTCCCTACTCCATAGAGATGGAATGTTCAAAGAGAGCTCAAGAAGAAAAAGGAGGAAACAAACTATCATCCATCATTGGATTACTTGTGTTGGTCCCCAGAATTACACAGTACTATCATCATATATACTCGTAACAACTGAGAAATGTTAGTCTTTTACAAGTATCACTTGTATCTTACCTTTTACCACGGTAGACAAGAAGACCTGTCTTTTAACTGAGAAGATGCAGCATTTCAAGGGATTAAAAATGCCCTCTCTTCAAATTGCTGTACTATTGTGTTTAGTTGCCAGAATATTCTTCCATTTATTATGCTCCCTCTTTTTTATTTCCTCTCTTGGGAGAAAATAAGATTATACGTAACTAATCTTTATTACTGGACTCCCTTCTGGTTTTTATCCCTGCTTATGTGTACCTATTTGGTACAATCTGCAGCAGGCAGCTGTCTCAACTCAGTGTCACAAATGGGAATAGGAATACAATGATTGGAATTAATATTGTCATAGCTAAACATGACATATACGGAATAAAACAGCCAGAGTAGCAAATTAAAGTCACTGCACAGTGCAGGAAGCTAGTGGAATGTATGAAGGAGGTCACAGGAGAATAGCGTGAAAGTGGATGACTGCTGAGACTTGCAGTGTGAGATTAATCTAGAACGTTGGCTGGTTTTCCTGCTGATTCATTGTCAAGATAGAACATTTGGAAAATGCTCCAGGGCGAATGTTGCCAACACTGCTCTTATGCACATGCACATGCACATGTCTACAAGTAGACATGTGTGTATTTTAGACGGGGGAGAATAGAATAGAAATAACTTACAGCCAGTGGTGTCATTCAAATGATTTAGGAACAGGAACTCACTTTTGATTGGCACTTGTCGGGAACCCGGAACCAGCCACGGAGCCCGTTAGGATCCGGAACGCCTGTTCTGGTCCGTTCCCCCTGAATGACATCACTGCTTACAGCCCAATCCTATGGAGGCTGGCCCCAGAGCCATAGTGCTCACCAAGCAGCTATCGCTGCATCTTACGGGCGCCGCAGCAGTCATAGGAGGCACCTCTGTCCCCTTCCCCCCAGGTAAGGGCACAGGACCACCAATGGACCTCCTGCTCAGAAAGAACACACCAGCAGCAGCGGTGTTACTCACCACTCGCCAGTTCCATGTGGGCTCCTCCAGGCACTGGGGCCTGGCGCTGGGCCGGCGCTGGCGGTACCAAGGCAAGAATTAAGCAAGACAACATGAGGGAAAAAAGCATAGCCAGAGAGAGGAAGTGCAGTAAGTACTGCACATGCTGCAATGCTCCATGTAAGCAGCCCTTCCCATTCACCATTGGGGCCATTCGGGGCAGCGATGGCAACGTGCAGGCACTTTTTGGCAAGTGCCTGTGCATTGTCATCGCTGCCTCAATTAGCTCCAACAATGAGTGTTGGCACATCTGAAGTTAGGCCGGCATAGTTAGGCCAGCAAAGTTTGGCTGGCACCAGGGCCACCATAAAGCACGCTTGGACCACTCTTGGAGTCAGGGAGGATGGCACACGTCTGTGTGCTGCCCTCATCTAACTCCAAGTGTGGTCCAAACACACTTTATGGTGTCCTTGGTGCTGGCCAAACTTTGCTGGCCTAAGTGGGCCGACATAACGCCGTTAGGCTTGCGCCTTGAGTGGGACTGCTTACACGGTGCATAGTGGTGCATGAGTACTTACTACACTGCCCCCCCTCTGGCTACACTTCTGCCCTCATAAAGTCTTGCTTAATTCCCTCAAGGGACAGAGGCAAGTTTGCTCCCACCTTCCCCCGGCGCACAGGAATGGAGGATGTTGGCAAAATAGAGGAAATGTTTTTGAACGTTTGTTTCAAAGGAAAAGGAGCTCATAACCTGGAGCCCCTGACTGGAAAGCAAAGGGGCAGGGAGCTTTCTTGCCGTAAACAATTCTCTCTCAGTTAATAACAGGAAAGGAAGTGAGAAGACAAGATGAAAGCCTTCCCCAAGCTTGGTTTTATGACAGGCCATTCATGTCATTTGCAGCCTCCAAAGCCAAATATACACAGTTTTGAAAACTGAATTTTTTTTTTTTAAAAAATGGGACAATCTTTGTTTGGTTTGCAGTGTATATCAACACATAAAAAAGCACTTAAGCAAACGGCCAAGGGGCAGAGGGAAAGAGAGGGGAGGCCTGGTTTTACAAACTCCAACACGGACAAAAACATGATAGCGACGTTTGATATGAAGCCACATAAATATTCCTCCTTTTATGAGGAGATAGATGAGTAAATACGAGAGGGACAAGTTTGTCATGAAACTGAATAGCGTGCGCAGGCATTTTGCACGAGAGCGTTTGCGTGGTCTTTAGCCGTCGAACAGCAAGACGGACCAAACTCGGCCAGTGAATGCTGTGCTTGTTCCAAAGTAGATCTGCTTTCCGGGAACTGAGTGACATCTGGCAGCAACCAGCAGTATTTTCAGTTAAGATTGACTTTTGAGGACTCAAAGCCAAGCAGATTGACAGCAATATACGTATTTTTAATGATCAGCTGTTACAGAATAGATGGCAGGCTTCAAGAGGTCACTCCAGTGTTCTTGTTTACCAGGAATAGTCCACCCCTAGAGTAAATGTTCCTCTTTCTCCCTCCTCCTCCTTTCTCCCTCCTAGGTTTTCCTGATAAGCTGTTCTGTGGTCCTTCACAATTCCAGAAAATGAAAAATTCATTTTATTTTGAATACTAAAAAAGAGAGGGGACTTTGAGGATGTGATGGTCAATGCACCAATTTTATACCAGAATCTGTAACAGTACCTAAACAAAGCAAAGGTGATTTTATGGGTGGGAGGGGCATTGTGAGATCCCATTTAGTAAATAAGGGCCCCGATCCGATCCAACTTTCCAGCACTGATGCAGCTGTGCCAATGGGTAGTGTACGGCACCCTGCAGTGGTGATACAGTCATGGAGGGCTCTTCAAGTTAAGGGAATGTTTATTCCCTTTCCTCAGGGCTGCACTGTGGCTGCATCAGTGCTTGAAGGTTAGCTCGGATTGGGCCCCTAATCCCAGCAGGTCTGGATAATATTTTCTGCCGTATGTTTGCCACTAAACCTCAAACAATTTGTTATTCAGAATCCAGCAACTGAGACTGAAGTCGGAATTGCTGTTTGCACAGGTGGCTGGGCTATTGGGAGACTGAATGCTTATTCTTTCATCCATCGCCATTATTCTGAAAAATGTTCTGCTTCACATCTGCTAGTTTTGATAACACAAGAAGCCCCTACAGAAGTTGCTGAGATGGCATTTATCAAACTGACCTTTTTAAATTTAGAGGAAGCACTGTCTTTGTGCAGAACTATATTAAAGGATATGTTTCTGAAGTTCAGCTATGTTTGCCATCAGAAGAGCTTCAGATAATGGAATAGGTAATTTCGGGCTCAGATCAATTTTTCCAGGTGACAATCAGCAGCAGGAAATGAAACTTTGGGTCTGGACTTTTTGCTTTTAGACATTGTGCGTTGATTTTGACAATGAAGTTCAAATGAACTTTCCAAGGCCAACAAGCGCACCTTAAACAAGTTTACTTGGATTGCAAGCTTTTTCAAGGTGTGTTTGTTGGCCTTGGAAAGTGATCCATGTGGTTCGTTAGAGGAGAGGCATACCTAGAGGGGGATCACAGCACTACGTTTTGCAAGCAGCCACTTCTCCTCCTCTTTGGAGCCATTAGTAGCCGAAGTAGCCTCCGTTTTGCTCCAGTCTCTGGGAATGGCTTTGAAGAGGTCAAATCACATGGTGCATTGCTGTGCCTGCAGTACAAACTGCATTGCCCCCTCTCTACTATGCTATTGCCCCAGAAGAGCAGAAAGGACTTCAATGAATACACAATCAAGCTTTGGAACCAAACAGGGATCCAACATGGATTTATTTTTTTTATTTTAATGCACACTCCTGAAGACCAGGTCCAAACATCCCTTGGCTGACCAGGGCTAAACTGAGACTGCACTGACATTCTGGATCAGGGAGTCAGAGCTTTATACGAAGTTAG
The DNA here is from genome assembly GCA_029204185.1 of Lerista edwardsae. Classification (NCBI taxonomy): domain Eukaryota; kingdom Metazoa; phylum Chordata; class Lepidosauria; order Squamata; family Scincidae; genus Lerista; species Lerista edwardsae. The sequence continues at coordinate 38,492,331 of JAJKFI010000003.1, read as the reverse complement.
CACGATGCAACATGAATATATAGCAGCCAGCACGATGTCAAAGGCAACCAATCTTGGATATGCATGCCTCCGAAAGTTGAATAAGATAAAGCTTGAAGAAGGACACTCACAGCTCCTTGGAGGAAGGGTGGGATGCAGATGTTACCCCGGAAGAACTGTGGCCTCTTGATTTGTAATACATAACAAAGAGTCTATTTTCCTTCGGGGAGAAATTCATCACAGTCCTTTGTCATCCAATGGATAGACAGTGTTTGCAAGCTCCGATTTGTGATACGAACACCAAGATTCCTTGAACTCCATTTGACCTTGTTCTTCTTTGCTTTCAAACTATCGCCTGTGTCAATATCTGCAATGTAAGGTTCAACTTGAAGTGAAGCAGGGGAGGGGATTTGAGACCCAGGTGCACCCTCCAACCATGCATTGATGGTCTGTGTGATCTGTGAACGTTCACCCAGTGATGTCATGCAGGGGGAACGCGGGGGAACTCAGTTCCACTAGTTAAAATTAGGGCTGACTCCGCCCACTTCACTCTCCCTCCCCCCCTCCCGATTCCTCTGCAAAGAGCTTTGCTTCTTGGTTGGCCGGCACTCAGAGGGTTAAAGGGAGCGACTCCAGATTCCTAGGGGGGCGAAGGGGGAAGGGCTGCAGTGGGGAAGTCCCATCCTGCACAGCCCCCTTCGCTCCCTCCAGCCACACACGTAGAGTCAGCAGCCACTCTGGTGAGTCTGCAGCCCACTGGGGAGAAGGGGCGTCCTGGGGGTGCGGTGGCGAATCGAGGGGGCCCCTGGAGGGGACGGAGGGGAGCTGGGACTTTTTGAAGCTGCCCTCCTGACCTGCCCGGCATAAGCAGGCTTTGGTGTGGGGAAGCGCCCAAGGGTGCTGCCCCTCAGCCCCTTCCACAGGTTCCTGCCTCATTCTGCTCAGCCAGCCTCGGCTTCGAGGCTGCTGCCCCTGTGCCGATTTTCAACTTCCCTGGCAATTTTGAATAACTCCACCTCACCTAGCCGCAAAGACCAAGGAAAGGCTTTCACCGCTGTCTCTCCAGTCCAGAGCGTTTCACTAGCGCTCTGGGTGTGATGTTTCTTTGGGAGACTGTCCCCATTGCTATTGGAGCTGCAATTGGGGAGCGGGGAATTCTTTGCTTTCTGTTCTGTAGGCGCCAGGCGCTGTACAGAATTGGCTGGCTCCGCCCACTCGTTGCTGACGTCGTCACTGGCTAGGAACCAGCAGCGGGTAGACCTGGGCTCCGCCAGCCTCCGGCTTATGACGTCACTTCCGGTGGACGGATCCTGACATGTGCCAATCAAAAGTGAGTGTCTGTTCTTAAATCATTTAGATGACACCACTGCGTCCACCCATGTAGACAAATGTGTACAAAAGCCATCCAGCTCATTCCTCTAGTATTTGATACTCTGGTGTACAGATTATCGTATTTTTCTGGTAGAGTTTTACTCAGGGAAAGGCAGTGGCTGAATGGCAAAGCAAATCGCTTTGCATACAGAATGTCGTGACCCGGTTCAATTGCCATCTTTCTAGGGATGATGGAGAATCATTCCTGCTTTAACAGCGAAGAGACACAGCTAGTCTCTGTAGACCACTTTTTAGAATGATAATCTGTCCAGGACCCACCAGAAGGGATGTCATGGCTGGAATTGCCGTCATTGCAATGTCAGAGCCTACTGCTTTCCTAATAGTGCAGCAATATTCCCTGCTAGCTGGGCAAGAGGCACTTTTTCAAGTGGTGTCCTCTTATATTTAGCAGGGGGAGAGCAATTGTCCCTCTTCACCCCAGCACAGTGTCTTTCTCGTGGCTGTTGCTGGTGGTGTTCTCCATTCTTTTAGATTGTGAGCCCTTTTGGGACAGGGAGCCATTTAGCTTTAGCTTTATTATTACTATTTGCCTGTAAACCGCTTTGTGAACTTTGTGTTGAAAAGCGGTATATAAATACTAGTGATTGATTGATACGTTGGGCTATTTTTCAGGCATTTTCCAATAGCAAAGTGAATCAGAAACAAAAAAAGGGTCTATTTACAACCTTGACACAAGCAAAACAATCACACAGCCCTCCCCCTTTCCAGCATCCCATCTTCCCAGTATGGCTGTTCTAGGTGCTTCTCAACATACCTGAAATTGGCTCATGACCTTCTAGTGGGTCCTGACCCACAGTTTGGGAACCACTGGTGTAGACAATTCTAGCACATATGGACTAATGGTCTGATTCAGTGTAAGGAACTTCTAACTGTCCCAATTTGATCCACTAGTGCCCAATCCTATCCTTTGCCCCTGGTACCGATGCAGCTTCGTTGTAGAGGCATGGGTTGAATCCTATTGTCAGGGGGCAATCAGGAGGCCTCCTTGAGGTAAGGGAACTTTGTTCTCTTAACTCCAAGAAAGCATCATGTTGCCCTATGGGTCTACTCAGATTTGTGCCCCTTCTTTGACTGGTGCAAGTGGACCCAAGGGGGCATGGCATCTTGGTGGTACCTTTGGCTGGTGCCCCTTCCTTGGCCCTGACATGCTTCCTGGCAGCCACAATCCCACCCTGATCCTTCCCCTCTGCCCTATTATTTCCCCTGCTCAATTACCACCCACCCTCCATGCCATCCTATCAGCAATGGGGAGCCAGATGAGCTGCTGCTGTGTGACCGACACTGTTTGCAGCAGTGGCATGTGTGTGACAGTGCATCCCATTTGGTAATGCTGCAAACCATGCTGATCTGCCAAAGCTTGAATTCCAGCATCGCAGATTGGGGGAGGGGAAATTGGGAATATGGCTTACTACTGTAGTGGCACTCACCCGACATGAGTGCCATTCTAAAACGTGGATCCCGATGCTCAACTGTTTGAGAACCTCTTACCTAAGCCATATAGACGAAGTGAACTAACATATGCTTCAGACTTAGAAAAAGCATTTATTTGCTAACGCTTATATTTTGTTATGTAAGGAAAGAATTTATGGGGAATCTGATCTTCAATTTTTTTTCCCCATATCTGCGATGCCATTGGAGAACAACGACTGAAAGAAACTGGTATTGAACTGGACATTTTACTAACTTACCTCATTACAGTTCTTTCGACATGTCTAGTTGGAAGACCTTGAGATTTGCAAAAGTTGTCGTACTGATTTGTCAGTGCCAAAAAAAAAAAAATCAACAAACTACTGTATAGGGAACTGAAACTAAACCATAGGGGAAAGGATTGCTAAACTTTAGGACCATGTTTCTTTCTGTAACTTAGGGAGGAGGATGGAAGGGGAAGCCCAAGCGAATCAACCATTTCACATGTCAGGAAATTCCATTGTCCACCCCATTCTTCCATTTAGCCAACCTTGCCTGTGTGTGTGCCAGTATCACTGCCACCCCATGCGCTAGTAATTTGTGCCAGTACATCCCCGGTACTACCATGCAGCCTCCCCCTCCACCAGAACAAATCCCAGTAACCTATTCTCAGCAGCCCTGGCTTCTTGTAAAGGGCTGGAATGATCTGGGAGCAGACTAGATCTACCTGTTTCTCCATCTTTCCTGCTAGCCAATAGGAACGGGATGCACATGGCATCTCTCTATCCTGCTGAATTCAATAGCAGTACACCAGAGTGCTTAACTTTGGCTTTTACAATGCTCTTTGAGATTTATTTTACGAATTAATGCATATCACAACTTGAAAGCGTGTTCTCTAAGCAGGAGAATGTTTGGAAAGAGTCCTAGACAAAGAACTTGCCTTACGTATTCTGATTCACAGCCCAATCCTAAACTGCGCTGGAGCAGGCAGGCCAGCGGGCATGCTCTATATACAGAGCAGCTTGGGAGGCCACTGGAGGCCATTCATGCCCTTGCACCAGGGGAGGCTCCAGCCTCGCCTATGCGTTCCTTGGATCTGCACCCACAAAATCGCGGGCACAGGTTCGAGGAAGCCACACAGCCTGAGTTGGGGCTGTGCGGCCTGGGGTCAAGGCCTCAGGTGTGGCCTAATGGTCGCATCCCAGACTTGCCCTCCTCCTGTCGACCCACCCAACCCCTGCCGAGTTCTGCCCACCCCCACCCAGAAATGCCCTCCTGCCTGCCCACAACCGCCCCTGTGCCAGCCACGTTCAGCTGGAACAGGGGCAGCTTCGCATCCGCACTCCCAGGCTAGCGTCAGCCTGGGGGCTCTACCACTGATGAAGGGGTGCCAGTTGGCAGCCCCGCATCGGTGTTAGTGATGTAGCGCCAATGCAACAACATTTCATCCCTAATCCATTCCAAAATAAAATGGAGCATCTTCAAAAAAGAGAAGCAAACCCAACTCAAAAATAACCCAGTATTTCTGGTATAGGATTGATAATCCAAAGAAATCAGTGCTATTCCCATCTCCGAAATATGCCTGGTTTTCCTAAGAATGATCATCCTATGGGGGGGAATGATGTAATTTGAGTAAAGAGGGGACTTGCATAGTTTAATGTTTTCTCATTTTGTAAAACAGGAGAATGAGAGCAGGGTGGCCAACGAAAAATTGGCAGGGATCGGTTTACATTCAAGGTGCAAATATTCATAAGACAAGATCAGAAGCAGATGTGCAGAAACCAAAGATGTGAGTGTAGTAAGACAAGAGTTAGGGCTGCATCCAGCAAGTCTGCCTCCAACACCCAAAGAATTAAAACAGACACCATTTTAGCTCTGATCTTTGAATATGAAGTCATTCTTCGAAATGTTTGGCTTGGTCAAAGCTTCTGAAATTTAAAAAAGAAAGCAAAACTAGAAAAGCAACCATGCATTTCTATCATAAAGAGTGCAATCCGGTGCATGTCTATTTCGAAGCAAGTCAAATTCCCAGGTAAGTATGTATAGGATTGCAGTTTAAAAGACAACAATCCTGAACACACTAACAGCCCAATCCTAGCCCCGGGCTGAATCGGGAGGCTAGCCGGTCTGCCCCATATCCAGTACAGGCTTGGGGCTGCATGGGCTCAACTTGGAGTAAGGGGAATGTATTTCCCTTACTCCGAGTAATGCCCCAGCACTCCCAATAGGGCTACTCCAAGCAGACTCTGTAGGGCCAACTGGACTGGGGACAGGGGATGGGATCCGGCCTAAGTGTCAGAGGCCAGTCCCACGCCCCCACTCCCCAGACCAGTCCAACCACAGGTCTGCCCTCCCCCTGCTTCCCTCCCCTCCCCTCTGGTCCTCTTGCCTCTGTAGGCTGTTCTGCGCCCCGCAAAGGCCACCTGAGCCTGCCTGTGGCCTCTGCAAACCTCAGAACGACTTTTAAAAGAAAGAAAAAAAAGCAACATTCAATTTTCCAGCAAAACATATGACTTTAAAAGGCATTCTGAGATCCAGGCAAGCCCTCTGGGATGGTACGTGCAAGATGGGAATAAACCAGTGATGTCATGCAGGGGTTACGTGGGGTTACGCGAGTACCGGTTTCTAGGATTACGGCTGGCCCCGTCCATTCACCCACCCACTCGTTGACTCCGCCCCCTGCAATGTTTGAATTTCCTGTACGTTTGAGTTGCCTGCATGTTCTCAGAGCCAGGCAGGCAGGCAGGCAGGCAGGCAGGCAGGCAGCGAGCGGAGCCTTGCCTTGCCTTGCCTTGCCACTGAAAAATGAGCTGCTCTGGGGTTTTGGAACTGTTGGGTCACTTTAACATGATGCCAGGCCTCCTTAACATGTTCTGGGGGGTGCTGTGGAATACTGTTGCAACTGTTGGGTCAGTTTAAAATTGTCTGAGGCCTCAAAAAGGGCTTTTTTCATGTCACTTCCTGCCACGACATCACTTCCGGCTCATGACATCACTTCCGGTGGGCGGGTCCTGACATGTGCCAATCAAAAGTGAGTACCTGTTCTTAAATCATTTAGATGACATCACTGGAATAAACTACCCATAAAGAAGCACCCCAAGATTCATCAGTTGACGATGCAGCTCTTCACTGCGGTTTCAACCTCTGAAGCACCCGACTTTTCAGGGTGGTAAGGTCTGCAGCACACTGCTGACTCCAACATCTGCAAAATGCATAAGGATGCCTTCTCAGCGGTAGCCTGGTGTGTATTCTCCAAATAGATTTACCATCCTAACCGGCTTGCCGAAGGAAGCCTTTGGGGGAATGGCAGGAAGCTCTCCATATATGGGATGACGCGCTAATGTGGGTACTCACCAGCCTATTCACCTCTTGCCACAGTTGCGCATATCGGTCTGTCAGCTATTTGATCCTGACGTGAAGGAGTGAGCTGTCCTGAGCTGGAGGCTTCAGAATTTGAGCGTACAGTGAAAGAGCATTTTTGGCTCTCTCTGACATTAAATATGAGTTTTCCCCTGGGTTTCTAAATTTCCTGCTACACTAACTGACCTGACCCCCCCCCACACACACACACAAAATCAATTCTAATACTATGAACTGGTTTCATGAACGCAAGAGCTGCCTTCAGGCCTACAGAGGACAAATTACACACAGCTCCTGTGCTTCAGGGTTCATATTTCTTTGAAGAATTTGAAGTCCTATGCACTTGAATGCTCAGAAAGGAGCAACTAAGAGCAACCAGCATTTTAGATGACTTGGAAATTGTTTCCAGGGGCATAAAGCTCTGCAATCTCCCCTATAAAAGGACTTTGGAAGTGCTGCTCATATTTTTTTTTTCCCATTGAAAGCAAATTCACCTTGATAATCAGGAGGCAATTTCCAATATGTGCTCATTTTCGTAGGCAAAAATTGACAGCGTTGCTCAAGGCCAAGTCCCTGCTTGCCAAACACCCTGCATAATGCAATCCGTGAAATGTAGGTCCCAAAAGCTCGACGTGTTGCCGTCATGCCAAGCATTTTAAAATTGGTCCTACACTCTTCTCCCTGCGCCTTTAAAATTCTCAAAATAGACCATGACATTGCTGACGACAAGATCAAAGGAGGATTTTCACAGCAAAGAAGTGCAATTTCAGCATCAGGTTAGCTTTGGCATCATTAGAGTCAGCGCTAACTAAACAGCCTCCCCCTCGCCAACATGTTTATTCTGCAGTAAATCCCATTTATTTCAAGAGCCATCACCCCCGCCCCCCCAAGTCAGTGTGTACATAGGCCTCTCCCAAGAGAGGCATGGCAGACCAGTTATATCCAGACAGTTGGAAAAATAAAGACCTTCTTTTTTAGAAATCTTTGCTAGTTAATTTTTTATATTGGTTGTGGATGGTTGAGCATGATTCGGAGCACAATCCTAACCTGGAGTTGGGCCGACACAGTTAGGCCAGCAAAGTTTGGCTGGCACAAGGGCCACCGTCAAGTGCATTTGGACCACTCAGAGTTAGGAAGGATGGTGCATGTCAGTGGGCTGGCTTCTCTGACTGCGAGAGTGGTCCAGATATACTTTACGGTGGCCCTTGTGCCGGCCAAACTTTGCTGGCCTAACTGTGCCAGCCCAACTCCAGGTATGGATTGCACTCGAAGGCATGACAGAAATATATGCAACTACTTATGGTCTGCTATGAATTGCAGTGATCTCCACTAGTTCAGATGTCTTTAAAGAGAGAGAGGACCCATTTATGGAGGTCTGTCATTGGCTATTAGTTATAACAATGTGGAACCAAGAATGTTGCAGAACATCATCCAATGTATACAATTCAAAGAAATAACACATGATATTTATTTAGAAGGATTTATATCCTGCCTTTCCCCTGACAAAGCAAATGTCTAAGGTGGCTTACATAGACAGGCTGGTCTAAATCACAATTTTTCAATGATTTTTATGTTTATTTTACAAATATACAGTATTCTGTGATTCACTGAATCTTCAGTCTCCGATGTATCCTTCACAGTGTGGTTCTCTCTTCTAGCTACATGCCATTGAGCTTCAGCAGGCAATCATAAGCCAAGCCTAGCCAGGTCCTCAAGGTTTTCTCGCACACACCCCTGCATCTCTCACTTGCGGTGACTAATCAGCTCATCAGCACCTCCATCCTGCCAGAACAGGTGTAGCAGCTTGTCACAGCCTGACATTCCATTTCCCATCCAAAAACAAGATCACAGATTCTCTTGCTTAGCTTCAGGCAATATTGGCTGCTCAACCTTCAACCATTTATGAGCAACCAGATTTCAAATGGTGTGGAGAAACTCTCCACATATACAACTTTCAGACAAATGCCAAAGTGCATCTTGGACCTATTGGACCTCTGCTGTGGATTCCATTATTTTGGGTTTTGGTATCCTCAGGGGGTCTGAGAATGGACCTCCCAACTTTATTTCACTTTCAGATCCTCCCCAAATAATTTCCCCTTCAATTACTTTTCAGTCAAATGTTCATTTCCCTCCTGGATAGCCCCAAAATAAATTATTCTTCCAGATCCCTTCAGGGTGCAGTCCTAACCTGGAGTTAGGCCAGCACAGTTAGGCCAGCAAACTTTGGCCCACACAAGGGCCACTGCAAGGCATGTTTGGACCACTCTTGGAGGCAGGGAGGATGGCGCATGTCTGTGCGCTGGCCTCTCTGACTCCAAGAGTGGTCCAAATGCACTTTACGGTGGCCCTTGTACCAACGAAACTTTGCTGCCCTAATTGTGCCGGCCTAACTCCAGGTTAGGATTGCATTCTCATTGTCCTACATTAGTTTCTCCCAGTTCCCTCCTAAAGCCCCCTTCAAGTTATTCTTGTAAAGGCAGCCATCAGTGTCTGTAGCATTCCCCCACCAACCCCACAGGACAGATCAGTGTACATGGCTTGTTTTATTAGCATTGGATGCTCAGACTCGATGTTGATGTTGATGTTGGAATATACAATTCAGATGGTGGAATGGAGACGTGAGGAAACACGCTTTTCTTGTTGCGTAAACAACATGGAGTTCAAACCATATTTGCTTTTCCATTTCCTCGGATTCCCAGTGTCATTTTAGGAAAACATTTAAATACAATATAAAGTAGTAAACTCAGTTTTTCCAAGGCTACAGTGTGTTGACACTGAAACTCATGCAGTTTTACTCTGTCTGTTCAGGCTGACATGCAGCTCTAAGATCAACAATACCAGCTGCTCTTTTAATTCCTTTGGGAGCCAACATTTAAGTGCAGCTAAATATTAGGTCTGAATCTAAATCTGTTTTGTAAATATTGTCATCAGGGTAGAAGAGACCCTTTTTAACATTTCTTACTTTGTTGATGACTCCAACTTTCCTTATATATAAATTTAAAGATCTCCAATCAGAAGTGTTTATTTCCAGCTGGTTATCTTCCATTATTTTTGCAACATGACATTTCTTCTTCCTCTCCATAAAATTAGCTGCTCATTCAGAATTGGTGAAGAGCTGTGTATCAATGGGGAATGCAACCAAGAATGTCATGATGACCTAATTTAGGTCACGCTGTAGAAAAATGGAGGAGCAGAGCTTTGGATTCTCAACTGCACCAAAGGGGATTCCATGCAGAGAGTCATTGCCATCCGTCCCAACATGATAGTTTGAAACAACAAGGCCACCTAATGTGGCATTGGTGGAATTATGGTTAGGGGTGGTTTTTTTCAGCGATCAAGACAGAAGGCTAAATAATGAGAATTTCTACTGAAGACGCTACATAAAACAAAATTGAGGTCAAAAAACAAAATAACACCGTTTTTTATTATTTTTGACACAAAAGAAGGCATAGGATCCTGGCCCAGCTTTCATGCCATTGTAAAGAACCTTGTGCTGCCTGAATACTAATTAGTTAGATCATGGCAGAGGCAAAATAAAGGCAAGTAAGGAAGGTTTGAGTGCAGCTCAGTATCTCTGAGCCAATACATCGCACCAATTTATTTCAAATCCATCATCAATTTGTCTTTTCTTGTGGTCCCTGACATCCTATATGAATCTGCCTTCCCAATCATGTAACCAAGCAAGTTATCAAATACATGTAGTCACATTTGCCCACATTGGCCCGTCTCTACCCTGCTCTTGTAAGCTCCTTGGGGGCAGGGACTTATTGTTGATCCATGCAACTCAAGACTTTCTATGCTGTGTACATAACAGTGACAGGTTGCAAAACTATTTGTAAGGCCCAGCATTGTTCTGGACTTGACCACTGGCATACAAGATTTAGAATTCATACGCATTTGAGTCCCTTTCCAACAACTTGTATATCGTTCCATACAAATCCTACACTGATTCTGTGCCTTCCTGCTTTTGTATGCCAGGAAGTATCTGTGCCTTTGGCACGGATCATATGTCCTGTTGCTTGCCATTTCCCTCCTTCGTTTCTAAAACATGCTATTTTTAAAACGGGCAAAGCTAACAGGAAAAGAAAGTTATTCATACAAAGGAACAATCAACGTATTATTTATGAAGATATAGCAGTCGCATTCTAACCAGGAACACTGCGTCCAGCACACCGGTAGTTAATCCTCAGTCACCGAACTAGAATGTTGTCCAGAATCTGTGGCTGATACAGAATGGCAGCATTGCAATCTCCCAGATTGCTAGATTTCTGTGGGAGGAAATGTTATTTAGTAAGCTCTAGGCAGGGGACAAGCCCTGAGCCAGGGTTGAAGAGCACATATATTTTGCTGACGTCTTTCCATACCCTTATCCCAGGGTAAGGGGAAATATCCCCTTACCCCAAGGTGTGCTCCAGAGGCCTTCCAGCCTGCATCGGATGCAGCACAGGCCAGCTGGCTGACTTGCTCCAACACAGGTACGGTTTGAGCCATCAGGAAATGTGTGATGAAAAGGCCAACTGCCACTTAGGGATCAATCAATCAATCAATCAATCAATCAATCAATCAATCAATCAATCAATCAATCAATCAAT
>JAJKFI010000003.1:38441161-38478502 GCA_029204185.1 Lerista edwardsae | reverse complement strand
CACACACACACACACACACACACACACACACACACACACACACACACGGATCTTTTTCCTGGAGAAAGGCGAACCCTTTTTCTGGCTAACTGGCAATGCTGAAAGTAAATAATGCGAGCTCCTTTTGTGAAAGACAAATGCCACTCTAGCTTTTAGGAATTTGTGTGATATGACTTTACCAGAGTAGTTTTCAAATTAGGTCCGCTGTGCTGAGAGAGAGAGAGAGAGAGAGAGAGAGAGAGAGAGAGAGAGAGAGAGGTGAAGTTCAATGCAAATCTCAAAGTGCATTTCTTACGACTCACTGCAATGTACTAAATCTAACAGGGGTAGACAGAATGCCAGTCACCCTGGAACTGACCACATTCCAACACTCACAAATAGGCTATTGTTCTACAGCCCAGGGAGACTGGAAGCAAGGATGACCCCGCAGCTTTCCTCTTGGTCCAAAAAAACTCCTTTGCAATAATAATTATTCCTCAAGTTCAAAAGATTAAGCTTTGTCCACAAAGAAAAGCTGTGATTACACATTCACAAAGCAGCTCACTGAAGTTGAATCGAGATGTCAGTGACACAGATAAGGCAGGAAGAAGTCTTAGGCAGGACTCTTCAAAAGGAAGTCTCTCTGCAGATAGATGTTTAGGGTGTTGTGAAAGCAGATAAACCATTATAACCTTGATGTCCCCAATTGGAGCTTCCTCAATGTGTTTATCTTCCTAGAAGTTTTTAGACTTATGAATATTTTAGTAAAGAATGAAAAGACTGATGTCTCAGCTACTTCTTTTTTTTTTTAAACATGCCTATGCAATTCATCGCAAAATACTTTTAATCCCTCCCTTTTGTCTTTCTTTACAGTTGTTTTCATCCAGCATAACAATAAGCCGATAGCACATCTTTCTTGTAGGAAAGGAGGAAACAATAGAACCATTTTGCTTATTAAGAGCCCTGCAGGTTCTGTGCTCTGTTTAAATGATGATCATGCTATGGAGTGAGCAATTGACGTTTCAGCCCCATTGATTTACATGGCAGAGTTTCATTCATTCATTCATTCATTCATTCATTCATTCATTCATTCATTCATTCATTCATTGACCATTATTGGCATAAAGTAAGACAGACAAACAAACACATATCACAACATCAGTTTACATGTTTACATATTCAGTGATTCAACAGAACGCCCATGGTTTCGACCCGCTAATACCCCTGTAATGAAAGAGGCCACCCTATCCAGGATCTCAGCTTCCAGAGTGGATAACAGAAACCATAGTTTAACTGGGTCCTCCCACCCCTGAAGTCTGCCAGGTAGAGGTGCTAGATGTTGTTTTTGGAGAGTAGTATGAAGGGCAGAGAGTTAAGCATGGACTTAAACATCCTGGAACATGGCTGGAGCATTCCTACAGGGGCATCTAATGAAACATTTTGCAGTCTGGTTACAATGATGGGGTAATGTAGTCTGCTGGACAGAGGATAAACTTGTTGAATTTAGGATGTAAGAGATTGTATGCAATCGCTTTGAAATTCTGCAGAAGTATGGCTGGATCGGAAAGAGCTATTTAAATAAGGGCCTAAACCTGTCTTCATGGTCCACTGAGGCAGCAACCACTCAGCTGGTCTGCACAGTGCTCTCACCAGTACAAGGGCCAGGAAGCTGTGCAGGGCGGTACTGGGCAGATTGGGAGTAAATCTCAATAGCAGATTTACTCCCAATGGTCGGAGCTAATTTCAGGTGGGTCGCGAAGCACTGAGAGTAGCCATACTGAAAATATGGACAACTGGGATGCTGGAAAGGGGGAGGGCTGCATGTGTCAAGGGGAGGGCTTTGCTTGTGTCAAGGTTGTAAATAGGCTATTTTCTTTTCGATTCACTTTGCTATTGGAAAATGGCTGAGAAATAACCCAACTTATTGCTGCATTATTAGGAAGGCAGCAGGCTCTGTCATCAAAATGACAGCACTGCCAACCATGACATCACTTCTGGGGGGGGGGGGGTCCCAGACAGATTGTCATGCTAAAAAATGGGTCCTGGTGCTACAAGGTTTGAGAACTCTAACCAAAGTTTTGGCTTTACCACTTAGATATTGTTCTTCCCCAGGGACCTTTGAATTTCTACTTCTGCATTTCATATGGTAAACAATGATAAGGTATAGAAGAGAATCTGTTGTTCAAAGGAAGAAATAAAAAATACTATTAGCTGTGTGCAATCTTCAAATTTACCTGCAGCGTGATCCTGTTGTTCCTTTGGATTCTAGAGGATGCTAGACATGGTCCATGGGTCTCTACACTAGGACACCATGGCAGTATTGCACAGCATAGAACTAGAGGACAATTCTGCTATACATGCTACAAGTATGTCACCTTTCCTTACACATCTGTACTTGGTATGTGGCACAATTCTCCCTGCCACTTGGCAGAATGATACAGTTGACCAGGCCAGTCATCCTAGACCTATCTAGCCATTTTTATGGGCTTAATATAACAGGCATTTGGAGAACAGTTCTAAGAATAAACCCATAGCACACTGGGAGCTGCAATGTCAATAAATGCCTAGAAGAGTTCAGAAGTGCAGTTCTTCCTAGGTAGGCTGGCCAAGATCTGCAACTGCCTTCTAGGGCAGTCTTCTGCATGGCATAGCAACAATTTACATTCCAGCATCAACTTATTTTCCATGATGTTGGAGGGGGAAGGAAGAAATAACGGAAAAAAGTGTAACGCTAAACTTGACGTGCATAACGGTGCCTGACTCAAGAAATAAGCTCCTGAAGCACATTACAAATACTTGTGGTTTGCAAAGTTGCATGAGATTGCTAGAGCTGCCATTTAAGAATCCATTTATTCTACAACTGGATAATTCAATGGCATATTGGACCATTATATCCTGAAAAGAAAGGGAGGGGAGGAAGGAGGAAAAAAACTTTCATTTGGCTCTGATTTGGGTTAGATCAGAAAATCTCTTCCATAGCGAATTAAGTTTTGTGGGGCAAGTTCAACTTCAATATGTTTTACGGAAGTACTTGTTTCACGCAACAGCAGCAGAACAGCAGAAGAACTGAGTAGTGTTGATTCAGAGTTCAGGTCTCATGGCCTTTAAGGAATGACATGCTGGCATTTTCTTTTTTCAACACCACAGCCACAATTCTAAAATAATTTTGTTATCATAAGGGGAATATATATTTCCTCCACAGCCTGAGTATATTTGGAAATAATTAAACATTGGAGACCTGGGCATAACGGATCGAGGACACTTGGCATTTGTAAAATGGAGTCGAATATCGATATTATGACCTTTTCTCAACTTGGAGTTCAGTATCAAACCAAACAAAGGCTCTTAATCACACTATGATTAACGGAGCCTGGCTGTTTTTAGTATTTTGGAAAGGAAAGGCTGCCTACTATGTGAAAGCATGGATGGAAAACCACTTTTCTATTCACTTTTGGTGATAAATTACGGTGGCATTATCAACTCAGCAGCTGAAACTGTCACTTTATGAGTGTTCAGCTGTAGCTACCCAAAGTGACTTGCCAGCCAGAAAATCAATGGAGATTGAACAAAGATCCAGGTCTAACATATCCAATATGCTGTATTTCAGATCAAGGTCCAATATATTCATTAGATCACAAAGCTTTAAAATAGAAGTTAGAGGAGCTGAGGGTCTCGTGAGTTTTTCTAAGAACATTTCTGCAACAAAGGAAAAAAAACTGCAGTCATTGTTATACAGGCAAAACAACAAAGCAGGAAAAATAAGCTGAACAGGAGGTCTAGTGAAAGTAAGAGAGAGCAACTCACAAGCCTTCATGCAAGGAGCAAGAGAGATTGCAGCTCCACCTAGTGGCAAAAGCCAACACTTTAACCTTCCTGTCTTGGGTGGCTCTGGTCAAATGCTGTTCTTTCAACAATAGGAGTCTCGTTGGAAACTTTGTTCTACTATGGAAAATCTCTTCTTTGCTTCCTGAGGTATGGTGGGTAGGAATAGAAGACAAATTACCATCTCACATGCTACTTCCAAATTGTGGATCACCTTGTCTAAGGAGGTGTTCTTGCCCCTGCCCCATTTACAGAATAAAACTGTTCTATTTCAATTAGTGTTCATATGGCCTTTCTAACTGCTGTTTTTTTTAACATTTGTATTTTTCATTTTCATTATAACATATAATTGTAGCTTTAGTGTGGACCCACCTTTAGTACACTCCATCTAGAAGGGTGGGCTATGAATTACTGCAGTACACATACTGGGTAAAGATGCAAGAAATATAGCTGGATCTGCAGTCAAACAAGTTTACTCTGGTGTCCATGCACAACTGTAAAGACTTTGCCATTTACTGCAACGGAAGGGGCAGGCTTGTCCATGGACCTCTTCATATAGATTGCGCTTCTGGCAGTGGGTTAGCCCACATAGGAATTCTAAGGTCCCTGGAAAGCAGTGCTAGGGCACAAATGCTGATCAACTCCCCAATCCTATCAAATCACCACCACCAATATAGCTTCATCACCAGAGCATGTGCAGTGCAGCTTGCACGAGAGGCAGTTCCAGAGGTCTTCTCTGAGTAAGAGAACATTTGTTCCCCTTATATGGGGGTAAGAACTATGCCCACCTAGCTCTACTCAGACCTGCCCCAGTAATTTTGCTGGCACAAGTCCGAATGGGCCCAGGAAGGTGCCCACTCCCGGCCCACAAGGCTGGGAAGGGGAACAGGATATTGGCAGTGCCATTGACATCATTACCACCCCTTTCCCAACCTTGATCTGCCCCCTCTCCTCAACCCAGTCTCTGCCTCATTCTTCCCCCTCCCTGCCCCATTCCACCCACCACTGTCTCCTGCCCACCTCTGCATTGACTTCCTGCCACTAGGGATCATTGTGAGGTCACTGCCAGCTGCTCACCTCTTGCAGCAGTGGCCCAGCTATGCAAAGTGGCAAATTGCCATTTGTGACAGCTGTGAAGGACCTTCCGCTGTCGGAACACTCATTCCGGTGGCACAAGATCCCAATAGGATTGGGGCCCCAGGCTTGATGGCAGTTTTGCTGTTTCACAAGTCAGATCAATGTCTGTTCCAGAAAGAAACATAGTTGCAAGCTTTATGAAATATTAAAGCCAATTTACTCCCACTCTTGAAAATATCCCAGAAGTGCCAGGTTATTAAACATTGTGATTTGCTCAAAAGAAATATTGGCCAACTACCTTTCACTCTTCAGAATGTGTTCTTTTCCCCCTATAACTTAAATCTTCCACTTAGTGTTCTCTAATAAGATATATTATGTGCAATTTAAATGTTTATGTATGTTCCCTTAGCTCTGATAGCTCTGAAAAATCTTTTAGCACCCGCCGTAAAGTGTAGTCTAGGAGCTTGCTTTTTTTCTCCCCCATATTTTAATATTTTCACACTTGTGCCTCATTTATTGAAAGTCTTTTCCAGCATGCTGGATTTTATTCTTGGATCCAGAATTCCACTTTCAAAAGTTTTTTTTTTTTTCTAGTGAGAATAACCCTATGAGAAAAGCCAGAGTTTTAGCTTGAACTGCTAATGAGAAACGCTTTGGCCTTGTTAATTACTTGTCTGAGGATTTTGTTCTGGCCTGTCAATCTACAGTGGTTTTGTTTGTTTCCCACTAAACCCCTAACATTACCTTTTAACTAGTATGTCTTCGTACACTTACATGCTGATGAATAAACCCTATTAGCTTCAATGACATTTACTCATGAGTGAGTACATACTGATCACAGGATCAGTCTGAAATGCCGCGGCACGAGGTATGAAAAACCGAAGAACTACTCAGAACAAGGTGGCTGTCCTTTTTGGCAAGAGCCTGGTAAATGATGCTTATAATTGAACTTATTTAAGCTCTAGAGCTGTAGATGTGATAGAGTTCCCTCAAGTCCAGGGGAACCTCATTATTTCAGTTTTCAATCCAACCCAGGTCCAGAACAAAGACCACTCAGCAGTATCCATGATTGAAATACTTAGTCAACTTAATAACGGGTGGCTACTTGTTAATTATCATGATGGGGCAGCTCCCTGCTCATTTTCAGGATGAGTAGACCTGTCATGCCAATAGGTTCTGCACCAGTTCGTTCACAGGAGAAAATAAGGCATGGACAGGGTGTTCTAAAAATAAAATAAAATCAAAAGTCTCTGTGTTTTACCAAATAAACTTCCAAGAAAAAGTCCCAGGTGCCAAAAAGAAATAAAGAAGAATCCAGATGTCTAATGTAAAGACTGCATTGCAGCTACATTATAATTATTTTTTTGCTGATCTCAGTGGCACACCCAGCCCATGGTCCATCCAGGGGCCGGGTCGATGATCTGCACCCTGAGCATCAGCTCCCTGCCCCTCCATGCCCATTGACACGCCCTCCCATCATGCCAAGCTCCATTTCAGAGCCATATGGGGCCAAGTGAGAGCAGGGGGGCCAAAACCGCGCACCTCTTTGAGCAGCGAGGTGCCTTTTCACAGCCTTCCACCCGCCCCAAGAGCTCCGCATCTGCAGCCCTTGCCCTTCCTCCCGCCCAATGGTAGGTCCACGACTGGCTGCTCTTAAATATGTGAGTTTGAAGAGAGTAGATTCGTATTGCAAATCACTTAATAAGTATGCCTGGGTCCTGTCGTTTCTGATGTGGCCAGTGGGCCATGGACCTCATTCTCCTGTGTCCCAGGGGATTCTAGTCCTTCTGTCCCTGCCATCAGATACACCTCTGGGATCAACAACATCTGCACCTTGAGCTGAGAGGGGCCAGCAGTGGTGTTTGCACTGCATTGCATCCTGGGATGAACTTGGCCCCAGAAGCATCTGGCTCCACAGCACCTGCCCCCAGATGCGGGCCAAGACAGCAGCAGTTCAGTTAGGCGTAATGAGCCATCCCCGGTGACAATGGCAGGGAGTCAGAAGGGGGGAGAAGAGTCAGCAACAAGGAGGTGGGTAGGGGTTAGACGGGGCCCAGGGGCCAGGATAAATGAGCCAATGAGCTGGAAGGGGTGGAGAAGAGCAGGGGCCCCACCAAATATAAGCTGCCAGGTGTGAGACTCCGATGAAGAGGGTAGGCGACTAGATTGGAAGGAAGCTAAATCCCCAGTGACCCAGGACAAAGAGCTCAGTGTAGGGGGGAAGATCCAGGGCACTAGAACTGTCTCCCCCTTCTGAGACTAGCTGTCTCTTTCATTGGGGCAACCAGGGCAAGGAAGCTCCAGCAGCCAAACCCCTCACTCTGGAAGACACAGACCTCACGTGCCCTAAAGAGTTCAGGAACCTGGTTGGCTGCCCACCCATCACCTCGGGATCCCGATAAGAGGGATATTATAATTTAACTTTCATTTAAAAATAATTGTCCTGATTTTCAACAATACGTTTGGTGTTGGAACTTTGTGATAGCCCAAAAGGAAAGTCCTTAAAGTTAGTCCATATTGAAATTCCATAACATCCACAAAGTCCATAAGAGTCCATGAAAGTTGATGAGATGGTTGGGCTCTCCATGTACAACCATTTGGGACAGAAACTGAATGGTGAAGGCATTTAAGGAGGGCAGAAGCTAGTCCCTTATTTGCAATTATTCCTTACGAAAAGTGCATGTCAAGGTATTCAAATTTTTTTTAAAAAAACTACCCAAACAAAGGCTCCTTTTTGGGAATTTGAATATATCCAAAAAGCAAGCTTGGAAAATTGTTGTGAGTTTAAATTCCCTCTCCCCACACACACATTAAAAAATCATCCCTCGTCTTCCAAATTACAGGATTCTAACAAGATCAAACTCCAGAGATCCTTTTTCATATTATATGAAGAGTAGCCTTTTGCAAAGAAAATAATGACGCATATTCCATATGCACAGTCCTGTTGCACACAACTAGTAGTGCGCACTGCTTGAGCATGCGTGGAACCGAATAAGCAGTATTTCCTTCTTGTAACCCTCTGGATTGTGGCCAATGTGCCATTTGTGACTTTAGTAGCATAGGAACAATCCAAGGAATGTTAATTGAGCTCAATTAGGTTTAGCCATGCAGTTAAGCACTTGAATACCTTTGGCATCAATGAGACTTAAATGTGAGACTTTCTCAGACAGCGTGTCATAGTGAACAGTGGTAGACTTCATCCATCTAATTTTCAGGATTGAAATCGACGTCTTTCTTCCAGTACACTTGGGACAGATGTTTAGTTGCCAAGGGATGATGTCACTTCCTTATCTGTGATTAATACAGAAGTGCTTGTGTTTTAACATAAAATAAATAGATTTGTGATTTGTGAACTCTTTCTTTCTACAAGCCTTTGTGGCCCAGCAGTGTTTCTGGAGACCTTCACAAATATTTGCCGTATATCATTCTTTTCATGATAAATAAAACGTTGTTCCTATTCAGTTATTCCTGAGCGCTGATTGTGAGACGCCTTTGAGGCTCCAATTTATCTTCCTGCAATGCAGTACTTAGAACGATACACATTTGGGTCCCCCCACTACAGAGGCAGCTATCGAGCCACTCGTTCATTCCTATGAGGTCACTAGTGAACCTGGAAATCTTTACAGGCTGTCTGGGACTATGAAGCTTCTAGTGGTGAAAAGAAAGAATGAGGCAATTTCTAATGGCTTCTTCGTACTAGACTTCTTGGGAATGCTCCAGCACTTTTTTCAACTGATGGGTGTTGTCCTCTAGTGCACGAGGCTGCCAAGGGACACTCGCCACACATCAGCGAGACCACAACACAATGCTACAAATGATGGTAAGAGACGCAGTGTGGGCGGCAGAGCTCCAGCGCACAGTTTTCATGCACGTGAGAAAGCCCGCCAACTTGCCCTGAGCCCTTTACTGCCATTTGTTGCGTCATATCTGGCCATGATGTCATCACCAGCTACTTCCAGTGGTACTTAAGATTATTAGACCATGAGAAGTGGTACACTGAGAGACAAACATCATCGTCTGGCCTCACACTTCCAATTGAAGGCCTTTATATGAAAACCCACCAAGCCCATCCTATTCACCAAGCCAGTGGTTTTCAAACTGGGGTGTCGTGACGCCGCAGCCTGAAGAGCCCTGCCTTTTTTCCATTAAAGGTGGGGCTGGGGAATGGTAGCAACCCACTTCTGATTTTGCGATCGCAACCAGGAAGTGGGTCACGATTGGTGTTTTTTTACATTTTTAATTCACAGGGAGAATTAAAATTACGTTTTAAGTCCCAAACCTACCGGACACAGGGGCAGGCACTGGCAAATCCCCCCAGCCTCAAACTATGCTGGGAAGTGACACGATTGTAGTGATCACGTCGCTGCCATTCCCCTGCCCCCTCAAGCACTTCCAGCAGTTCTCAAACTCCCAGAGAGTTTGAGAACTGCTGCCCCAAGCTGTTACAGGGTGAAATCCTAACCAACTTCCTAGCACTAACATAGCTGTGCCAATGGGGCATGTGCTGCATCCTGCAGTGGAGGATGCAGTAGTCATGGAGGCCTCATCAAAGTAAGGGAATTACCTCCAAGCTGCATTGCCCTTTCCCCAGTACTAAATGTTGGTTAGGATTGTGTCCTGAGTCTACTTCTAAAGCAGCAATTGTCAAACACTGTGCTGTGGCACATTGATGTGCCATGAATGGTCTGCAGGTGTGCCATGATATTTTGGGGAAGGGTCATATGGGGAATGTAAATTTCTCAGCTTGTCAACTGTAAAAAAAAAAAAATAGCATGCCTTGACAATTTAGTACCTTCCCAGTGTGCCATGAACATAAGAACATAAGAAGAGCCCTGCTGGATCAGGCCAAAGGCCCATCTAGTCCAGCTTCCTGTATCTCACAGCGGCCCACCAGGTGCCCCAGGGAGGCATGAGACAACAAGATGCTTGCATCCTGTTGCCACTCCCTTGCACCTGGTACTCTGAAGTAGCTTACTACTAATGTAAGGAGGTTGCACAATCCATCATTGCCTATAGCCCACGATGGACCTTTCTTCCAGAAATCTGGCCAATACCCTCTTAAAGGCATCTAGACCAGATGCCATCACCACCTCCTGTGGCAAAGAGTTCCACAGATTAACTACCCACTGGGTAAAAAAGGACTTATCTGTTTTAACTCTCCCAACCCTCAGTTTTAGCGGATGCCCCCTGGTTCTGGGGTTTTGAGAGAGGGAAAAGAACATCCCTCTATCGACTCTATCCCTTCTGTGCATAATTTTGTATGTCTCAATCATGTCCCCCCTCAGGCGCCTTTTTTCTAGACTGAAGAGCCCCAAATGCTGCAGTCTTTCTTCATAAGGGAGGTTCCCCAGCCCTGTAATCATTTTTGTCGCTCTCTTCTGCGCCTTTTCCAGCTCCACTATGTCCTTTTTGAGGTGCGGCGACCAGAACTGGACACAATATTCCAGGTGTGGCCTTACCATCGATTTGTACAATGGCATGATAATATTGGCTGTTTTATTCTCAACCCCTTTTTTTAATTACCCCAAGCATGGAATTGGCCTAAAATGAGATTAAAAAGGTTTGAAAATCATTTCTCTGAAGCAATATTGCTTCCTGAGCAGCACCACCAGTGCTCTTCTTGGTGAGTGGGGGGTGGGTCCAGCAGAGAGACTAGGGGGACCGTGGGAATGTCCCACTTCTAGAGCAAGCCCTGTGTTACACCACCAAAATGCACTTTCCGGCAGCATAACCACCAGATAGGATCAGGCTGTTAAATTAGTTGCTGAACATATTACAGTACTGTGTTATGTT
The DNA here is from genome assembly GCA_029204185.1 of Lerista edwardsae. Taxonomy (NCBI): domain Eukaryota; kingdom Metazoa; phylum Chordata; class Lepidosauria; order Squamata; family Scincidae; genus Lerista; species Lerista edwardsae. Next base: position 38,467,831 of record JAJKFI010000003.1, on the reverse strand, counting down.
TATTCACCTACTTGGGTGCTTTGTGGCAGAAAAAAAATATAGAACACAATTTTGTTTTGCCAATAAAATAAATTGGGCTTCATTCATGAAGAATCAAAAGAATGTGAGATATCCAGTTAGCAAATTTTTCACAACACTGGTTCTATTTTCCCTGGATTTGCTGATTAAGCTTCATTTAAAGATTGATGGTGAGCCGTTGCGTCGAAGGGCCTCTGCTTGACTTCCACATTCCTGGCCGACTTTGCGAGACTAACTCCTAGAAAACAAACACTGACTGCTGTCTGAGCATATCTGATTGGACAGGAAGGAGCATTACGAATCAAGCTGCCCTGCTAATAACAACCATATACGGAATAGCTGGAGAATAAGCTTTCTCTCCGAAATGGAGGTACAGGGAATAAAATGGTACAGTGCAAATAGCCTATACATTACCTATCAAGTTTTAGCGCTGCTCATTCATGCCATCACTGAGTTATACTTGTTTTTCCTCTTCCAGAAGAAAAATGGAAATCCTGAGTCATGTGTAGTCAGTGTTTCCACAGTACAATTACTTTTATTTATCTCAAGATACGCTTGCAGATTCTGCAGTTCCTTGAGCAATACTATTAAGAGCCCAATCCTATCCAACTTTCCAGTGCTGATGCAGCCATGCTAACAGGACAAGTGCAGTGTTCTGGGGTGGGGAGGGCAGTCAAAGAGGCCTCTTCAAGGCGAGGGAGGTAAGCAAAAATGTTCTTTACAATGCAGTCAAGGGCTGCATTGCAGCTGCATTGATACAGGATATTGGATAGGATTTGGCTCTCATTCCCTTTTTATGAGAGTTCTGAAGACGTATAGTACCTTTTTTCACCATTGTTCTCTTTAAGGTGTGTGGCCAGGCTGCCATGCAGCTCAAAGTCCTGGGAAGCCAATCTCCAGGCAAGAAATGGAGAAATTTTCGCAGGTATCTTATTTATGGTCCAACCTTATCCTTGCAATAAAAAGGTGGAACTTATGATCTTCCATCACAGTGCACAGGCCCCCATTGCACGAGCTACTCCAATGATGAGAGATTTGCTGCTGATAGTACAGAAGCCAGTAATCTGCATGATGACAGCAGCAGGCAACAGACCAGGTGTCAGAGCAGGTGAGGTGGTGGAAATAGGGGCAGGGATTATGCTGGGCTAGGGGTGGGGGCAGATCTCAGCGTTTGCAGCATCCAGGAAACCCAAAGCTCCTGTCCTGGGCCCAACATGCCCCTTTCGGCCTAACAGATTTACACCAGCAAAATAGCTGGTGTAGATCTACGTGGAGCCATGGGAGTCAAGGAGCAGCAGAGGAGGTAAGCAAAAATGTTTTTTTCTTTTCTTTTTTACCTCTCCCCAGTTACGTGGTCCCAGATCCTAGATGCTGAATCTTGAACCAGATGCCTTCAGTCAAACTATGGACCAGTACATGTTGATGACCCAATCCTCTGGTTTGGAAGCATTGTCATACCACCAGGTGTACCAATGCAAAAATGACCCAGTGTCATGGCAGCCCCTCCACCAGCAGTTGCTGCAGCAGCCAGTAAGCCACACACTGGCGCATGGTGCGGCACTGACCAGCCATCAGCAGAGCCCTGCAAGCAAAGGGGTAGGCTAGGTATGGGGATTGGGGGAGATGAGGCCAAGCTAATGGCCACCAGATCCTGAATGCCCCTCCCAGGCTAGACATGTCCCAGCAACTCTTCAGAGCTGTACCTGCAACAAAGCTGGCATAGCTCTGAGGAGTCCCATAGGAGACCAAGCAGAGGACAACACACCAGTATTTCCTGTTCCCACCCCTCTCATTTGGCTTCTCCACCAATCATTTTGATCAACATTAAAAAATGTGGCCAAAGGAAGAGAGAGACTTATCCTTGTGTCCTGTTTACATTGAAGTAGTCATAGTACTAGGATGGGTCTTTGCGAGATGTAGTTTCTGCTGGGCTATGTCAGTGGACTGGAATGTTGGCACCTGAACTAGCGAAGAGATTCTATGACTTGGTGCCTTGCTTGCACACCTCCTTCTGACCTGCGCTAAGAGGACGGCTGATAACTCTAAGTGTGTACATAGATGTCTCCCTTGATGGTCATTATGCGGTTTGATAGATTTTCCCTTCTCTGTCTCCTCCCTTAATTCTACCCTCCTCAAGTAAACAGAAGAACTTTGTTGATGGGACTGAGATAGCCCAGACATGTTGAATAATGTCGGAAGGTTCTTGTCTAACAAGTGAAGGGTGCTTTACAGATGTCTTCACAGTTTGCAAAGCCAAGGAATCGAAAGAATTTGGACTCCACTGAAATGTTTTTAATTTTCAAAAGGGATTGTGATCCTCCAGACATGCTATAGGGATTCCCTTTGGCTTCAAAGACATGTTTCATCTTTGAAGAGTAACCAGAAATGGGCTACATGAAGAATGATGTAATATGCCGGTTAAGCAAAGTACCACATCTCACAGATTTATTACCCTTAAAATCTCTTGACAGAGAACATTCATTCCATGAGGCACTGGAGGCAGTGATGTCATGCAGGGGGAATGCGGGGGAACTCAGTTCCACTAGTTAAAATTAGGGCTGACTCTGCCCACTTCACTCTCCCCCCTCCCCCTCCCAATTCCTCTGCAAAGAGCTTTTCTTCTTGGTTGGCTGGCACTCAGAGGATTAAAGGGAGCGACTCCGGATTCCTAGGGGGGCAAAGGCAGTGATGTCATTCAGGGGGAACGGACCAGAACAGGCGTTCCTGATCCTAACGGGCTCCGTGGCTGGTTCCGGGTTCCTGACAAGTGCAAATCAAAAGTGAGTTCCTGTTCCTAAATCATTTGAATGACACCACTGACTGGAGGTACTCACATGCTGCTGTGTCACATAAATATGTGTGGCAGGCATTGTGCAAAATCGAGTTCATTTGTGTTACAGTACTTAGAATGCAATCCTAACCTGCAGTTAGCAGCACAAATTAGGCCAGCCAAGTTTGGCTGGCATAAGGGCCACCATAAAGCACATTTGGACCACTCTCAAAGTCAGGAAGGATGGTGCACGTCTGGCTGCTGGCCTCTCTTGACTGCGAGAGTGGCCCAAACATACTTTACAGTGTTCCTTGTGCCAGCCAAACTTTGCTGGCCTAACTCCAGGTTAGAATTGCGTTCGGAGACACATAAGTAATTTTCTGTGGGTATGTATTTATTCATGCTAAAACAAAAAAGCAATAAAGCAGTGACAAGTCTACAATCATAAGAGCTGTACAAAGGCTAGATAAATTAATAAGAAAATCTAGCATGTAGGGACTTGATCTGGATTGGAACCATATCAAGGGCAATGTAAACTAAAGCCCTTCTACACCCCCAGAATGGCTTTGCCCCAGTTCATCCCACCCTCTGCAGTTCATCCCACCCTCTGCAGATGACAAACCAAAGACATATTTGGGGTCAGCCATATTCGTGGGAACAGGGCAGGGAGGGTTTTTTGGTTGGTTCTCGGATTCTCCATGGACACCATGAAAAACACAGATGCTCAAGTCTGCATGCAATTGCACAAAAATTGCATAAACTGTGTTAAATTGCATAAATTGTGTAAATGGCATGAATTGCACAATGTCAATTGTGTAATTCGCAAATCAGATGTGAGTGCTAGAGAGAGATGTGTGAAATGGTTATAGCCATAGCAGGGTATGTGGAATTTTTTGTAAATTGCATGGAATTTTTTTTTTTCGTGAATCCATTTTTGCAGTTGGCTTTTCTGAATACATTCTGCAGTTGGTTCAATCAGCAGATACTAGACCTGTGGATATGGTGGGCCTACTGTACATTTCAGAACCATCATTCATTTGAGGGGATTCTACATTTCCCCCCTTCTAAACTTTTTTTGGCGCTTGCCTACATCATCAGGAGTTGCAGTACACAGTTGTCTCTTAGGGATGTCACCTTGAATAGCAGCAGCTTCCCAGGGCAGTGCAGATATTCAAGTTGGCACCTGCCAAGAGGTGGCTGGCACAGTTAGGCCAGCAAAGTTTGGCCCGTATAAGGGCTACCATAAAGAGCATTTGGATCAGTCTCGGAGTCAGTCTCGGAGTCAGAGGATGGGTGCATGTCTGTGTGCTGGCCTCTCTGAGTCCAGGAGTGGTCCAAACATATTTTACGGTGTCCCTTGTGTGCCAGCCAAACTTTGCTGGATTAACTATGCCAGCCTAACTCCAGGTTAGGACTGTGCCCTGTAGCACTCCACCATCAATCCAAGCAATAGCAAAAGTAACAGCAAGCTGTTTAATTTAGGGGGGGGGGAAATACAAACGTGAAAAGGTAACAAAGTTCTGAAAGGAACTCATTCTCACCCTTTTGGAACAAATGGGAGATGAAACATAAGGGCCTCATTCATTTTATTTTTCATTGTTTCAAAAATGCACATTTCTGCAAGGTAGTAGAAATGGCCAGGGGCTTATACTGCATGAGTCTAGAGGTTGGATTGTGTTGGGTCCAGGAATTGGAACACAGGATATCCAGTTCCCTTGTGCTGGCAAAAGGAGCTTATATCATGGAATCCTGCCTCACTTTGGAAGAGCATAAGACAGGACTACTGATTCATTTGTTCTTTGATGTGAATCCCTCATTGGGATCTGGTTTCTGCACTGGATTTCCAAAGGATTACATTTGCAGTCAACAACTGTTTGCTTGCTTTGCTTCTGTTATGCTTTAAACGCCGCCGCCCCCCCCCAAAAAAAATCTGAACTAGCTATGCTATTCTGGGTTGTGCCCACTTTAATTATGACTATGATATTGTCTTGAAAAACGACTCCCAAATTAGAATGGACAGGTTAGGTTCTGGAATAAGCCTCATCTCTAAAACTGCTGCAATTTGCATCTGTCAGATCTAATAAGTGGCAACATTTTGTAAGGCTTGACACTTGCCAAAGCCATCTAACATTCCAGAAGCAATTATCTGCTGTCAAATCATGTGATACTCACATTTGTGAACTGGAGAACCTAAATATGGCATTCCCACTTAAGAGCAGTGTGTGATTTGACTGGAATCCTTAACCCAAGGAGGGGAAAGAATTTGTCTAATGTCTATTATTCCAATATGTGAAAATATCTCTCTCTCTCCAAATATTGCTTCCCAGTTTTTAATATAACTTGTTTTAGACTCAGTTTTTTCAAACAGTAACAACAATCTGTTGCTTGTACTAATGAAATTTGCATTAAGTTTATGGTCGTTTAAAAAGCAAAAAAAAAAGGATACTACATACACAGTAGCTTTTATTTTGCAGTTGAATATAAACCCACCTGCTATATATGAAAGGCTATGGATTCCACTAGACTTTTCAAACAACAGATGTTGGATTTGAAATCCTTTTTACAAATGCCCCATGATTACAGTTACGAATTTGTGATCGCCTTATTCATCACTGTAGATTATCAACAAAAACTCTACACAAGTAAAATGAGTCTAATAATCATCCAGTCAGATCTTTAAATCTGGATCATGTTAAGAGACAAAGGGATAGAGGAATTATGTGGGGGAGAAGCATTCTTAGTTCATGGTTCCTGTTTCAAGTTACCGTTGGTTATCATACTCAAGTGAACTCAAGAAAGCAAATGTAAGAATTTCTGGAAAGGTAGCAGTGTAAATCTGTTGCAGTAAAACAACAAACAAACAGAGGCAGAGAGTCTGTGGGGTGTGAGGTGGTACCAGCTATGGGTGCTATTGGAGGTGTGGGCACTGGTGTTATTCAGGCGGAATGGCCCGGTATGCCGTTCCGCCAGTTCGGCGGACGGGCCCCGGCCGCGCCGCCTCTCCGGAAGACGGATGAGCTGCTGCTGGGCCCGCCCACCCTCCCTTGCGTCCAGAATCGCTCTAAAATGGAGCGATTCCGGCTCAGTGAGGCTTGGGGGGCGTGGCAGCCCTCCGCCATAGGGGCGGAGGGCTGTCAATCATCCGAGCGTTCCGGTAGTTGGCGCACTTGGATGACATCACTGGGCGTGGGCATTCCAGCGAAGGAGAGGAGAAAACAGAGCAGAGATTGGCCTGCCCACTTGCCCTCCCCTGTGTCCATTTGGCTCCAAAATGGAGCATTTGTTGATGGCGGGGGCGTGGCAGCACAAGGGGTGGGGCGGTAGTTCTAGGGGTGCGGTGATGCTGGTGGCAATGTCACCTCACCCCTGGCACCGCCAAAGCCCATTGCAGCTATGCAAATACAGCCAGAGCACCTTAAAGACTAACTCACAGATTTCAGCAGGAGGTTTTGTGGAGTCCAGTCAAATGCATGGAGGATGTATTTGGCACACTGATCTGTGGTGATAAGAACATAAGAAGAGCCCCGCTGGATCAGGCCAAGTTTCCTGTATCTCACAGTGGCCCACCAGGTGCCTAAGGGAGCTCAGTAGGCAACAAGATGCTTGCATCCTGTAGCCACTCCCTTGCACCTGGCATTCTGAAGTAGCCTACTATTAATGTAAGGCGGTTGCACAACCCATCATGGCCTATAGCCCACAATGGACTTTTCCTCCAGAAATCTCCAATCCCCCTTTAAGGGCATCTAAACCAAATGCCATTACCACCTCCTATCACAAGGGGTTCCACAGGTTAATTACTCTCTGTGTAAAAAAGTATTTTATCTGTTTTAGATAAATTGGTGATGCTCCCGATGGTGTGATGCTCATTGTGAGGTGTACAGCCAGTGATGTCATTCAGAGGGAACGGACCAGAACGGGCGTTCCGGATCCTAACGGGCTCCGTGGCTGGTTCCGGGTTCCCGACAAGTGCCAATCAAAAGTGAGTTCCTGTTCCTAAATCATTTGAATGACACCACTGTGTACAGCCCACATGCGAAAGCTACAGGTGATACAAACTCTGTGAGAAACCTTTCACTTAGCTGCGGTTCTTGAACTCTTCAAGTGGATTGGCATCAACATCTCAAAAAAGTTTTTTTAAAAAGTAACTAATAAGTAATAAACCAATAAAGAAAAAGAAATGTTTCTTCCCTGGCAAACAAATGTATGTTCAAGAGAAACCAAATGCTTTTCTCCAACAGCGTTTCTCTCCACAGGGTTCCCGCACATCCTTGGGCCTTGAGGAAGGTTGACCTGTAGCAACTAGCCTATGGAATATTGCTATGGAAATTGCTATGGAAAGCCTAATCATGCCTGATATTATATAGTTCCCAAATGACTCTTGAAGTATTGTGGTGAAAATCCCTTTTGGTTCTGTGTGGCCTTGTACAAATGTTAGTTTTGTGAATAATACCAGTGTCATGTACCGTTTGAAGACTTATGAAGGGACAAAATAGAAAGCTCTAAACCCAACATTTTCAAAAGAGTGAGTTCCACTGAGTGGGTGATCTTCTGCCGGTGGACCTACCCAGTAAGTCAATTGATGTACAGCCACAGAGAAAGATACTATAATTGTCAAGTGGCGAGACTCCCCATCCTTTTATTACGTATATCAGCAGTCAGCTGGATTTCTGAGCCAAGATACACATATTTAGGTTGATGATGCATCCTCTGGAACAACACACTTGGTTTCTTCTCTGGTATTTTGTTTTTTTAAGGTCAACACTATGCAAGTCTGTATTTTAGTTTAAATCAAAGTTCAATTCTCTTTGGATATTGACTCTTGCTTTAATGAGACACTTGTTGACACTTTGTTCACTAGAAAACTGCTCTCCGATTCGCATTGCTTCTACGGGGAGGCATCATCCTTTCTGGTTATACTAACAAAATCTACTGTATTTATATTGGGAGGAAAAAAACCCCTCTCAGTCTCTGATATACAGGAAGAGATTTCACAGACTGTTGCATCAGCCAAGGCTATATAGATCATACATCTGAGACATTGTTGCCACTGAATTTAAATATCTACATGAAAGGCTTGTGCCTTTCACAAAAAATAAATGCATCTGGTTGGATAAATAAAAAAGTCCTTTGACATGTAGAAGCTGGTTTGCTTTGCCCTCACCCAAATATGACATGAAACAAGATCACTTAGGGCCAAATCCTACGGCAGGGCAGCATTAGTGGCTAGTGCACTGCCCTGGCTACCTCTGCTGTACAAGTGCTGTAAGGCACGTCACCGCGGGCAGTGAGCACCCTGCACCAAAGGGGAGGCCAGCAGCAGTCAGCACCGGGCCTCAGCACCAGGAGGAAACATCACTGGCTGTAAGTACTGCTGCTGGCCAATGGTAAGGTAAGGCTTCCTTTGGCAGGGGGACGGGAGGGGAAGGTGGGGAGAGGGTGGAACTGGTGGAGGGAGGGCGACCCAAAGGAAAGATCAGGTCCGGCAGGGGGGGCAGGGGCAGGAGCAGAGTCTGCCACTGAATCTATGCCCCCCTCACCTGAAAGCCCGACATGGGCCTCCTCGATTCTATACCAACTAAATAGGGGTTGCAGTTTCAAGGAGACCCATTGCGGCCAGCAGAAATTATCACAGGATACGGGAACAAACAAGGCATAGGATTGGGCAGCATTTTTGGACAGAGGGAAAGCGGAATAGCGGGGTGGATTAGGATTGGCTGTGGCAGTGCATGCTGTATCCTAACCCACAACCCCAGCTGGGGCCAGGGATGAATGGAGGCCTGAGCGTGTCCATCGCAGGTGATGAAACCGCGCTCCCAGGACATTGCCCCGCCCCGTGCGTCACCCCACCACGCCTCCCTGCGCCCGGAATAGCTCCATTTTGGAGCATAACTGAGGCGAGGGAGGCCGGATGGGCCGAACAGCGTGCGGTTTCCTCCGCAGACTCTGCAAAATGGTGCCCCGCCGCCCTGTGCTGCCCAGCGCCCATGGCTCGCGCCACCCTGGGCTACAGGATAAATATGCCTCTGGCCGGGGCAGCCTTACAGAGACTGCTCAGATTTGCTCCAGCTAAATAGTAGTCTCATAAGGCAGGCTGGGATATTATTCAAGGTAATTGAAACAAATATTCCTTTCCCCCAATGTGGCCTCCAGGCTGCTCCTAATTTGCGCTGGACACCGCACAGGCTACTGCGACCTGGCTGTGCCGGCACAAGTTAGGATGTCGCTCAAAAAGATTGAGCTGTGAGCCAGGCATTGCCCAGCTCACATGTCTCCTCAGTTGTGAACTCACGAAGTGCTTTCTGTGACATACTCTCTCTGAGCTTTAGTCCTGGGGAAATAATTATAGCAGTGCATGACAATAGTCTTTGCACAGGTGATACGTTCCAAGACTGACCATGGATGCCCCAAACCACAGATGGTACATAAAGACATATAAAGAAGCCATCTAAAGAAGCTTCCTCTTTCTCAACTGGGGCAGCGTAGTACGGATGCCCCTGCAGTGAGACATTGTGGTAGCCAAGGTGGATCTCACTGGATGAAGCCTCATGTTTCACTCCCAACGACTGGTACAGGTTGCTGGCACCAAAGGCCCTGTGGCAGAGCTCCAGCAGTCCCATTATGGAGCAGTGGTATTCTCCCAAATGACACCTCCAGTTGAGGCAGAGAGACAAACAAGGCAAGAAAAATTCCCCATTGCTACCTCTCCAGTGTTGTGGAATTGTGAGCATTGCAGGCTGAAGCACTTTTTCCCCAATTACTTTCTGCTTCCAGAAGACAACCCCATTTTCCTCCCAACATTTTTGACCCAGGGAAGGTGGATAAGGAATCATGTCTAACTCATTTTGTTCATCCCATGCATAAAGTAAAACCAGGTGCCCAGAAGATGTCGGACAATCTCAAAAAAGGCTCTTCCAGAGGCAAAACCTCTGGAAATGGCATTGCATTGCAAGCCATGTTGAATTATTGTCTCTTAAGGATCTGAAGTCTACTCCTCATTGGATCAGAAGGTAATCCATCCTACGGATAAAAGGAAGTCGTAAGCTGCCTTTGAGCTGTACGTTCCAAGTTGGCGTCAAAATAAATCAAAGGGTTTTAGTATTCTATGCTTGTTCACCATTTAAGTGCCTGCATGCAGCTTAAAGGTTTGAGGATCTTGGGGAGTAGGGGTAAAATCCATTTCCATTTTCCCCAGTCAATCTGTTCTTTCTCACTGAACAGGTCCTGTGTGGGGTTAGCTGCTCTCTTGTCTTATTGGCGCCCACAGATGAAGTTTGAGCATGACGATCTTTATTTATTTAGCGTGGCTTTGATCCTGGATAAAAAATGAGACATTAAAAACGGCACTTTTCCTCCCTGTAGGATGCAAATCTCTGATTTGCCCTTTGATGGCAATAATTATAACATAGGTTAGTTCTGATGTCTAACAGGAGTGTTTTTATATACGTTTTATTGATTTATGGCATCGGCCAAAAACAAGCTAATATGTAATAAAGGGTCTTTATGTAGCTTCTCAGTCTGAATGTATATGTGAAATCCCATCTCTGTAAAGGCTATTTTGTTTTCTTCTTCTTTTTTGCCTCCTCTGTTTTTGGATCATGAATTGATGGCTGCACATCATTAAGCATATCTTGTGGAAGTTCACAACACACAAAAGCCTTTTGCTAACGTAGTCACATTTGATGAATGGTTGGGGTTCTTTGATTTTTTTGGTTTCTTTTTCCCCTATTCTTTCCCCTTGTTTTAGAATGAAAGCAAGCAGAGATTTAACGGGAAAAGCTGAGTCTCAGAGATTAAATACAAAGAATGTAAACCTGATGAGATATAGTTCAGAAGGTGGAAGTGATACAAAACATCTCACCATTTGAAACTTTTCATTTCAGTCCGGACAGGGAGATTTGTGTTCCTCTTTTCTTTTCCTTTCTGAATGCCACACATTTAAAACCAAGTCTGAACCAATTCAAGCGCGAGGCCAACCATTTCACACATGGCGTTTTGGACAGAATTTGGAATATTTCATTACTCATACAGAGGAGTTAGAGTGCCAAGTATTGATCTTCCCACACTTTTTGAAATTAGTATGCAGGCGACTGGAGAACCAGAAATAACCCTGAGTCCTGCCAAACAACACCTTTTCAATACAATTTCTTTCTCACAATTTTCCTCTAAGCCTGAGAGCGTAATCCTAACCTGGAGTTAGGCCGGCACAGTTAGGCCAGCAAAGTTTGGTCAGCACAAAAGACCCCTTTGTAAAGTACATATGTTTGGACCACTCTCGGGGTCAGAGATGCCAGCACACAGAAGTGCGCCATCCTCCCTGACTCCAAGAGTGGTCTAAATGCATGTTACGGTGGCCTTGTGCCAGCCAAACTTTGCTGGCCTAACTATGCCAACCTAACTCCAGGTTGGGATTGTGCCCTGAGAGATGCATGGATGGGGGTTAGCCTTTCAATGATGCTGTAAGATAGGCTAGGATAAAAGAGAACATACGTGATCTAAGGGTATCCACTGAGTTCATGGTCTGTATGTGGATTTTAACTCCAGTTTTTCCAGGCCAAATCCAATGCTGTAACTATGACACCGCACAGGCTCTCAGAGTTAGATACTTTACCTTTCCTCTATTTGAGAATGATTACATTTTCTATACAAATTAGGTCAAGTGATCTGTGTAAAATAAGTATAACGTTGGCCAGGACCCCAAGAATGGCATTCGAAGTGCAAACGGCTTAGTTATGCCTTGTGGAATCATTTACTTTTCCCTTTGAATGGAAGACAACCCCACTCCCAAGCCCCCTTGGTTTCAAAAGCAGCGTGTCAAGTCTCAAGTTCCTCTGAGGACACGAGTTATTTGCATCAAGTTTCCTGAAGTACTGAGAACTGCACTGATTGTTATACAACAGACAGATGTCACACCCAACCCTTTTAACCAAAGGAAGCTATGGGAAGCTAAGGGCCATCAGGAGCTAAGGCTGCTTAATTCTCTCCAGCGGAGGGAGCTGAGGGGGCGGGGAAATGCCTGCCATTGGCTGAGGGGGCGGGGAAATGCCTCCAGGCAGCAGGCCTGTGGAGGCTATAAGGGCGGAGGCATCACCAAGCCACCAGCTCCAAGCTAACCTTTGGAAGACTGGAAATATTGTTTAAAAGCTGTCCAAAGCAGTGGTGTCATCTAAATGATTTAAGAACCGGTACTCACTTTTGATTGGCACGTGTTGGGACCCGCCCACCGGAAGTGACGTCATAAGCCGGAAGTGAGGTCGTGGCAGGAAGTGACATGAAAAAAGCCCTTTTTGAGGCCTCAGACAATTTTAAACTGACCCAACAGTTTCCACAGCACCCCCAGAACATGTTAGGGAGGCCTGGCATCATGTTAAAGTGACCCAACAGTTCCAAAACCCCAGAGCAGCTCATTTTTCAGTGGCAAGGCAAGGCAAGGCTCTGCTCGCTGCCTGCCTGCCTGCCTGGCTCTGAGAACATGCAGGCAACTCAAACATGCAGGAAATTCAAACGTTGCAGGGGGCGGAGTCGACGAGTGGGCGGGCGAATGGGCGGGGCCAGCCATAATCCTAGAAACCGGTACTCACGTACCCCCGTGTACCCCCTGCATGACATCACTGGTCCAAAGGCATTAGAATGCTTTCAGACTGCAGCAGAGCATCGCGTGAGGCTCTGCAATGTTCAGGTGGTTGGGGGCAGGGGCATAGCTAAAGAAGTGCAGGGGGATGCAATTGTACCAGGCTACAAGCCTTAGGGGGGCAACAAGCTGAGCTTGACACTAGTGGCCAAAATGGTGAAAAACCTTGGTATGTATGAATAATACCATCATGTTACGTCACGCCAATCTTTAAAAAAGGGAGAAGGGGGGACCCTGGAAACTACAGACCGGTCAGCCTAACGTCTGTTCCGGGTAAGATGGTGGAAAGCCTCATCAAAGATAAAATCCTAAAACACATAGAGGAACAAGTACTGTTAAAAGAAAGTCAGCATGGCTTCTGTAAGGGTAAATCTTGCCTCACGAACCTTTTGGAATTCTTTGAAAAGGTCAACAGGCATGTGGGTGAACCTGTGGATATCATATACCTGGATTTTCAGAAGGCGTTTGACACAGTCCCCCACCAAAGGCTGCTGAAGAAACTTCACAGTCAGGGAATAAGAGGGCAGGTCCTCTTATGGATTCAGAATTGTTTGAGGGCCAGGAAACAGAGAGTGGGGGTCAATGGGCAATTTTCACAATGGAGAGAGGTGAAAAGTGGAGTGCCCCAGGGATCTGTCTTGGGGCCGGTGCTTTTTAACTTATTCATAAATGACCTGGAGACAGGGATAAGCAGCGAGGTGGCCAAGTTTGCGGATGACACAAAACTTTTCCGGGTGGTGAAAAACAGAAAGGATTGTGAAGAGCTCCAGAAGGATCTCTCCAAGTTGGGGGAATGGGCAGCCAAATGGCAGATGCGTTTCAACATAGACAAATGTAAAGTGATGCACATTGGGGCAAAAAACCAAAACTTCACCTATAGGCTAATGGGTTCTGAGCTGTCTGTGACAGCTCAGGAGAGAGATCTCGGGGTGCTGGTGGACAATTCAATGAAGGTGTCGACCCAGTGTGCGGCAGCAATTAAGAAGGCCAATTCCATGCTTGGGGTCATTAAAAAAGGGGTTGAGAATAAAACAGCCAATATTATCATGCCATTGTACAAATAGATGGTAAGGCCGCACCTGGAATATTGTGTCCAGTTCTGGTCGCCGCATCTCAAAAAGGACATAGTGGAGCTGGAAAAGGTGCAGAAGAGAGCAACAAAAATGATTATGGGGCTGGGGCACCTCCCTTATGAAGAAAGACTGCAGCGTTTGGGGCTCTTCAGCCTAGAAAAAAGGCGCCTGAGGGGGGACATGATTGAGACATACAAAATTATACATGGAAGGGATAGAGTCGATAAAGGGATGTTCTTTTCCCTCTCTCAAAACCCCAGAACCAGGGGGCATCCGCTAAAACTGAGGGTTGGGAGAGTTAAAACAGATAAAAGGAAGTACTTTTTTACTCAGCGGGTAGTTAATCTGTGGAACTCTTTGCCACAGGAGGTGGTGATGGCATCTGGTCTGGATGCCTTTAAGAGGGGATTGGACAGATTTCTGGAGGAAAGGTCCATCGTGGGCTATAGGCAATGATGGATTGTGCAACCTCCTTACAAAGGTGGTGGGCTACTGGTACCAGGTGCAAGGGAGTGGCAACAGGATGCAATTATCTTGTTGTCTCATGCCTCCCTGGGGCACCTGGTGGGCCGCTGTGAGATACAGGAAGCTGGACTAGATGGGCCTTGGCCTGATCCAGCAGGGCTCTTCTTATGTTCTTATGTTCTTATACATCATTGGAAAGGTTTAATTTAATGCAGAATGCAATGAAACAAACCAGAGTGTAAAATCTTTACTCTATCAAACGTTATGGCCAAAACACCTGAAAATGAAAATACAAATGTGACATCAGTTCTGAGGCCACATTTTGACCATCTGCACTGGGCTGCCTTTTCATTAGCTATGCCCCTGACCTGGGAGCAGCAGTCTTGGGTAGGGCAGCAATCTGATCCTCTCTGTCCAGGCACTTTTCTGCTCAGAATCACCCCAGTTGCTTTCCACCTGCAGGATTCACTGTAACCTGTTTCCCGTTGAAAAGCAGCTGGGGAGGGAGGCTTTGGGCAGAAAGGGGCTGGAGGTGAATAGGTTAAGCAGACACCTATCACATCAGTCTTGTGCTGAAGCTTGCAGCTTCTTGTAACTGCTTTTCATTAAAAAGGAACAGTTGGGTACATTGGCTATGTAACATCTCTCTGGGCCCCTGAAAACAGCCAGAGACTTGTATCAAGTATGCCTGCACTTTTCATTTTTTTTATATACAGGGTACCTTTGCTCTTTTTTGCTTTCAGCAAACTTTTCAGGGACTCAATGGCTGAGCATGTCAGAGTCTTTTACAAACGTTCAGGTCTTGAAGAAACCCAGAAGCAATGAACTAGAAGGATTTAATCATTAAATTCATACCTGACGTCTGATTATTGAAACAGACATTTTCAGAGTAGCCCTTCTGTTATAATTTGTTCTGGGTCACAATTATGCTACTGCCTACCTATTAATGAGATGAATTAACTTGTTCTGATCCTTTACAAAAAAAATACCGAACCAAAGTTAGCTAACAAACTGCTCGGCTGAGGAGGGGATTGGTCTGACCTGTCTGTTGTTCTACACTGGCTCTAGACATACAGTCATGTTTTGCTAGATTTTCTACCTGCAATTATTACCAATTAATTCCTACTAAATCTGATCACCACATATTCTGAGTGTGCTTCAGATGTGAACAAGTATGTGAATGCTCTTCAAAAATTCTTCCAGGATCCAGACAGCAATTGGGAGAGACATAAATATCGGAGCCCTGCTGTAGTTTTTTTCATCCATTAACTTTGCATCCAGCTTTTTAGAGATTCCTAAAAGCAGACAGATATATTTTTGCATTTTTATTCTGCTTCATTTTCCCTTTTTGCTGCCTTCAAGGATTTCTTCCAAACGAAAAGGTGGAGGTGATGGGAAACCGTGGCGTTGTTAGAGTGGCACACGGCACCCAGCTGTGCCATGTAAGAGGCCCCTTTCTTCACTGCCAGAGCCAATCAGGGCGGTGAAAACAAGGCAGAGCTATCTCCTCCGCATTGCGTTCACCACCCTGACTGGCTTCAGTAGGTAGAGGGAGGAGCCGTTTACATGGCAGCCTTGGGCGCCATAAAAGACTTTGCACTTTGCACCCCTCTAGCAATGCCACTGATGGGAAAAGTTCGTTTTAGAGATCTGGAGGGATCTCAGTGAAAATGATTGCAAATGATTGCATTTGGGGATGGATATGAATGAACAGGGGAGGGAATCAAAATGAAAGATGATGGGGTTGTTTGCTGGAATAGAATGGGTGAATGGGCAACTGAGTTGTCCTCTTCTACCCTACCCAGATGAACCAGATGGAGAAGATTCTGGACCATTTGGAACAGCTCTGCAGGTCCAGTCTCTGCACACAAAATGGTGGTAGAGATAAAACCTTCTTTGCAACCATAACTCTCATAGAACAGCCTGTAGCATAAATTGTCATCCATGTTCAAGTGGACTCATCACAACAATGAAAAACAAAATCTCTCTCTCTCTCTCTCTCTCTCTCTCTCTCTCTCTCTCTCTCTCTGAATGCCAAGTCAAAAAGATGGCCACTAAGGCATCTGGTGGGCCACTGTGAGATACTGGAAGCTGGACTAGATGGGCCTTTGGATAATCCAGCTAGGCTCTTCTCATGTTTCCCACTCACCCACACATACGTAGTCTTAGTTTGGGTCAGATCATGAAGACTTAAAAGATAGGTATGCAGGGTACACTGGGGAAAGAAGTTTTGGTTTTCAGTTGTGGGCCAAGTTGTCTTGACAAGAGATTTTTTTCAGAGACAACATTCTAGTGTGGCTTCCTACATGAATCCTGGAATAAATGCCTGAGCCGGGGATTATTTATTTGAAATATATCAAGTCTCAAAATCTTCTGTGGTCTCCCCATTTATTTTGCTTAAATTACAACCATGTGAGGTAACTCTGTAAGGTGGCACAAGTAGGGGGTTCCTTTCAGCGTGGCAGCCTGCATTTCCCCTGTTACCCGATCTTTTAACGAAACCCAAAAGCCATTTCTCAGCTTGTCTGCATCTGTAAAACAGCTGGAAACTGTATCCATAGCACTGGAGCAATCAAAAGTATAATACTGAGGGCAACGTGTAATCCTTTTTGTACTACAGATTGAGGATGTATATAGGAAACTGTGCCAAGATCACCAGTGAGCATAATTTATGTATTTCTAAGAAGAAGAATGATATGTTCTGGGGTGATCTGCATGTCGCAATGCAAGAGAGAGAACAGTAAGCCTATAATGTCTTCGAGGGATGAATGTATATAATCATTGATCCTAGGAAACAGTCTCTGATTGATGACTGTTCTCTTTCATGCTTTCATTCTCTGATCAGGTGTATGTATAAACACAAAACCTTTTTTCAGTATGTGGTTAAGTAGAAAACTGAAGGAACGTGGTGGCGCTGTGGGTTGAACCGCTGCTGCTGAGCTGGCTGACCAGAAGGTTGGCAGTTCAAGACCATGTGACGGAGTGAGCTCCTGTTGCTTGTCCCAGCTCCTGCCAACCTAGCAGTTTGAAAGCAGGTAAAAGTGCAAGTAGATAAATAGGGACCACTTTGGTGGGAAGGTATCATGTGTTCCGTGTGCCTTGGCATATAGTTATGCTGGCCACATGACCACGGAAACTGTCCTCAGACAAACACCGGCTCTTCAGCTTTGAAACAGAGATGAGCACCACCCCCTACCGTCGGTCACGTTGAGACCATTCAGTTGTGGGGAAACCGTTACCTTTTTAAAAAACTGAACACGCAGGGTGCATGCCCAAGAAGACTTCACCATGGGAGAATAGACACCACACGGTATTTTCTCTCTCTTTCCCATTTCCCATGTAAGACTATGTAATCTGCCCAGTTAAAATGGCTTTTGTAGTTGTGGCATATATAGAATCAGTTCCTGTCTCTCATTCAAGATTTCAGGACATCTCAGGAAGCTGCCATTGATTACACAATTCAAAATGTGGAGTCCACAGAAGCATGTCCAAGTATTAGGTGCCTTTTCCTTTCTCTCAATACCATCACAAAACGCTCTTCCCTATAGAGTCTCATTATGAGCCAGCCATCTCACTGATGCCTATTAAAATAGCTAATGTATAGTTCTCTTTGATCCCATCGAACAGAAAGATCCACTGTAGAGCCAATATACCTACAGATATGCCCCTACACCGTGAAGACTTGGGGCCCATTGAATATGGTGGATGCATTTTGATCAGGATTCAAGAACCTATTTGGGCATATAGCCGGAGCAGGCTCTGATTGCGCCTGATGTGATGAAAGACATCACTGCGCCCCCTGCATAGCCTCGCCACACCCCATGCTTCCGGAATCGCTCCTTTTCAGAGCATAACAGAGACAAGGGTGGGTGGGAGGACCCAGCTCTATGCCGCTGTCTTCCGCGGCGCATCCAGGTCCCTCACCAGCGCCTATGGCAGGCGCTACACCACACCTTACGGGTGCGATGCCTCTGTTCAGGTAGCAGACAACACACCCTACTCAAGATGCAGTATGCACAAAGAAATGAGGTGAGACAAATGCTTGAGCCTGGCAGTAACTATTCCAACCAACTTTCCTAAGTTGGACATTGTTCTTTGTATCACTTATCCCCTTGACATGGGAGTGATTATTTCCCTCGATCTTTCAGAAACTGTTATACCATTTCCCCAAAGGCATAGTTAACATGAGGAAAATCCGCAGTCTTTCTTTTGTTCTTGTTTAAAAAATTAGACACAGTGGGAACTGACTTCATTATAACTGAACTGGAACATCAAAGGCTTTGGGATAAGAGAAAGGCACTGCCTCTGTAACGCCAAGGCAACATTAAACGCACGCACTCACGCGCACACAAAGAGGTAAGGCAGGTTACACAATTAAATCAATTCCCATGCATGCACAATATGACTTCACAGCACACCTTGGCGAGCATCAGCATCAGAACTTATACCAAGATGACTAGCGAGAGATGCTGTAAATCGGAGGCCGAGTTCCCAACTTTAATGCCCTCATTCCTAATTAACAAAATCCAATGGATGCTTCCTGCCTTTCACAGGCAAATTAAAATTGTATGTCTTGCTCTGACTTATACGTTCTATTCTACAGAGAATAATTTAGATTATAATTCATGCCACCCATGAGACCACACAGTTTGAATGGGATGTTTTTTCAAATGACCAGAAAATAGATCTGCTTTAATAACTTCTCATTGGTTTTTCCTGCCTATGTCATCCTCACCCATTGCAGGATGCAAGGTACACACCCCACTGGCAATGGCTGCATCGACCCTGTAAATTTGGCTAGGGTTGGGCACTGAATGGAAAAAAGGATTCTCTTTAGGCCACAGGAGAACATTAACATGCTGATCTTAAAGTTCGAAATTTAAGGTGTCACTAAAAAGAAGGCCCTCTGTTTCCTAAAGTGCAATCCCAACCTGGAGTTAGGCCAGCACAGTTAGGCCAGCAAAGTTTGGCCCGCACAAGGGCCACATCTGTGTGCTGGCCTCTCTGACTCTGAGAGTGGTCCATGCTCACATGCTTAAACATGCTTAAACATGCTTTACGATGGCCCTTGTGCAGGCCAAACCTTGCAGGCCTATCCAGGTTAGGATTGTGTTCTTTATATGTTTCATATTATTTCCAATTTCCTCTACACACATATTTTATTATATGGCTGATAACATTTAAAATCTGTTTTGCGAGTTTAAAATGTTTGCTCTCCCCTGAAGAATCTTGACTATAAGATTTAGAGCGCAATCCTAAACTGGAGTTAGGCCGGCATAAACTAAACCAGCAAAGTTTGGCCAGCACATAAAGCGTGTTTGGACTACTCTCAGTGTCAGGGAAGTTGCGCCCTTAGACTAAAATATTTTGGAGACCTGCAGTGTAAGCCACAATTAGGATGGACGTCCATCACTTCACCCTTTGCGCAGCATCGCAAAGTGGGACCTATGTTGGCAAAACAAAGGCATGATAGCAGCACTGCAGGAATAAATCCCAGCTCAAAATATTTGGATCAAGATGTCGCTCTGCTGCTTAAAAATTCTTGAAAAGAAATATTCCAAATCTCAACAGTGTGACCGTAGTTATTCTTGAACAGTGACTTTTTTCATAGCTGTACAATCAAGAACTGCTTCACTTTTCGGGTCCACTTTCCAAAATACACAGAGGCTATCTGTAAGCTTTTGGCTCGGTCGCTTGGTCCACTTTGGAATGGAACAATGCCTTGCAAATATGAAATAAAACAGTCATAAGTTAAAACATATTGGCCTGAACTGGCTGGCAACGGTTCAAGGTCTAACAGGGCTATTTTCAATGGCTCTAGGAACACAAGAATGGTTATCACATTGACACCCTTGAGCCATGATTACTAACTCATGTTGGTGCATATACAGGCCAACAAATATAGCAAGGGTATTATGGACTCTGTTGAGTTCATTCCCAGAAAAATAAACTATTATATTAGAACTTTGTTTTCGTTGTGATGTGCCTTCCCCCTCCTCTTTTTCACTTCTTCTGAAAAAGAGCATATGCATATCAGAGGTGTCAGCTCCTGCTGATTTATACCATGCTTCCCTACTGGTCTAGTCAGCAATAATTAGCTGGAGAAACAATGGCCATATTAATAAAACACCAGATTATGGTTCCCTATTAGAAATGTGTATGGCCCATTCCCAGGCAGCTTTGCAGAGCATTTTAATTGCAAGTCATTATTCAGAACGCTACACATACTGCATGTGTTTGATCAATAGTTCCTCTTCGATCAATAGTTCGTTCTGGAAAGAAGGAATTGCTGTGTGATACAACTCAAGCCGGTTCAGTCTACTCTCAGAATAAACTCTTTCTTAGGCTTTGGAATACTTGAAATCACGCCAAGCTCCTTGAATCCTTCAACATGTGAGCATTTTTTTGCATCTACATGCTTCAAACTAATATGACAAACGTCTCTTAACACTTTTCTTTTGTTCAGTTCGTGAATATGGCCCATTCAAGGAGTAACATGGCAGATTTTGAGGGCGCAATTCTAACCTGGAGTTAGGCTGGCACAGTTAGGCCAGCAAAGTTGGACCGGACCAAGAGACACTGTAAAGTATGCTTGGACCAATCTCTGAGTCAAAAACGCCAACACATGTCATGGCAGAAAGTGCCATCATTGTGACACCAGTACCTGCTGCTTTCCAAGAGAAAGCAGCAATACGTTGGGTGATTTCTCAGCCATTTTCCAACAGCAAAGTGAATCAGAGAGAAAAAAGCCTATTTACAACCTTGACGCAAGCAAAACGACCACACAGCCCTATCCCTTTCTGTCATCCCATCCTCCCATATTTTCAATATGATTGCTCTAGGTGCTTCATGACCCACTTGAAATTGGCTCACGACTGGTGTGGCTCACGACTGGAACCACTGATTTATAGGATTGCAGCCCTAATGGGGAGACATGGCCAATGGCCCAGTAGGTCAAGGGAGCCACCAACTGAAAAAGTTTGGGAACCATTGCTGTAAGGTACTACTCAAAAAAATTAGTTGCGTCTCAACCCCATAGAAATCAATGGGCGATAATAACTTAGGGCGCAATCCAATGCCGTGTCTTGGGCCAACACTAGCAGCTAGCTGACCGGCACCCTCACATCAGCTCTGCTGCCGTTGGGCAGATGCCCAACAGCGCTTGCCGAAGCCCGTGGTGCGCCATTCCTGTGCCAGTCAAGTTCAGCTGGTATAAGAGTGGTCCTGGGCAGGGGAGCCCAAGAGGGAGGGCATTTCTTGATGGGGGTGGGAAGCCTGGAGGCATGTCTGCCTGGGGAGGGGGTGGAGCTGGGATGCGGCCATTAGGCCACGTGGCCCCAATTTGGGCCACGCTGTGTCCTCAGCTCTGTGTCTGCTAAGTAGCAGGCACAGATCCGAGGAGCCCATAGGCGCAGCTTGGGCCTACCTGGGTTAAGGGCGTCCACATGCCTTTGTCCCAGGGAAGCCCCTATCTGCTCCCAAACTGTGCTGGATACAGCTGGATACAGGCCTGCTAGCCTGCCTGTTCCAGTGCAGCTTAGCATTGCGCCCTTAGTCATGGCTTGTAGCCTATTTTTATGCATGTTTACTCCAAAGTATATTCCATGGGACTATACAGGGACGTGGTGGTGCAGTGGGTTAAACCGCTGCTGCTGGGCTTTCCGACCAGAAGGTTGGGAGTTCAAGACTGCGCGATGGAGTGAGCTCCCGTTGCTTGTCCCAGTTCCTGCCAACCTAGCAGTTTGAAAGCACCTAAATGCAAGTAGATAAAGAGGGACCACTTCGGTGGGAAGGTAACGGTGTTCCGTTCCTCTTCGTTCTATACACTACGGCGTATAGTCATGCCAGCCACATGACCACGGAAGCTTGTCCTCGGACAAAACACTGGCTCTACAGGCTTAGAAATGGAGATGAGCACCGCCCTCTACAATCGGTCACGACTAGACCATTCGGTTGTGGGGAAACCTTCACCTTTTACCGTTATATTCCATGGAACTCAGTGAAAATAACTCCCACTCAAGTAGCAGAGAAATGGAGAATTTGCAGCTCCTTTTGTTCTCTCCCCCTGGAAAGAGGATTGTGGAATCCTGGATGACCCCACCAATGGCCAGGGATGAGAAGACTTTACTTCTTTTGTGGGCTAGTGCTTCTAAGATCAGCCAGCTCCGGAGACAATCCTCTGCTCTGTCTGCCCCACTCCCCAGATTCTCATAAACGCCTCTATCTCATCCATGATGCATTCTTAATATTATTATTTAAACTGTAAGCTGCTTTGGAAGCCTATCCTGGCTGAAAAGTGGAGCATAACTAAAACAAACACATGAATAAATGTGCACAGGACTACAGATGTAGTATCATTATATTGCTTTCGTTGGCTCTGGATTGCAATTAACTTTTTCTGGATGGTGCCTTAGATATACCCAAGGGCTTCAACATGCTCAGTGGGATTTTTGATTTATTCTTTCGCTGAACAGCAGACCACCCCATGCATGATCACAAACTGCTTTTGAAGGACTCCACCGTTTTAAAGGTGGCTTACTTGGGGAGTCATCACTGGAGAAACTCAAGCCAAAACTGCCTTGGGTAAGCATTTGTTAGCGGAGGAGTTCTTTAGATCCCAACTCAAATATTATACTGGCCCACAGTCTGAAAGCTTTACTAAGCCCTAAGTGCTGTCTTGACAGAAGACCACCTGTGAATTAAGTCAGCCACTTTGAACTATTTGGAGATAGTGCAGAAACAAGTGCAAAAACTAAATAAAATTGACTCCCATAATATTTCTTGCTCAACTGGAGCCATTTATGTTCTAATGCTTGATGAATGGATATTTTAGTTTACAGAGGGCACGAGATGAAGGCACTTACTGAGAATGATGACTTGCTCTTGCTCTCCTTGACTCATGCGCTGACTATGTATAGTAATACAAAATGTGCTCTTTCAGTGTGCTCCTCCTACCCTTCTTCCAGCCTGACACAGAGAGTTAAAATGATTGGTTGCCTGCAATGCGTACTTGTTCAGTTGGCAAACAAATCAACAAATGTGGTGCATTTCGATTGCTCAACATGGCCGAACTCCAAATGTTGAGTGAGTCAAACAAAGAAAGATGTCTTTGGTGCAAAAAACGGGGCAAGAGTTTAAGCAGTGTGTATCCACTCAGAGTGCAATCCTAACCTGGAGTTAGACTGGTACAGAGGCCAGCAAAGTTTGGCCAGCACAAGGGCTACCATAAAGTATGTTTGGACCACTCTCAGGGTCAGAAAGGCCAGCACACATGCATGCACCATCCTCCCTAACTCCAAGAATGGTCCAAACATGCTTTATGATGGCCCTTGTGCAGGCCAAACTTTGCTAGCCTAACTGTGCCGGCCTAACTCCAGGTTAGGATTATGCTCTCAGTATTCCTGCATCCTGTCAACAGGATGAGGTGAGAATGAGGTTATGGCCAATGCAATGCAGATGCACACCACAGGATGTGCCTCACTACCACAAGGTCAAAAGGCTATATGTTATTCAATCACACCAACAAAAATGGACTACATTTCCCTTTGGGTTTATCTAGGCCAAGAACTCCATTTGTTCAAATCTACCCCTCACTATCCGGCTGTCTGACATCATGCATGAGGAAAAAAGATAGTACGGCAGTTATTCTTTAATCCTTAGCCCTGGTAAATGAAATCATCCTGTAACACATAATATGTTCTAACATTGCACCTACATCATAAATTACAGATGAACAAAACATAATCCTCATTATCTGCTCATTCGGTATATTGGGATAGGATACAATAGGTGCTTCAATCACTCCTGAAATGAATGGGCCTTAAAACTGATTTGGAATATGCCCATTGTTCTTGTGCACATAAACTCTCAGAGTAGTAGTACCCCCAGTTGTAGTTAGAAGAAACAGAATCTTAAGAGTCAGCAATAAAGATGTCACAACATTTCTTGTGGTTGGATGCCGGAACGTAGAACATTAAAGTTGTTACTATTTATGTGACTGTTTTACTGTCATTAGTCCCGAAATTGCTACAGGAAAAAAAAGTATAAAGGACAGGATGAAAAATGAAACCTAGCATTTTCATAACACTGTGAGTTAAACCATTGCCCATTGGGACAATTGAGAAATCGGAATCTGCACAATAATCCAAAGATTTTATGCAGAAAGACAATGAAGAAAGTGAAGTTTAAGTGAGAATAACTGGGTAGAGCCTGGGGCAGCCATGAGCCCTCTCTGGCATGGCACCCAGGGCATGTCCCCCTCAGGCTCCGCCTACGTTATGCTTCTGTTCACAGGTTGCACCCTCCAAGCTGTGCTCTGGTTGTTTGTAGGGGGTAAACTGAGGGCCAGGAAAGCTGCATGTGACCTGCCTGGCCCTCAAAAGGCCTCCAGAAGGCCAAGAACTACCACTTACAAAGTTTTCCCAAAGACCTGGAAAGGACTTTTTAGGCCCCCTGAAGGCCTTATACTTTTTAGGCCCCCTGAAGGCCCCCTGAAGGCCTTAGGCCTGAGGGTCAGAGAGCCCTACTTGGCCTGCAGAACATGCTCTGGGTATTTCCTTTCCTGCGATCTGCTGATTCTGAGATATTCCAGCACATTTAAGTAAGCTGCTTGTGGGGTGGGGGACTGGGAGTCCATTAAAGTGTATGCTATGTTTCTGTATTGTGTCTTGGAGGAATCCTGGAACTTTGAGCCCATTCATTCCTCTGAGTTCCATCTCTAATGTATTTATTTTGATTGTATTTATTTATTGTTCTGGGTCTCCACACCGTGCCAGATTTTTGATGAGGCCCTCCGGCTATAACGTTTGCAGCCCCCTGAGCTAGGTCATCAGGAAACCAGATAAATACACAGCCACAGCTCTTCAGACTTTGATTTTGTCTTCTGAATTCAACTGTTTCTGCGAGATTACAGTGCAACACTCCAATATACAATCCATGCAATAGTGATCTTGCATTGCAAGTGCTAAATCACTGTAGCAGTTTATTTGCAGCAAGACTGCAAGTTACAACAGAATGTAATAAGAGATTAGGAGTTGACAGATTCTGAACATAGGAGCTAGGAAGATTACATTTTATTAATAATTTAGTTCAACAAATAACTAAAAAAGGCCTTTAATCTCATAATAGCGGGGGAATTAGGAGGCATTTTGTACTTAGAATAATAAGACATACATCCATCTTTTGTTGCTCTAAACAACTGGGGAAGGAGTGGAAATTGACAGAGCTGCTATTACTGTTACTATGGGGCCAGTATGGCTTAAAAGCATTTAAACCTAGATTTCTGTATACTGCCATTTACTCCCATTTTAATTAGAAGCTTTCTTTAATGCCGCATTATGGCTTTCACATTAATTTTACACAGAGATGATGGGGCGCTGGAATGGTTTTTTAGACCCATTTGTAGATATGAAGAACAATTTTATCACTGGGATGGGTTGTGCATTATACCAGTACCCTGGATGGGTGATGGTGGGCGTGGGAGAATAGCATGTTTGAAGCAAGGAAATTCCCTCAGCTTTGCTCTGTCCCTCTCTGAGGGCGCAATCATAAGCAGCATCGGACTGGCGAGGATGACAAGCCAGCGCCATATCCGACAGAGCTTAGGAAAGGCTGGAGCAGGCGCAGATCCGAGGAGAATTCACGGCCTCCCGAATGGGCTTAGGAGGCGGCTGTATCGCTGCCTCCCAAGCCCACCCTCTCCCCGCCCACAATCTCCCTCCTGCCGCCAATTCTGCTGTCACCTCCGCACGGAGCCTCCCTCACACTGGCTTGCTTCAGCTGACGCAAGAGAGGCTCATTGCGGGCGCAACTGGACAGGCGCTGCCTGCCTATTGCTCACAGTGAACAGATGTGTCCATGACACTATGCAAGTATGCCTGATGGGATAGTTTCTTCTTTTTTTCTCCTCCTTCTTTTAGACATGGCACTGTTAGAGACTGTGAAGTGACGTTCCATTCATGATGGCCCATTATGTGCTTATCAAAGAGTGTGCGCTCTTGAGTAAACATGATGAGCTCTGGAAGATCGCTGGAGCCCACTATTATGCAAATGCATATGGGAGAGGCTGGGGAAAGGGCAAAGACACCGTTCAACACTCCCCCCTGACTTGCTGCTTCAGTTTGGAAGGTCCTCCTGGCCTGTAAATTGTTCTCGGGCTCAGGAATTGCCTCAGGATGTCCACTAGTCTCTCCCAAGCAGGAAGAGCTATAAAAGGCTTCCTGTTTGGGGCAGGACTTTGCCTGGCTAACAGCAGTTTCTTAGCTCTGTCTGCTGTCTTTTAGTTAGTTTGTCAGTATTGACTTGGCCTTATTTCTTTGCTTCTTGGGTGGTGCAGACTCCTGGATTTGTTGCTTAGCATGGGCACCTGACTTGAGTGCCATACACCCCTATCCCCAACTCAACCTCTGGGTCCTACTTCCTGACTTTCTTCTAATTATTGTCTACACTGTTTGGGGAGGCACAGACGTGAAGGTGGTTGGGATACCAGTGTGGGTCAGGAACATTTATGAGAGTCTGTGCCTGGATGGTGCGGTTTTGGTTTTCGGCTTTACAAGCATGGCAGTTGCATGTCCAAGGAGCCTAATTCAAAACAAACCAGCTGAAAACTCCATGGGCAGCCAGGATCACAGACATCCATATTGGTGCAACTGACAGTCTAGTACAGCAGGTCAATCAATCAATCAATCAATCAATCAATCAATCAATCAATCAATCAA
>JAJKFI010000003.1:38390942-38418498 GCA_029204185.1 Lerista edwardsae | reverse complement strand
CACACACACACACACACACACACACACACACACACACACACACACACACACACACACACACGTGCCCAAAGATTTTGAGCCTTTGTAAACATAAAAAATATTTGAACCAGAAAATATTGCCGTTTACTGCCATTCCTGTGGGTTTCTTGAAAGAAAAAAAACAAGCAGCATTTTTTCTTTGTCATATTACTCTCAAATTTCTCTCAAAGAACTGGGAGAGCAGTGGAGGTGAGCGAGAGGTCAGAGGTGGAGGCTATCAATCTGCTGTGACTGCCTCAGTTGGCCTCACAGATTGCTCAGCCCTGCTTTCTTATAGACCAGGGTTTCTGAGATAACTGGTCATGACCCACTTGGTGGGTTGCAATCCAACGTCTGGGGGGTCCTGGGTTGAGCCCTCTAAATTGGAGCCCTCCAGACACAATGGTAGGCCATCCGGGGTCTCCAGAAGGCCTCAGAAGGCCAGATCTCAGAAGGCCTCTGCAGGCCTCCATAAGCAGTCAGAAAGTCACTTCTGGTTTACTTCCGGGTTTGTGTAAATGGCTTCTGGTTGCTTCCATAGGAATGTGGAGGCCATCTGAGAGAGCCAGAGAAGGAGGTGAGTCATGGTGCCCTCTCCTGCAGAACAGGTGGGTTATGAAGAGGGGGGGGGGTTTGAGAATGTATTATAGACCTATCTTGCATACTATCCAACCCCTATGCTGTAGTCGTTTTATAACACCTACTAAATGGATATGGCACTTTTATTTTTTCACATTTTATAGCATCCTTCCTCCAAGGAGCTCAGAGTAGTGTACATGGTTCCTTTCCTCTTTTTGTCTTCACAACAATCCTTTGATATAGGTGAGGCTGAGAGAGAATACAGGCCCAAGATCACCCAGGAAGCATTATGGTTGAGCGAGGATTTGAACCTGCGTCTTCCAGGTCTAAGTCCAACTTCCAAACCACTACACCATCCCAGTTCTCTTTTCTGCCACTTTCTGCCACTCTTCTGTAACATGAACACTCTACGTGTTATTACTGGTGTGACCTGAACTCTTCCTATAACTCAAAATATTGGCTGCTGTTGAAGAGAGCCAGAGATCTTATGTGGACGCTTCTCAAAACATCTTTAAAGTAAAGAATACACATTTAAGAGAGTTGGGAAATATTGTTTGTAAAATTATATCCCGTGCCTTTTCTTTGCTTCTGTCAACATATCTATGTTATAGTCCTGGCCTTTTGGGTGAACTGTGAGAATGCAGTCCAAAGAAAGCTTTCGAATAGCAATTTATTTCTAAATTGGACTATCTAGTAAAAGTGCAAAGAAGTATCTGGCAGGCAGCTGCAATGCATGCTAAAACATTTTTTTTAAAAAGATCCAGAGCTTTCTAGAGGGCTGTATTTGGTTCAAAAAGTAATAGGAATTATCCCCTTTTCCATGAGAACATGTCTCGAAAATTAAGCATTCATTTCATTTTAAATAATTTAAATAGACACAGCCTGATCCTCACTCAATATTTACAACAGCAGAACACAGTCATGCTATTGTAAATGGCCATTGAAACAGCTGCAAATGGGGGTGGGAAGTGGGGTGGTCCACTGCTGCTATTGGCTATCCAAGGGAGTGCAGGTAACCCAATGAGGGCAGTGAGCAGTGGGATGAATGGGACAGGGGGAAAGAGGAACGGAGGGGTTTCTAGTGGAGAGGTGGAGGGCCGGTAGTCAAACAGGGAGGAAGAGGTGGATCCTGGCGTCAGTGACTTTCACCAGGATCCTAGTCCTATTCCCTTACTCTTTTCAGACATACAATGACTAGTGTGGATCCAAGAAGACCCATTGAGGCAGTGTAGGCTCATAGTCCTCATAGTCTTACGTTCCTCAAAATGCCTATTGGCCATTGCATACATCAGATGATTTACTAATCCTAGATGCCATTTGCATTGGGTTCCTAGCAATCAACTTTACTATGTTCCCACTTCTGGTGCCAACGTTCTTCATCAACCTGTTCATCAAGTGCTTTCTTGGCTTATAAAAGAAACCTCAAACATTCTATCACAAGCATCGTAGAAGTGAAAATAAATGACTAAAGGGCACTGATGGGAAGGCTTGTATTCCCCATCAATTCCACTGCAGGAGTCCCAGCCGAAGCCAGAGAGAAGTGCCAAGTGGTGCGGAGGGCATGGGGGGGGGTCATGGGAGGTGGCATTTATGGGCAAGCAGAGGGGAGAAGAGGGGAGGGACAGGCCTGTGAGGGGAATGGAAACGGTGGAGGCCTCCTCCACTGGATCCTATCTCCTGTAATCAGACTTGAAAGCCCAACATAGGGCTTCTCAAGTCTGCATGAAAGCCCGACACAGGGCTTCTCAACTCTATATGAAAGCCCAACACAGAGCCTCTCAAGTCTGCATGGTAGCCCGACATAGGGCTTCTCAAATCTGCATTCGCTATTTAACAGGCGCATACTCAAGAAGCCCCATTGAGCAGGCTGGGGCTTTACTCAGTGTAAGGGGAGGAATGCCCCTTCCCTAAGGAGATTTCCAACCTGCTCATATCCGGCACAGGATACAGAGGTAGGCGTTTAGCGCCACTGCTCCTGTGCTGGATAGGATTGCCCCCTAGTTTAAACTACATGAAAGAATCTCAGTCCAAGGCACTGATCTCTTTCGGGGGCTGCAATACAACCTGCTGAACTGCTACTAGAAATTCCCATTGCATTAAAATGAAAAGGCCTACACACTCATTGCCCCATTGCTCTCCATTAGAACTCTGTTTGAGGATAATGTCACCTACAACATCTCATCACTATGTCTCCTTCCAGTTTATTCTTCCAACTGTTATTAACATTTTGCAGACAAGTAAAAGTATGTAGGCTACTATGCTGCATAAACCAAAATATTTGGATAAGATTTACAGATTTTTTTTTCTTAATAAATTCAGTTCTAAAGTATTTACCCTGCGGTACTAAGAATGATTTTGCAAACCATAATGTAAGCAAGAAACTCAGCTGTAATTTCTGTGTTATGCATCCAGCAAGAAAATATATAATCACATTACACTGAAGAATGTCATCTTAATTAAAACCATCGGTCAAGGGAGAAGAACATCCATAGTAAAACAGGATTTTCACCCAAATGACCAAATGAAGCTTGGTATCCTATGAAAACTTTACAAATTCTTTCTACTGATAATTTTCCAAATTATATATATATAAAGCACCAAGAACAAAGTTTAACCTAGCTATATGAAACAGCTGTGAATAACGTAGCATCACATCTGACTATGAGCACATTAACTTGTATATTGCATGTTGCTAAATGTGTATGAAATTACCAAGGTTTATTAGCCACGTCTGATGAAATTAAGCTTAATGTATAAATATGTTATTTTATTATTTGCTGGGCTTGCCTGCTTTACATCACTGTAACTAGATTTATTTCAAAGGAGCTACTTCATTCCAGTGTGTGGGTGCAAGGAGAAGCCGGCTCTTGAACCAGTTTATAATTTGCCAAGAGAGACATACCAGTGTACGGTTTCTGGGTTTTAAGTGGGGCGAATGCAAACCTCCGAATACGCAGTTTTTGTTGCCAGGAATTGTATAACTCGACCATTCAAAATGAAGCAATACTGTATTTTGGTGCCAAAATAAGTCCACTTAAAACTTCTGAAAAAGAGAAGCTTGCCAAATCAATGTCTGCTGCATATAACCAGGCAGCAATGCAGGAAAGGTGAATGGCCGGCTTCCTGTACAAATACTTGACTTCATCGTGAATATTTGATTCAAAACAACTCAGCATCTTCAACTAACTTTTATTCTTATGTGTGTACAACCAACTCTTTTTTTTTTTTAGGGTGCAATCCTAACCTGGAGTTAAGGTGGCACAGTTAGGCCAGCCAAAGTTTGGCTGGCACAAGGGACACCGTAAAGCACCTTTGGACCACTCTTGGAGTCAGGGAGGATGGCGCATGTCTGCATGCTGCCCTCTTGACTCCGAGAGTGGTCAAACATACTTTACGATGTCCCTTGTGCTGGCCACACTTGGCTGGCCTAACTGTGCAGGCCTAACTCCGTTTTAGAATTGCACCCATAGAGGGAAATCCTAACCTGGAGTTAGGCTGGCACAGTTAGGCTAGCAAAGTTTGGCTGGCGCAAGGGCCCCTGTAAAGCATGCTTGGACCACTTGGAGTCAAAGATGTGTACCATCCTCCCTGACTCCAAGAGTGGTCCAAATATGCTTTACGGAGGCCCTTGTGCCAGCCAAACTTTGCTGGCTGAACTCTTGGAGTCAAAGATGTGTACCATCCTCCCTGAGTCCAAGAGTGGTCCAAATACACTTTACGGAGGCCCTTGTGCCGGCCAAACTTTGCTGGCTGAACTATGCCAGCCTAACTCCAGGTGAGGATTGCACCCAGAGTCTTGCAGTAAGCTACTTTCAAATGTTTCAGATAGCAGTTTGGACTCATGAAATCAGGGGCAGACTTAGCGGGAGGCCCAGGGGATCACCCTCCGGAGCAGCAGCAGAGCCACTGCTCCTCTGCCCCAGCTGCCGCCGGTGGAAGACAAGGGGCAGCACAGAGGCAAGCTGCACATGTGGCATCTGGCCCATCTGCCCACCCCTGTGCTGAAAGAGCTCCAAAATGAGCATGGCGTGGTGTAGGGCATAGGAGGCAGTGATCGTCAATCCAGCCCAGGGCGGTGCCACAACCGGGTCTGCCACTGCATGAAATCAAACATTGGAGCAAAAATGTCACTTGGAACCCTAGAATGATTCTCACTCTTTTCACGGAGGGACTGGCAGATCTCAAAGCCTGTAGCCAAATGCTCGTCTGCTGGGATATTTTTGGTTAATTTTCCTTCTCACTTCTTTTGCAATGTCTTTTTGAGGAGTTTTGGAAAATTAGCAATGCACGCTCATAAAGAACTCATAAGTATGCACTGGAAGTCTATTTATTATACCCATTTATTTCTTTTGAAGAAGCCAAGCGAGCATTACAGTATGGTTTGGAGCTCCAGTAAAACCCTTACAAGAATTCGGAGCGGCAAGCTGTGCCAAAAATGACTTAATGAGGAGATATTGAAACTGTGCTCAAGACAATATTTGGGCATATATTTTTGCAATTTGGATCATATGGCTGCTGTACAGTTTTAAGACTCTTGCAATTCTTCCTATTGGGCACGTGTCAGATGCTTCAAGGAACACATTGTCCCGAAGTTCTTAAATCCTCATTGAAGGCTCCCAGTGCCAAATAAAGGATGTAGGATCTGTATTGTATTATAGATTATTTCTGAGCCAACTATATGTAAAACATATTCAATAACCTCTCATAGTCTACCCCTTTAATTAAATGCTACAAAACTTGAAAATATAAAGCCCATAAATCTTAACACTGACAGCCAGAAGCTTTGATTGAAGGGGGCAGTGAGTGGAAAGAAAAAGGGCCAAGATTGTTGTAGTGGGCATGTGCTTTAAATTGTGGCAACATGACTCTCCCATGAGCCAATTAATTAGGATGGGTAGCTGACAGTAAACTAGGGTTGAGATTGGCCAAGATGAGTTTCCTTACTCTGGTCTATTTAGGAGCTATGACTGGGAGACCTGACCTGGACGCTGCTGAGGGTCTTCCTTGATTTACCCCTCCCTTCTTTCTGTTTTTGCTGACCCTTCTCTTTCCCATGTACTGCTAATGGGTGCTGTACAGAATTTTACCTACGTTCCTGATTGGCTGGAAGCTCCAGAGGTTTCATCTTCCTATTAGTAAACAATGCTTATTGGAATACGAAAATCTCTGTAATGAACCAACCACAATTTATGCACTTCTCCAAAAAATATAGTTTAGGCCAGAAGATTTAGTCGAGAGGGCTAATGATTCCGTTTGCGTGAAGATAAGAGCTGAAGATCTGAAGGTCGCTGGTTCGGGACTACCGGAAGTCTCTGTGAGCGGCAGACCTTGTAAATTGCGACTGATTAACAGCTGAGCTGTCTTCAGCTGCCTTGTGAAAGGGGGAGTTGTGTCGAAGTCAGCTGCTTTTCTGGTGGGAGCAGGGAAGCCGTTTATCAGCCAGCAAGAAGACAAACGGGTGGCCAGAAAGAAGGACTAAATCCAGAAAGATCCATCTGTATGTGTGTAGTTCTTGAAAGATTATAAGAACGTTTCTGTATAATTGTAAAAACTTTTGGGTTTACAAATAAAGTCTTCCTATGTAAACCACCTTGAGTTATAGTCATTAGAGAAATCTGGTGACCTAAGAAAGGCGGTATATAAATCCAAGTATTATTATTATTTATTATTATTAGATCATACATAACTTGGCACTGATGTTAAGAACCCTAAAATACAAATATATTGTACCATATCATAAAAAAGTAGATCTGCAAAGGTGAAATAACACGAATCATCCAAGAAAGAGTGCACAGAGCAAGCAATCTTTCCAATAAAAACAAATTAAAGAAGAAAAAAATAAGCCTCATGCTTAACTCTAGTAAAGATTCAGAGACAAACTCTAAAAGACACTGAAGCCATCTGTGCTTTGAAATTACCTTGCAAAATCTTAGTTTGGAAGATCAACAAACATCAGCATCAATTCTCTTCCATACAACCAAAAATGCCATCATGATGTTCTGTCACTCTGAAGTCAGGTTCATTCCCATCCTAATTGCAATAACAGCCTGCTCAAAGGCAGTGGAAACTGGCAATCACTGTCGAGCAATCCACCAAATATCTCCCCATTTGTAATCATTTCAAATTATGAATGCTGACATTTGAAACATCTGGATCTGATGAGGTCCAAACGAGTTTCCAAAATGGTAGTGCGGAGATGTGATGAGACATAAATGATGTTTATTCTAGATCAATACTGCAGGATGAAGATAGCCCGTTTTGATCTTTGGGGGAGAGGATTTGGGTGAAAATGCTTAAAGCCAATGACAAGGCATTCAACAATCACCTCCATGTGTGATATCCAAGCAAATCTGTGAGTCAGTTTTCCAGCCAAATGTCTTAGCAGGTTTATGTTAACCCAAGTATGTGGACGTAATTCAAACCATTCCTTAATTCAATATAATTAAGAATTAATCTCGAGAACAATAGATTAATGAATCATGAACTGACACACGTGGGAGCGTCACATCTTGGCTGATGACTGATTTGATGCTCTTCTTGTCAAAGAAATAAAAGGAAAAACAGAAAGATGTTTCTTTGTCTGTAGCCTTTGTGCAGCACATCAGAGTCCATTTTCAGTGTCTTATACATTTTGGATCCTTCTGTTAGACAGCATTTGCAGATAACTCTGGCATGTGGCAAATCTGGACTTTGTTTACTTCAAAATAAGAAGACCCCAAAACTTCTGCATTTAATTCAAATCATAGCAAAATGGCATTGAGTGGTTGGCAAGGGGTTATATGACCTCATTGAGCTTTCACCATCTTACCCAGTATTTATTGCAACTACACTCAGCTTTCATTATTCTTGTATAATTTCTATAGCATGTTTTTATTGTAGGAGGCTATCTCAGAGAACAGGGGAAAATGCACAAAAGAGCCACTGTCACATCTGTTCTTTCGAATGGGAAAGGCTGTGCAATAGCCAGATTAGTGCATTTCAATGGGAAAATGGGCAAATTTGCTTTTCTCCATCCCCTGATTGTTGTGGGTTTTGGTTTTTATATGGCAAAATGATTGGGCCCATATACTCCCTTCTTGATCAGTAATGCTACATAATTAACAGCATGAATGCTGTTAATCTGAATGAAATTCCTGTGTGGCGATGTAGCCACACAGGCATGGACTCCACTGCATCCCAAGGGGGAGTTTCAGCTGCTGGAGGTCTCTTTGGGCTAAGGGGACATTGGTCCCCTAGTCCCTGGGTAAGGCTCAGCAACTGCTATGGGCTGTTTTGTGACAGCACTTGCCAGTGCAGTAGCTCAAGACAATTGGGCCACAAAGCAGTCCTGCACAGTTTGATGGATTATTTGTTCATTAAAATTTTTCAGCCTTACATATCTACCTGAGAGTGCAATCCTAACCTGGAGTTAGGCCAACACACTTAGGCCAGCAAAATTTGGCCAGTAAAAGGGACATCGTAAAATATGTTTGGACCACACAGCTGTGCGCCGTCCTCCCTGACTCCGAGTGTGGTTGAAATGTACTTTACAGTGTCCCTTGGGCCGGCCAAACTTTGCTGGCCTAAGTGTGCTTGCCTAACTCCAGGTTAGGATTGCGCTCTGAGTTCCTAAAGCAGTTTGCAACAGTTCTTAAAATGTTGTTGTTCAGTCGCTAAGTCATGTCCGACTCTTCGCGACCCCATGGACCACAGCACGCCAAGCCTCCCTGTCCTCCACTAGCTTCCTGAGTTCGCCCAATTTCATGTTCATCGCTTCGGTGACACTATCTAACCATCTCATCCTCTGCCGCCCCCTTCTCTTTTTGCCTTCCATCTTTCCCAGCATGAGGGTCTTTTCTAAAGAGTCCTCTCTTCTCATCAGGTGGCCAAAGTACTTGAGCTTCAGCTTCAGGATTTGTCCTTCCAGGGAGCAATCAGGCTTGACTTCCTGGAGGATTGACCAATTGGATCTCCTTGCAGTCCAGGGGACTCACAAGAGTCTTCTCCAACACCATAATTCAAAAGCATCTATTCTTCGGCGCTCTGCCTTTCTTATGGTCCAGCTCTCACAACCGTACATGGCTACTGGGAAAACCATAGCTTTGACTAGGCGAACCTTTGTGGCAGGGTGATGTCTCGGCTTTTTATTAAGTTGTCTAGGTTCGCCATAGCTTTTCTCCCAAGAAGTAAACGTCTTTTAATTTCATGGCTGCAGTCACCATCTGCGGTGATCTTGGAGCCCAGGAAAATAAAGTCTGTCACTGCTTCCATTTCTTCCCCTTCTATTTGCCAGGAAGTGATGGGAGTGGTTGCCATGAACTTAGTTTTTTTAATATTGCGCTTCAAGCCAATTTTGGCACTTTCCTCTTTCACCCTCATCAGAAGGTTCTTTAGGTCTTCCTTACTTTCTGCCATTAGAGTGGTATCTTCTGCATATCTGAGGTTGTTGATATTTCTCCCAGCAATCTTGATTCCAGCTTGTGAATCATCCAGCCCTGCCTTCCTCATGATGTACTCTGCATATAAGTTAAATAAGCAGGGTGACAATATACAGCCTTGTCGTACTCCTTTCCCAATTTGAAACCAGTCGGTGGTTCCATGTCCAGTTCTAACTGTTGCTTCCTGACCCGCATACAGGTTTCTCAGAAGGCAGATCAGGTGGTTTGGTACTCCCATCTCTTCAAGAACTTGCCACAGTTTGTTGTGATCCACACAATCAAAGGCTTTAGTATAGTCAATGAAGCAGAGGTAGATGTTTTCCTGGAACTCTCTTGCTTTCTCCATGATCCAGCGAATCTTGGCAATTTGATCTCTAGTTCCTCTGCCTCTTCGGAAACCAGCTTCTTAAAATACTAGACTATAATCAAAAGAAGACCATGACATGAGCAATTAAGCCCAGAACTGTTTTCTTCTTTCTTCATTTCAAAACAGATTTTAGGTAGAGGGAAGCTGCACACTTCTGTGCCTTTGTAGATTTGTTTAAAAAAATAACAGCGTACTTGAGAAAC
Source organism: Lerista edwardsae (assembly GCA_029204185.1). Classification (NCBI taxonomy): domain Eukaryota; kingdom Metazoa; phylum Chordata; class Lepidosauria; order Squamata; family Scincidae; genus Lerista; species Lerista edwardsae. Next base: position 38,408,914 of record JAJKFI010000003.1, on the reverse strand, counting down.
AATTTCGTTTTAGTTTCACTATCAGAATCCTTCAAAACACCTCCGTTTTAAAACATAATGGGCTTTTCCCCCCACAGCTTCTTTGACATATTTGCTCTTTCATGCAAATTCCAAACATGAGCTGTGCTTTCAGCAAGCTGTGCAAAAGCTCTAAAGCAGCATTTCTCAGAGAGCAACCCTAACCCCGAGTTAGGCTGGCACAGATAGGCCAGCAAAGTTTGGCAAAGGGACACCGTAAAGTGTGTTTGGACCATTCTTGGAGTCAGTGAGGATCATGCACGTCTCTGTACACTCCCTTGGGCCAACGCTGCTGCTAGTGTCGGCCAATTGCCCCAGCGCCAACATGGGGCATTGGCATCCTGGTGTCGGCGCTAGTGATGTTGGGCCCAACATTGCTTTGGCCCAACGTCCACCATTGGATTTCACCCTCAGAGGGAAAGCCTGCTCAGTTGCTTGCAGAGCAATCCAAACTAACCGTGGGATTTTGGAATGGCAGCAGTGTCACTATTGGATGCCCACAGGAGCACAGGTAAGCCACCATGGGGGTGGATGGGCAGGGGGAGTTTCTGGGCTGGGAGGGAGGCATGCACTGGGACCCTAACCCATTCCCTCTCCTTACTGTTTACTCCACAGCAAAATAGCTGGAGTATCTCCAAGGAGACCCATTGGGCTAGCAAAGGCGTACTCCAAGGTAAGGGAACAAATGTTCCTTACCTTGAGGAGGCCTGTGTGACTGCTTCTACCTCAGGATGCATTGGCATGGTTGTATTAGTACTGGGGGAGTTGGTTAGGATTGGGCCCTTAGCCACTACACTACACCAGCTGCCAATACTTTGTCCCCCCTTTCTTCTCATGTCCCCAATCCTTCTCCTGAAGTTTTTCTGTCAAAAAGTGCTGTCCTTGGCATGGATTTACGTTTTTCGTAAATATCACCTGCAGTTCAGCTGATGTCAAGAAATTCATTAATAAACAGTGGTATATACAGGCGGTAAATAATGCCATGGTGGAACACGGGGGTCACACTAGCACCAAATAATTAACACATGGTGGCGTGCAAAGAATCTTAACGCTACAAATGAAAAGGAGATCTCATTTTAGAAAACTCACCCTAACAAGATGTTCGGTCTAAACTAGGTCTTTTCAACACCTATCATAGCAAATATATGGAAAGTGGGTAAATCCAGGAGAGATTGCACTTTAAGTTTTACAAAACAAATTTATGAGGCAGTTCAAGTAATTTATATTTATTCAGAGTGAGAACAGTCTCAAAGAAGAATGCAAAAATGTTACCGCTGGAGGATTTGAAATGGAAACCACATGGGAACGTGCCCAAAAGAGCCTGTATTAAGTGGGATAACGTGGGAGGAAAAAAAAATTGGCAAATGAGCTTGTATCAAAGTTTTCCTCTTTTCCTTCTCTCCTATCATCACAATTTCACAGAATAGCCCTCAGGAATGTTAGTCCTGAAAATGCTTGACCCTTCAAGTAGGCCCATGATCCAAATTAGAATGTGGATAGTTAGAGGAGCACAGGAAAAAAAATCATTTTCTCTTTATTTTCAACAGCCCAATCCTATCTGGGCCTTATGACAGCAGAATAGTGGTTCTGCTGTCATTATTGGCCATGCGGAGATCATTCTGGAACCTATGACACAAACAGTTGCCAGCTACATGCAGGACTGTAGGTAAGTTGGCACAGGGGGAGGGTGGCTGGAGGAAATGGGCAGGAAGGGGGAAGCATGGGGGAATGTCTGGGTGAGAAGGAGGCAGGCAGGAGGAGGAATGGGGAGGGAGGTAGTGGATCCTGGGAGGTGGTTAATCTTTTCCTTATTAGTAGTAGTTTGCTCAGACACGCATAGCCCCAGGAGGCGGAACAGACTGTTGAGCAGTGAGAAAGAAGCGGCAAGCAGGAGCAGGGCCATGTGGCAGCAGCTGGAAGGCTTACATTATGAATACTACCCAATTCTACCCAATGCAGCTCTAATCAGAAGTAGTTCCATTGCGCCAGTCATTCAATGAGGAGTCGTTCCTCCTCCAGGGTGTCATTCCTCCTCCCGGGTAACAACGGAACCCATGTGATCATTAGGAACCATCTCCTGATTTCCTACCTCTTCCTTTTCTCCCTCCCTGGGCTTCTCCAGCCAATCCTAAGGCAAGAATTCCTTGGCTCCTCCTTCCATTGTCCAAAGAAAGAAATCAGACCACCCATCCAATGATCATCAATTCCTTCAGAGATGGAGAAGAGATCCCTCTCCCACCTCCCTCCCCTGCCTCCTGCTTGATGCAAACAAAAAACAGTAACTTTTCCCTGCCTCCTGGATGGAACTGCTGGCTTCCGGATGGCCCCACAAGGGCTTTCACAGCCCCAAAAAGTAAGCAAGCACACCCAGACGTACAAGCTTTTAGTCCCTAGTTTTTCAGATTCAGACTCGAGTCCCGCCTGAGTCCTTGACATACACGACTCAAGTGTACAGGGGTCAGTAAAAAAACACAACAAACCACGTCCCTTTGCGACTCTGACTCAAGTCCCAAGACTAGAGTTCCCATCCTTGAAAATAACACACAAAAAGCAAAAATTCCATGATCTTACTTTAAACAACATTTGTCATCATTTCAATACAGGGGTGCCCTGGTATCCATGCTTTTAGTTATCCACAGATACCATGGATACTGGGACACCTAGTAAAAAATAGGGGAACATTAAACAAATCTCTTTTTTTAACCTTGTCGCAGCAAAAACACTGAAGTTCCCCTATCTTTAAAAAGGCGCCTCCAGTATCCACAGTGTCAGGTATCCACGGGGAGATCTGGAACGGAACCCCAGCGGATACCAGGGCATGCCTGTAATTACAATAATTGAAAGAGAACCTATCGGAAAACAGTTTGTTTACTCTCACTTCTAACTAATGAGGTAGCCATTTCTTCCAAAGCTATTTTTGGGTGGTCCAATATCAATAAAAAAATATTGACAACACATATGATTTACTTTTGGTATTGGAAGACATCGCTCAATTCTCTCATATGTTGAAAAAGCCCCACACCATCAATTTCATCATTTTGAAACCGTGTGAGGGGTTTTCTGAAAAACAGACCATGTGGGGGGAAAAAAGGAAACTTACCATGTCAGAAATGGAAAAGTGGTGCCATGGGAAAACTTAATGCTTCTATGTGGGGGTTCTTGAAGAAAAAAAAAGTCTTACCATGTGAAAACAACATGGTAAAAGACACTGCATGAGGGCTTTACCACATAACAAAATAATGCGAGAATTGGCCTACTGAGACTTTCTTTCCAATTTTTTCACAAGCATGAAACAGTGGAGGAAAGAATAATCAAATCTTAAAACCCTCTCTCCAGATACAAACTTTTTCATCTCGGAGTAAGAGAACAAACATTTTACCCCCATTCAATTATACATTTAAGAAGATCACAAGCAATGTCTCCACTGGGGGACTCCTCATTGTCTGTTTTTATTGCCCATGGTCCTTAACAATTTGTGTGAAAAAGGAGTCAACTATCATACATGCTGTCATACAAGTTTCAGGGCGCAATCCTAACCTGGAGTTAGGCCGGCACAGTTAAACCTGCAAAGTTTGGCCAGCACAAGGGACACTGTAAAGTATGTTTGGACCACTCTCAGAGTCAGAGAGGCCAGCATGCAGATATGCGCCATCCTCCCTGACTCCGAGAGTGGTCCAAATGCACTTTACGGTGGCCCTTGTGCCAGCCAAACTTTGCTGGCCTAACTGGGCCGGCCTAACTCCAGGTTAGGATTGCGCCCTCAGACATGCAATGCTTAATGTTATGTATTTTTGTGAAAAAATTCATTTTGCTTATTTTTCCAGGTCCATCTGTTGACGCTCACACCATGTGCATGCGACCCAGCGCAGTATTGTTTATTACCTCAGTGTACCAAAACAAAACATAGAGCATTCCTTCCAAGACTTCTCTTGTTTCCTTCTTTGGCTTTGTTTTCACATTGTCTTCTTCAAAACTCACTTCCTACCATGTCTCTTGTGTTGTTTGTAAACTTCACAAAAAGCGAACAGAAAGCAAAATTTCCCCCACCAAGCTCTACTTAAGCTTCCACCTATAATTATTTTCATAAGCAGAAAGAATGGAATAGCAAAAACTTGGCATGGTAGCTGAAAAAAAAAGGTTAGATGTCAGTCAAGTGAATGAATCAGCCAACTTCAGCTGCCCTGTCAGCATCTGCCAGAACCATTCCCTTGATAAAATTCGAGAATTTTTTTTTTTATAATAACATAAAATTCAAAAATGACAAGCTTGGCTGACAACTTGTTATGAGGCTCATTTGCTGGTCCTTGGTTTTCCTGGGCCTTTATCTTTACATGTTTTCCCCCTGTGGTTCTGCCTTGCAACAGACAGATTGTTGAATTTGATAGCGTTCACCAATGGAGTTTTACAAGATGGCCTTGGGCAAGTCTTTCCTTTTTACTTCAGTTTGTAAAACTGGAATACTAATAATCGACCTACAGGATGAAGTAGATGTGACACAGGACAGCCACGATTAAGATCTCCCATGGTGCATGCACGCACGCACACATTTTTTACTGTTTTACCCAAAGAAAGTTAGCCATTGCTAAGCACCATTGAACTTAATGGTACTTAAGTTAGCCACAACTAACATGGCATGTTGGGCCAGCATAAGGGACTTAGGTTTGCCCAAGAGCAGCATTGGATTACACAGTCAGTAAGGGAACAAATATTCCTTTACTCCTAGGAGACTCCAGTGGCTGTCCAGGTTCTGTAGGATACTGTTGTGCCACACAGCACCAGTGCAGCATATGATTGGGCTGTGAGAATCCTAAAAATGTAATCTTGTTAGATCTCAGTTCAGTAATTTGTGTTACTCCCCCCCCCAAAAAGCTGAACTTTCAGTCTTTATATTGCTGCACTCACATCAACTGTCAGGTACGGTTTGGCCTTCAAGGTGCAGAACTAGATGCTCTGGATAGTCCCCCACTGTCACTTACCATAAATCAAATCAGCCACCGATAATCTCTTGCTTGGTAGTAGAATGGATCAAGCTATACCATTTCTTGATTTCTTTTCCATGTTTCCACTTTGCAGTCTTCAGTCCTAACAGTGCTTGCTGATGACATAAGAGATTGAGGAACTTGGTGGCTGAGTGACAGGCCACTTTCTAAAAATACCTACAGTATTTCATCTGGCTGTTTGCAACTAGGCTCTTGAAGCCCAAGTCCCACTCATAGTTTCCCCAATTGCCACTTTGACCCACCCATTGTTAGAACAAAGCCCTTGTCTTTTTTCTTCCCCCACTGATAACTTCTACGCTGCGGTGCCCTTCTGCAGCAGAGTGGCAGAAGTGTCTCCTGGGAGATGCCATTACCATTCCGTTTTTCTCTCTTCCTACTCTTCTGCATTGGAAAGAAGAGTAGGCGCTCCTGGTGTTGGGCCAGGCTGGTCCATGTTAGGCGCATAAGGGGTGGCCAGATAAGGAGGGGACCTAGTGATAGAGGCAGCTGAGTGATAGAGGCAGGGATTGGCAGCCAGAGATGGGAAAAAAGAGTTGGGACTTGAGTCAGGACTCGAGTTTTCACATTTTGGCCTGACTCTCCTAAGACTCAAGTCTTGAATGTCAAAGACTCGGCCACTGACTCAGAGTCGAAGCCCACATTTACTTCAAAGAGGCATCACTGACCAGACTGCGGCCTTTGAAGCCAAAGGGAGATGTGATCAGAAGCATCTCCATCTGGTTTCAAAGGCTTCAGTCTGGTCAGGGGTGCCTCTTTGAAGGTCCCTGCCACCTCGGGGGGGGGGGGACGACGACTCTGCTGGCCTTTCAGCAATCCCGTGAGGTTGCAGGCACCTTCAAAGAGGCACCCACAATCAGATAACGGGCTTTAAGAATTTGTTCCTTTGCACTAGATACTAGAAAAACAGCATAGTTTAGAATGCTGCATTTGAATCACTAATGGTGCAGATTTGAATCCTTCCCTCAGTGAAGTGGCGGACAATTAAAAAAAGCTCCAAAAGACTCAAGTCAAAACTGACTCATTAACATCAAGTCATCCTGGGCACACACTAGGACTCGGGACGAGTCAAAGTGTGGGGGGTCAGAGACTCGCGAATCAACTCGACTTTGCAGACTCGTTCCCAACACTGTTGGCAGCTGTGGGGTGCATGGAGCCCTGCCAGCACAGTCAATCGCCCAGTCTGCCCAGGCCTGGTTGGGGGCACCATTCGTCAAAAGGGTGGGGAGAGTTCCTGGGTAGGACAGGACTGGGAGGGGTGGGACTGGCAGAGGCCTCCTACACTGAATCCAGTCTTGAAAGCCTATCATGGGGCTTCTTGAGTCTGTGCCAGCTAGATACAGTAGCTGCTGCGGCTCTGAGAAGCCCCATTGAGGAGACTGGGGCTTTATTTGGGGTAAGGGAACAAATGTCCCCTTACTCAGATGCGACCTCCAACCTTCTCTACTCCAGCACAAGATACACTGGGAGCTGTTTGGCGCTGCTACTCCTGTGCTGGATAGGATTAGGCCCCAAGATATCCTTAGTATTTGTCCTCAAGGAAGCAACAAAAAGCACATTACTACTAAATCTCTGAGATTACACGTGACACATTTTAGAATTCAGTGTTTGCAAAATATAGCTATGCTGCCCTTACCAAGGCAAAGCATTGTTGATTTGTGTCTTTAAAAAAAAGAAAAACACCTATATGAGTCTGGCTATAATTCCCCAAAAAACAGTTCTCTGGAGTTGTAACATTAATTTTGATGCCATTATTATGAAAAAAGTAATTTGTGGCTTACAAGCACTGTTCAATAATGAATACAAAAGGATATTACTGCTATAAATCTTGTATTTATACAGCAGCTCTCCCCCAGTGAGTGCCAAAAGCTTATGAAATGTTCATACCGGGAATCACCTATTGAATGCAATCACAACCGCAGCAATGAAAATATCAAAGCACTGGAAGAGTTTCAGAGAACAAAACAATTTCATTCATTCAAGTAATTAATATGTTTAAAAGTACAATTTTCACTTTCTTTTTTTGAAGTCAGGAATGTGTCAGGAAGTCAGGAATGTGAAGTCAGCCCAATCCTAAACTTCTGCCATGTGGCCGCAGTGATGGAGCGCGCACTGCATGTTACGGTTGGGGGAGTGATCAGATGGCCACTGAGACATAAGTAAAAATCTGCAGGAGATCACCTGATTGTTTATAGGTCTCCTTGGAGCCACAATGGGTATTTTGCTGATGTACGTTTGAGGGGGGAATGGAAGGGGGGAGGGTGGGTTGAAAAATTGGGGATAGGACCCAGTATTCACCCTTGCCTCCGAGATCAGTGCCATAAGGACCTAATCACTGTACAGTTTTGCTCTTGTTCACCAGCAAAATCTGGAAAAAGCACTGCTCTCCACAGCAGTCCTGCTCAGACTGAGAACCTGATCCTTCTGAGTGTAATGCTGTCCAGAAAAGGTTATAAATCCACTCCACAATCAGCATTTCCTACTGCCCATCAAAACCTTGGTCTTGCATGGATTCAGGCACAATCCTAACCTGGAGTTAGGCTGGCACAGTTAGGCCAGTAAAGTTTGGCAAGAACAAGAGACACTGTAACGTATGTTTGGACTACTCTCAGAGTCAGAGAGGCCAGCACACAGGCGTGCGCCATCCTCCCTGCCTTCGAGAGTGGTCCAAACATGCTTTTCGGTGGCCCTTGTGTATTAGAAAAGGCAGGAGATATCCCGAAGAGATAGGGAATGGTATCAGCTGTGGCCCCTTGTTAAAATAAACCAGGGATTACAGGTCTTTGCCTGCAGCAGGAACACAGCTGCAGGCTGATGAGGGCCCTGGCTAGGAAGGGATTAGCACAGGTGCAGATGGGTGTGGCTGATGAATTAAAGCCTGCCCAACAACAGACACCAATTGGCCTGCCTCAGTTTAAAGTTGGAGGCAGAAGGGCAGTAAGTTAGCACCAGGTAAGTGCTGGACGGGAGCACCAGGTAGGTGCAGCATCGAGTAGATGTAAGAAGGAAGGAAAGTGGCAGTGGACTGCCTGACTGATGGATTGCTGGATGGACTGACTGAAGTATTGTTGGATGGACTGACTGAAGGACTGATAAAGGACTGGATAAAGTTATTGTGAAGAATAACTGTGGAGAGTTGTTGTATGGCTGCCACGCCCCTGGAGCCACCGAGTGGAAGAGGCAGGTGTGGCTTAGGCAAGCTGACTGCCTATTGTTTGGTGGTGGGATTTTGTGGTGCCAAGTTAGACTTACAGAATCTTAAACTAAGCTAGTGATGAGGGTAGTATGGAGGAGGCTGGCCAGCCGGTGATTCCAAGCAAGAATCTGGTGGAAGAGAGGAGGCCCAGTGGGTGAATGAACCCCCTCCCTCTTGCCTATCTCTGAGGCTGCTCTGGAGGGGAAACTAGTTAGCCTAGTGTGGGCATTGGGGCCCTTGGGGAGGCCCAGCAGGGAGAATTTGGCAGAACACCTTGTGCCAGCCAAACTTTGCTGGCCTAACAGTACTGGCCTAACTCCCACATTCACAGTAGCTGATCTTTGTAAAAATCTCTTTGAAAAAATGATGGTTTAGACTAGCCTGCCCATGTAAACTGCCTTAAACGCTGTCTAAAATGGGGTATATAAATGCTGATAGAAATAAATAAGATAAATAATAGTATTGCTCCTGTGTATTAGTCAGATAATAGTATTAGTATTAGCCAGATAGTAATCGCTTTATATTTTCTGATTCTTATTTTTTTAAAAACTGTGCTTGAAAATGTTTCTCACACACACTGCTTCCTTTTTCTCATTTGTATTTCCTCAGAATGGAATTCTCCCACAATTTTTTTTAGCAAAAAGGTATGTACTGAAAAAGACAGAAGTTTTAGGTTGAGGATCAAAGGCAGGGGCACCGATCTTAGGACCCAGGCTGAAGAGCGGCTGGCCACAGGTCAGCCATAAGAACATAAGAACATAAGAAGAGCCCTGCTGGATCAGGCCAAAGGCCCATCTAGTCCAGCTTCCTGTATCTCACAGCGGCCCACCAGGTGCCCCAGGGAGGCATGTAACAACAAGATGCTTACATCCTGTTGCCACTCCCTTGTACCCGGTACCAGTAGCCCACCACCTTTGTAAGGAGGTTGCACAATCCATCATTGCCTATAGCCCATGATGGACCTTTCCTCCAGAAATCTGTCCAATCCCCTCTTAAAGGCATCAAGACCAGATGCCATCACCACCTCCTGTGGCAAGGAGTTCCACAGATTAACTACCCGCTGGGTAAAAAAGTACTTCCTTTTATCTGTTTTAACTCTCCCAACCCTCAGCTTTAGTGGATGCCCCCTGGTTCTGGTGTTTTGAGAGAGGGAAAAGAACATCCCTCTATCGACTTTATCCCTTCCATGCATAATTTTGTATGTCTCAATCATGTCCCCCCTCAGGCGCCTTTTTTCTAGACTGAAGAGCCCCAAACGCTGCAGTCTTTCTTCATAAGGGAGGTGCCCAAGCCCCGTAATCATTTTTGTCACTCTCTTCTGCACCTTTTCCAACTCCACTATGTCCTTTTTGAGATGCGGCGACCAGAACTGGACACAATATTCCAGGTGTGGCCTTACCATTGATTTGTACAATGGCATGATAATATTGGCTGTTTTATTCTCAACCCCTTTTTTAATGACCCCAAGCATGGAATTGGCCTTCTTAATTGCTGACGCACACTGGGTCGATACCTTCATTGAATTGTCCACCAGCACCCCAAGATCTCTCTCCTGAGCTGTCACAGACAGCTCAGAACCCATTAGCCTATAGGTAAAGTTTTGGTTTTTTGCTCCAACGTGCATCACTTTACATTTGTCTATGTTGAAACGCATCTGCCATTTGGCTGCCCATTCCCCCAACTGGGAGAGATCCTTCTGGAGCTCTTCACAGTCGTCTCTGGTTTTTACCACCCGGAAAAGTTTTGTGTCATCCGCAAACTTGGCCACCTCACTGCTTATCCCTGTCTCCAGGTCATTTATGAATAAGTTGAAAAGCCTGGGCCCCAAGACAGATCCCTGGGGCACTCCGCTTTTCACCTCTCTCCATTCTGAAAATTGCCCATTGACCCCCACTCTCTGTTTCCTGGCCCTCAACCAATTCTGGATCCATAAGAGGACCTGCCCTCTTATTCCCTGACTGTGAAGTTTCTTCAGCAGTCTTTGGTGGGGGACCGTGTCAAATGCCTTCTGAAAATCCAGGTATATGATATCCACAGGTATATGATATCCATGATAGGCTAGAGTGAAATATGGTGAAAAGACAACAGCTTAAGAATTCCCAGTACAAAGACACATAATACAGGGTGGCTAAAGCTTATTTTGTTACGGAGAGCTATTAAAATCTCAGTTTCATACTGATTGGAAATTCCATGGAATATGTCTCCAAGTGCCACATTTGAGTGTGCTTTGTGCCAAAACAAAGTGTCGGGCTGGCACAACCATTACGGCACATCACGTGAAATGTTCTGAGTTGGCATGAAGTATGATTAATGGTCTCATTTTGGAGTGCAGAGCTTGTCAGATTTCTTTTTTAAAAAAATCAGGCTGTATGTGCATCTCTATACTGAATGAAGAACTAGGAACGACAAATACAAGACGAGGGAACAGCATCAGATGAATAACTTGGGCAGTTTAGTTTGAGTTTGGTAGGTCATACACTTACAGAGCAAGCCTAGGCATGTCTACTCAGAAGTAAGTCCCATTGTGTTCAATGGGGAAAGTGTGTACAGGATTGTAGCCTTACTTATTATTATGGCACCCTTCCAGAAGAATGAAGAACTACACACTCCTTCATGGTTTTTCAGAGAGGGCTCACAACATACCTATTTCGTCTGGTCTTTGGATGATGGTTGGCTGTCTGTCCCCTGACCCCCGGGGATAGTGCTATAACTTGACTGCTTCCCGGGACAATTGTTTGCCCCACTCCCATGGCCTACGGGAAGGGTTGGTTTTTGCCCTGTTTTGCATGTTTTTTGCATTCATGTTAAATGTTGAATGTTTTAATGTTTGTATGATTTTTTTTTACTTTTTTTTTTACATTGTACTTTTATGTTCTCTGTAAGCCACCTTGGCCATTTGCTTCAGTAAGGAAAAGGCAGGGTATACATTATTTAAATAAATAAATAAATAAATAAATAATGTTATTCATAATATTCATATATCACCTTTCAATAAAAGGAGTTCTCAGCACAGCTCACCAGTAGCATAGCAAGAAGGGGGTGCAGTAAGTACAACAGGCACCATAACTCCCCATGTAACCCCCCATACCTCTTCCAGTTGTTGTTGGAGCCATTCAGGGAAAAGACAGCAATGCACAGGCATTCACCAATTCGTTTGGCGAGCTGCCTGTGCATTGCCATTGCTGCCCTGAATGGCTCCAACGATGACCGAGAGCAGATGCTTACATAGGGAGTTCCATAAGTACCTAAGAAGAACCTCACTGGATCAGGCCAAAGGCCCATCTGGTCCAGCTTCCTGTATCTCACAGTAGCTCACCAGATGCCTCAGGGAGCACACAACAAGATGTCTGCATCCTGTTCACAGTTCCCTGCATCTGGCATTCTGAAATAGCTTACTTCTAAAGTATGGAGGTTACACTACATATAACAGTCTGTAGTCTGCGATGGACTTCTCCTCCAGAAATCTGTCCAGTCCCCTTTTAAAGACATCTACGCCAGACACCATCACAACCTCCTGTAGCAAGTTCCACAGATTAATTACCCGCTGGGTAAAAAAATTATTTCCTTTTATCTGTTCTCACTCTCCCAACACTCAATTTTAGAGGATATCCCCTGGTTCTAATATTGTGAAAGAGGGAAAAGAACTTCCCTCTATCCACTTTATCCATCCCATGCAGAATTGTGTATGTCTCAGTCAACTCCCCCCTCAGGCACCTTTTTTCTAGACAAAGGAGCCCCAAGCGCTGTAGCTTTTCTTCATACAGGGAAAGGCCAGCAATCATTTTGTTTGCTCTCTTATTTTGTTTGCACCACCTCTAGTTCCCCTATATTTTTGGGTTGTGGCACCTGTTGTACTTACTGCACCATCTCCCCTGACTATGTTATTGCCACTCACATAGGGAGAAGACTTAGGGTGCAATCCCAGCCCACTTCCCAGCACTGACATAGCAGTGTCATTGGGGCATGTGCTGCATCCTGCAGTGGAGTAGGAGTCATGGAGGCCGCCTCAAAATAAGGGAATGTTTGCTCCCTTACCTCGGAGCTGCATTGCCCTTATCCTGGAGCAGGAAAGTTGGTTTGGATTGCACCTTAAGAAGTTGGTTTCCTGTTCCAAAAAGAGATCAATCTAAAAAAGAGGGAGACATTAGCGAAGAAGATACCAGAAACAGCCACGGGAGGCATAATATTAGACCATATCCCTTAGCAGGAGTTCAAGCCATTAGTAGTCAACTTAGCAGTTGACATCAATTGTCATTTTCCCTCAGGCCAAGCCCAAGGAACATAAGTACACTTATGTACTCAAGGAACACTTCAAAAAATACAGAGATATGTTTCACTTAGCATTTCTATAATAAATTTGGCAGGAAGGTTATCCATCTGCTGATGCCCAACTACAGCCTATACAAACCCTAAATGTCCCCAACACCAATTCCACTTACAGAGCTCTGACTATACAGGGAGCCCTCAATTTAATGGACCTCTATTTAACAGACTTTGGGAATAGGGGACATTGTATGCAACTTTAAAACTGGTCATATATGTTTGGGGCATATGCTGACATGTGCGTGTGCCGTGTCATAAATGCCAATAGTATTATCATAGTAAAGTGTTAGAGATCTCTGAATCACTATTATGGGTCATTAAGGATAACTGACATGGACAAAGAAAAAATAACCCAGTAAAATTCACTACTGAGAAGTTGCAATTCAAGGTACAAATTGGTCCAACCATGCCATATAAAAGCTAGAATTTTTTTCCCCTACGCGCAGTAAAAATAGCTCTAGAATAGGAAAGAAGAAGACAAGAGAGACTGAATATTTTGCTGAGACTTGATTCGTAGTTTGGCATCTTTCCGCAACCAAGCAGAATATTCTTCATTCTTCTCAAAGTCACTTCCAATGACCGTGCACAGTAAATAACAGAGTACAGAATGTATCACTGAACAAGCGACTGTTGATGGAATCACAGCCGTTTTTATAGGCTAGCTTACATTTACAAGCAGAAGTATCACAGGGGTCACAGCCCTGTTTCTTGTCATACAGCAACTGAACAAAGTTGAACACACACAGTGAGACACTTAGGTGGCCAGCTGGCATGGCGGCAACTGCATAATATCACTTGCCCACCCACATAGTGAGGTTTTAAAAGTAATAAAAAGGGATACAACAGTAGTTTTGTCAGAGGACCTGACTCTAAATAATTAGCACATTAGATAAGCTTATGTACATCAAGCAGAGACTATGGAAACACTAGTAAATTTCTGAAACCATTTAACAATGTTGTCCTGTCCTTGGGAAATGGAAATTCTTTAACAAAACTTACACATGCATTTACGAACACTCTATATTTTCATTAAGGGTAAATGTAAATTACTAGCTTTAACAGCAAGACTATACTTTAATATTCCGTATTTAGTCTGTTTAAGGGCGCAATCCTAACCTGGACTTAGTCCAGCACAGTTAGGCCAGCACAGTTTGGCTGGCACAAGGGACACTGTAAAGCACGTTTGGACCACTCTCGGAGTCAGGGAGGATGGTGCATGTCTGTGTGCTGGCCTCTCTAACTCCAAGAGTGGTCCAAACATTGTTACGGTGTCCCTTGTGCCGGCGTAACTTTGCTGGCCTAACTCCAGGTTAAGATTGCGCTCTAAGTCTCATGCTTTCTTATCCTGCATGAGCCTTAGGCTAGTGCTTGATGGTGGTCCACATATAAGAGTGTCTCTGGAGTGTATAAGACAGCCAGCAGTTTTTGTGTGACCATTTACATCTATGTGCTAGCTAAAGACTACACACAATGTGATCTACACAGTATGTGCATCCCATGGAGGTAATTTGACAAGAACAGCCTTGTGCAAAGACCATGCTCTACCACTAGGGACACAATCCCAACCAACCATCCAGCACTGACATGGCTGTGCCAATGGGATATGTGCTGCATCTTGCAGTTGGGGTGAGGTGGGGTAGTCACAGAGGCCTCCTCAAGGAAAGGAATATTTGTTCCCTTACATGAGAGCTGCATTGCCTTTACCCCATTGCTGGAAGGTTGGTTAGGATTGTGGCTTAGAGCACAGAAAATGCGTAAAGGTACTGAAAGATATTTAAAGACCTAGAATGTGTTAGCACTCAGGAAAGTTCACAGTTTAGCTACTGCAGGGGAAAAAAAACTTGCAAGTCCTCACATGTGTTGAAGGAAGTCAATGATGGCACCTGTCAGTTTATACCTAGAAACAGTCCCATGTGGGTATTTGACAATAGGGTGTTGGAGAAAAAAAGAACATCTCTGCAGTAGGCAGGAAAAGTCCCCAGCTGCTGTCCCCTGTCCACTGTGAAAAGTTATTGCCAGCTTCAAAGCGGTGGTTGAAACAAAAAGATGCATGTCAAACAATAATCAAATCTGAACTTTTCCCTTCATTTCTGATCTGTCTCTGGGGTCTTTTATGTTTTGTTTCTTAACTGAGACCTCTGATTCTGTTCCTTGCAGGCCTTTCGGAGCTTTCAGATGAACATATGTGGAAAAGAAGTCTCCACCTGTTTTACAGACAGTTTATATTTTGTGTTGTTAACACAAATCAGGTACAATTAGTTTTCCTCACCACTGAAAGGCTTAATATGACGAGTATCCATATGGTTTGAATAAAAGTCTAGGTCTTGTTTACATATTTCCTGAATTAAACACCTTTTTTTTCTTAGCTGCTGGTAGGTTATCCAGATAATCAACATGGGTGAGGCCTGGTATTTGTCATTATACAAAAATTAAAGTGATTGCCAGATGTGGAATCAGGCTGGAGTTTTATCTGAAAGCAGATTCACGTGATCAAAGCAGACATATATTGTTGTGGATCTTACATGGTGGCTTTTATTTATATAGGGTACCATGTCCTTTGTGTCTTATTTCACTTATGGATCAGATGCAAAAAAGGACTCAAGTAATCAAAGAAAATAGTACGATTACTACCTATCAGCCAGCGGTGTCATGCAGCCGGAATGCTGGGCGGGAGGAACGGGTGAGCGGCAGCCCGCCCGTTGCGTTCCGGTCCATCTCTCTCATTCCGGTCCGCGGGGCCGGGGAAGACGGCGAAACGGACCGGAACGCAACGGGCGGGCTGCCGCTCACCAGTTTCTCCCGCCCAGCGTTCTGGCTGCATGACACCGCTGCTATCAGCCCAATCTTAACCTGCATTGGAGCAGGCAAGCCTCCTGGCCTGTGTTGCATCTAACACAGGCTGGGAGACCGCTGGAACTCACCTTGGGGTATGGGAATGTTTACCCCTAGACCCAGGGTAAGCCCCAGCCAGCCCAAAATTGCTTGCACAAATCCAAGTGCCTCAGATAGGGGCCAACTGGTCTGGGGATGGAGGTCAGGATCTGGCCTAAGTGCAGGATCTGCACACCACCCCTCTCTGGCCCGCCCTGCCCATGGGATCTCCCTCTCTCAGCCCTCCCGCACCTCATTCTGTGCACGTGGTTGTTGGCCTCTTCGCTCGGCCGGCACTTGAACCCACCCTCCTGCCCTTGTAGTACAGTCAGATGTCTAGCTGGTCATCTCTGGGGCCTGGTAGGAATTTTTTTGCTCTTCCCTAACTGGCTGTGGGGAGACATTTTTTTGCCTGCTCCTGACTGTCCTCTTGGGCTGGGTACTTTAGCCAGGTTGGTCATGTCTGGCAGGATAGTGCAGGATAGGGAGGAGAAATAGGGATCTGGTGTCTACCCTTAGGTAAGCAACTGGCCGGGTTAAGGCCAATGCTGGGCCCCTGAGGCTACCCAGATCAGGGCTGGCCTGGTTTGATCCTGGACGCCCACCTTTGTGGTTACCCAGCTCAGGGTGGGCAGATCAATTCAGCTTCCTTGACTCTTGTGGGACAAGTCAAGTGTCTATTTTTGGATTTAATGGACCGTATGAGCTTCTGAAACTGAAAGCTTTAAGCAAGAACACCACCCTTGTAGGGTAGCACAGTAACCAGCAAACAGTAGAGGTTCTGGCAACAGTAAAAGCCACCAGCAGTAACTCTTGGTGGGAAAACACTTCTTGGCTAAAGTCCAACTGCTGAGAGCCTCCTTAACGTGGCTCTATACCCCATTGTGGTTATTTTGGCCTTTAGGTAATACTTGTGATTGCTATGCTCATGATGGTCAGATGGAGGTGTAACCGATACACCTAATGCAGGACTTGGGAAGGGATAAGACCAGGATGTGATGGGAACAGGTATGGACCCCATCGAAGGGAGGGCAGTGCTGAGAACACCCTCTCCTTCCCTTGAACGTGTACAGGACTAACTCCATTTTGGATTTCATCCTGGGAGTTATGAGCTGCTATCCTGCAAGGAGGTCACAGAGGTGATCCTCGGGAGATAGCACAAGATAATGCAGACAATGCAGACCATTAAGAATTGGTGCCAAGAGACATTCGAACGTCTCTCTTCCCTCAGAGTCTTGTAATGCAAATCTGGATATCTGACAAAAGAGCATGGTGAGGACAACTTCTGCCTAAATCTATTCTAATCTGCCCAGGAGCTAAAGTAACCTGGAAAGTCTTTTTTGGCCTAAGCCAAAAGGTTTCCCACCAAAGTTTAAAGCAGTAACAGAAAAGGCTGGAGCATTAGGCGTATTGCATTTGTGTCCATTTTACTGATGTCCTACACATAAGTAAAATGTATTTCTTTTTCTGCAACTTCAAAGTCCTGCTGGCATTCTTTTTGTCAACGTTAAACTTGGTAAGCTATAGCAGGGGTCCCGTGGGGATCGGTGGGCTTGGAGGTTTTGCGGATCTCAGCAGGAACAAGGAATGCACACCAGGAAAAACGGACCTCTCAATCTTTGGGAGGAGATTGAAAGAGACAGGAGCTTAGAGAAATCGCCCCCTTGGCTTGACTTCCTCCCATTTCAACCCCATTTCCAGGGAAATCCTGTTAGGCGAGGCCATGTTCTGAGCCAAGGTGATTCACTCAGACAGGTCAACTGTCTTCTCCTAGTTAGGTGCCCACACTAAGATGGATGGAGGTTTGTCAGGACTCGATGCATTTTACCAATCTCTGCTTGGCCTGTATTTTAATAAATCATGGCCCTGTTTTCAACTAAAGAATTCTGTGTCATGCATGTGGGCAACAATATTTTTTTCAAACCTACTGATTTTATGTTTTGAATATTGTAACTGTTATAGTTGCCGCTTTGTTCTGTTTTATTGCTGTGGTTTTATTTAAATTAATGTTATTTAAAAAGATTTTGGAAGCGGGCAATGCAATCCTATACCCCCCTTGTGCCACTTGAATGTTGTCGTGCCATCAAGTGCGTCCGCATAGGCGCTGTGGCGCTGGACCGGCGTGGGCAGCAGTGCCAGCGCTCGGGTGCCGCCGCAACCATCAGCAGCACCAGCCATGCGCCAGTCAAGCGTCAGCATTGCTCAGTTGGCGCAGGGATTCCACGAGGGTGTTCTAGAGGTGTTCCAGGGACGTCAGTGGGCGGCGCAGTGGGCGGACACGGTAATTGTGACTCAGAACAGCCATAGTGCCATATCCTAAAGCCTGTCCCCAGCCCGGGCGGCCCCAATTTCAGCCGCTTCTGTCCATGTTCCTCTGCGCCTGCAAAACAGCAGGCGCAGATCCGATCAGGCCCATCGGGGGGACCGGGGCTTACACGGGTGCAAGGGAAAAACCTCCCCTTGTCCTGCACATTGCTGCTGCTGCCTCCCAATGAGCTTTAGGATACAGCCCTGCTATGTCAGCCTTACACACACACACACACACACACACACACACACACACACAC
>JAJKFI010000003.1:38363936-38389729 GCA_029204185.1 Lerista edwardsae | reverse complement strand
CACACACACACACACACACACACACACACACACACACACACACACACCCTACGACCTTGAAAGCCACAATTTATGTGTGGAAATATATAGTCGGGGTTTAATGAATACCATCCCTGGGAACAAACTATATATACCAGGTGCTTTCTCAGTTGATGCTAAGTTATAACGTGGAAAGTTTTCAAACCCTTCATTATAAAGGGACGCTTTTAAACAGCATTCCTATTTACTTGCCTGTTTGGCTATTCTGTTTACTCGTATGTCTCAAGATTATCACTACATTATCTCAAAATAGTGCCCATTAATGCAAGGTACTGTATGACGTCTCAAAAGAAAATCTTTTCACTAAAAAAAAAATCTTTGGAAAATTCATGGACCAAATGGAACAAGAGAAATGAAAGTAAAAGTCAAAAAAAATTATATCCCAGTTATTATAAGACGTTGCAACATTCAGTCTTCTTAATGACTTGGCATCTGGAGCCAATTCTAACCTGTCTAGAACTAAAAATAAGCCCCTAGTAATAATATCTCATACTCAGATACAACACTGTGTTCCAAACCCGAAAAATAAGGAGGATTCAGAGATCATAACAGGCTGCAACCTCGTGATGGGAGCTGGAGAGAGAAAAAATTGGAATCAAATTCAGCTTGTGCAAGATTTTCCAAACTTAAAATAAGAATTTAGCAAATAAGACACAAGTGTCTGATTTCCGCACATTGCGCATATTGTCTGCTGCTACAGCTGGCATCTCTATGGGCTGTATGTCAGTGGGGCGAGCAGAGCAGCTTTACCTGGGGCCTTCTCACCTGTCTCTGCCCAAAATGGACCTCCTGGAAGCAATTGGAAGTGCTGTCATCATGTCAGCACCAACTATAGCCAAGAGTCTTGCTTTGTGCGGGACACCACAAGCACTCCTTTTGGTGAGTGGGGGCCCCGCAGGGAGGGTGGGGGGCCCATGAGAATACCCTGCATTGGGCCCCACTGTTCCTGGAGCCGGCCCTGTCCTTACCTTGAGGAGGCCCCTGTGACTGCCCTCCCAACTGCAGGATGTATCACATGCCCCATTGGCACAGCTATGTCAGTTAGGATTGCACTAAGGTGCTCTTCAAAGCGTTTTGGAATTGCACCAAGGGTACCAAAACCCTCCTGGGATTATTTTGATCTTATTCCACAACCTGCCAGTTTCTATTATTATTATTATTATTATTATTATTATTATTATTATTATTATTATTATTATTATTATTATATAGCAGCAGCAGTAGCAATACAACACTTCTTGTTGTTCTGCCACCCAATAGTCATAATATTGACATGTAGGGAAAAGGCAGTGATGTGAACGATTCTCAAAATTTGGGTCGAATCAGGAGTCTCTGCCCACTCATAAATTGACTTGTGCACAAATCCTACACGTCCCTGTGGCAACTCCTCCCTGGAATTTCACGCATCATTTTCATGAGTCTTTCTGTGGCAAGCTATGGGGCAGGTCAGGCGCATACATACGCATGACTGCAAACAGTGGAAATGGGAGGCGCAGGGGGTGCAGTCAAAGTTGTCGTTTCACACTTAACAACATTGCATGGTGGGCCAGCAATGTGCTGCTGACAGCATTTCACTTCTAACCGGCCACTGCAATGAAACCTTCCCCCCGCTCCCCTGTTCACATCTCAACTGAACTCAGAAGAACAGAAGGGAGAAAAATAGTCCGGGCCACAATATATCATTCATTCAGTGAGACCTATTTTCCACCAAAGCCAAGCTGACCTGCAGCTGTTACACAAGTGAGCGAGCAAGCGAGCATGTGCAGCTGCCGGGAACCTTCGGCTCCATACAAAACCGGCCACCACCATGAAAACACCTCCCCCTCGTTCACATTGCACCTCAGAAGAACAGAAGGGAAAAATATAGTCCCGGCCGCAGTGCATCATTCATTCAGTGAGACCTGTTTTCCACCAAAGTTGAGCTGACCTGCAGTTGTTATACGAGCAAGTGAGCAAGCAAGCACATATGGCTGCTGGGAACCTTCGGCTCCATACAAAACTGGCCACCGGGATGAAAATTCCTCCCCTCTCTGCGGCTAAGCAATGTTCTTCTATGCCAACTCTTCCCCCTCTCTCCTCCCTTGCCCAGAGCCAGAATTCAGACCGCTCTTTTATCCAATCAGGGTCCAAACCTTTGGAGATGGACAAGACAACTCCACTCCCACCTTCCTCCTGCTTCAGCTGACTGGACTGTGCCTTCCTCCACCCAGATCCCGTGTTCCTTCTTCTCCCCACTTTGTGCTACAGCCAGTTACCTGAAACTGAAACTGATACATTTTCAAATGTCTTCGCTTTCTTCCTCCCCTCCCCACCACACCTTGCACCTGTTCTTCTGACTGGAAGAAATGAAACAATTGTTGGTCTTGGCAACTTTGTAATGCCTTTGGGATCTGGTAGGGGATAGGATTGGCTTGCCCATTTCTAAGCAGATGGCAGCATATACATTTTGTAAATCAATACAGGTGGCAGTGCACATACACCAGCCTAAGAGACCAGAAAGGAGAATGCTCAGACAAAGCTTGTACATGCCAGGCTGATTCTGCATTGGGTTGAGAGGAATTCACCCATCACTAACTTGTACATACATCATATATTGGAAGTCTCCCAAACCTACAATGGATAAGAGAGGTTTTCTAGAGGTTGCACAGTACCTACCAAAGGGCCTATATAGCTATACATTTACCTATTTCCTTATAGTTTTTTTAAAACCACAATAATTGGGATATCTTGTTGACATAAATGTAACTTCTCTGAGCAGTAGAATGCCTTGGTTTAATAGGACCATCTTTATTAATTTCTGTCATCATTCTTTGCTTAGTGTGTGTGTATGCGCGCGCGCATTTCTCTTGCTTGTGTCAACCACTCTATTACATGCATGTCTCCTAAAGAATTCCTCCCTTCTCTTGTATTTGGCTTTTACTTTTCTTGTTGCCGCTTCTCATTGCAGGCAATGTCAGACTGTTGCTGAAATGAAACCAGGAACAGGCAAATTGAATATGCCATGTATTAAAACCAAATGATTAATGGTGCACTCATTTTTTTTAATGTGAAAGGTGATTGGCCTTTAATATTACATTTAACAGTTAACCAGTATTGTATGCTTTAAAAAACCATTTGAGTGGCAGTGTTTAAAGAGTCTGCTTTACGGTAATTAATTCATTCTATAACTATGACTCTCCACCTCCAACTCTCATTTTTTTGGCTAGTCCTTTGAGTTATCAATTAAAACAAAATGCTAACATTCCACAGGAAGCTTGTCCCACTTGATTCAATCTGGCTACGTAATTAGCACCCCATTTATAGACTCCTCTATTTATTGTGACACTCCATTTATAGACTATTATACAAAGGTAGTCTAAAAGTACAAAATTGTTTCAGTGCTTTATAATGTGCAAATTGAAATTCCAGGTATAGTGAAACACCATTTATAAAGTACGATGGAAACAAATGAGTTCATTTTAGCAACTCAATATTTTTTTTAAAAAAATTAACCCTTTTGCATCTGTCAGCGTCTTGGCTTAACTGAAAGCATGGCGTTCATCTTTAATGGAACATTGGCATGGCCACATAACTGCATTTCATAATCATTATGATGTTATTTTTAACTGAGTTTCTCTCCCACCCTTCCTTCAATGTTTTCCAGGCAGCATACATTTTTCCCATTTCATCCTTACAACAACCTTACAATGTAGGTTAGACTGAGAATTTGGGACTGTCCCAAGAAAAACCACTGTGCTTTGTGGCTGAGTAGCATTTGAAACTGTTTAAAATCGACATGCAAGTCCACAATTGCCCAAAGCCCTGGATTTATTTCACACAGAAGAAACAAACTAGTTTTCAGGACGGAATGAACAAAAAGGAAACGTCCATTTATGTGGTGTCTGTAGTTTCAGTTCCCAAAACGATGTTTTTGAATTACCCCAGGATTGTTCAACAAATCAGAAACGGCAAGCTTACAATGGGGTAAGTTTCAGGCAAATATAATATATAAGCAATATCGTAGAATGTGGACCACTCCTTCCGTACCTGTTTTTAAATTTGCAAAAATAAATTGCAGAGATCCAACTACAGATCTGCCATCTTGTTTGTCATGGCTCACTGTAATGGCTATCTAGCTTGGGAATTGGATAATGGATACCACATTCCAAAACTTCAACATATTAATAATTTGCTGAGCAAGATATTATGTGTGGCTTGTTGTGCATGTATGCCTTAGATCACATGTCACATTATACATGTTGTGGAAAGATGAATACAATGGGATTTGTTGTTGTTGTTGTTGTTGTTGTTGTTGTTGTTTGCATGCCACACTTTATACACAGCAATTGGGGTTAAGAGGAAACTTCAATCTAATGCTGGAAATTATGAGTTTCACAAAAAGCTGGAATGTCACAATTAAAAGGACATATGCTAGTTCTTGTATGCAGGGCCAGATTAATGTAGTAGCAAAAGTAGCATAAACTGCAGGCCCTGCAATTTTAAGGGCCCCTGCTAGGGTAATTACATACAAGAAAGTACCAAGGTAAATGGAAAGCTAGCTGCAGGCAAAAGCAAACCTGCTCCTTCTCCAAAACAAATGCTTGTTGGCAGAGCAATGTAGGTATGCAGATCCATACATCCTACATCATACATACATACAACATACACCCTTCATTTTATTGTAATTGTGGGGCTCTTTATTTGTAAATTCTATGAAAAGAATCACATTGATTGGGGCAGCTGTAACTCAGAGCGCAATCCTAACCAACTTTCCAGCACTGACACAGCTGTGCCAATGGGGCATGTGCTGCATTCTGCAGTGGAGTAATAATCACAGAGGCCCCCTCAAGGTGAGGGAATGTTTGTTCCCTTACCTCAGAGCTGCATTGCCCTTACCCTGTTGCTGGAATGTTGCTTAGGATTGTGCCCTCATTAAAAAAAAACCCAAAACATATTCCGCTGAGATTGTCTGTGCTAGAGTGATTTTACCAAGTTCTGTTCTGTTTTAATATGTATATGGTATTTTAAAAATTTAGGGCCCCTTTTAATATATGCTACAGGCCCTGAACTAGCTTAATCTGGCCCTGCTTGTTAGCTTACTTGTCCTGGGAACCCTTAAATACTAACAACGTACTTCTTAGGCTGCAATCAATATACATGCTTCGGTGGAAGTAAGTCTCACTGAGAGCGCAATCCTAACCTGGAGTTAGGCCGGCACAGTTAGGCCAGCAAAATTGGGCAGGCACAAGGGACAATATAAATTATGTTTGGATCACTCTCGGAGTCAGGGAGTATGGCGCACGTCTGTGTGCTAGCCTCTCTGACTCCGAGAGTGGTCCAAACATGCTTCACGGTAGCCCTTGTGCTGGCCAAACTTTACTGGTCTAACCCCAAGTTAGGATTGTGCTCTGAATGTAATGGGCCTTACTCAGTGGTGTCATTCAAATGATTTAGGAACAGGAACTCACTTTTGATTGGCACTTGTCGGGAACCCGGAACCATCCACGGAGCCGTTAAGATCCGGACCGCCCGTTCTGGTCCGTTCCCCCTGAATGACATCACTGGCCTTACTTCTGAGTAGACCTGCTGTAGAGCTGTTAGTCTTTCAAGTCTCACAAGATTCGTTCCTCTTTCTACTATGAGAAACATCTACCTGACTGATTTTAGTCAAACCTGGAAATTTGACATATCTTCCTGACATGGAGCCTACAACCCCACTTCTCGTCAATAAACCACTACATATATTTCTCAATCAGCCCTTACGGGAGAACTAAAATGAACCTGAAAGATGAACAAATCTTTCTGTAGGCCATTTTAGTAGGGGAAGAACGGCATCGTATGTGAAAATTGGAAAGAAATAAAAAATAATTGCAACAGTCTGCTCTGGGAAGCTCCCTCAGAGTATTGCACTTAAAAGTACTTCAAGTAATAGCCTGGTGGAGTCTCTGAGAGCATATGAAATTCTTTCATTTTCTCCTCTTTTCTCCCCTCAAAGGATACCAATTAAGCATCCCTAAATATATACAGACCAACAACGTTGAATTATAAATTGCATTCTCCAACAATTACAACGCCCGAAAGCGAAACTCAATTATTGGTTGTATTAAATATCTTTTTATTGGCTTAGGATCAGCAGTAATCACAGTAGGGGCATTTGGTCAGCCACCCTTGGAGAGCTGTTCACCCATGACTTCATTTAAGGCTGTCCCCAACATCAATCATGGGCGTGTGGTGTATCGACGTAGATTCAGGCCTGGCCGTTAGCTTCAACACGTAAAATAAATATTCCCTTTCTATGGCAAAGGGAGGCCAAACTTAACTGCTTTTAGCAATGGCAACTCAGTGTTCAGGTTCTAACCATTTCTCAGAGAAAGAGAGAATTCTCAAGGAATGAAACTTGGAAGCAGATTATCCATACATTAGTAACCTATTCAGGGATAATGAGGCAGTGACTGAAGAATATATTTTTTCTTTAAGGCAAGGTTTCAGTTGTGGGCACCATTCCAAATAAATTATTATACTGTTCTATCTGGTCCAGTCTTCAAATCTGGTCCAGCATTTTTAGAATACTAGATGACTCATGGTGCAATCCCATGCATGTCTACTCAGAACTAAGTCCCATTGAGTTTAATGGGTCTTACACCCAGGTAAGTATGTATAGAATTTTAGCCTCGGTGGAATTTTCGAAACTGCCCCCATTGTTTCATCTTTTTTTTCTGCTTTGATGTGATGAGCACTGCAACAATGGTCCTACTAATCCTCCAGGGCAGTGGTTCCCAAATTGTGGATCAGGACCCACCAGTGGGTCGCGAACCAATTTCAGGTGGGTTGCGGAGCCCTTAGAGCACCCATATTAAAAATATGGAAAGATGGGATGTGGGAAAGGGGGAAAGCTGTGTGGTTGTTTTGCTTGGATCAAGGTTGTATTTTTTTTTTCTGATTCACTTTGCTATTGGAAATTGGCTGAGAAATCACCAAACTTATTGCTGCACTCACTTTTAGAGCCATTCGTGGCTACAAGAACAAAGCAGAGATGATACATATGGCTCTGAAGGGGAAGGGCTTCTCTCCACAGGCCTGAGACCCTAGCACTTTGCCCCCCTCCCGGAACACCACTGAAGGATCCAGAAAATAACTTTACATTCTTTCATGCACTTTTTAATGCTTATTTGCAACCATTGTTTTTGTGAGCCGCTACTTTTTTGGCAACATTTCTTTATTGTAGAAAATAATTCATACCACTTTCTTTTTGCTTGCGTGGTGGATTGTTCCATAGGAAAATGATTTCAGTGCCTGGCAAGTTGGCAGTGACAACTCTAGGACAAGTGGCCAGATAAAAGAAGCGGCAAGATGCCACCTCCTGGCATGTGCCAACGCACTGGGCGATTCCCATCCAGCCCAATTTGTTTAAATTAAATTGAAAAACATCACTTTCTTGTTCTGCCTGGGAAACTGTCCAAGGAAAACATAGAGAGTATCATCCATGCTCATGAACTGTTCCCAATGCATACATTCCAGCATTCCCCCTCCTTTTTTCAAAAAGACTGTGGCCAAAATGAATCCAGTTCAAATGAACAACAGCCACTTACTCTGGAAAAAAAAGAATCATTTTCAGCACTCTGGGAGGAAAAGGAAAAACAGAAGGGGAACAAAATCATTGTTGCAGAATCCCACCATCAGCTTTTTGGAGACCATCAATCACCTCTCTTTCTGAAGTGTTGATACGTCTGTTGAACCACTTGGCATGGGCACACGGGTGATAAAATCTGACACCTTTCGCCACTCCTTCGTGCATCTTGAGACAAATTAGCTACTGACGACAGAACCACTCAGGTCCTTCACAAGTCAGAAGGAAACATTCAGCTGTAAATATTCGTATCTCTTGCTCTCCTTCAGAACGGGCAATAGCTCTTGGACGCAAGCTGGATCCATAGGCTTGTGGATGGCTTTTATTCCTCCTCCATGGTTTATTAATGCCACCCAGGCTGCCTCAAGTGTGCACGAGGGAAAAGGGGAATGAGTCCTTCTGCTTTTAATATTAACAGTGTGGGGATTGTACCACATCTAAAAGATATTAAAATTCCAGAAGATAAAGTTATTGCTCTCCTTTGACTTTCTAATGTTACTCACTCTAATCACGACACAATTGCGTTCTTGCAGTGCCGAAAAGCCAACTAGAGCTCAAAGGCGTCTTTGGCTTTAAGTCAGAAAGATTTGTGTATGTGGGGGGGGGGTCTCCATTGGGTTTCATAAGGAGGCAAATAAAGCCACAGTGGGAAATCGCACATTGTTCTGTTTAAACCCCAGAGATTAACATGGTTCAATCCTTTTGCGAAATAACTTGGGGGGAAAAGAAGGTATAAAGTGGTGTATTATTATATTATATCATTATTTATATAATAATATTTCTTATAATTATATTATACTAATGTGATGATGATGATGATGATGATGATGATGATGATGATGATGTAATAGCCTTCATATCAGAGAGAACAGTACTCAAAGCAGTTCATAGAATTTCAATGGACGTCTCAGAGATAAGGGCCATTGTGTTCAATGGGGTTTATTCCAGGAATGTATTTGTATGATTGGTTTTCTCTTCTGCCTCTTCCCTGTTTCTGTTCAAAGAAATGAAAGGCACAATATCTATTTGCAATATAACAGCAGGAGGGCTTGTCTAAGAGTGCAATCCTAACCTGAAGTTAGGCTGGCACAGTTAGGCCAGCAAAGTTTTGCTGGCACAAAAGACACGGTAAAGTATGTTTGGACTAGTCTCAGAGTCAGATTTTTCAGTTTGTAAGATGTTTGGGGACAGGGAACCATTTATTTTCTTAGGCAAAGTGTTTTGTGCACCACTTTTTGTTGAAAAGTGGCATATGAAAATAATTGATACATAGTTCATGTATAAGTTATTTAATTCATAAAAAATAACTGGTGGCACTGCTGTGGAAAACAGGATGCTACACCACATGGGTCTTTGGCCTAATCCATCAGACCTCTTATGTTCTTGTATTAAGTTTAGCCTAAGGCATGGCTGAACAAGGATTTGAACCCTGGTCTTTCCAATCGTAATCCTACCCTATATCCACATGTAGGAGTTGGCTACCCAAATTAAATAGGATACCGGATGCCTAGAATCCCACAAAGATCAATTTCTATAACATGTCCAATGCCACTTTTAAATCTTCCCACTTTTGTACATATGGAATGAGAATAAAGAAGGGGTTTGACTGGGGGTGCAATCCTAACCTGGAGGTAGACCGGTACAGTTTGGCCCGCACAAGAGACACCGTAACATATGTTTGAACCACTCTTGGAGTCAGAGAGGCCAGCACACAGACGTGCGCCATCCTCCCTGACTCCGAGAGTGGTCCAAATGTGCTTTACAGTGTCCCTTGTGCGGGCCAAACTTTGCTGGCCTAACCGTGCTGGTCTAACTCCAGGTTAGGATTGCGCTCTGGGTTTGGGACATAGCTGTTATTTTTATTCTTACACATTCACCCCAAGAATAGACCAGTCTAAAAACTGGCAGACATCCTTGCAGGGTGCTTGGCAGAATCAGAAATGTTCCTCAAAAGTGAACATGGCAACCATATACTTTGACATGCGCCGCAGCTTTTGCTCTTTGTATTCTGGGCATTTCCAGCATTTCCCCCTGCATGATACACATTTGTTGAGAATATTTGTTGATAATCTCTTTATATAGTCTAAGATTAAAGTCTAAGATCAGAGCAGCTTGACCTCTTTATTATGGTCCTTTTATATGGCCTGCCTGCAATTAACATGGCAGCTGCAGAACATGGCATCATTAAAGGAATAATTTGCTGACGGAATGACAAAGATAATATGCCTAGAGGGATTTTCCTCTGGAGTAATTGTGCCGGGCAGTTACACATGCTGTGACTGAGAGAAATTCTGAACCATTTGCCATGAAACCACCGCTTTCTGCAAAGAAAACTTGCACATAAAATTTTTATTAAGGACATTATGAGAAATGCAGCAACCCTCATATATACATAAAACATTTACTAGAGCTTTGTCAAGCCAAAACTATGCAATTAATCTATCGCTAATGACAAACAAGGGGGATTTGCAAATATTACTGCTGTGCTGGGTGGAGGAAATGCCATTTACAAAGAAGTCACCAGGTATGACGTACAAGGTCATGATTGTGGATCTCTGTTATTATTGCCTTATATCTCTGCCAAAATTACTCAACAAAAATGTGTTGGGGATGAAATTGGGCGGTAAAGGAACTGCATAAAAGAAGCACAGTCTCGCCGAATCTTCAGATAGGATGGAACACGAGCTTGTTTTACATAGATGAAGTTGTTATCTTTAGGTTTACCTACAGTAGTTTGTCTGCAAAGGCAAATGCTGAGTGCCAGAGTTCCTTCTCATGACATAACCCAGGTCTGTTGCATTATAAATTGTACTGCTGTAGCTTACAGCCCAATGGTTCTGTAACCATAATGGTTTCTTAGGGAGCCACAGAAACCAGCCAGGGGAGCTGTGGAATCCTCACAAAAATACTGTCACCCTATGCAATATATAGCAGTGTTATTCAAACTGTGGGTCGGGACGAACTTGGTGGATCGCAACCTGATGTCAGGTGTTTTGTGGAAAGCTGAGAGCAGCCATCTTGGAAACAGCCATCAGCCATCTTGATTCCATCTTGGAATCATATCTTACTCTTGTTATATTTCAAGTGAGGTTTTTTTTTTTTTAATTGTTTTAGTTCGGTACTTTTACATCATATTTTGTCCTAATCTTGCTTTCTGTCAGGATTGTACAATTGCTGCAGTCCAAGATTGCCAATTTACATTTCAGGGAGTGTCATTTTATTACGTTACAATGACAGCACTTCCTGTTTGATGACATCACTTCCATGCCACTACATCACTTCTGGTGCGTCCCGACACGAGTGCTACTCTAAAAAGTGGGTCCCGGTCTAAAACATTTGAATACCACTGATATATAGGATTGTAGCCCTTACGGAGAATCAGTGGTCCAGTAGGTCAAGGGAGCAGCCTGTCAAAAAAAGTTTGAGAACCGCTGCTATAACCCATTGGAGATACAAGTATCCCCAGTAGTGTCTGCATCTATAGTGTCACAACACTCAATTAGTGATCCTGCCCAACACCTGGCAACCAGAGATCTGATGGACAGCCATTTGGTCCTGAGTTCTTTTAAGATCCTTTGGATTATATTAGACATTTTGCAAGCTTTACTAGGGTTGTGCAAAATCCTTAACAGCCTGCTTGAATGTTTGCAACAGAATCAAGACAAATATGAAAATGCCATAAGACAAAACGATGAATATTTATGTGAGAAGAGCTGGCAAAAGCACTTTTTCATTTGAAACACTGTAACCGCCATCAGCAGTCAGTGTGCTTGCAAAGGGTTCGACAATCAGCAGACACATTCAAGTTTTCCCAACAGAGCAAATGGACAGTTTGCAAAGACTTGAGACACATGCAAAAGCTTGAGTCGCATTTGACGGCAATGCTGTATAAGCATTCTTCATGTATGTATTTCATGTCATTCAATAAAGTGTGTATTTCAATATGTTTTTGTTGCTTGGAGCATTTTAATGATTTTATTGTACTTGGCTGTTGCTGCGGAGTGGATTATAAAATTTTAACTAAAATATGCATGGCAGTACTCAAAGAGTGATGAAAGAAGGAAAAGATGGCTGTTGCAGAAGGAGCATTTATCTCTTCCTTCTGGCCCAATCCTTTCCTGTGCCAGTGAAACATATATGCCACCAGCATGCACTGTTGCAAAAGTGCCATAAAGCCATAGCCTTCCCCCATGTGCCATCAACCATTGGGATGCCAGCTAGAGAAGGTTAAGGGGTGGGGAGGGTGGAGGAGGGGAGAGAGGGGATGGGGTGGGGTAGGCAGTTCAGGCCCAGGTGGGAGGTGGGGATGAGATCAGCGGCCCCAGTGCATGCAATATCCATCCCTAACCCACTTTCCTGGCCCAATCTGCCTGCATGGATCAACTTGAACTAACACCAGCGATTGAACTGGTGCAGATCTGAGTCGAATCATAGGGACTTAGGGTGCTTAAATGTCCTTTCACCCTGCGTAGATCTGCGGCAGCCAAAAATCTCCTGGATACAGCAGTAGCTCTGCTGGCGCCATTGGTTTGTTTCACAGGGATTGAGATACGATTGGGCTGTTACTCTATATTTACCTAGGCTAAAGTAGACCAGCTGGCAGTGAATCACTGTCAGGAGAGTGCATGAAAGAATAAGGGAGCCTTGAAAGTGTGTAAAAATCATATGAACATTTCTACCATAAATTGCACTTAATTTATGGCTCTGGAGCATTAACATTTATTGCCACATACTCAACCATGCTTCTTTTTCAAAAATCCAGTTTAATATGTATCAAAGGTGCTGGTTTAACAACTCTAGTGCCTTGTGCGTTTTATATTTCCATGGCACAGGTGCAGTGTGGTTTGAGATTCCTCCAATTTTCACCTTAATCTCATGGGACCAGTTTGAAGGTTAAAATATGAACTTCAGTTTCAGTAAGTGACACCTGTAAGACTGTCAACAATGCTAAAAGGTGCTGGTGCTTTAAATATGAAATACTAAAGACTAGAAAGCAACTAACAGGTTGGGTTTCACTGGTTCACGACTAACGGAACAGCACATGAAGTTTAACATGCAGAAGGTACCAGATTGAACACCTACTGTTTCTTGTTCAAGGATCCCACATTGCAGGTGATGGGAAAGATCACTTCCTGTCTGAGAGGACAATCCTAACCTGGAGTTAGACTGGCACAAGTTAGGCCAGCAAAGTTTGGCTGCCACAAGGGACACTGAAAAGTATGTTTGGACCACTCTCGGAGTCAAAGAGACCAGCACACAGACATGCGCCATCCTCCCCAGCTCTGAAAGTAGTCCAAACATGCTTCACGGTGGCACTTGTGCCAGCCAAACTTTGCTGGCCTAACTTGTGCCGGCCTAACTCCAGGTTAGGATTGCTCTCTGAGACTCTGGAGAGATGCTGACAGTAGGTATACTGTTGTAGTAGGTAGTACTAGGCCGATACTTTCATGTGCACTAAGCTTCTTTTATTCACATGATTATTGCTATAATTGTCTTTTGCAAAGTAGTTAATTGAGTTCATTTGAAGCAAGTCCATCTAAAATGGTATTGTGATTGTATCACACCACTCTTAAAACAAAAGGGCTATTCCCTCACGTCATGCTCACTGTTTAGGGCACAGTAATGTCAAGAAGAGATACATAACAAGTCATTGTGACTTCAGAAACAGAAGCCACTTTAGCCTACAGGTGAGCAACTCCAAGTCAGCTCAAGCAATGCAAGAATCCAAGGCCATGGCAGCCTGGCAGTGCTCCTGGTGTGGCATGTGGAGCTCACTGGACAATCCTACCAGAGATGTCTGAGCATCCCGCCAAGGATGGCTGAGAAGCAGTGTGTTCGGGCCAGTGAGAATAAGTGCACAGCTCAAGCTGCTGTGGTGATGAAAGCCGGCAAAGGAGATTGGGCATGGCCTGACAGGGCTGAAGGGTCTCAGCCAGTACTGTTTGGGTGCCTGGAGACAGCAGAAGGGGACCAACAGTTCCAAGCAGGGCCATTCACACACATGCCATTAAAGAAAACCTGCAACACTCAAACATCTAATTGAAGATATGTGGGGAAACATCCCAGCACACACATTGGTGGATGTCTGCAGAACCCTTAGTCCAGGGTTCTCAAACATTTTAGCACCAGGACTCAGTGGCGTCCCTACGGGGGGGGGGGGTCAGAGCTCTAAGTTTTGCAAGGAGCCTTACCCCGTCATGTAAATCCCCCCTCTCCCTTGCCGCTGTAGCCAGTAAGCAATGCCAAGACGTTGCTTTTCCCCATGAGGACTGGCTAAAACAGTGAGGGAAAGGAGCGATTTCCACGGCAAGGTAAGGTTCCTTGCAAAACTTAGGGCTCCGCCCCCCTGTAGGGACGCCACTGCCAGGACTCCCTTTTTAGAATGACAATGACATCACCAGAAGTGATGACATTAATCTGGATGTCATTAATAAGTGATGTGACATCATTAATAAGTGATGTCATGGCTGGACCATCAGGATGTAACTCGCAGTGGCAATTGCCTGTGTGTTGCGGTTGCTGTCCTGAATGAATCTGACATTGAGGAGAGAGGCCACTTACACAGCGCATTCCAGCACCCTGCCATACATACTGTGCTGCCCCTCTCTGGCTTTGCTATTGCTGTTGAAGGAACTTGAGTTCTTAGAAAGAGGAACATTTGGCTTCTGCTGCAGCTCTCCAACATTCCGGCACAAGCACATTGTACTTCTATTTATCATTCACAGTCTCTGACCCTCCACAATCAACTGCTCACAATCATATTTTTAGACTGTTACAGCTGTTGGATTCTCTGAACTGGCCTGTGTTAACATTGGTCCTCCTTCTTATTAGTTGTTATGTTTAATGTAAGGAGGCTTTTCGAAAATAGCCGCATTGCCATCCATTTCATTGTAATAAATGCGAATTATTCTGCTACAATATAAGCCAATTAACTGCAAATTTATTTCTGCTTTATGGAAAAATCCACTCAGCCATAAAAGGATTCCTTTACTGCCGCCACAGCTGCATATGACTCCAGGCAGGGGTGATCCATTTATTCTGAATATAATGATCAGCTTTTAGTGTGAAATGCAGAACAGGGCCAACAAAACCATGCCTACAGCAAGGAGACAATAGCAGTCCTAAACATACTCACAGCTCAGTTCTGTGCGCGTTTATGCACAAATGTATCCTGCTGTGTCGCATGAGGCTTATCGATATATATAAAAATGGACGTGGGTGTGTATGTATGCGGGTATGCGGGTATGTATGTTCCTTATACAAATCTCCGTCCCTTGACCCAAGGGTCAAGTTTCGTGTGCCACGAAACTTGGCACACACATTCCTTGCAGCCTGGAAGGAATCACTGCGGGGGTCAGACCCCCCTACGGCCCCCCGGGTTTCAGGGAGGGGGCCCAGATCGTCAGGAACGAGGGGGATTGCATGGGGCTACAGGTCTGCTGCCACCCTGTGGTCACAGACGATTCTGCAGCAGCTCAGCTGAAACTGAGCAGAACAGAAAGTGAAACTAAAGTGCTTCGCCTGCGTGGCCTGAGTGGGCCAGGGAGGAAAGAGCAGCAGCCAGTCGGATCTGAGAGGGGCCTATGTCCAGGGAGCTCACAGGCCACCTCTGCCTGTTTCTCATACGTCAGGCCTATGCTGCCACAGGACCTGCAGACAGTAAGTGGGACCTTCCTATTGCTCTCTTAGTTGCTGGTGTCCCTGTTTCCTCATTCCTTTCACAGTGATAGTGTGCATTTTGGGGTCCGGGTCATCAATACTGTTAACTACACAGCTGTGCCAGTGTTGCCTGAGTGGGCCAGGGTGGAAAGAGCAGGATCCAGAGAGTTCCAGCAGCCACTCAGATCTGAGAGGGGCCTATGTCCAGGGAGCTAACAGGCCACCTCTGCCTGTTTCTCATACATCAGGGCGGATTCCTGCCACAGGACCTGCAGACAGTAAGTGGGACCTTCATGTTGCTCTCTTAGTTGATGGTGTCCCTGTTTCCTCATTCATTTCACAGTGATAGTGTGCATTGTGGGTTCCAGGTCATCAATACTGTTGTATTTCAGGGACGGGTTCTATATGTCTATATATGGATCTCACTATGTCATGCTTTTGAGGGAGGTTTGCATATTTGTGTGTATGTTCCACCATTACTCTGGAACGCCTGGAACGATGTGCACCACATGTGGTACACTCCTTCCTTACGATCTGGACAGATATACTGTGGGGGTAGGGCCCCCCATACGCCCCCAGAGGTGGGGGTGCACTGCAGAACACACTCATTCCTCCTCCCAATAGAGCCTGGGGATAATTTCTGCCCCCGGGCAATGCCGGGTCACAAACAGCTAGTTCAAGAAATAAAAGTGTGCATAGGATTTGCAGGCATAGGATTCACACATCCAACTGAAAACCATATTTAAAAACACTGGGAGAGAATTCACTGGGATGTTTCAGGTATTCCTTTTGTTACCTGGACCAATCATATCTAGACCTGGTGCTGACTGAACTTGTCTCCACTAGAACCAGGGGACATCCACTAAAACTGAGTGTTGGGAGAGTTAGAATGGATAAAAGGAAATACTTTTTTTACCAAGCAGGTAATTAATCTGTGGGACTCCTTGCCACAGGAGGTGGTGATGGCATCTGGCCTAGGTGCCTTGAAAGGGATTGGACAGATTTCTAGAGGAAAAGTCCATCGTGGCCTATAGGCCATGATGGGTGGTGCTACCTCCTTACAGTAGGCTCCTTACAGTCAGTATGAGGCTACTTCAGAATGCCAGGTTGAAGGGATACAGACAGGCAAAAGGATACAGACATCTTGTTGTCTTGTGTGCTCCCTGAGGTATCTGGTGGGCCACTGTGAGATATAGGAAGCTGGATTAAATTGGCCTTTGGCCTGATCTAGTTGGGATGTTGTTATAGGTTTAAGCTGCGGGGGACACCAGTGCAAACAGATGGGAGGCCCCACATGATCCGATGCTGAGCACTACAGCAGGTAGGTCAGCAGAGGGGGGACCAGCAGTGGGTTCGACACATCTCCTTGGATTTGTGCCAGCTGGAATAGCTCTTAATAGGTCCATTGGGGGTGATGACATACTGGAACAGGTCAATATATATGTTCTTTACTTACCTCTCCACTACTCCCTGGTCCTTGCCCAGCCTATAGCATGCAACGGAGACTGTGCCAATTTTTTCCAGTAAACAAGGTGTTAATCTCCTTCATAGGTCCAATGCAGGTGGGCCTAAAAAAAAAAAACACCTGTAGGGAGACTGAAAATCACAAGCATTTAACACAGCAAAAGCATGGTTAAATCTCAGGAAATGTCTACAATCTGCAATGGGCAAAAATGATGCTGTGATATGAAAATTAGCACAATATGAATGCAAGACATCCTGAGAGATTACAATGAATGAGAACAAGAAGTTAAAACAAGAAGATGGCAAGCGAGTAGAAGACTTACAATTTCATTATAAAGGCTCTGTGGACTCAATCAGCTGCATCCCATTATAAGAGGAGTTTGTCAGTATTTGTGTTTCCTTAAGTCAATGAAAAAATTAACCCAAGTTATTGAACCAGAGCACAGCCTATTCTGTTTCTGACAGACAGCAAATGTTCTCTGGCTTCCCTTTCCTTTATAGGCAGTTGACTGCAGCAAAGTTGTGTGCGGGCGCGCGCATACGTGCGCCCATGCACCCATGTGCCTTCTTCACTCCTTTCAACCTTGAACTACTAGTCTGTATTCACTTATCTGGTTCCCTGTGTTGTCTTGTTCGTGCATAAACTCCTTGGGTTGGCAATATAATCCTTTGGATCGTGATTTTACTGCTATGTCTTCTGAGTTTTATAGCTGTGTTAATTGCTTTAATGTGGTCGAATATTGTCATGTTTTATTTGGTGCTGTTTAGATTGTTGCTGCATTTCCATTTCATTGTGTTTTGGTCTCCCACGTGGTTCTCGCTGTGCACGGAAAACAAAATATAAATTAATTACTTCATTGCTTAAAAGCAGTTCTAAAAAAAGCATTTGGAACTTTCTACAGTGGGGATATGAAGTGGCTGGACTTTTTATGGTCAATATTAACTAACTCAGCCCAGTCTTATCCAAAGCGCCCTTCACTGATGCAGCTGTATCAGTGCACAAGCTGCATCCTGGTTGGGGGGGGGACGACGACGACCTGGAGATCTCTTCCATGAAGGAAACATTTGTTCCCTTCCTTGAGGTTAAGTCACTGTCCTGATGGGTAGTTAGATTTGTGCTAGTAATTTTGCTGACTCAAGTTCAAATGATGCCAAATAGGTGGATCAAGGCCAGGAAGGGGGGTAGGATATCAGCAGAGCTGCTGCTGTTAATGCCCCTCATTCAAACTTCAACCCACCTCCCTCTCTGCCCCAGTCTCCTCCCACTCTGTTCTCCCCCTCCCCTCCCCATTCTTCCCATTCCGTCTGCCTTCCCAACTCCTGCAACTTGCTGGTGCCAGGGCTTTTCAAGAGGTCTGCTGGTCCACAGCCTCTTGCGACAGCAGGGCAATTGCACCGAACGGCGGGTAGCGTTTTGTGAGTGCCACAAAGCACACTGCATCTCTGGCGTACGGGTTCTACTGGTACAATAGGCCCATAGAATCGGGCTGTTACTACTCTTTACTGCTATATTGATTCTAAATGGTGTTTGACAGGATGGCATGAAGCCTGTGATTGGAACGACTGCATTCCCCCCACAATACTAGATGTAGTTTCTGATCAATTTTGTAAGGTGCTCAAAACCCAAACTTGGATCATGATAGGAATTTAGTAGGAGCAAGAATTTAACTCTGTCGACCCATGCCATTTTTTTCTTTTTCCTTGCAAGACAAAATGTACACATACCCAGACTGCAACAAGCAGAGCAAAGAAAAACATTAGGAGGTGCTTTGGAAAAATAGTAGAGGGAAAAAGGCTGAAGAAACCCTTAGCCTGTGCTGTGGATTCAATCTGAATTTGAGCCTGCTCCAGTTGCATTTAGCCTTTAAACAGCCCAATCCTATGCTGCCCTGGCATCATGCAGTACAGCAGCACTGAAATGGCCACTGCCGGTATATCGCAGGGCCAGAGCAGCTGCTGGAATCTCCTCGGGGTAACAGAAAATTGGTTCCCTTACTCCATGTCGAACTCCACTGGCCCAATGGGTCTCCTGATGTGCGCCTGCAATTTCGTGGGTGCCTAACCAAGGAGATCCGTGTCAGGCTCTGAGACTCAGGAAAGGGGATTGGATTCAGCATCCTCTGCAGCCCTCCCTACCCTCCTCCAGGACCCAATATGCCGTCCAGCCTGTTTTCCCCCTGTCCAGTTCTGCCTCCTCCTTGCCTCCTCCTTGCCCCCCAAAAGCCTCCCTACAGCTTGGCAGGGATACTTACCACGACACACTCCTCTGTGGCGTCCATCAGGCACAGAGGCACAGCGCCAAGTGGCACGAGCCTCTCCACTGGCACTGCATGTCTCCTGCTGCCAGCAAAGTGCCTTACGACACTTTAGCAACTGCTAATGCTGGCATTGGAGACAATAGGATTGGGGCCCTTAAAACTGTGGAAAACTCTAGCATGGACTTCCTGCCATCATATCCATCTGCATACTCAGGAAAAAATTATTTGTATGTAGGTAGGTAGATAGGTAGGTAGGTCTTATAGCAGGTGCAGATGTTACTGCAGCAGGTTTGCCCTTGGAAATAACTGTCAATTTGGGGATTTAGTCACATGATCAATGTAATGCTTCTTTAAGCTTTAAGAAGCTTAGGGCGCAATCCTAAACTGAGTTAGGCTGGCATAAACTAAGCCAGCAAAGTTTGGCCAGCACAAGGGACACCATAAAGTATGTTTGGACCACTCTCGGAGTCGGAGGGGCCAGCACACAGATGTGCACCATCCTCCCTGACTCTGAGAATAGTCCCAAAACACTTTATGGTGGCCCTTGTGCTGGCCAAACTTTGCAGGCTTAGTTTATGGTGGCCTAACTCGAGTTTAGGGTTGCTCTCTTAATAACTGGAATTCTTACATTACCCAACCCACTCACCCCTACAAAAATCCCACCATCATTGACTTGCTTTGGACAGAAAGTATGATTTTACAATATCTACACTGTCTCTATGTTTTGGAGAAGACCACCTTGAAAATACAGCTGGGTTGATTTCATGGGATGAGAAACTAAGAGGACACCTGCCACAAAAATGATGTTCTGAAACTGCAAAGAATGATCAGAGCAAGGAAACCACAAAACTCTGATCCACACAATATTAGTTTATAAGTAATGCAATCCAAGGAGAATAACCTCATAAAAATAATTTTATATCTGAGTGTGAGGATCATCTGGGCATTAAAATCAGATTCCCCGACCAAGAAAGTCACTCCTGCCTGCGTTTGGAAATAAAACCTTTGTGACTCTTTATATAGAGTTGGATGGTTTAGGGCTTAGATCTAGCGGCCTCTAGGTAATACCCAGATAAGCAGGGATAAGTCCATAATACCACATGACTTTCTGGCAGTCAGAGTGAGCACTGATAGAAAATTATACAGAATAAGAAGGCTAAAGCCTGCGGTTCACTGTTATGTCTAACTTAGAGACACAGTATCTGTCATTGGTGTTCCTAGACGGGGACAAAAAGCTAAGTTTTTCAGGAGACCGAACTCCTGTGTAAAGTGGCCCTTGCCTTCAGAGCCATTTGTGGCAGTGAAAGCAAAGTGGAGGAGATGCCTTTGCTTTGCTCTCAGAGCCAGAAATGGCTCTGAAAGTGAAGGGAAGGGGCCACTTTACACAGGAATTCAGAGCACAATCTTAACCTGGAGTTAACCCTGCACAGTTTGGCCAGCAAAGTTTGACTGGCACTAGGGCTACCATAAAGCGTGTTTGGACCACATTCAGAGTCAGGAAGGATGGAGAGGGGGGGGTCACTTTTCTCTTAGCAAACTGCAAAATAGCAGTTCTAATTGACGGACTGACTCGTGTTTTGTTTTGTTTTGACTGCTTTTATTTAGCACGGGTTTTGGTATCAGTGGGGCATCCCAGACCCAAACCCCAGCGGATACTAAGGTCCCCCATGTATAATGCTGTCTGATTGCTGCTTTTTCTACCCTGCTGGTACTATTTTCATTATGTTTGTAGTTAATTTATTATGATTCTACTCTAAGCCCCTTGAGAGCTGGGGTAGAAATTGCTTAAATAACTCAATAATGCAAATACTCCTGTTCACAGAAATAAATAAGACTATTGAGGTCCAGTGAATTCAGAACACAATTTTTCAGTTTCAGCACAGGTGCGATGTATGTCATGGGAAAGAAATAAAATCAATTCCAAAATCTTTACTTTGCAATGCCATTTCAATTTGTAAGACATCTTCTAAGGCTTTGGAACTTTCCCATTGTGAAAACAAAGATCCCTGATCTTTTCTTTTGTCCTGTCAAGATTGTTCAAGATTGTTGTGGGCACTGCAAAAGATGCCTACAAGCTCCATCATAACTTAAGGACAAATATAAGAACATAAGAAGAGCCCCACTGGATCAGGCCAAAGGCCCATCTAGTCCAGCTTCCTGCATCTCGCAGCAGCTCACCAGAGGCCTCAGGAAATATAAAAGACAACTAGATATGTGCATCTTGTTGCTACTCCCCTGCATCTGGCATTCCGAGGCAGCCTACCTCTAAAGTAAGGAGCTTGCACTAACCATCATGGCCTGTAGCCTGCAATGGACTTTTCCTCCAGAAATCTGTCCAATCCCCTTTTAAAAGCATCTAGGCCAGATGCCATCACCACCTCCTGTGGCAAGGAGTTCCACAGATTAATTACCCGCTGGGTAAAAAAGTATTTCTTTTTATCTGTTCTCACTTTCCCAATACTCAATTTTAGTGGATGTCCCCTGGTTCTGGTATTGTGAGAGAGGGAAAAGAACCTCCCTCTATCCACTTTATCTGTCCCAGGAATAATTTTGTATTTCTCAAGTCCCCCCTCAGGCGCCTATTCTAGGCTGAAGAGCCCCCAAACGCTGTAGCCTTTCCTCAACCTGAAATACCCCAAATGAAATTTAATAGAAAATCCTGCCTTTCTAAGTCAAAATTACTGGAAAGTTAAGAAACATTTATTGTGATTATCTCCAGCTGACTTTATCCATTTTTTTTATCCCAACCACTTATATCATCACTGTTTTTCTGAAATCTTGTTAAAATAATCATCTTGAGAGATAGCAACAGCCAGTCTTTGCAGAGTATTTATTTATTTTCCTTTTCAATTTTCTCCTGTCAGCATCTATAGGCTGGACTCCGGTTGCCGCTGTTAAACCACATCCAGCTGACAGGTCTGACAGAACTTCTCAGAACGGGTATTGTCGAGATGTTACATTTTGAGTCATTTCTTGTGTGTTTATTTTTCCCTGTGTCAGTTAATAGCTGATGCTGAGATTCATGGAAGATCATGTTGGAAACACGTTTCCAGTCATTGCTGTAGGCCCTGGCGATTGTTCATGAGTCGCTACTGGAGAAAGTACAGCGCAGAATGTATACGAGTAGTCTACGCAGTTAGGGATGGGGCTGAGGCATTACAATGGGGGTGCAACAACTATGGCCTGCACTGGGTGTCACCCTCAAGACCTCTGTTTGGCTATCTTTGGTCTGCTCCAGGCCCAGCTGCTTTACTGTCTTGTGGATGATTGTGTCCTGGCCCCAGAATAGGAACCAGCCACGCTTATGGGCTACTTGGGTCTGCACTCGCTACATAGCAGGCACAGATCCAAGTTCCCCATGTTGCCCGAACCGGGGCCACACAGGCTGGGTATGGGGGTTTGAATGTGGCCTATCCAGGTACCACCACCCCTGCCCAGGTTGGACCGCCCCCCGGACTGCCCTCCACCTGCCCCGTTTCCCCCTCAAGTGATTATGTGGTGGTAAGCGGACATGTCGCGAATGAGACATTTTCAACCTACCACACATGCATCTCATTACATGTCAAGGCGGACTGGCCAGAAGGAAATGCTTCAGCTGGCCTATACAGTATACCTAGATTTCTCGAAAAATAATTTACTTGTTAAAAGCAACAAGGCATAAAAACAAGAAAAGAGAAAAATAACCACACCTCTGTTATAGCACCAGGAGGCATGTCTTAACATGCAGTGGTTTCCAAAGTACAAAAAGAAAGAAATGGCAGAACTAAATTGTTTCCTTATGCAAAATCATGGGCTGTTTACACTTCAGACATTGAGGTTCACTGGGATGATTACCGTAAGCTAAGTATGTAGTTCAGGTTCACAAGATGATTACCGAAGGCTATTCCATGGTGGAAAAATCACCCAGGAGTCTCAGGGCAGCAGTTAGATCAGCAAAGTTAGCTGGTCTAACCAGTTAGACCAGCAAAGTTTGGCTGGTGCAAGGGCCACTATAAAGTATGTTTGGACCACTCTCGGAGTCAGAGAGGCCATTACACAGACGTGCACCATCCCCCCTGTCTTGGGCAGCACAATCTTAGCACACCCCTTGCGTTGATGCAACATTATAGCATCAACACAAGGGGCGGAGCGCCGCATCGGCACTCCAACTCTGAAGCCAATGCTGCTCGCAATGTCAGCTTCAGAGCGCTGACAGAGAACCTCCCTTGCACTGACCGAAGATGGTTGGCGTAAGGGATTCTCTGTCCCGTTTTGGGACAGAGATTGGTGGGAAGGGGGAGGCGGGACTTGAGCGAGACCTGCGCGGGCTTGGGAGGTGGCCATACGGTCACCTCCTAAGCCCATCAGCGAGGCTGCGCAGCCCTACAGTAAGGGAGCACACACTCCCTTGCCACGGGGAGGCTCCAACCCGTCCTAAGCAGTGCTGGATTTGGCGCTGGCTGGCCGGCCTCGCTAATCCAGCACTGTTTAGGATTGCGCTGAGAGTGGTCGAAAGTGCTTTACAGTGGCCCTTGTGCTGGCCAAATGTTGCTGGCCTAACTCCAGGTTAGGATTGCACCCTCACACTATTAAGTACAAGCAGTAGTGTCGCTAAATAGGGGGCGCTAAGTTTTGTAAGGCGCCTTACCTTGCCATGTAAACAGCTTATCTCCCTCATAGCCAGTCCTCGCTGCGAAAGCAATATGGAGGTTTTGGAGAATAGCAGTTTACACAGCAAGGTAAAGCGCCTTGCAAAACAGAGGGATGCTACTGAATACAAGTGTTAGAACACCGTGATTCTCGTCTCTGTTTGAAAGCCCAGCAGGAATCAATGGAACGTGCTTTCAAAAAAAATGCATTGAAGTTCAGCATGTCAGGGTTCATAGCAACTAAATTCCCTTGTTGAAAATATGATGAATTAAAGATTTCTGAAGCTACCTATGAGGTAGAGTGCCCATTAATGAATACCTCTAGTTTCTCGTTCTTGATATGGTAATAGTGACTGATGGGGCTTCTTTTGAAGTTAATAAAAACACTTATTAATATGAAGACAAGCCCATTCCTCTGGAGAGCAGGTTAAAAAGCCCTCATTACTTTTCA
Source organism: Lerista edwardsae (assembly GCA_029204185.1). Taxonomy (NCBI): domain Eukaryota; kingdom Metazoa; phylum Chordata; class Lepidosauria; order Squamata; family Scincidae; genus Lerista; species Lerista edwardsae. Next base: position 38,365,624 of record JAJKFI010000003.1, on the reverse strand, counting down.
GGTTTTTGCCAGTCTGATGACAGTTTCTTCATATTGACACCTCAAGTAGGAGCAACTATGCTGTGATACTTTGACCTTTTGATATTCTCTGACATTTGCCTTTGCCTAGCAACACATTCTTTTCAGGCTGAGAATGCTCAGTTCTGAAAGTGTTGAATCATTATTTGAAACGCAGAACATACATCCATGGAGCATTGTATTCCTTTGGCTTATTTTGCATAGATCATCACATTAATTTGGTAAGGATTTTCTTCTTCCATGTTGATGGCCAGATCAGGTGACTTTCACCCCACCCAAATCCCTCTAGGAGCTTTTGTTCCTAGAACACCAAATGTAAACCATCATACTTCTTGTGGTCATGTTGTTTTTACCATTGTTGGCAGTTACATGCGTTGTAATTATGCAAGACTTCAAGTGCATGAGAGTTGCAGAGAGCATACTGAAGGCATTTCACAACGCCAGAACCAGGGGACTTCCATGAAAATTGAGTGTTGGGAGAGTGAGAACAGATAAAAGGAAATACTTTTTTACCCATTGGGTAATTAATCTGTGGAACCTCTTGCCACAGGAGGTGGTGATAGGCTATGATGGGTTATGCAACCTCCTTGCGTTAGTAGTAGGCTACTTCAGAATGCCAGGTGCAAGGGAGTGGCAACAGGGTGCAAGAATCTTGTCTACTGGGCTCCCTCAGGCACCTGGTGGGCCACTGTGAGATACAGGAAGCTGGACTAGATGGGTCTTTGGCCTGATCCAGCAGGGTTCTTCTTATGTTCTTATGCTCTTAACTCTAGGTGAGGAAAAGGAAGGACATTCGCAGTAGGTACTATGATAAGGCAACAGCAGGCACGAACTGTTGAATTAAATGATTGGAAAAGTCCTGAAATCATTGCCTTGGGAAGGCCATGCCTTGGAATGACATAAATGACAGCTACCTTTTTAAGACAAATAGCACTTGTGGGGGGTCCTGGTCTAGACCAGAAATCCAGCAGGGGCAAAGGTCAAAGCGCCCATCCATCCTGGGATGCCATGGTCCTGATCAGGATTGCCCCCTGCAGCTGCTAGAGGATTGTAAAGAAGACACACAACCTCTAAGCACATAGTAAAGGCTTCGTCTAGTTTGACCTTTAGGTATGCTTTACTTCAGCTGGAATGTGTCCAATGTGTTTATCAAAGAGAATACGCTTGCTGAAGCCCCACAAGGGCATTGTGATGGTTAGCGCAGACATGTTTTAAAAAGTGATGCGCATCCTTATCTAGTGCAGTCCAATTAACCTCTCTGCATTCTAAAGACATTCTTAATTAACTGTCCAAATGATGACTCGGAGAACTCTTTCTTTTCATTTTTAGAAGCAACAAAAAAAAGCAATATAGCACAGAGTTCCTTTACCCTTTGGCATATATTTAATCCCTTCTGCTCTAATGAAAACACAGAGAAGAGATACACAGAGAAGCGATACGAGATGCTGATTTGAATTTTCCTTGCATGAATTTTAAAACATGCAAATTGTTTCAGAGAAAAATGTGCTCTGCCAAACGATGTTAAATTATTAAAACCACAATCGCTCCAGAGATGACTTGGTCCGAGGCCCAAATCAACATCTGGGTATTTGAAATCAATAGAATTGCAGAGCAGGGATTCTTTTTCTTTCTTTCTTTCTTTCTTTCTTTCTTTCTTTCTTTCTTTCTTT
>JAJKFI010000003.1:38325901-38363926 GCA_029204185.1 Lerista edwardsae | reverse complement strand
TTTCTTTCTTTCTTTCTTTCTTTCTTTCTTTCTTTCTTTCTTTCTTTCTTTCTTTCTTTCTTTCTTTCTTAAGCTGATAGATGCTTTGTTGGTAAATTTCATCATTACATGGAACTGCATAGTATAACCTTTTAGATCTGCACTCACTTAAAATTCTAGTGCCCCACAAGAGGCACTAGATCCTCTAATTGCTATCCTGAATGCTACATATCCTATCCTGCAACTTCTTCCAATGACTGGAGTGACTTTTGGGGTAAAATGAACAAATGTTCAGAGAGAGAGGGAGATACCAGTGTTTGTTAACCAATTTTTTTAAAAAAAAAAAAAATGTCACAGCACACTTTTTTCTCATAGCTAAAATAGTCAAGGCACACTATCAGGTTTTTTGACCATTGACAAGGCCCACTGCATTGCCACTGCATCTCCCAGTGGCTCTACTAATAAATGATTGTCCAGCAAACTCCTGCAGCACACCTGTGGTCCTTTCATGGCACACCAATGTGCCATGACACACTGCTTAAACATTGCTGACGTAAAGTATAAATTTCTGGATCCAAATGTATGGTTCAAAAGAAAGGTTTATTGTCATATTTGCAAATATGGGTGGCAAGCAAATGCCAAACAGAACAAGCTGCGTACCACCCCTTGCACAAAATGGGTGCAACAATTTGTACTACTTAGGCGGGTCTTACCATCTTTCTTTCATTGGTTTAGGCTTCACCAATCAACCATACTCAAACCAAATATTTAGACCTCCTACTGCATAGCTCATTACTCCACCTTCTGCATATCTTTACATAGGATGTATGTTCAGGCAAAACTCAGTTCAATGAGGAAAAAGGCAAGGCATAATAATTCATGAGCCTCATTACGCAAACTCACGCCGGTTTCTCCCAAGGTTAGAATTTGTATCTGGGTCAGTTTAGGAATACACATAGCCCCCTCCTTCTTTCCCTTGTCCATTGTTCCTAACTTTTTCTTGCAACATATCTTGGTCTCTTCTATTCTATCATGTTCCCCCTCCCTTCTCTGCCAGCCAGGCCTTGCCTTGGACTGAAACACCATTAACCACTTTTTGCTCTAAAGAGAAACAGTAGGCCTTATATTTTAGTGTTGGAGTTCAAAATCACCATGATTACTATTGATTTATATCTTTCACTGATTTATACTTAACCAAAAGCTTTCTAATTTACCAAAACTGCAAAAGAAATTCTTTTATCATATTGCCATGTTTATTTTCAATGACATGCTTTTACTATGAATGGATACTTTATAATCCTGTATGAATGAGAGCACTCCAGAAGACCAGAACGATTTCCAACGGTGCATTTGCAGAGCTGTATGAATGCGGCCTTGTACTGAAGCAGACCAATGGTCCTTCTGAGCATTGTTCCAAACTATGGGTTGCGAAGAGTCGGACACGACTTAGCGACTGAACAACAAATGGGTCCATGGCCCACCACTGGGTTACAACTCAATTTTTGTGGTTCGCGAAACTGACAATGTAAGGCTATGTGCATCAAAGGTTATGGGGGAGCAATGTTGTGCAATCACCATTCTGGCTTAGAGGCTTAAGAGGCTGGTAAAGTGAAACTTTTTTTGAGGGGGAGGGTCCCAATGTTAAAAGGTTTGGGAGCCACTGTAGTACACTGCTGCAGTACCTGTCTAGAGTTTTAGACATGGGCTTTCCCAGCCCTTCCTATCTATTAAATTTTCCTAACTAGACAGCCTGTATCATCCATATTTCAATGATCCATAAATAAGGATAAGGAGACAAAGCAGAGACAAACCATGACTGAGTGGATTCTGCTCACATGAATAGCAGGAAGAGACACAAAAGATGGATTTTGAACTGAGAGTAGCTCAAAATGTGAACTTCCCTACTCAAAAAGTGAGGCCTTTTAGCTGAGCTCAGAGACAACTTTTAATAGGGTCTTTGACCTCCCTTGCCTTCCCTGCCAATCTCTTGTTCCTTTGCCAAGTGAGGAAAAGAGACCTTTATCTTGGGGGAAGAAAGAACAGGCAGTGAGGAGGGCCCACTACTATACAGGAGAGGCCTTGCAGGGCCTTGCCTTAAGTCAGTGGTTCCCAAACTGAGAGCTGTGGCTCCCCGGGGAGCTGCAGAAACCCGCTAGAGGAGGCATAGAGAGTAGCTGGCTGTCTCCTTCAAGACAGGGAAACCCACACTAAAAAGGTGGGGTGAGAGCAGTGGTGTCATCCTACCGGTACGCAGGGCGGGACATCTGGGTGATTGGCAGCCCGCCCGTTGCGTACCACAGCATTACACCGTTTGCGTAACCAGTTACGCCGCTTGCATACGTTACGCAAACGGTGTAACGCTGCAGTATGCGATGGGCGGGCTGCCGATCACCCAGATGTCCCGCCCAGCATACCAGTAGGATGACACCGCTGGGTGAGAGTACTCGGTAAGTTAGGATCTGCTGCAAACATTTATGAATTGATATAATGTGGTCCATTTTAATTCCAACCCATGTGCCTTTATTGGAGATATGCAGGCAATGGGGTAGAAGTTTGATAGGCAGTTATAGGCTTCTGTGCTTTGTCTTCTCTCACTGTCTTGTTTTTTCTTTCTTGTCTACATCTCCTGTCGATTGTTTAGTGCAATTGTGAAGTAACTAGCTATGAAGGGAAATAATTTGCAACATGTGGTTTTGCAAAGATTTTTTTTGCTGTGTGTTGGACAACGTGTTTTGTTTTTCTTTCTACAGACTGCTTCTGACCATCTATAGAGGAAGGTAATGTTGAGGAATCATGTTGAGGCAAATCAAGCAGTTGATGACTCCCAATATATTTCCACATATCTTCACATTTAAACAAAAAAAAATCCACATACTTATTACAAATAAAGTCAAACTGTAAGGCGGATCTTCGTTTTTCCTTAAAAACCTGTAAAGTACGAGAAGGTTCTATATCATTGCCGTTTGTTCAATGCTGTCACAGAAGGGAAGAGAAGGGGCACGTTTCTGCCAAAACCAACAAACATCCAGTTACCCTTCATTCCACATGCTCCGGTTGTGTGCTTTCCACCAAATAGAGCCCCATAAGTTAAGAATGCTAGAATTACCAGGAAAACTGCGCGCACACACACACAACCCATCACAAAACCCAGCTAGCTATTACCACATGTTCCAGCGTGCGAGTACGCATTCCAGTTCATCATCCCCTTTTGCAATCCCCAGGAAAATGTCACAAACCAACCTCTGCGCTGGTATACCCAGAAGCACAACAAAAGAGGCTACTCTATGGCTTCTGCAAGAGTAAATGCAGCAACCGTTTCCGGAGGAGTTTAAAACACTTTCACAACATACTCTAAAACGCACTGTCTCACGTTGTTCTCCTCTCCCCCTTCTCGCCCCCTGGCTTTCCATTCTCACAGCTACCACATGTGATGGAAGGAGTCCAAGCTAAACACTCTTACCAGAGCATGCTATAAGACAGATGCCTAGGCCTCAGGCTTGGCCACTACAATGCTGTTCTATTCTCTATTTATTTTTGTAGTTCAAAGACCTGGCAGTAACCCATCTGATGCCTGCCATAAAGATTGGTCCACTTGTTATTATTGCCATGAAATTTTCATCATCAGACTTTGTGCATATGTACGTGTGTGTGTGTGTGTGTGTGTGTGTGTGTGTGTGTGTGTAATATGCCAGCTACCAAGACACAAAATGTGCTACCAGGGGATTTTTTTTAAGGAAGACATAAGCCAGCTTCCATTGATGATAGGTTGCCATTGATGGTGGAACTTTTGTACATTACAGCAGTTCTATGAAAAGGGTAGCTTTCTCTCTATCTTAGGTCATATCATCCAGAAATCCAGTGATACATGTATCTCAAAAAAAAAAAAAAAAAAAAAAACTATTCCTGCCCCCCGAAAACTGGAATGCCCATCTTCCTTGTACCTGGCAGATTCAAGTTATTACCACATCGTGACTGCTATGTGAAAATTGATAATTTCCTAATTGGGCTAAGTGGCTCCTTTAAAGTGGTGCCCTCTTATATTTAGCAGGGGGAGAGCAATTGTCCCTCTACATCCCAGCATGCTGGCTTTTCCAGTGGCCATTCTTGGTGTTCACATCTTTTTAAAAAACATTGTGAGCACCTCTTTTTCAACTGTAAGTTATTTGGGGACTGGAACCAATCATTGAACTGTTCTGCTGTGTGAACTACATTTTGTTGAAAAACAGTATATAAATATTAATGATAATATCACTATCCTCTTCAACTTTAAAATGCTTTAAAATATAGCAAACATTTTTTCCTATAGTTCAATTCATCAGCATTTAAGCTAAGAATGATTAATATAGTGCTTTTAATACATGCTCAGTGTGCTTGATATATGTTATTCATGTTATATTATACATGAACGTTCTGGGTGCAGTCCAGAAAAACATAAGCATGTTAGATCTCATAAAAGTAGCATGAAATTATTGGCATGGATGGCATATGATGATACTTCCTCTGAATTGTGCCCATGGCAGTTTTCAGGATGTGAAACAACAGCAACCGTGTATGATAGCAAAGAGCGTATCAAAAATAAATAAATAGCTTCAGTCGCAAAAGAAAACTCTGGGAGAAGACGAGGAAAGAGGAACTGTTCTCACATTCAGTTCCTGCACCATTCGTTAAACTTCACTTAACATCAGTTTTGTTCCGATATCAAAGCAGGCCAAATGCCCAGGGCATTTACAAGGAAAAAGTTGCCAGATTTAGAGCCAGACTATGTGCAGTCCATGATCAGAACTCCAAATGTCTTTTTATGTAGTTAAAAGCAGATGTGTTTATCAATGGAAAATTGGCTGTTTTCTCAAGTGAAATCTATTGCCCTATGAGAATATTAAACCTGTTGGGGGAAAACAACAGGTTTCCACCCATATAGTCCCTGACATCCTTGCCACTTGTTAATCAGAAAAATGCTATAGATCTGGGAGAGAATTAATTACTCGCCGACTCAGAGCTCCTGTTCTAAGCCAATACCCCCCCCCCCTGCCCACAGTTGCTTTTAAACTCAAAAAAGGATATCAGGAGATCTGATCATGTGGAATCTTCAAGTAGGAAGAATCAAGTATGAATCTTCCTGCATAGCATGTACTTTGGCCTTCAGGAATTTCAAACCCACTACTCTGATGTTCTGTATCACCTGCCCACAGACACATGTATCTTTGGAAAAAGGCAGCAGCTCATGACAAATCATATTCAGTACTTTGCATATAAGAAGTCCCAGGTTCAATTCTTGCATTGCTGGGTTGGCTGGGAGAGGGGTTAACGTATGGCAGAGGCCTGCTCTGCCAATCTTGACCCCTCCCAGGCCCAATCCCCTTTCTGCCCTATCCCACCCAAAGACACCCCCTCCTCTCCTCTGAAACATCCTCCCACCTCTCTCACACCCCACACCATCTGGCACACACTTACCTGTGCCAAATGGCATGGAGAATGCGTCCAGCGCCAGCAGGTCAGCACATATTCTGGTGCTGATGCTGCTGACTCCCAAGAATCAAACATGTGCCTTATTGCAACGCTCAGAGCCAGTGCAGAAAGGCCTATGTTGGTACAACAGTGAGTTTGGATTGGGCTGTGAATTGTTTATCATTAAAATTTCAAACAGGTTGCACAGTACAATACTGGCTTCCAGCTTCTGACTCTGTAGCTTGCTTGTTATTGTTAGCTTTATCTTGCTTTAGACATCATTTGCTAGCCACTTGCAAAAGAAATATTCATTGCAATTTTTTTCCCTCCAAAAGGATGTAGTTACAGCTAAACTAAAAAAAAATAGCAAAGGAGAGAAATGTGGCCAATGTCCGCAACTTAAAGGAACATATTTTTTTTAGGGTTCCTGATTGGTGTCTTCCATTTCACATACTGTGTTCACCTGGATATATAGTCGTCTATGTATATTTTTCCTCCTTGTACTAATTAAAAAATGACTGACATCTCATCAGAATAAGGTTTTACTTCTGCAAATCCTGCTCAGATGTGAATTTTTTTAATTATTTATCTATTCAGATGTGAATATTTTTATTAGGTAAAACATATTTTATTCGTCTCAATTTAATAGGAACAAATGTGTTACTCGTACTTCTCCACTTAACTTATTAGCTAATCAGTTTATTACGCTTGTCAAGTCTTGTCCTTCCCAGAACAATACGGTGAAATATGTAAAGAGTAAAGCGATTAGACTTACAGAAGTCAAGATCAAAAAGAAACACAGCATCCCAAGAAAAACCCTAAAACCGAAGGAGTATCAGTGTTGGGGGGAAAAGACACGTAATTCAAATTTAAACTTGAGTTTTGACGTTTTGGCCTGACACTCGTCTGAATCGAGTCACACCTGTCCAACACCTGCTGCCAGGCCAGCGCATGTCTATGTGCTGGCCTAGCCTGCTTCTGAGTAGCCATAAACATGCTTTATGGCGTGTTTGTGACACTTGGGAGGAGGCACAAGAGACTCTCACTCTGAATCACTAATTTGGTCACTGATTCACAATGAGTCAGCAATTTTGGTAACTTGAACAACATTGCTGTGGCTTCTGCATCAGAAAGAACTCTTTTCCACAGAAAGATGTAGAAGATGCCACAAAGTTAGCACAAGTCAATGGTCGTTTCATTTCTTTGCTTATTCTTTCCAGCCAGAACAGGCAGGAGTGGGGGTGAAGGGGAGGGTATGTGCCCATATCAGTTCTTTGCCCCACCTGTGAGGCATGCCCAGTACATACCATAGGCTGCAGCGTGCCGCACAATTCTTCCAATTCTGATCTTCTTCCACAGGAGGGAGGGAAAAGCAAGAAATCTCACTGAATGGCTAGCAGGCCAAGACTACTTTATTTTCTTTTGTTCTGAATATATCTCAGAAGTTGTGATGTGAATGGAGGAGGAGAGAGGTTTAATCGCAATGGGTTTTATGGAGCTGCTCATGGTTTTCCTGCATCTGCCACAATGCATGCTTGCTCATGTAACAGCCGCAGGTCAACCCAGCTTTGGTGGGGGAAAAAGGTCTCACTGAATGATCTGCTGCAGCTGGGAGTACTTTTCCCTTCTGTTCTTCTGAGTTGCTATATGAACGGGGGGGGGAGGAGATTTCATCATGGCAGCCAGTTTTGTATGGAGCCAAAGGTTCCCTGCAGCTGCGTGTGCTTAATTGCTTGCTCGAGTAACAGCCGCAGGTCAGCCTGGCTTTGGTGCTTTATTTATATAGCTAAAATGGCGGTTTGGTGGACAGAGTGAAGTGCTGTCATCAGCACATCACTAGCCCACCAGAACATTAACGTTAAGTTTGAAACAACAACTCCGACTACCCCCTGCACCTCCCATTTTTAATTGGGTTAGGATCCAGACTATGCTGCCATGGCTGGTCCCACCCCCTCCAGGGCCTGATCCACCTCCTGGGCTGCCTTCCACTCTACCACCATCCTCTCCTATACCCTGTGCTGGCCTGCCCAGGCTGGCACAAACCTACCTTCACCAGGTGCAGGTCTTGTGCTGCTAGGCCAGCGCATGTCCATGTGCTAGCCTAGCCTGCTCCTGAGTAGCCACAAACATGCTTTATGGCATATTTGTGGCACTCAGGAGCAGGTACAAGGGACTTGTGTTGGCTCATGAGGATAGGATTTTGCTGCCTAGCTACTAGAAACTGAACCAAAGGCCTTCTGCATGCCAAGAACATGCTGTTTCCTCGAGCTATGAAGTGTTCTGGTGTTCAGATGTAGTCCTTTGTTAATAGATATGATGAAGGTAAATATGTGCACCTTACATTGCATGTCAAAAGCCAGTGAATTCCTTGGCTTCCTTTGCTTCATTATCAGCGGATCATTATTTTAACCATTGTTGTTTTTCTTTCTCTTTGTATTCTTTTCATTCCCAGCCTGTAAAATTTCCTATAGACCAAAGGTGTATCAACTTGTACTTGTGGTAATCAGTGGTGCGTGTGCTTTTTTTGCACAACACTTCTCATACAAAGCCATGCTATTTTAGAACAGAGGCGATGCAGGGTCAATAAAGAGGGATAAAAAAGAACGCATTCATTTCGCTCAATGAATAACTATTGACAGCATATGAAATTCATATTGAACACAAGGCACGAATTAGCAGATCATCAGCATCTGGGCAGCCATACAAGGTAGGAAAAACAGATTGTGGAAAACTGGGACCCAAACAGATGGCTGTATGCAATCTTGGTGGGGAAGTCATACCAAAAGAGGGATTAGTGGCTTGCTATAGTATCAAATCTATTTCAGTGGGTTCCAGAGCTTATAGGTTCCGCGCAGAACTATTCTTGAGCAGTGCTGTCAGTGCCATCCGAAGGAAGCACATTTCACAAGCGTGCAAATGGCAGTAGTGGAGTAGTTGGAGAAAAGGCTGATGCAGTGTAATAATGGGATCAATAATGAAAAACAATTATGCATGTTGGAAAAAGTATTTCCCCATGTTTGTCCCAAGAATGTTGGCTAAGAGCGCAATACTAACCTGGAGTTAGGTAAAGCTAAAGGTTTCCCCACAACCAAATGGTCTAGTTGTGACTGACTGTAGGGGGCGGTGCTCATCTCTGTTTCTTAGCCTGTAGAGCCAGCGTTTGTCCAAGGACAAGCTTCCTTGGTCATGTGGCCAGCATGACTATATGCCGTAGTGCACGGAACACTGTTACCTTCCCACTGAAGTAATACCTACTAATCTACTCACATTTTTTGGTGCTTTCAAACTGCTAGGTTGGAAGGAGCTGGGACAAACAACTGGAGCTCACTCCATCGCATCATCTCGAACTGCCAACCTTCCGGTCAACAAGCTCAGCTCAGTGGTTTAACCCGCAGCACCACCACGTCCCTTATAACCTGGAGTTAGGCCAGGACAATTAGGCCAGCAAAGTTTGGCTGGCACAAGGGCCACCATAAAGCATGTTTGGACTACTCTCAGAATCAGGGAAGATGGCTCACGTCTGAGTGCTGGCCTCTGACTCCGAGAGTGGTCCAAACATACTTTACCATGTCCCTTGTGCTGGCCAAACTTTGCTGGCTTAGCTTATGCCGGCCTAACTCAGTTTAGGATTGCAACCCCACTCTTACTCTTTCTCATGCACGCACACACTCATGCACACACACTCCAACCCTTGATAACTTTAATTGATTTTCCGTCAGCTCTATAATATCCTTCTTGAAATCATGAGGCAGCAGAACTTCAAGAGGCCTTCCAAATAAGGCTGCAAACTAGATTTCTACAATAACATGATGATACTTGGTGCTCGATTATTAAACCCTTTCCTTTCAGGAATTATTATTCCAGCAGTTATTGAACACAGTGGACAGATGTTGCTAGAAAACATGTTACATGAGCCTTTTTTTTTAATCTCCTGGGTGGTTACTGCCAATTTAGATCTCACGGTATATATGCAGAGGTGTCCCATTACACATGGCTTTGCATTTCTGTTTATTGAGACTGACCCATGTGCCTTTTTGTTGCCTATTCAGTTAGGAAAGTTAAGAATTCTTCATATCTGTTAAGGATTATACCGCCATGAATAATTAGGTGTCATATACAAACCCTGAACTCCAAATTATTTGCGTATAAGTTCAATGGCACCAGAACACAAAATACACCAATGGAAATAGGATGCAAGATTAATAGTAGTATTTGAATTGTGCACGTTGGACACCAGTACCAGGAATTGAGACCCAGGAGATAAGAGACAAATGTGCACAGCTACTGAAGATTAATTTAACACTGTCTGAAGGTTGAAATCTGGCTAAATGGCGACATAAATGTAAATCCAAGTGTTGTTTTTGGCTTCTCAGTTTGCTGTTAATAACCCTGCTCTGCTCAGCCCAGGACTCATCCAGACTTTGGTTTATATTCCCAAGAGTCTAACACTGAATTCACATAGTAAGCGACTTACCTACTCATAAATATTGTAACTGCTGCTCTGTTTCATCTCAAACTAAAATGAATGGGAAAGGTAGGATTTGGATAGGGAGCTCTTGACAAGGAGCCCTTGCAGAAAGTGGCAATGGTTCCTTTGTGGGTGGTCTTCTCCTTCTCACGCAAGTTTTTTGTATTACATAAAGGTTTCTGGTTTTGGATGAAAAACAGGCCCAGACCAATTGTGTCCATTAAAGATGACTAAGATGGTCACTATCACTCAAGACGTATTAACTTGGGTAGCGTGAGCAGAAACACAGCTTCAGACAAGTGCACTTAGCCCAGAGCTGTTCTGTAATGAATAAAGTGATGCATTATTTCACCTGATCACCATTTAGGGTGTCCATTCAATACTTTTTAAAGGATTGGTTGGTTAGAAAGTTTTTGTGTTACATGCGCACAGGTTTAAAATCTATTAAACCAACTGTGATGATCTACCAGTTTCCATGCAATGCTGTGCAAAGGCAAAGTTGTGCAGATGTTACAGAGTGCTTGGCATTAAGGACCTGATCGGTGCCTGAATGGGATACTGCAGGGATCTTCCACAAAATTGTGTGACCTTCCCAAGGTAAATGGGGTTGAAGAATAAAAAACAATATTGGGAATGATATACAGGTATGCCCCGTTATCTGCCTGGGTTCAGTTCTGGACACCTGCGTTGGCCCCATGTCACTAGTTTGTCACTAGCCGAACTCATTTGGTGCAAGAGCGGTTCTGGGTGGGGGGAGGGCGGGAGCGGGGAGGGAATGGGTGGGGGGTTGGGTGGGCCAGTAGACATGCTGGCACGGAGAGGGAGGTGGGGCTGGGATATGGCCTACCGGCCACATCCAAACCTCCGTCCCCAGGCCCGCATGGCCCTGATTCGGGCTGTGTGGCTTCCTCAGCTCTGCACCTGCTATACAGATCTGAGAAACCCATAGAAGAGGCTGGAGCCTCCCCTGGGGCAAGGGTGCAAACATGCCCCTGCCCTAGGGAAGCTTCTCAGTGCTCCAAAGCTGTGCTGGATTTGGCACAGGACAGCCGGCCTCGCTATACCAGCACAGTTTAGGATTGCCCTCCCAGTGTCTGGAAGGAAGTGGATGCCCTCAAGGGTGATAAGGTGTTCACTGTCCTTTGTGATCCCAGCCTTTGGTCCTTGTTGATTGTCCATGGTTCATAGAAGACAACATTGGTACTGGCATCTAAATAGTGACTTTGTATCTTTTCTCTGTGGTTAGGAAAGCATCTGGCAGCCAATTTTTATTGACAGGCCTGACCGATTGGAAAAGGTAAAGAAACTCCATGTCTGCCACTGTTCCATGCAGAATCTTAGGCTTTTACGGAACTCTTTGCACCTCATCTAGCTTGGACATTTGTCCTCTTGTCCCTGAGGATAAGCCTCAGCTCAGCCCCATACCAGCTGTATAGCTGGCACAAGAACGCATTGATCCATGTTGGGCCTGGGAAAGGGGATAGGATACAGCCTGCACTGGCACCACCAATCCCTTCCCCTCCCAGGCCCAATCCACCTGCCTCCACCCCATCTCTGGCTTCTCCCACTACATTTCACCCTTCCCCACTCTCCCCCACCCCTGCATGCTCAGCGTGGTGTTTAGCCGCTCTGGCAGGCATCCTCCACTGTGCCAGTGAGTAGAGGAAGGCTTCAACCTTCTTCCCAACAGGCCTGGAGATGGCGCTGTTGCAATGTGCTTTATGGAACCTTTGCGGCAGCACCAGCAGAGCAAGTGCTCCGCGGGCGCTAGGATGGGATTGGGCCATAAAACTACAGTCTTAGACACACTTATATGGGAGTAAATCCCATTGAACTCAGGAGGACGTACTTCTGCATAGATATACCTAGGCTTCTTAGAGTGACCAGGCTGAACCTTGAAGCCAGTCTTGGAGGTCAACAGTATCAGTGTTCGGAGTGTTTTTAATACATTAATGAAATCCATTAACTTTCCAGAGATAAATAAAAGAGAAACTAAACTCATATAGCTGCTAGGAATCTTTTCCGAAAGGCTCATCTTTTTGTAACCTAAGATGAAACGCAAGCATAAAATTATGTTTTCTTACATACTTTCCAGACTTGGCAGCTTGGGCAGGATTCTGATTGCTTCCTTCGTATACCAACTGCATTGCAATGTGGCATCACAACAGCATTCTCACCTTATTGACATCAGCCTCTGGTTGCTGCCAGTTTGGTATTCCGTTATAAAAGCAAACGTTCTTCTCCCTCCAGATGCTATTTATGAAATATGTGAGTTAAATACCATATCAGCTTTTAAATATCAGATTCTGTTTGTTCTCCATATAGTTGATCTTCACCCAATGTGCTTTGTGCTTTGGCAAAACCTTTGTGTTTTTCGGATCATCTATGTTGAAACTGAAAACTATGATGCAGGCAAAAGCAAGCACTTCTTGTGAGGTCCTCTAGGTAATTTTCCTGTGGTTTTCCGGTAAACATTATAATAGATCATAGTTCTAATATATTAGAAAAAAACCACAATTCTTGGATACACAATGGCACAATGAATACACAATCTCATCTATATATATAAAAATGGACGTATATATGTATGTTATTTATACACATCTCCGTGCCTTGACCCACGGCCATGAAACTTGGCACACAGGTACCTTGCAGCCTGGAAAGGGTCACTGCGGGGGTCAGACCCCCCTACGGCCCCCCGTTTTGTGGGGAGGGGGGCCAGTACAGATCGTCAGGAACCACAGGGATTGCATTGGGCTACAGGTCTGCTGCCACCCTGTGGTCACAGACGACTCTGCAGGGTCTGTGATACACAGGGAAAGTGAAACCGAAAGCAATTTGCACAGCCGGAGTTGCAAAGAGTTGCAAATGATCCAGAGAGTTCCAGCACCCAGTCGGATCTGAGAGGGGCCTATGTTCAGGGAGCTAACAGGCCACCTCTGCCTGCAGACAGTAAGTGGGACCTTCATATTGCTCTCTTAGTTGATTGTGTCCCTGTCTCCTCATTCATTTCACAGTGCTGGTGTGCATTTTGGGTTCCAGGTCATCAATACTGTTTTATTTCAGGGACGGGTTCTATATGTCTATATATGGATCTCACTATGTCACACCTCTGAGGGAGGTTTGTATATTTGTGTGTATGTTCCACCATTACTCTGGAACGCCTGGAACAACGTGCACCACACGTGGTACACTTATTCCTTACGATCTGGACAGATATACTGTGGGGGTAGGGCCCCCCTTATGCCCCCAGAGGTGGGGGTGCACTGCAGAACAAACTCATTCCTCCTCCTAATAGAGCCTGGGGATAATTTCTGCCCCCGGGCAGCGCTGGGTCACAAAAAGCTAGTATTACAATAAACCAGTGGTTCCGACAGAGACGAACCAAGCCCCAAGTGCACCCATGGCAGGGTGACAAAACCGCGCCCCCAGCAAGTCACCCTGCCCCCGTGCGTCGCCCAGTCATGCCTCCCTGCGCCCAGAATAGCTCCATTTCAGAGCGGAACTGATGCGAGGGAGGGAGGGAGGGCCAAACAGCACGCGGGTTCGTCCGCGCAATGGCACCCCGCCTCCCCGCCACTGTCGGCGCACATTGCCCGTGTCACCCTTCGCAACACCCCTGCTCCGCCCCTGGGTTCCAAACATATTCAACTGGCTGCTCCCTTGACCTACTGGGCAATTGGCCGCTCTTCCCTAGTAGGGCTACAATCCTATACATTTTACAGGGCAGCGGGTTTTCACAGGGATCCTTCAGCTCCCCTAGCTAGTTTCTGAAGTTCCCTGGGAAGCCATGGCTCACAGTATGGAAACCACTGCAAAAAAACGTTATTTTTGTTATTCGTCTTAGGACCATATGGTAAAAAGCAGGATATAAATGTAAACTTCTCCCTCGTTGTTAACATTTCGGCAGGGGCTGAAGACCTTTTTATTTCAAAAAGCTTTTAATTGTTGACAGGCTGGCTGGCTGGTTTGTTATTTTATACCGTATGATTCACAGGGCTTCTTGTTTTTAAATTTTATTGCTTTGTTTTTATTTTGTTTTATTGTATTTTAATATTGTTTTTTAAATGGTTTTTTTTAATGTTAAATTTCTATATTTTATGTTGTAATGCCGCCTTGGGTGCCTTCGGGCAAAAAGGCGGGATATAAATCTAATAAATAAATAAATAAATAAATAAATAAATAAATAAATATAAGTCCACGTATATTTAATAAAACTGTGTACAAAACTTGTAATTGTTAAAGCTCATATTAACTAACTACACAATTGTACATGTGTCCACACAGAAGTAAGTCCCACTGAGTTCAGTGGGACAATGGATACCTAAACTCCCCTTGCTCTAATGCTGCTACCACCCCAATGGGGCACACATCGCATCCTGCACTCCATCGCCAAACTTCCGGGTTGCCAAGCTCCATGCTACATGAAGCTGAGGTGAAAGGTGCACCACTATGCCAAGGGAATGCCCTTGCTGCCCGGATGGGTCTACTCAGATCCGCACCAACTACTTTGGCAGTGCAAATCCAAGTAGACCCACAAAAGCAGATTCAGGCCAGGAAAGAAGATCGATCGATCGATCGATCGATCGATCAATCAATCAATCAATCAATCAATCAATCAATCAATCAATGGTATTTATATACTGCTTTTCAACACAAAGTTCACACAGCAGTTTACAGGCAAATAATAATAATGAAGTTAAATGGCTCCCTGTCCCCAAAGGGCTCACAATCTAAAAAAAAATGCAGAACACCACCAGCAACAGCCACTAAAAAAGACTGTTTGTTATTCATCTTAGGGTGAATAGGGACAAGAAGAGGAGCACCACTTGGAAAAGTGCCTCTTGCCCAGTTAGCAAGATAGGATATTGGTGGCACTGCTGTTGCTGATACCACTTTCTTCCTGGCCTTGATCTGCCCCCTCTTCTCCCCATTCTGCCCATCCCGTTTCCACCATCATCCCACTTGCTAGGAGCGCAATCCTAAACCGTGCTGGAACAGCAAGGCCAGCAGGCTTGTGCTGTATCCAGCGCAGCATGGGAGAGCTCAGGAGCCTCCCCGGGGCAAGGGCATGTTCACACCCTTGCCCCAGGGGAGGGTCCAGCCTCTCCTATGTGCTCCTCAGATCTGTGCCTGCTGTATAGCAGAGCAGAGGACACTGTGCAGCCTAAATCGGGGCTACACAGCCTGGGGATGGAGGCTTCCTGTGCAAGACTCTTTCCACATCAATTGGGATGCTCCCAGTTGGTCCAGTAGTCTCTTTAGAAATTATGATCCAAAAATTGAAGGTGCACAATACAATCCAAAATAGCACAGCAGGTCTTTAAATGGAACTGAGTAGATCTGTATAGAATTGTGCTGTAAATAAGCTTGTGATTTCAAGGGTTGCAACCACATATAATAATGGAAATCCAGTTCGGAAAGGCCCAATCAGTCTCCACTCACTTGACTGGGTCATTGAAAGCATTACCCCATTGGCATCAAACTCATTCTCAGAAAAATGGCTGAAAAGTGACAGGGATAATGTGTAAAGGGTCCTACACTCAACCTGAATTCATTATCATATGCATTAGTGTTTTCTTCTAGAAAACAGTGCCAGAAAACAGTTTGGAGGGGAAAAAGGATTAACTAATATAAAGCCATGGGCTTTTCCTCATCACTTAAATGGAACATTTATGATCTCTGATCAGTTGACTTTGTGATGTTAAATCCTGGCTTTTGGCTTTCTTCGTTTGTTATCTTAATCCTCAGCAGCCCTTTATCTTTTCTTTTCTAGTTGGGATGATTACTGTCGTGATCACCCAATGATGTTTGATTTTACTTAAATTCCAATTGCACTTTTGCTCTAAAAAACCCAGTCAAATATGCTTTTCACTCAAGAGAGGTTATTTTTCTTAGATGATTGCTCATCTCTATGGGATTTCATACTAGAATGATGGCCAATTTTTCAAACAATAACTTTTTTTCTGCCCTATCTTCAAAAACCATGAATTTACCTCAAGCCAATTGTAATAGAGAACAGCTGGTTAAAAATCTATCTAGCTTTTTTGTTTTTAAAGGTTTGGACATTTATATGAATTAGCAGAAAATTATAGGTTTAAAATTAAACCAAATGCTTGCACTACAATCTCATGGAATTCATTTTTTTATCCTAGGTCTATTTTTGAATGTGAGCAACTTCGAAAGAAATGTGAAGTACAGTACTAAGAAAATGGGACATGGTGGCGCTGTGGGTTAAACCACTGCTGCTGAGCTTGCTGACCGGAAGGTTGGCAGTTCAAGACCGCACGAAGGAGTGAGCTCCTGTTGCTTGTCCCAGCTCCTGCCAACCTAGCAGTTGGAAAGCATGTAAAAATGTGAGTAGATAAATAGGTACCACTTTGGTGGGAAGGTAACGACATTCTGTGCGCCATGGCGTATAGTCATGTGCCTTGACGTATAGTCATGCTGGCCACATGACCACGGAAACCTGTCCTCAGACAAACGCTAGCTCTTCGGCTTAGAAATGGAGATGAACACCACCCCCTACAGTCGGTCACAACTGGACCATCTGGTTGTGGGGAAACGTTTGCCTTACTAAGAAAATAGTAAGTGACCCACCATTTGTGACCCACTCCCTTAAGGGGAGTGGCCCAGTAGTGGATGCCCCGGCAGCACAGCAACAATAGCAGGGGCTTATTAGGGGCTTGCCCCCTTACTTGGGTGGTCGAGGGGACCTCCTGCAGAGTTAGGGAGGCCCCCTCTGCAGGTCTCCCCGATGCAGTGAAAGCCTCAATTTACACTAAAAAACATACTCCTGGTTTTCGCACGAAAACATTAGGACTTTGGGAGCCACTGAGTTAGGTTATTTTAATGTAATACTAGCTTTTTGTGACCCGGCGTTGCCCGGGGGCAGACATTATCCCCAGGCTCTATTAGGAGGAGGAATGAGTTTGTTCTGCAGTGCACCCCCACCTCTGGGGGCGTAAGGGGGGCCCTACCCCCACAGTATATCTGTCCAGATCGTAAGGAATAAGTGCACCACGTGTGGTGAACATCGTTCCAGGCGTTCCAGAGTAATGGTGGAACATACACACAAATATACAAACCTCCCTCAACAGTATGACATAGTGAGATGCATATCTAGACATATAGAACTCGTCCCTGAAACAAAACAGTATTGATGACCTGGAACCCCAAATGCACACTATCACTGTGAAATGAATGAGGAAACAGGGGCACAATCAACTAAGAGAGCAATCTGAAGGTCCCACTTACTGTGTGCAGGTCCTGTGGCAGGATAGCCCTGCTATCCTCATGTGGCAGTATAAGAAACAGGCAGAGGTGGCCTGTTAGCTCCCTGGACATAGGCCCCTCTCAGATCCGACTGGGTGCTGGAACTCCCTGGATCCTGCTCTTTCCACCCTGGGCCAGTCAGGCAACGCAGGAAAAGCATTTAGTTTTGCTTTCTGTTCTCCCTCTGTCTGGTAGCTGAGCTGCTCAGCCCTCCCACAGAACCTGCAGAATCGTCTGTGACCACAGGGTGGCAGCAGACCCGTAGCCCCATGCAATCCCCTTGGTTCCTGACGATCTGGGCCCCCTCCCCGAAAACCGGGGGGCTGTAGGGGGGTCTGACCCCCGCAGTGATTCCTTCCAGGCTGCAAGGAACGTGTGTGCCAAGTTTCGTGGCCGTGGGTCAAGGGACGGAGATTTGTATAAGGAACATACATACCCGCATACCCGCATACCCGCATACCCGCATACATACACACCAATGTCCATTTTTATATATATAGATGAATGACATGAGATCATAGTGCAAGCATTTGGTTTAATGTTAAACCCCAAATGTAGTAGTTTCCAAACCTACTGGGGTCACAGCATACCTGCAGCCTCTTCTTCCTGACTCAGCCAAGTGCCACCATCTTGGATCTCACAAAATCACATGAAATCCAAGAGGATGGTGCCTGGAGAACAAGTAGGAGGGTCCAGGGACATCCCACAGCACCACAGTGAATGCACAGTGATGTCCTAAGGCATTCTGATGCATCCTTTGGGAACCCCTGCCATAATGTAAAGCTATTTTGTGGAGCCAGACCACCACAGCAAGTGGCAAGTGGCCATGTAACCCTTGCAACCCTTGCAACCAGTGGCCTTCCAACCAGTAGCCAGGCAGTATGTGGCTCCTGCCTTTTGGTACCCAGGACATAGCAGTGCAACATCATCACGTAGCCTTACCCATGGAAACTTCTGGGTAAATTTAGAAAAGTGGCTGACACTGGGAGAAATAATGACATTGCCGTTGAGTTCTGCCACTACTCTCAGTGTTGCCCCTCATTGCTAAAGTAGGCCTCCCATTTTGCTGTTTATTAACAAAGTGGCAAAATTGGGGAGGGGGGTATAGTACATTTTAGACTGGCCCTAGCTTCTATTGTGCTTGTTTCGACCTTGCTATTGGGGATGCATCAAATTGCAATTGTGACAGGCTGGCATAGTAACCATCCAAAGATCTACCTGTAATGTGATCAGTATAGCATAGCGTCCTTATGAAAATATGAACAGAAGTTGGATTATTGTAATGTAGAAATAAAATGACAAAGGAAGAGCATAGCAGAAATCAAAGATCACTCTTGCAGCATACCTGTGTAATTTACAATGAGGTTTACCGATCAGATGGATGGATTGTGCCCTGTGTCATGCATGATCCAGACTATGTGTGGACTTACTTGTAATCAAATTAAGTAGAAGAGTCAGAAGCAGTATTTATATAATATAGTGGAAACTATTGTTAATAGAGCTGTCTTTGCCAAATGGAAACTCCTCTTTTGAAAGCTGTTGACAGTCTTCTCCAAAGCTACTTAATGCTGCTTTAAAAAAAAAAATCTGGTCTAGAATTGCACAGCTTTTGCTAAATTGAAAGTCTGATTTTAAACATCTCCCAATTTGTTTGGAAGAAAATCCAACAGCTTCTGTTCACAGCAAAATGTCTTTTAAACTCACATCCACGGAATTCCCACTACAACATAACTGGCATACATATGCAGCCAGAATTTGCAACAACTGCCATATTACTAAATGCTGCACACTGGCTTTCTTCTGAGACTCTCGGATCTATATACAAGCGGGGCAGTTTCATCCACGAGGGTTTTGTTCCCGAAAGCTTTATGGATTAAAAAATCCATGGATAATTAAACCTGTGGATTATGCCTCTCCCCACCCTCCGAACCATGAACAGTAACCAATATAATGATTTAGACAACTCGGGATGAACTTGAATGTTTGGATCCATTTTATTCTAGTTTCAAATTGGTCTTTAGGACTGATACTGTTCTGATCACCCTGGTGGAAGAGCTCCATTGATTCTCCTCAACCACTCAGCAGCACTTAACATTACTGATACCATTATATTATTGTAGCTTACCTGTTGTTCAGCGTTGTAGATATCTCACACTGTGATGGTTTTGACCCAACATTGCAGGTAGATTCTAGAAGAAGGCGCTAAGCAATGCTTGTTCAGTTGTGCTTCAGAGTTCCCCAGTACAGGTATGCCCTGGTATCCATTAATACAATGTCCACTGTTTCAGTTGTCCATGGATATTATGGATACTGGGATGCCTATTAAAAAGATAGGGGAACATTAAACAAATCTCGTTTTTTTCCTTATTAAAGCAAAAAAAATTATGTTCCCCTATCTTTAAAAAGGCATCACTAGTATTCACCATTTCAGGTATCCACAGAGGCGTCTGGAACAGAACCCCATCGGATACTGGGACATGCCTATATTTCCTCTTATCATGAAACCAATGGGAGAAATCATCCAGAATTGTGGTGCGAAGTGCCTTCAACATGCATATTTATTTAGACTCTGAGTTTTCAGTCCCTGAGTTGGAGTCAGTCCCTAGCTGGAGTCAGCAATGGGCTGGACAAGAGTAAATAAACTGAAACTCAATCCAGATGAGACAAATTTGCTTATGGTTTGAATCCAAGGTGAGCAGCAAATGCTAGATGACTTTTGTATTGGGCAGTCATCAGCAATGGGATTAACAAACGACCTGAGGGGCGGGACGACCTGGGCGGGACGTACTCGTTATTGGAAGACCGTGATTGGCAGCCCGAGCAATTGGCAGCCTGTCTGTCCCGCCCCGCTGCCATCCCCACCAGCTGAGTGGGGCTGGGCTCGCTGCCCCCGATTGGCACGCCCCACCACTGCGTGCCCGGGCACCCAGGGAGCCCCCCAGGCAAGCAGGCACACCCTCCAAGGCCTGGGCAGCCCGCGCGGCGGCGGGGAAGGTGGCAGGGCAGAACTGACGGGCAGCCAATCACACAGGAGTTCCATGTATGTCCTGCCCAGCGTTCCCCCAGGTCGTTTGTTAATCCCATCGCTGGCAGTCATACTCCCTTCAAAGCCTAATATACCTGTAGAGAAGGTGATGGAAGAGGTACATCTCATCAATTTTTCCATCATGCCTTTTCCCTGTGCCACAGAAATCTCCTTATAAAAAGACGCAGCTCCTGAAATGTTAGCATGTGGAACATTTGCTGGTGTCTGAGTCAGTCCAGAGCGCACACAAATCTCCTTTGCAAATGATCTCCTCCGTTTATTTATTTAGACATATCAGAAGCCCCTGACTCAGCCCAGGAGTCTGAAGCAGTTGTCTATCCCTGACCTTAGGAAAACGTCTTTTCTATTTAAAACTAGCTTTGGCACAAGAATCATGAATGTATGCTTTTAGTATGCCAGCATGTTTCAAAAGAGGGCTGTCTTTATCCCCAAGAAAGGCATGTGTTGACACTTTAATGGGGAATTCGTTCTGTGGGTTAACAGCAAACATTTGTGTGTGTTTTTTAAAACGGTAGATTCAGACATGTAGAGCACATTCCTAACCTGGAGTTAGGCCGGCACAGTTAGGCCAGCAAAATTTGGCCAGCATAAGGGACACAGCAAAGAGTGTTTGGAACACTCTCGAAGTCAGAGAGGCCAGCACACAGATGTGCACCATTCTCCCTGACTGCAAGCATGGTCCAAATTCAAGTGAATACGGTGGCCCTGGTGCTAGCCAAACCTTGCTGGCCTAAGTGCCAGCCTAATTCCAGGTTAGGAATTAGGTTGTGCTCGTAGTATGCACGGCAATGGCCCAATCCTATCCAGACCAGCCAACATTCTAGCACCTCTTCTGCTGACACTGACTACCATAAAGCTGTTGGCGCCAGTCATCAAAGGTGCTCCAGCAGTGCGCTCAGTAGTATGCTGCTGGGGATTGCTGGTGGGAAGACTCTCCAACCCATGCTGTCCGCTCTCCCACTGAGCAGGTAAACCAGCAGGAGAGACAGGAGGGGTGGAAGAAGGGTGGAACAGGATCGGGGGACAGCAAAACAGGGCAGCAACAGGGATGTGTGGATTGGGTCCAGGATGGAGGTGCGTTTAGTAGCAGTAGCAGCTACCAAATCCAAACCCTCTTCCTGGACCCAATCCAGTGCTGGAATTATGCAAGGACCTGCCCCAGCTCCAAGTAGACACCCTCACTATGAAGACGTACCCCTGAAATAAGGGAACTATTCTTCTCTTAACCAGAGGAGACCTCCATAACTAGAGGAAACCCCACCATAGGATGCAGCGGTCAGGGCCGGCCTAAAGCCAATGTGACCAATATCATCACATTGGGCCCGCGCATCAGGGCGCCCCACACCAGCAGGGTAAGCATATTGCCTGCTACTGCAGCTGGGATCTCTGTGGGTTGTAAGTCAGTGGGGCGAGCACAGCAGCTTTACCTTGGTCTCTCCCACCTGCCCCTGCCTCTGAACAGCCCAAAATGGGCCACCTGGAAGCAGTTGGTGGTGATGATATCACCACCACCTATTTCCACGTGCCATGCTTTATGCGTGGCACCAACAGCACTCTTCTTGGTATGTGGTGTGTGGGCTTTGCAGGGACAGTGGGGGCCCCATAGGAGTGCTATGCATTGGGCCCCACCACTGCTAGAGTCGGCCCTGGCAGCGATAGTCATTTTGGTGCTGCTGCATCAGCGGGAGGGGTGGAAGGCAGGATTGGACTGTAAGATATCAAGGTAGTTTTAGTGTCTGAGCATCTTTCTGACCCTCATGCTTAGTGCAAAACTATCAATTTTGTACACTTTTTAGTACAGCAATTGTCTCTGGGAGTATGGCCATTGTACCATAATGAAGAGGGCTATCACAGTCCAATGTAAAAAAACATAAAAGAAAAGCAGGAAGCATCAAAGTTCCAGGCATTACAGGAGACTGTGGCTGATGGCACAATCCTATCCCCCAGCAGCGCTCAGGGAACTTTCCAGATCAAGCACTTGCCGGATATTGGCACTGGCAATATTATCCTAGGATTCTGAAGGACCATGCACCACCCCTGCTTTGGCTCATTTCCAAAGTTCCATGCAATGACTAAATAGGACATACATGCATAAGTTTTCAGATATCGATGTTCACTGTGTCTAATCTTTGTGTACAAATTTAAATAGGAAGAGTTGCATGTTATGGGTCTGGGCAAGTATGAAAGTACACATGCTTATCTGATTTAGACATGGTAGGGGCAGGCTAAACATGATCCAGCAGCACAACTCCTGATGGCTGCATCCATTGCTGGAAATCAGCACATAGATCCAATGCCTGTACAACCCAAGCACATAAAACAGAATGTTCTCAGCTCTCATTCTAATTTGAACGCAATGCAAGTACAACAAATAGAGGAAAGAGCAGTATTGATTTACAAGCATGGAACGGATTTTGCCTCAAAGTAATCCTATTAATGATGAAAGAAAATCCAAAATTATTCAAGAGACAGTGTCAATTATTCAGGCTTAGGAAGAAGTTACACGTACACCATTACTAAAAAGAACGGCAAAAAAAGATCAGGGTACTGTCTTCCCAAGTACAGCACGTGAAGCATGTCTGAAAATGAAGGAATTAGAGGAAGAGGTTGCTTTTTATCTTCTCCTTTCCAGACCCATCAGGGATACTATGGCAGTGGTTTATTAAAAGATGCCACCATATGACCCATTAGATATCTTTTCTGTCTCTTCTTCTAATACAGTGGTTCTCAAACCTTTTAGACCGAGACCTACTTTTTAGAATGGCGCTTGTGTCAGGACCCCACTAGAAGAGATGTCATTAACCTGGAAATAATGATTTGGCCAGAAGTGACATCATCAAGCAGGAAGTGCTGTCATTGTGACATAATCAAATGACACTTCTAGAATGCAAACTAGCATTCTTGGACTGCAGCAATTGCACAGCCATGAAAAATCCCTGACAGAAAGCATGAGTACACAAAATATGTAAAAGCACTGGACTGTTAGCACTCACAAAAGGAATATAGCAAGAGTAAGGTTTGCAGCTTCCAAGATGGTAGTGTCCAGCTTTCCGTGACCCACCTGACATCAACTCGTGACCACCAAGTGGCACTCATGGTCCCCCACCCACAGTTTGAAAAATACTGTTCTAACAGGTTTAGTAAAGGGGAAATATGCAAATACATAGGAAGCCAGGTTGATCATTACACTTCATCAAAAGCACCTTTGCAAAATAAAGTATGTAAAGTAGGTAGTAGCTCAGTTTGCCGAACTCTCCTCACAACAATGCAGCTCTGCCAGTGTGGCACCCATAGAATCCCACAGGGGTGTATTGGCCTTGAAAAGCTTCCTTGGGGTAAAGGAACATTTGTTCTGGGGTAAGCCCTTGCTAGCCCAGTGGGCTAATTTGAAACTGCAGCAGCGATATCACTGGCATAAATCCACGTTGACCCTTGAAGGTGGATCAGGCCCGAAAAGGGGATTAGGATTTGGTGGGTGCCAGTGCCGCAGAACAACCCCCTCTGTTGACCCAATCCCAATCCACCCACCTCCCAGCCCCATTTCCTCCCCAGTCCACCCACCACTCACCCAATCCCTCCTCATCTCCCTCCAGATTGGGGTCCATATGAGGAACAGGCGTTCTGCATGCAGAGAGCCCCAGAGTGAGTGCAGGTTGCTCTGATCACAAGCTCTGTGTTCAGATTCACACAAAAATTCACCCCTCGGTGGCAAATCACGTATTCCAGAACCCAGCTGATGTACTGTAGACGCAGCAAACATATCAAACTCAATCCAGTTAAGCCCTCTTAATTTTACGTAAACCATTCAAGGTTTGTCATTCAGCCATTCAAACCAGTCATTCAAGGGCCTCAAATTATTGTTTGCTCTCCATCCGCAGCAATTCATAGAGAAACTTTGATCCACACACTAATGTAAAGTCTTTAATGGTAAGAGGAAAATATACTTCGACGTTTCAGAAACACCCGTCATTCTAATGCTGTTGTGTACAACTGCAAGGCAGATCTGCATCTGGTCCAACAACTCATAATTCTGTAAATTCTCCAGTAAAGCTTTTATCTTGTCTTCTAAAAATACTCTGACCACTTTCAAAGAAAGAAGAACAAACGTACTCCCTTTAAATTCCAGGCACTATGCAGCAGGGTAGAGAGAGAGCGCAAAAGGGAGTCCTGTTTGATGTCTGTAAGAGATTTCTGGCAAATCCAACTGCCACAGCCAAGTGTGCTTCTGGTCTGCCTTCTCCGCAATAATTGTCCTTGGATGAGGAGGAATTTCCCCTTTATTCTGGGGCCGGAGTGCTCCGATGAGCTAGCTGTCTGAAAATCCTCATGGACCAAATTTATCATGTTGACGGACAACCATTTATTTCATGAAGGCTAAGCCACAAAATGAGAAAATTATATTTGAAAGAAGGAAAAGCAAGTTTGGTGCTTTCTTGCTTCACATTATGAGATGAGATTTATTGTTATTATGTAGGATCCCGCTCTCTCGCTCTCTCTCTAGCTGGCACATTTTACAGAATAACAACATGGACAACCCAATCCAAAGGTGGATTTCAGATGGCAGAGGCCACCCTAGACCAGCTCTGACTGTTACAAATGTGCTGTAGGGCA
Source organism: Lerista edwardsae (assembly GCA_029204185.1). Lineage (NCBI taxonomy): Eukaryota > Metazoa > Chordata > Lepidosauria > Squamata > Scincidae > Lerista > Lerista edwardsae. Next base: position 38,339,102 of record JAJKFI010000003.1, on the reverse strand, counting down.
CATTCACACTGGTTCAAGAGCCGGCAGCACTGGCACAATGATGTGCACTGGCCTACCGGCGCCAGATTCAGATCCCACATCGGCTGGCACAGGTAAGTGTGTGCTGGATAGAGTAGAGGGTGGAAGTGGGTGGTAAGAAGGTGTTTGGGAGGCAGGGAGGGGGCAATTCTGGGTGAGGGAGGATGGAATGGGAGGGGTGAGATCAGTAGCAGCAGCACATACCAAATCATAACCTCCATGCCCAGACCTCAGAGCCCTGCACAGGCTTCTTGGTTGTGCCCTTGTTTTTACTAGTCAACCAGGTTGTCAATCAGGGAATCAGAACTGCTATTTTCAGCTCACTCTGAGACCCTCTCTTGCTGAAGAATGGAATTCTGTTCTTCAGTGAGAGGGGGCGAAAGGAGGGGGTCACTTTTCTTGGAGCAAGGTTTACATTGCAGTTCTAATTGCCTGACTGACTCATGTTTTGTTTTGCTTTTGTTTTAACTGCTTTTGTTTAACATAATTGTGGGTACTCCTGGGGAGTCCCAGAACTAAATCCCAGTGGATACTGAGACATCTGTAGTTGCTGCTTTGATGTAAAATAGTACAATTATTAGATAATTAAACACTTTGAAAAAGAGAGAAATGGGAAAATGGGAAGGAACAATATAATAAAAGAATCAAGAGTAAATTTCTTAACGTATTTAAGAAATACATTACAAGTAAAAAAAAGTTTAAAAAACTTTACAAGTGAATTTTAAAGATGATAAAGGAGGAACAAAGATGAATATCTGAACACTTTCTGTGCTGTGGGATCCACCACAACAAATTAGTGATCGTCTGCCAGCTTCAAGCACATTGATGAAATCTCAGAACAGATGGTGCCTGAGCACTGATAGCACACATAGTCAGATTCTAGGACCTTAAAAATCAACAACATGGTCTTAAATGGGATATTCAGGCCTGCACAAAGCTCATGTAAGTAATGAATGACAAGTGAGATACGATTCAGTTGCCTGTAAACATATCTGACTGAGGTCACACTCCTAACCTGGAGTTAGGCTGGCACAGTTATGCCAACAAAGTTTGGCCGGCACAAGGGACACTGTAAAGTATGTTTGGACCACTCTCGGGGCGAATACAGGGGCTTTTTTAGGCTAGCTGTTTACTTAGGCTGATTTATTGGGAAATCAGTGCTAATTGGCAAAAAATAGACTAGTTGACAGCAAAACGATATGCATATGACTATGACCTGGGTTCTCATAATTAAAGACCTCTTTTATCAGACACGTACAATAGACAATAGGCTGGACTGATGCCAACAAGACATATCCGCCTCATTAGGGAGAGGGGCTACCTAGCAGGTATAGCTTAATTGGTACACGTGCAAGGACAGTGGCCAGACTGATACCAGCAAGGTATCCAAGTTACCTTGTTGGCCTAACTGTGCCTGACTGATACCAGCAAGGTATCTAGCTTGTTGCCCCACCCTCACAACATCAAGCAGGTGCAGGCAGCTAAGGTCTTTGGTTTCAGTCCAACGTCTCATGAAAACAGCTTAGTGAGACCAAAAGCACAATCCTAATCTGGAGTTAGGCTGGCACAGTTAGGCCAACAAGGTTTGGCCGGCACAAGGAACATGGTAAAATATGTTTGGACCACTCTCGGCATCAGAGAGGCCAGCACACGGACGTGCGCCATCCTCCCTGACTCTGAGACTGATCCAAACATACTTTACGGTGGCCCTTGTTCTGGCTAAAGTTTGCCTAACTGTGCCAGCCTAACTCCATTTTAGGACTGCGCACTAAGACAGCTCCCAGAGGCTGGGAGACACACAGAACACAACTGATAGGCACATAAGATGAAGGATGGTTTCTGGGCAAGAGTGATGGAGTAATGACTGCAGCAGGAAAGAGCAACAATGAATTTGGGAACACAATTAAAGGGAAAGGTTAACGACTCTGCACGGACCCAGGAGACCAATTTGGAAATACCCCAAGAGCTTGTTCTTAGGTTAAATCCAGGATAATGAGATAAAGGACAAGCAAATGGGTGGTAACACTGTTCTTGAAGAAGTGCGATCAGATGGATCTCATCGGTGGCCTGCATCTACAAGATAATGTGCTTGAATCCAAATGACTCTAAAAGGCAGAATTAATCAGTCTGATATTGGCCTCCTCACTCCAAGAGCAGAGGCCTATTGGTTTCAGTTTCTTGGCTAGCCTCTTTGTAATAAATATAGGCTTGGTATATAATGAAAACCAGATGAATAGCTCTCGAGCTACAGATGTCTTCTTTTTCTTGTGATTCCAGCTAAGATTGTTCTTACTCTTCATAATCTCCCACAGCTGCCAAAAATCCATTTTATCTTTGCATGAGGTGAAATTTCCATTAGCAGCTATTATGGTAGCAGGGGTCAAGCATCCAGTGTCAGATGAACTGCTAAAAAGAAAACGTAGGCAATGAAAGAAAGCTTCAGCTGGGAGGGGTGTGTGTGTGTGTGTGTGTGTGTGTGTGTGTGTGTGTGTGTGTGAATGAGAGAGAGAGAGAGAGAGAAATAAAACACAAAATTAGTTTATGTCCAAATTGAATTGATAATGTTGTTGTTACAACTGGGAGTTACAACTGGGATGTTGTTGACATCACTGGAACAGTTACACACTTGGCTAGGTGGAAAAAAGTGTTAATCATTTTGAATGTAAGTGCAATCCTAAACTGGAGTTAGGCTGGCATAAACTAAGCTAGCCAAGTGTGGCCAGCACAAGGGCCACCATAAAGCATTTTTGGACTACTCTAGGAGTCAAGGAGGATGGCTCACGTCTGTGTGCTGGCCTCTCTGACTTCGAGTGGTCCAAACATACTTTACGGTGGCCCTTGTGCTGGCCACACTTTGGGACATGGTTTTTTGGGACGTGGTGGTGCTGCAGGTTAAACTGCTGAGCTGAGCTGGTTGACCGGAAGGTTGGCAGTTCAAGACTGCATGAGGGAGTGAGCTCCAGTTGCTGGTCTCAGCTTCTGCCAACCTAGCAGTTCGAAAGCACGTAAAAATGCAAGTAGATAAATAGGTACCACCTTGGACAAACGCCGGCTCTACAGGCTTAGAAACGGAGATGAGCACCGCCCACTACAGTTGGTCACGACTAGACCATTCGGTCGTGGAGAAACCTTTACCTTTATCTTTAACTCATCCTGTGGTGATTGCACCCTGTGTTTCATTTTGAGTGCATCTTACAGTTCAATCCTCTGCATGTCTACAGAGAAGCAAGTCCTATTGTGTGCAATGGGGATTACTCCCAGGAAAGGATCTATATAGGATTATAGCCATAGTCTGGAGCCTGGCAGTTTGTCACTTGCCTCTCAGGCTACCGACCCCAGAATGTAAACAGTATTTGCAGTTTCAACACAGCTCTCAGTTCTGTTACTGTCTCCAAAATCATAGTCATAACATAGCTCATGGGGAAAAAAAACAAGGACAGTGCAGAGTTTTAATTTATTTTATGGGGAGTGAGGCTTCTTAAAGGCATCTGGTTGGCCATCATAGGAAGTCCTAGATGGACTATTAGTCTGGCCCAGGAGGGCTGTTTTTATGTTTTTAGGGGCTTACAGGAGCAAGAATCCTGAGCTGAGGTCACATAAAAATCCAAATCTAGTTTGTCTAGTATGACAAAGCAATTGGTAGCAAACAAATGCCTAAAAAAGATATAACGTACTCATTTTGTTCTGAAATCTCATTGTTTGCTGACAATCATTACCTACACAAAAACTTCAGTTTAGTTAGATAACCAACTTTCCAGCACTAACATAGCTGTGCCAATGGGCCACATTCTACATTCTGTAGAGGAATAGTAGTGCCAGAGGCCTCCTCAAGGTAATGGATTTGTTCCCTTATGTTGGAACTGCATTGCCCTTACCCCAGTGCTGGAACAGTGGTCAGGATTGTGCCCTGTGTGTTTTAATTCTCAAAACAGCCAGCATCAAAATTGCAAAAGGTTAAATCGCACAAATCATTGAAATTTCTGAAACCACAAAAAAGAGTTTTTAAAGGAAAAACTTTTAGACATTAATCCGTCTATAAGGACTTTGCTCTAATTATAAATAGAGGCATTTGAAAATGCTGTTATTTATTCTGCGCAGAAGTAAGCCCATTGTGTTTTGTGAGTCTTGGGCTGTAATCTTACTCACCAGAAACAAACACCTCTAATGAGAAATGATGCTATATTTATCAACCAGTAGTGCCGCATGCTTTATTTTCACAATCATCCTAAGAACCTACAGCAATGGTAAGTGTTAAGTAGATCATAGTTCCAAGATGCAATTTGTGGCTTGTATTTTACAACTAGCTACATATCCCAAACAGAACATTTTGATCTTTCAGCTACAACTAGAGACATTTTCAGGAAACTATCATTTTACATGTTCTCATAAAGTTGAAAAATGTCTGTTTTTGTTTCATTCTTGCAGCGAGAGACGACCAATAGTTACTTTTTGGTTTTCTCGTGTACGTTTATTGAGCTGATAAAGGCTGCAAGATGTCGTGAAAGAAACTCTCGGTTTATTTTACTTTTAGCAATAATAAAGAGTGTGTAGCCAATTTTAAAATCCTAAATAAAGCCAGAAGAGAATAATTGGTGTATCCTGATATATAACCAGTACACACACACACACACACACACACACACACACACACACACACACACAGAGAGAGAGAGAGAGAGAGAGAGAGAGAGAGAGAGAGAGAGAGAGAGTCTTTCTTTTACAGATACCTTCCAGAGTTACTGCCAGCCCTTGTTTTCACTAGTCAACTGTTTTTAATTTTTGCCTCTTATTTTTAGGATGATTACTTCAAATTTTCATTGGAAACACAGGGGCTTTGGTAGTGGAGGTGAAGAAATATAACTTATACAGAACCACAAAGATACACATCTTTAGAAGTTACATTGAGGGCGCAACCCTAACCTGGAGTTAGTCTGGCACTGTTAGGCCAGCAAAGTTTGGCTGGCACAAGGGACACCGTAAAGTATGACTGGGCCACTCTTGGAGCCATTGGAGCCATTGAGCCATTGCACCATCCTCCCTGACTCCTAGAGTGGTCCAAATGCATTTTACAGTGTCCCTTGTGCCGGCCAAACTTTGCTGGTCTAATTGTGCCGGCCTAACTCCAGGTTAGGATTGCGCCCTGAGACAATGTGCCCAACCGAAGGATCATGTTCCTTTCCTAATTCAAGGAATAAATGGCACAGCGAGTAACCAGCTGTCAGCCGGGGCCTTGTTTAAGTGCGGGAGCTGTGCTGAAATTTAACTATGCTCACCAGCACTCTTGCAGCCAGCTCAGAAGAAGCTCCTAGTCTAACCACAGAAATCTGCTCTACCTCCACTATTCCATTTTCCATTCCCTCACAGTCCACAGGGCACATGAAAAGCACTGGATGCTTTTTCAAACTACTAGCTATAAATTTTATTTTAAAAAATACAAAAAGATTTCTGTCCCGCTTGCAGAGTTGAAGGGAAGGTCATTACATGCCAGCAGCCTAGGAATGACTTTAATTATTCCGTTTTATACCACTTTTCTGGTGCTACAGAACGTATCGTAAAAACGCAGGAAATATTAATCTGCAGATTAATGTGATATGCAGAAAATGTCTCCCCTACAATTAAACAGAGTCTTAGCCTTTCCCATTTTTCTTTTAAAGCCAATTTTTACATTAAAAACATTTTTCTTTAAAAACTCATTACCTTAAATGAGTGTACAAGACTGCCAGCTACAAATCGCTTACGATAGGAGGCATGCATCTCGTTACATTGCCTTCCATAGACCTAAGCTGGCTTACAGCCCAATCCTATCCAACTCCGTCACAGTGGGGCTGCTGGGCCTGTGCTGTATCCAGCATTGAATTACTGCAGGCAGGCGTCTTCCTCTGGGTCAGGGAACCTTTGCTCCCTGGCCCCAAGTAGTGCCCCAACCTGCTCAATGGGGCTACTCAGTTCCTTGCCAGCTATTTAGCTGGCGCAGAAGCAGGTAGTCTAATGTAATGCCGGCAGGTCCAGGTTAGGACCAGAGGCATACCTAGAGGGGGATCACAGCACTAAGTTTTGCAAGTACCCAGCGATGTCATCTGGGCAGGACGGTCTGGAACGCCGTACCGCTTGTTCCGAGGACGGGCTGAGACGGGGCACCATTGCGCGGCAGATGCTGTGCGTTTTTTGGCCCGCCTGCCCTCCCCTGCGCTTGATTCGCTCCGATATGGAGCTATTCTGGGCGCAGGGAGGCGTGGCTGGGATCCGCATGGGGGCAGGGAGCTGCCACTCAACCGTGCGTTCTGGTTGTTGGTACTGACGGATGACATCACTGCAAGTACCCATTCCTCCTCCTGTTTGGAACCATTTGGAGCTAACGTAGCCTCCGTTTTGCTCTAGCCGTTGGGAATGGCTCCAAAGCGGAGGCAAAGTGGCTGCTTGCAAAACCTAATTTAGTGACCCCCCCTTAATATGCCTCTGGTTAAGACGTGGCAGCAGAGGCCCGCTCCCTCCCAGGCTGATCCACCTCCTGATCCCCCCAGAAACACCCCCTTCACCACCTCCTCCACACCTTCAGCAACCCTCCCCATGCCCCTCCACCACCCAGCAGAATACTTTACTCACTGGGTACCGAAAAGCATCTTCTGGCACTTTTATAACAGTGCCAACAGCACTAGCGGAGCCCAACCATATGATCAGACTCTTAAATACAGATGCACACATTTAACCCACACACAAAACGAAAACCAATGCCATTTCATTTTCTGTCCCATTTTAATCCCATCATCACACTGTAATGGAATTTGTTGTCTCTGAAATACATTCACACTGAAGTTACCAAAAACTAGGCCCAAAACTCATCCATGAAAATATATCATGGCCAAAATGAACCTTGGAAACAGATCCAGAAGATAACAAATGCATGCAGAACTCAGTAATCCAGTGGTTCCCGCAGTGACAGTGGGTCAGGAGCCACCAGTGGGTTGTGGATCAATTTCAGGTAAGTCGCAAAGCACCTAAAGCAGCCATATTGAAAATACGGGAAGATGAGATGCTGGCAATGGGGAGGGCTGTGTGGTGGTTTTGCTCGTATTAAGGTTGTAAATAGGCTTTTTCCTTTTTGATTCATTTTGCTATTGGAAAATGGCTGAGAAAAAACCCACTTATTCCTGCATTCTCAGGAAAGCAGCAGGTTCTGGTGTCACAATGATAGCACTTCCTGCCATGACTCCAATTCCAGTGAGTCCCGGACAGATTGTCATTCGAAAAAGTGGGTCCCGGTGCTAAAACGTTTTAGAACCACTGCACTAATCTGTTCACCCTGATCAAGGGCCTCACATGGGCTCAAAACTATACAAAGAAAAAGTATGGACCCAGGCTGTCTGATTCAGTTAAATGGAGGGAGCAAAGGAATGGGCATGAGCTCTGCCTCCTCCATCAATATGAATATCATTTATCCAACATTACACATTAATGGTCCTGCATCCTCAAGAAATTGCTAAATTGGATCACCTGGCTATCAGATATGCAGGGCTACTTTTGGGTAGGCATTGAAAGAACTGAAGCAACAATGAAGGTGGGTTAAATTACAGCATCAAATGCACATTCAGTAGAGCAGATTTTAAAAATTGGCTCATGAGTGCTACACAGCTGAGAGTTCTGTACTGGAGCAGGGTACATACAATTTATCATATCATTTAGCCAGTACGTCTCTTTCATCAACCTGTGTGGGCCATCTTGAAGGAATTGCTCCATCTGCTCTTAAGTTTGACACTATTTTTTCTGAAGGGCAAGAGATGGTTGCATTCAAATATATTATCATAGGTATATGTTTTGATTGCAATTCCTTTATTTAACCATTCAAAAACAGCACACTGGTCCATTTCATAGGTACATAAACATCCACATTCAGAACTATCATTTTATATTGTCTTCTTTACCAAGTGAGATAAATAAGCATGGAAACAATAAACAGTAAATGAACAGTGCAGCTATCTATATTGGAAGATGTACAAAGTGATTCATACGTCTGCATTTTGCCAATGCAATAATGAAAGAAGGAATTCTACATAATTATTACCATGTTCTGTAAGAATAGGACAGTTTCATGGTGTATTTATCTTCTGCATCTTTTCTTGTATTGGATGGTCCGTCAAAAGTGGGGTTCCAAATCATTTCATGGTATTCATTATTCCTTTTATCTTGTCAGATCATCGGAACACTTGATTCTCAATCAGGCATTTCATTGTTGCATATGGGAGAAAAAGAAAAAAGAAATCTTGTTGCTTTTAAAACATTTTTGAAAAATTAAATTAATCAGTGCTGGTTTGGAGGCAGTCCAAAATCTGGGTACTCACCATGAGGATAACACATGGAGGGTTGGCCCTATCCATTAAGCCAATTGAACTTGTTGCCTCAGGCAACATTGGTAGATTGGTGGAGAGGGGGCCCATCTCTGTCCATCAACTTTTCCCTACCTCTCCTTCTCCTCCACTCCCTGAATTGAAAAAGAAAGGGGATAGAGGGAAAGAGTAAATGTGGAGGGATGAAGAATGCTGAGCTGGAGCATTGGAGAGTGGGAGCATGTGAGGCTGGCACATCATTGAGCATGGGGCCAGCATTTGACATGTAGGCTTCAAGTTTCAGGAGGGCCTGGGCCAGCTCTGGAAACATGCAACCTGACCATAAGAAGAGATGCCACAAATTGCATTACACCATAGTTTTGTGACATTTTTGTCAAGATTTTTGTTGAGGATTCCATACCTCCCCTGGCTGGTTTCTTCAGTTCCCCATAGAGCCATGGCTCATAGTTTGAGAACCACTGCAACAGGCAATCGGCAACAGCCTAGCAATCACCTGAAACGAAAAGCATTGGACTTGATTGTATCCAACTGAAGAACTCTTGTGCTCACTGATTCTGTTTTTGATTAGTATGCCTCCCTGTGGGCACTGCCTCCATCTGCAACTATTCCACCTGACTGCGGCAGAGGCAGAGCTGACGTGAGGCCCCTTCAACAGCCTGGTTGGCAACAACTGACATGTGACTCATCACCTCTCAGAACTGTCTCTATCCTCAACCGTCCCACCTGGCTGCCTCTGAGAGAGACGGGACCCTTTGGGGTCCATTTAATTGTCCTGATTGAGATCAACTGCAATCTGGATCGTCCCCTCCCACACTTGTCAATTTCAGGGTCCATGCCGCCTGGCCATTGCAACAATTGTATAAGCATGTGCCTCTTTGACACCCCAGTGCAGTGTCTTTTCTAAGGGCTGCTGCTGCTGTTCTTCTGTATCTTTTTAAATTGTTAGCCTTTGGCAACAGGGAGCCATTTAACAGAGGCGTCTCTACAGGGAGGGCAGAGCTCTAAGTTTTGCAAGGAGCCTTACCCTGCCATGTAAATCCCTCCTCTCCCTTGCTGCTGTAGCCAGTAAGCAACGCCAAGATGTTGCTTTTCCCTGTGAGGATTGGCTAAAACGATGCAGGAGAGGAGTGATTTCCACTGCAAGGTAAGGCTTCTTGCAAAACTTAGAGCTTTGCCCTCCCTGCAGAAACGCCACTGCCATTTAATTTTGTGTGTAAACTACATTTTGTTGGAAAGTGGTAGATAAATATCCTTAAATGATGATGATTAGGGCCAATCATTTCTCTGACTTTACTCTTCCCTTCATTCTCTCCCCCTCCCTTTTGCATCATGTCTATTAGGCCAGTGCTTCCCAAAGGGAGCACCAAAAGAATGTGCAGAATGGGGCTATGGCAATGATCCCCACCGATGGTGCTGCTACCGGGGGGGGGGGGCATATTTCAACTTACCTAAGGGAGTGCCAATCTCCGGGTGTGTATGTGTGGGGAGCTCCGCTGACACTTCTGCAGGGCTCCTCAAGCCTCTTAAACAGTAAAAAAAATGCAATCAAAAACCACTTTCAGAAGTGGTTGTTGACTGCAGTTTTTTAACTGGTTCTTACTGTTTTGGAGGCTTGGGGAGCCCTGCAGAGATGCCTGCAAGGCTCCCCACGCATCCTGGAGGCCAGCAGTCCCTTAGGTAGGTTGAGCCCCCCTCCCTCAGGTAGCAGGATGATCCTGCAGATTGCATCGCCACCTCCCCACCACCACCACTACCGGGGAATGCAATATTAGGCTATATGCCATTTTTTAAAGATGGTAAACCACAAAAAGGTGGTATATTAATTCAGGAAATTAAAATAGAACGCACACATTGGAGAAAAGAAAAAAATCCTTTTTGGCCTACTGGGGCAAAAAAAAAAAAGAACAACTTTATAATTCATAAAAGAAAATGAAAAAATTAATTGCGTTGAAAATTAATCTCACGTAATTATGAAGAATCCAATCTGCCTCAGTATTAACACATGAGATATTATTGCTTAGTAACCCACTGACCTAGTTTCAGTGCAACAGAGTTTGCATCATCTATCACAGTCGATTTATAATGAAGTTTTAAGATACACTGAAGAAATGATCTGTCCTACTGTGCCAGACACAGTAGTACTAATCTGCCATGAGTTACAGCTACTTTGTCAATCAATTAAGGATTAAACAGATGTAGGAAGATAATATCTTCGTGCTTCCTCAAATGCTGTAACCAGTTTTCAGACTTAAGGGTTCAACCTGGTCACATTTCATGTGACCAGGAAAAAAAGGGGGAGCGAATAAATGGGAGTGATTGACAGCCAGAGCTTCCAATGTCACCTGGAAAGGTCTTCTCTTACGAGGGGATTAAAGGAAGTTTTAATTAAATGACAATGTCATATGTTCTAATAATAGGCTTTCCCGAGATAATGGAGACATAATGGAGACATCAACCTAACATGAAGTTTTAATAGAGAAAAACATGAAAATGAAGGATTCCCCCCCCCCGGTAGCCCTATTCATTGATATTCCTTCTCCTCGTGTTTGGCACACACAGCCTTTCCTTTCTTTTGTGAAGGAGAAAATGTAATGGGTACAAAGTCTACACAGGGGCATAGCCAGTGGTGTCATCCAAATGATTTAGGAACAGGTACTCACTTTTGATTGGCACTTGTTGGGGTCCGCCCACCGGAAGTGATGTCATAAGCCGGAAGTGATGTCATGATTGTTGCCATGGATGTGATCACGTTTGTAATAACTTCAGCCTGTGGTTAGTGTTGATTTAATTTCTATTGCTTTGCTTTCTAGAGATGTGTATATATATATTTTGTTTCAACTGTTCCCTGGTTAAAGGGCAGGGGCCAGCTTCGAGTGGGCGGGGCCAGCTCAACTTCTAGGAACCGGTACTCGCGTAGTGGTGCGTAGTGGGTGCATGACATCACTGGGAATAGCTAAAGAAGTGCAGGGGGTGCAATTGCACAGGGCTACAAGCAGGGACGAACGGAGGCCCGAGCGCAGCAGTGACGTAAAAGGGTTCTAAGGCACTTTGCTGGCGCTGCCATTGCAGCACTGGTGCTGACGCAGCGCCAGTCAGCGCTGTACCCCAACGCTACCATGGCGCAGCTGGAAGAAAGTTTTACCACCGGGGAGTGAAGCAAATCACCTGAGGCAGGGCAGGGCCAGAGGAAATGGGAGGGGACAGAACTGGGCGAGGAAGAGGGGGCTGAAAAAGGACTGGGCCTGGGTGGGGGAAAGAGACAGTGGCAGACTCTGCCACCAAATTCTATGCCCCCTCCCTGGCTGGAAAGACTGACATGGGTCTCCTCAGTTCTTTGCCCACTAAATAGCAGCCATAGATCCTAGGAAACCCATTGCCACCTGCGTTCTACCCAGGGCAATGCTCCCTTGCCCCAAGTGGCTTGCCCCAAGTTGCCCTTGCCCCAAGTTGCCCTTGCCCCAAGTTGCCCTTGCCTCTGGTGGCTGCCCTGGCCCCATAGGATACAGTGGCAGCCATTGTGTGCCACTGTAGCCCTGGAGACAGACAGGATTTAGGATTGGGCTGTTAGCCTGCTCTTCATGCCCAATGCTTTGGTTATTCTTACAGATCACCAAGAGGTAAAATACCTGCAAAGAGGTAAAATACCTCACCCCCATCCAAAGAGTGCGTGGAGCATCCCATGTCAGCTACATGAATTGGAGCAGGGTGGTGGGGAAGCTTGCCAGACACCACTCTCTGGCACATGGGAGCCACGCAAAACTACCATGGATCACATTGCCAGTGTTTACCATTCAAACGACTAATATAACAATTAGTCGCTCACTAAATGGAAACTCAGAGTATGTGCTTGACAGTGTTAGTATAACAAAACGAGAGGCAAAAATGCCTTGCTCCTGTAGCTGGATATGAAAACTAAACAGCCGGGGAGCTGAAGAGCTGAATTATTTATACATTTGGGTATTAAAAGTAAATAAAAAGCCACATAGTAGGCCCAGCCATTTCATTTGTCTTTTCCGAATTCTCCTCTCTTTGAGATCATAGCATTTTGCTAAAACAGATCGCCAAGATATTCAAGTGGCAGACTAATATTTTGGCATGTGCAAGAAGCAATGATGAAGTATTACCTTTTTTTTCAAAATTTTGACGCCATTACCAAGTGCTTATGAAGTGTTAATTAGACTTTACTGAACCAACATGCCTTTTTTCTGTGCTCAGTTGAGCTTTCACCAGGACTTCTCTGTCTTATACACTTGAGTGTGTTTTTGAAGAAAAAAAAAACTAGGCAAAAATTACTTTTTAGTAATTCTAAGGATATTTCCAATGTGTCCCTGTCACTCTGCAGGTCTGCCCAGTAGTGCTATCCAGCCGGTATGCTGGGCGGGACTTACGTTTGATCGGCAGTCCGCCCGTTGCATCACACCGCGTTCCACTGCTTTCCCGCCCGCTAGGGCGGGCGGGAAAGTGGCAGAACGCGGCGTGACGCAACGGGTGGACTGGCAATCAAACGTAAGTCCCGCCCAGCGTACCGGCTGGATAGCACTACTGGGTCTGCCTCCCCCCCCCCCCGCCCCACCACAAGATACCGCGCATATTCCATTAGTGTGGCTGCATCAGTTGGGGTGATTTAATTAACATTGGTCTGGCAGACATTGCAAAATTGCATTTTTACAGTGTTTTATCAATGCACATGGGGACATAGCGAGCAAAAAAACCCCACATAAACGAAGGAGCTGAAAACTGGAAAAGTGTACATAGTCCAATTAATTTAATAATACCTAAACCAGAATTCTGTTGTTGTTGTTGTTGTTGTTCAGTCGCTAAGTCGTGTCCGACTCTTCGCG
>JAJKFI010000003.1:38241461-38320901 GCA_029204185.1 Lerista edwardsae | reverse complement strand
CTACTCAAGCCCCTTCGCCACGACAAGGCAGTGATCCATGAAAGGGATTCTAGAGGGCCAGAATTCTAGAGGGGCAGAATGGAACTGGCGAAATCTGCTATTTCCTGTGCAAGAGTGACATAATGACATACACAAGACCTCTGGTAACGAAGAAAAAAGCGTATGTCAAGACGTTAGGTACTGTCAAATACAATTTCAGTAAGTAAAAATGGTCAGAGCCAAAAGATGATCAGAGCCAGTTTCAGGGTGCAATCCCAACCAACCTTCCAGCACCAGGGTAAGGGCAATGCAGCTCTGAGGACCAAACATTCCCTTACCTTGAAGAGGCCTCCGTGAGAGGGATCAAGATCCGTGATTTGGAGCACGAGGTCTAAAAATGCAAGACAGGGAGTTGAGAGCTGGTGAGTAGAGACTGGAGGCTCTCAGGAGAGTGGGAGCTTGGAATAAAGTTTGTATTTTTGAGACAGATACAGTAGAAAGTCTAAAAGGGCGAAATGAGGAACTGAGTGCTTGTAACAGGAGGCTCTCAGGATAGTTGAGGCAGGCATTCTTAGCTGTAGAAGTTAGCAAATTTAGGAAGAGCAAAAGATTTTTGTACCGACTCTGATTAAGAGCACAATAGCTGACATAGGCAGAGACAGACATAGTCAGACATAGTACTGACATGCTAGAGATTAGGAAGCAGGGAACAGAGCAGTGAAAGATGCAGAAAAGCAACATTCCCACATCCTGCTGCTAGCACAAAGGTAACCTAGAAATGCGTCTTGACAAAGAAGTAGTAATAGGTAAGGTGCATGCGTGCATGAACATACAATGTGTATGGATATGGGGGAGAAACATATTAAGGACAGTGGTGGAATCTACCTGCGCTAACAGCCGGAACACAGGAAGTAGCTACCGGAACACACTGTTGATTGGCAGTTCCTCCGCGTGTCCTCGCTTCCCCCGCGGTCCGCTGCCTGCCTGCCTGCCTGAAACCTCCAGCTGCGGGCGTGCAGGGCGCAGGCACGGCCAGCCCCATTCGCGTATTGCAGGGGTGCGTGGCAGCGACGACTGCAGTAGGCGGAGCCAGCCCTACACGGAACAACCGGAACAGCGTTCCAGAGCGTCCTGGCTACATGACATCACTGGTTAAGGAGTAATATATGCTAGGCGGATGGAAAGTTTTGTAACTTCTTAGTAGCCAGCCAGTAGGCAAGGGAAGAGGGAAGTCTGGTCGGAGCAGGGTCTATATAAGTAAAGTTGTAATTGTGTATTGTTCGAGGAGGTGGTTTTACCCCTCCTTTGCTGCAGTAAAGAACATTCAAACTGCAATCTCACTCTCTGTGTATTGTTTTGGAGCTGAAGGTTTAACCAGGGGGGTTAAGCATTCCCATTTGAAGCACTAGTCTGCTCAGGGGGAGAAGACCCTGGGGTGGGTCAGAGGGACCCTCATCTGTTCAGGGGAAACGGACAGTGTGCGTTTGTTCGAACTTGGTCCTGGATGTCTGACCGGGTGGGGAGGTGTCAGACATCCCCTTTTGAAGCACTAAGGCTTGGCCGGGGGGGGCACTCTGAACGATTTGGCACACTGGTGGTGGTTGGTCAGTGGGATCAACACACGCCTGGTTCGGTCAATCTTACAACCAATCTTACAATTTGGTGCAACCGGGCACTCTGGTGTCTGGCCAGTGGAGTCAGGCACCTGGCGGGTCAGGGGGACCCACTATCTCTAACACCCGTGACTACTATCCTGCTGCAGGATGCAGCACATGCCCCATTGGGACAGCTTCATAATAGCTGGAAAGTTGGTTAGGATTGTGCTCTCAGTTGTGGACCCAGCCAATGGGCCGCCCAAGGACAGAAGAGGTCTGCCCCCCTGCTGTTTTTCCGCCCCCTTGTGCTGCTCCACTCCACCCCCACGCCATGCCAGTCTCCATTTCAGAGCTGTACGATGGCAGGGGAGGATGGGCGGGCCAAAACCACTCACCTCTCCGAGAGGTGAGCAGCCTTGTCACTGCCATCCTCCTGCCCCAGCAGAGCTGTACCCAGCGCCTTTGCCCAAGCCTGCAAATTGGTAGGACTGCAGTCGACCAGTATGAGCCTCAGAAGATTTCTGCTCACTTTGCAAAATATGTTCTTTTCTAGATGTTTTTAAATACTGACCTCATTTTCTATCTGTCTAATGTATGAGCTATAATGATTCTGAAGAGAAATGCTGTATAGTGTACCAAACAATATGTTTGCCATAGTGTCCACCAGGGAGAAGCAATGAAAAAGAACACAAAAGAGATGAGATCAGGTTTCCTTTAAAAAAAAAAAAAGAAATGGAAACTTTGCTGAGGGTCATCTTCTAGTTCAATCCCCGAGATGCTCATTCTGTAACTCTGCAGTCCCTAACAGATGCATAACCAGCCTATTCTTCTAAACAAACAAAATAATACCCCCAGGGTTTGCAGTCCTGCAACCTTTTTCAGGGAAATTCTTCTATTGCCCAATGATTTGACTTCTTAGGACATTTTTTTTTTCTAATAATCAACCTATATTTCCTTAGCTCTACAATTCCAGCGGGAGGACAACCGTCTTTATAAAATATGGACTGAAGATGTTTCATTGTTTCAAAACAATCAGTAATCAAAGCTTTTTTGCATTACATATTATGCATGGTTTTAGAACACCCAAGATCAGTCAAAAATCTCAGTCCCCCAAGTATGGAACTGTCCCTTTCTTGTATTACAAATTGAAAAGTGAATGATGATGTGACGAGCTACTTTGCCTTTCCTAAAGCCACAAATTTCCATACATGGGCAACATTTCTCTAAGATGTTGTCCACAAAAAATGGGACATATGTCCCTTTGATATTGGTTGAGATTTTGTCGTAACAGAGAACCCAGACTGCCTTATTCCATTCATCTCCAACAGAAGCAGTGTGGAGCAGGGAACTTGAATGCCACATAATGGCATAGTACATGATGGAAAAGGACTACAGAGGTGAATCTGCTTGCCCTCATGAGAAGAACCCTCAGGCCAAAGGCCCATCTAGTCCAGTTTCCTGTGTCTTATGGTGGCCCACCAGATGCCTCAGAGAGTACACAAGACAACAAGATGCCTGCATCTCATTGCCACTCCCCTGCAACTGGCACCCTGAGGTAGCCTATTGACCCTTGCACACATACACCCCAATGAAGACACCAGACTGCAGCTTGGGTTTAATTTGGGCTACTTTATTCAACACAAATGACCAATTTTTAAAACATGAAACCTACTGAACACACCGTCCCTCCCTCACCTGTCTGGGGTAGGCAAAAAAACAACCTGTCATCCATGGCCAATTTGGATTGGGCAAAAATGTGCCCTTGCGCCATGCCTTTGCGCCAGGGAGGCGCCAGTCTCCCTTGATATTGTGCTGGATAGAGCGCAGGCCCGCTGGCCAGCCTGTTCAAGTGCAGTATAGGATTGCACCCTGAATCATGATTGGCACAGACATTTCTATGCAACATGGGCCTCTTGGCAGGGCGGTTCTATGTAATTCATGTTCTGCTTTTAGGTGGAAGCTTATCTGTTTCCGCATGGAAGACCTTCCGGATTTACATGCTTTTCAAGATACTGATTGTGCTATGAGCACGTCCTATATAAAATAGCTGCTTCCTGCTAAGTTACAAATTTTAGAACCCCATTGTACCTACTGTACGTTCTCCGAGAGCACCACCATGTTTTGTACCCCTCCTTCATATGAGGGTCTCAGCTCTCTAATAAACACTATTGTCCTTATGGTCCCAGGTTTATAGGCAGGTTTCAGAGCATCCTCTGCTAACTCCCCTCCACAGTCCCCCTCCTACCTGGAGTGGGTTCTGAGAGTGCCACCACCATCAAGGTTATGGGCAAGTGGTGATCTCATGGATGGGTCCTGAGTGGCTGCCAATCCCTACACTGGCTCTATTTGTGGTCTTCTCACTTCTGTTTGTGCCTCTGTATGACTGTTTCCACTATGCTTGAACCCTGGAATGATGGAATTGGCATCTTCTACCTGTATATATTTCCCAACAAGTGCAGCTCCCACATTGCTAGATCCAGGACTGCTCGGTCGTGACTGTTCCGCTAATGGGCGCAGGTCTGAATATGACACAATGAGGAGGAATGATTACAGCCACATTGCCTCTTCTAGATCTGAATCCGTTTCTCGTCCAAAATATGTACGTCGGCAGGCCTGCATACAATAGCTCTGGCTATTCTTGGAGCCTGAATGAAGTCACCTGAAAGACGGCTTATAAGTGCTCTAAAACATGTGATCTCTGATCTAGTTCCACCAATGTCTTTATTATCCTATATTATCAAAATTTAATAGTCCACATAATAACCTTGTGTTTCAGATCTTATGCCAAACATATCTGATTTTCTTTCCCAGCATTTCAGGTGCTCTAGGGAGTAATCCCAGTCCATCTCAGCACGGCTATTTTGGAATATGTCCATATTCATATGAACATGAACGAGGTCTGCACATACGGTAAAGCTGTGGTGGGGGGAGGAATATGAGAGCAATGGGAGATGGGACAGAGGTAAGGAAAAGTGCAGAAAGGGCGGGGAGGAGACTTGCTGAAGAAATGCTGAAATGGATAACTCTCCCAGTGTAGCATCTTGAGGAACACACGGGCTACCTTTTGCTGTAATTTCAAGCCAGCCTTTTGAGGAAGGACCACACTAAAAGGCACATTTGGTATGCAAAAGTCACCAGGTTCAATCCCTGGCATTTCAAGGTTTGCTGGGAAGGGCCCTGGCTAAAACCCTGGAGAGGCATTTCCACACAGTATACACAGTAGGGGGACCAATGCCCTGACTCAGGAGAAAGCAGCATTATATGTTCGTATATAAAAAAGAGTCCTCCTAGAATGCCTCAGTCACATGGTATCTTCTTGATTGCCACTCTGGCCTATACTACTCATCTCCTCCATACCTCTTCTTCCACTCTATTCCTCTCTTCCTTTTTGAAAGCAGGAAGCAGGAAGGAGGGAGGAGGAGAAGCAGAAGCCACAGTGGCTTGGCAGTACTTAGCTTAGCAAGGCACAGGGGGAGCTCAATGCCTTATCTCATTGCCTCAGAGGTCTTGAGGGGACCATGGAACTCACTCATGACACAGTGTTTCTCAAACTGTGGGTCAGGACCCACTTGGTGGGAACTGGGAGCAGTCATCTTAGAAGCTGCAGAACTTACTCATGCTATATTCCTTGTCTGAGGGTGCAATCCTAACCTGGAGTTAAGCCGGCACAAGTTAAGCCAGCAAAGTTTGGCCAGCACAAGGGCCACTGTAAAGCACATTTAGACCACTCTTGGAGTCAGGGGGGATGGGGCACATCTGTGTGCTAGCCTCTCTGACTCTGAGAGTGGTCCAAACAAAGTTTACGGTGGCCCTTGTACCAGCCAAACTTTGCTGGCCTAACTGTGCCAGCCTAACTTCAGGGTAGGATTGCACTCTGAGTGTAGCAGTTTGAGTGTATAAGTGAGGGTTGTTGTTTTTTTAAAAAAATTTTTAGTTACGTGCTTTTACATAATACTATGTCCTAATCTTGTTTTCTGTCTGCTTTCTGAAACCATGCTTCATGGTTGTGCAATTGCTGCCATCCAAGATTGCCAGTTTGCATTCTAGGAGTGTCATTTTATGATGTCACAATGACAGCACTTCCTGCTTGATGTCACTTCCAGCTATGACATCATTTCTAGGTTAATGACTTCACTTCTGGTGGATCCCAATATGAGTGTCATTCTAAAAAATGGATCCTAAAATGTTTGAGAACCACCGCACTACACAATTATGTGACAAAACGGGACTTGCACTCAGGTCAGTAGCAGAACATATATGAAAGGCTTTCAAGTAAAAAAAAAATTGGGCGACGTGCAAATTTCCTTACCGGTTAATACAATCTTTAATTCTGTTCCTCAAAGACACTGTACATGCAACTTCTTATGTGAAGCCAATGAAGGATAATGTAGTTCTGAATCACTAGCAAGGGACACAGAAAACCCTGATATTGCTAATTTTCCAAGCTGGTTTGGAACTCAGTTCACTGCAGGAGTAATCAGAAGCACAAATGACTCATTTTTCTGCTTCTCAGCTTCTGCTGTTATGTTCAATGTGGGACTCACAGATTTCATCGCCACTGAGATCCATGGGCTCCTTCCAACGATCGAGATTGTCAGACACCTCTCCCACTATAAAACTAAACCAGCCATTGCTGATTTGCATGTGTTAATTCATGTTCATATCCACATTCAGTAATGCCTGTGGAGTTGGATTGAAGCTGAGCTTAGGGGAAAAACTATTAAGACTCTCGGGAATGGGAGGGGGGAAGGAAAACAGGCCAATTCCAAATGAAATCCTCTCCATCCTTACAAAGTTGTTTCCATTTCTTTCACACATTGTCATTTTTCCTGTGATTTTTTTTATTACAGTAATAATTGCATTGTTGCTAGCAAGCCATGAACAACAGTGCAATCTAAAAGTAGCTTTTTCATAGAGAGGAAAACCAGTCTTTGCAGGATTAAGAAGCTGCAGACTTTCCTTTGAATTGTCAGTATGCTCTCAGAATGCGTGTACTCAGCAGAAACGGAGCCACAAAAAAGGCTTCAGCTGTATATCCTTCCTTCGTATCATCCTGCAGCCGAGCAGCTGAATCTACATCTGCCTCAAAATTCATAGATCGGCAGAGTTTGCTGACCAATACTGTATTCAATGCAACCTAAGCATCTGAGTGTATGTTCTTTCCAAACATCCACCTGAACGTTAAACAGACAATCCAAATCAAATACGAAGCCCCATTCATTTCCTCTGGGCAGAATTAAAGGCCTACTTAACACTGAGATTGAGGGGATGTCAGTTTGGATAGATTTGTGCCCTAAGAAGTTTTGTAGAGTGTGTTTTATAGGTGCACAATCCAGGGATGGGAACTCGAGTCCCACTACTCAAACTCGAGTCGCAACTTGAGTTGAGTGAGCAACTCAAGTTACACGTTTCAAGAATTCAGGTGTGACTCGAGACTCAAAGTAGTGAATCTAAAATGAGTCATGACCCAAACTTAACTCAAGTACTGTCTCTCTTTAGAGTGTGTGTGTGTGTGTGTGTGTGTGTGTGTGTGTGTGTTTCTTTACTTATTTTTTACCCCTGTCACTTCCATGTCGCTCTGAAAGACCTAGTGGGTGATCCAGAAATGGTCCTTCAGACTGACAGCAGCAACAGGTGTGATGGGAGGAGGGTAGGTGCTTCTAGGTAGTGGTGCTGGGGGTTGAGGGGAGGAGAAGGCTTAAGGTGTTTGCTCAAGGACAAGACTCGTTTCTCAAAATGATTTGGGACTCAAGTCAAAATGACTCAAAATTTTTGCGAGTCAAGTTGCGACGGGCACACACTATGACTCATGACTTGAGTCATGGTGTTAATGAATCATGACTCAACTCATTGACTCGAGCTTAGTGGCTTTGGCACATCCCTGGCACTGTCCATGTGGGGCACTTGAACAACACTTGAATAGTGGGATGTTCTTCCAACTAAACATGCTTAGGATCGCAATGTGAAATACACATGGTTTATGTAGGAATGAATACACTGCCGGCCACTAAACAGTCACACCAGGGTAAAGGACTTCAACAAATTTTCAGGGAAAGGCCTTTGACTAAGCATTTGGAAGATTGCAACCCATGTGTTCCCAGCGCACCCCTTTTTTCAAGATGCATTAAAATTGATTGCACGCTCATGTCAAAAACATACAAAAAATAAAGTACCTTCAATGTGTCAGCAAAAATGTGTCCAATGTTTGGGTCTGAGCTTGGGGAAATCGTATCTTCAGAATCTGTGAATCACATCATCATGATTTGTAGCCAACGCACGATGGACCAAGAGGGCCTGGTGCTCATTTCACCAACAAAGCAGCCACACTGAATCTATGAAAGAATGAATAATCTGCGCATTTTAAACTATGCCTCCTGCACAATTTCAGTTTTCAAAGCCGGACCCCTGTTGTTTTATTTGGTTTCCATGGCTTTATGTTTTATGACAGCGTGATTAACAATTCTGTTTCGCTACCATTGCAAACAACACATAAGATATTCCATATGGCGGATGCCAGCAGTACTACTGATTCCATCTATAGGCAAGAACCAAACACCTGTAACTGTAATGATAGATGGATTACAGCTCAGCATGCATTTACAGTAAGCGGTTAGCAAGCGACATAAATATCCAGTGATACAGCTGCTGCACAAACTGCATGAAACGTCTCAGCATTTGTCGGTACAAATGAAAGAAGCAAAAACGACATGCTTTTCTTTTAGGCTTTTGTGAGACTCTCATAATCCTCTGATGGTCTTGCAACATTAAAAAAATTGGCTAGCATGCTATTTGCTGGCCTCTGACTCAAAGACTGGTGCAAACATACTTTCCAGTGTCCCTTGTGCCAGTCAAACTTTGTTGGCCTAACTGCAAGCCCAACTCAGATTAAGACTGCACCCGGCATAAGGTACAGTCTGACTCCTTTGAGACTCTGATAAATTTATCATGGGAGGGGGGAGTGACCAAAAATACACCTATATTTGTTTGAAATGTAAAAGTGTACCTTCAGCCCTTCTCACCATCTGGCCCCTTGGCTCCTAAGCTTTCCAACATAGTGTACCTTACACATAAACTGAGCAAGAAAATAACCTAGAGATTAGAATGCTCTTTCATAGGTATTGGAGAGCTTAAACACTCATTAAGAAAACATTATGGCCTGGATGTTACAGTAGCTCCGAGTACAATAAATACAGGAAAATAAATGTCATCTTCTTGAAGCTTCCTGATGGCTAATACATATTAGTGTTTTTAGTTTTGAAAGAGGTTTCTCCTTGTGCTTTTATTTGGTCTCTTCAGAGTCCATCATCATGACGTTTTTACAATCAATAGTTGCTATGACACCACTCAGACTGTTGCAAATCCTGGAGTGGGGGAGTTCCTTTATGAGTGCAGCCTGTCAGTTTCAGGTCTGCTATGCTCAGCTCAGCTCTGAGAAGCAGCATACACACCGCCAGATACCACCAGCAGCAGCAGCATCACAATCACTGCTCATTAGCAACTAGAGGGATGAGGTGTCACTGCTTAGGGAGAAGCCACAGGATAAAGAAAAGGCAGTGCCATTGCGACATTTCTGGGAGCCCTGATGGAGTATTAGAGCGCAATCCTAACCTGGAGTTAGGCCGGCACAGTTAGGCCAGCAAAGTTTGGCCGGCACAAGGACCACTCTCAGAGTCAGGGAAGATGGCGCATGCCTGTGTGCTGGCCTCTCTGACTCCAAGAGGGGTCCAATCACACTTTACGGTGTCCCTTCTGCCAGCCAAACTTTGATTGCTCAACTGTGCTGGCCTAACTCCAGGTTAGGATTGCGCTCTGAGAGTGGTCCAAACATACTTTATCGTGTCCATTGTGCTCCACTAAATTTTGCTGGTCTAACTGTGCCAGCCTAACTCTGGGTTAGGATAGCACTTTCAGACTCTGTCACTTCTATGGGGTTTATGGGCAGACTGTTGAGGGATCTGGAATTGGCCTGATCTTGTGGGCCCTCAGCCAGTGCCTGACTTGACAAAACCTTAATGAAGAGAGGGTGAGCTGATCTGCAGTGCCCCACAATTTTTTTTTTTAAAAAGCTCATTCCTCAGTTGCCAAATGTGCTGGAAGCATGATATTCTTCCTGCTATTGCAAATTTGCGCTGCATGCAATGGGGAAGGACATTTCCGGTATTAACCTGGTATGTATCCAACTTCACTGGAGATGCACTCTATTAACCAGGTATGTATCCACCTTCAGTTAGTATAGGCCAACACTCCAGAGTGTGGGAAAGAGCTGAAACTACATGCCTATCTCCTTTGTGTTTGCAAAAGGTGTGAGGTCATAGCTGGGGTCAGGAATGCAAATCTAAGCAAGAAGGTTCCATTCAGCTAGGTTCCATTCAGCTAGTAATGCAATCAGGAGAAACCGACCTTTATCCTGATAGGATAATTAATTGTGCCAGAGGGGTATAAAAATAGCAGAAATCTCCAGACAGTTTCCCTTGGTATAAATGTGTTCACGTTTTACTTACGTATTTTTGATGACAGATGTAAAAATGTGTGTTTCAGTGCATTAGTAAAGTAGGATGTAAAGAAAGAGAATCAATGTTAGAACCAGGTGGATACATGCATTAATAAAGTAGGGTGTAAGGTGGATACATACTGGAGTAGGCAAGTGCGTCTCCAGCAAAGGTGGATACATACCGGGTTAATACAGACATTTCCTTTGTATGCTGAAAAATGTGACCCGCCTCTTCCTTCCTCACCGCTGCCGCAACCAAGCCATCACAGCAGCAGGGCGGCGGAGGGGAGGGTGCTGCTTCAATCCTGTTCTAATTGCTGCCCTTCCAGGGGAATGATCCAAACACAGTTGCTCTACCAATGCAATCTCCTTCTTCTCTACCCAGCAGCTTATTCAGACTGCAGGAAACACAGGGAGCAGACGAGGACTTCTTCTCCCAAGGTGTGTTTCTAGAAGAAGTGGCTGGATGGGAAGAGTAGAAGCAAGTTGGAGCGTACATGTGCTAGTGTGCAAAAAGGGGGGGCAGGACTTTGGGACACTGTTCCAAAAGCTGCTTCACCGGGGGCCAGGCCTGAGGCCCGTCACATCCAGTTTCTCGTCTTGCATTGTAAGTTGTATTGCTGAGTGCATTTCTTCATGGTGAGGCTGTATCGATTCCAATGCCCATCTGCTGTCTGTGAATCCTGTTTATGAGTTTGCAAGCTGAAGATGGCAATCTGCATCTGACTTCTTAAGAGGCAGCCTGTCACGCATCGTGCACAATGTGTGATCTCATGATTCCAGGCCTGGATACTGTAAAATCCACATTTTGGTTGGAAGACAAAGGCTGGTGTACTACTAAGCAGTAAGATTTGTAACTTTCCAGAGGTTTGCCAAGCAGCAAGCCTTGAATGTTACAAACCCTCCACAATCCACTTGATAGATCACTAAAGGAGGGGGTAGTAAACTATCCAACCAGAGTTTGCCGCTACATTTCACAGAAAACTGTCATCACATGCATGCTTTTAATGTGCAATTGATGTGCTTTAAATGCTGTACACTTTAAGGGCATATTTGTAAATATTGTGACTCCTTTAGCACATACGTGTGTGCATCATTACATGAAGTCCAAGTTTTCTCATTGGCTTTGTGTGTGTGTGTGTGTGTGTGTGTGTGTGTGTGAGAGAGAGAGAGAGAGAGAGAGAGAGAGAGAGAGAGAGAGTCTGATGTTTACACTATAACTAGGTAGCAAAAATTCTGCCCAGTTCACAGCCTACATTTCTTACAGCACATTCAGAAAGCCCAAAAGTCCTCTTAAGAAGTTCCTACTATTGGAGAAATCTGTCATTGTGAACCCTGAAACCATAAAGAATGAGAATATGTGGCTAGAAAGTATGACAGTGCTAGAGGCATAGCTTTTTCACAAGCTCCCACTGGCCACATGTTGGTTCTCAGTCTGCCGAGGACCTTATTTTTCAAGAGCTTGAGGTGTAGGGCTCTACTATCCACCTTTCTAAAATTCTTCATCGTTCCCATCGGCTCCTCAAAACAAACTAGCCCCCAGCCACTTGGAACCAACCAGAAACATTGGGATAGATTAGATTAGATTAGATAAAATTGTATTGGCCATACATGGAATTTCACCACACATGGAATTTTACTCCAGCCCAAAAACTCTCTCATATACCTTAAACTAATAAGTACTAATACAACAAAATATACCATCACGATAACAAGACCCCACTAACTTTAAAATTTACCCAAATCAGATCATCAACATACTCTCAATGCCACATATAATCAATACCACACAGTCAGCCAGTAACCCAATAGCAGGAGGAAAAAAACTGTTCTTGGCCCTGTTTGTTCTGATAGACAATGTCCTATAACGATGTCCAGAGGGAAGAAATTCAAACAGATTACGGGCATAGAATCCATAGAATCACATAGAATCCATAGAATCTAAGTAGGACCCCAAAGTAAGGAGGGCCTAAGATAATGCTCCATGGCAGGAATCATGTGACAAGGCTGCAACCTCCAAACGAGAGAGACCTGGAGAACCAATTGAATTACAAGATGTGATTCTGGCTGCCCGTTTCAAATGAAATGATGGTGATGATGACACTGATGATACTTCGATGGCAACTCAAAGAGGTGTTGACAGCCTCCGCAAAGAACAATATGTGAATATGGAAGAGGATTAACATTTTTGATCAAAGGCAGAATAGGAACTTCTTTTTGCTAGGAAACCTTTCCTAAGCTATTGGATTTCCAGGAGAAGCAGGTAATTATCTGACTTTGGAAGGGAGAAGGATAGAGTCATTTTTGCCAGGAGCTCAACCTGTGGTTCCAGCATGTCTGGCTCTTGCCTGGACTTATTCCCACTGGATATGAAAAGTTCCCTGCATTTTCCACCCCATCAGGTACTCTTGGTCTTTGTATTTAGCAGCTAATCTTGTCTTCTGTTGGAAACTAAGTTCAGTGCCAGCATATTGTTGAGAATGAGTCAGTGTGAAAATTTAACTTGTTGACAAATAAACACTGGGAAGGGATGAATATAGCAAAATGCAATGTGGGATTAGAATTCCTCTACATTGATGTTCTAGGCATTCATTTCCTTGCCATTTGCCAAAATGGGGCTTTTATAGTGAAACAAGTGTTTCCATTGAAACGCCACATTTCAAATTCTAATAAGATGCTGCATCTCACGTGGCGCAAAAGCTAAAGTCTTCTAGATTAGTATGAACACAGCTAGTGAAATGATCCATTTGATTTTGGTGTCAGTTCCAATTAATGAAAAGTACTTACTGCGTAAAAATGCAAGTAGATAAATAGGTACCACTTCGGTGGGAAGGTAATGGCGTTCCATGCGCTACAGCGTATAGTCATGCTGGCCACATGACCCAGGAAGCTTGTCCTTGGACAAACGCCGGCTCTACAGGCTTAGAAATGGAGATGAGCACTGCCCCCTACCGTCGGTCACAACTAGACCATTCGGTCATGGGGAACCCTTTACCTTTTACTTACTATGAACACTTTATACTGTAAGACAAAAAAAGGTGGAAATAGTGTCATTCTAATCCAATAAACTGCAGTTCATGGTTAAGTATTTAAACATTTTTTTGTCCTTTGATCCTTCAAACAGGATCTCACCTGCAGTAATATGGCAACCACATAGAAGACTATATCAGGATTCTATATTTAAAACTCTGTATAATTTTTAGTTAGACTTTATGGTGGTTATTTGGAGAACTATATTAAGCACATTGAGTCCATATGGCGTTGTGGTTTGATCTACCAAAGTTGCCCCATCAGCGAAGAGAAGTATTACAATCAATATGTTTATTACTCATATTTAATATTGTACGCTAAGCTGCATAAGATTACTGCTGCTGCCAGTGATTTAGAAATATGAAGTGCAAGAGTTATTTTGAGCTTATTGGAAGGTTTCAGTAGTTTCAAGGTACAAAAAAGTATTCACTTTTTTTGTTATCCTTAAAGCCCAATCCTATTTGAACACCATACTAGTGGTGCACTGATGCTGGCATGATAACCAGTGGAATGGGGAAGTAGGGGTGTGTGACACATGTCCCAAAGCGCAATCCTAACCTGAAGTTAGGCCAGCACACTTAGGCCAGCAAAGTTTGGGCCACACAAGGGCCACTGTAAAGCACGTTTGGACCACTCTCAAAATCAGGGACACTGGCACATGTCTTTGTGCTGGCCTCCGATGCCGCAATCCTAACCAACTTTCCAGCACTGACATAGCAATGCCATATGCTGCATCCTGCAGTTGGGTGGCAGCCACAGAGTTCTCAATGTAAGGGAATGTTTGTTCCTTTATTTTGGAGCTGCATTGCCCTTACCCCAGGGCTGGGAAGTTGGTTAGGATTGCACTCTGAGAGTTGTCCAAACATACTATACAATGGCCTTTGGGCCAGCCAAATTTTGCTGGCCTAACTGTGCCGGCCTAACTTCAGGTTAGGATTGCATCTCCAGTATTTTTCCTTGCATGCTCTCTCTCTCTCTCTCTCTCTCTCTCTCTCTCTCTGTGTGTGTGTGTGTGTGTGTGATCAGATAGTCTGCAGAAAATAAACATATTTTATCTCCTAAGTAAAAAATATAAGTACAAAATTTGTTTTACTTGCCCACCAGCTGCAAGGAGTAGCTATTGGGGGGTGGTCATTGTGTCTCCTAGGTTCTAAACCAGCCATTTTGCTGGTGTACACTCAAGGAGAATCAGGGGTCATACCAGTGAGGGGTTTTGAGTATAGGATCTGGGTGCAGGTAGCTGCTGCTAGATCCATTCCATCCCCAATGTGCCCTGTTCCATTCCATCCCCAACTTCCCACCTCTGCCCACAGACCACCCCCACTGACAACTCATTAATGCCAGCAGAGCCTCTCAGACTTGCTACCATACCTCTGGCCATTTGCAGTAGCGACCCAACTTTCACATCAACATATAGTGCCTTGAGCTGCCAAAATGCTAGTTACGACAGTGCAAGGGCTTGTTTGGATTGGGGCCTTTGAAATCCAACTTGGCAACACCAAAGGACAAAACACAACAGAGCTCTGTTTTTCCCGTCCTCTGCTTCCCAACGTGCAAAAGCTCATGCTTCAGGCTCCAAGCTCATGTTCTTTGATTAAATGAGTTCATGGGGATTTGAGAGGTTTGCCCAGCACTCCCACTGTTGTCTGGTTTGCGCCTATATATATGTACTGGGGATGGGGGGACATAGGCGTTTGTGCTTTTTCCCTATGGAAATCCTTCCACATATGGCCACAGCACTTCTGCAGGGAAAGATAGAGCTCAATTGGTCTAAGTAAGCTAGCTAAACCGTAGAAAAGGCAAAACCTTGAGTTTTAATGCTTCACTGCTTGTCCAGATATGGTTCTTGAATAACCCAGAATGTATCTTAGCAAGAAAAAAATCTGATTAATTGAGACAAAACAGATACAAATATTGAAGGTCCAAATACAGTATAATTGTGAATGTGCGTGTTTTTTTTTTAATAACACTCAGAAATGAGAAACTACATGAAAAGGCACATTTGCTACAATCACCCTCTACTGTTTCACAGTGCCATTTTTCTTCCTCTTAGAGATTTATTTTTACTCTTGACATGATCTCCAGAATAATTTTATCTGATGGAAGATAATGGTTGAATAATGAGACATCATGTCTGATCACGCTGCCAGTTGCTGCTATTGGCTTTCTGGGAGGGTCATATTTTAAATAAAAGCACAACTTCATTCTTTAGTATAGTCTGGCCACAGGCCTTTGTTTCAACTCAATTCTGCAGTATATCAAATAGTCACTTGGATATTACATGATGGACGTTCTTTGTTTAGATTTTGGTTCGACTCATAATGCCAAAGTGTGCATACAGTAAACCCTCAGTTTAATAAAACCTGATTGAACAAACTCCAGGAATAACAGACATTTTCTGCTTCATTAAACACTAATCATGTATATATTGTACGTACCAGCCTCCATTAACTTTAATGCATTCCAATTTAAGGGACTCACAACATTAATGGACACCTTTCCTCCCCCATTAGTCTGTTAAATTGAAGGTTCACTAATGGCCCAGTCCCGTCCAGGGCCTATGACAGCAGATGGCATGATCCGGCCAGCGGCGTTGCATGCTCATCAGATTTGCCTGGATGCTCCGCCAGCCCAAGTACCCCAGCAGTGGCAGCGGCTCAAGAGTGGGCTGTGGGCAGTGGATCTCAGAGGCAAAGGGGCACACTGGATTCTTATCCCAATTTTTCCATTTGGCCCATCCCTCCTCTTCTTGGGCTTGTGCCAGCAAAATAGCTGGCGAGGGTCCAGGGAGATCTATTTATCACCAAAAGTTCTACCTCAGGGTACATAGAGAAGCTTCTATGGTCCTCCCAGGATAGCACGAAGCGCACATTCCTTTAGTGCAGCTGCATGCTATAGTATGACAGAGGATAGGATTGAGCTCTGTATCTAGTTTTTAGGGACAATTACATGGTACAAACACAATAAGGGCCTAATCCTATCCCGGCTCCTGGTGCTGATGCAGCTGCAGTGCAGCCCCACATTAAGTAACCAAATGATCCCCTAACTTGTGGAGGCCTCCATGACTTCCCCTGCACCACAGAATGCAGCTCCCACCCCATTGGGACAGCTACACTAGGGCTGGAAAATGGGATAGGATTTGGTCCTGAGACTTTTCTGGCTGGCTGAGTCTAAAACATAATTTAAAAGGTTGCTCGAGTCTTCAAGCCACTGATTAAAACGCATTGTAGGATGTAGCCCCAACGTTTTCGCTTTCAACTGTGGAAAGCATCTTCAGGGGCTTACAATGAATTTTGTAGTTCTTTTTTGTAAAATTATTTGTAACCCCCCCTGTAACTCCTTGAGGATGTTTCCTACAGTTGAAAGAGGAACGTCGAAAAAGAATTACATCCTATAACGTGTGTTTAATTTGTGTTTTAAAGACTCGAGTAACATTTTTACATATGTTTTAGAATCACATGGTACCTGTCACGTCCCCAGGGCGAGCCCGGTCCTGGGGTGGCAGGCCTGAGGGGTTCCAAAGGGGTTCGTATCCCACAGGCTGCATTAGTACCTGTTGACGAGAGGAAGCAGGGAGCCCCAGGGAGGTCGAGCAGGATCGAGCAGGTAAAGTCAGCCTCAGCCCAGTCTCAGGGAAAGGGGGTTGCTTCACCCTTGGTCCTTTACCCTGGGATTAGGAGGCTGTTGCTTCACAACCTCCTGCTCTGCCTTCCCATACGCAACTGCCCCCATCACCGCCTGCTTGCTGCTTTTTATGGCTTGGTCCTGCCCCTGGGACTCCACCCCTTCCTCTCCTCCTGAGACAGGCCTAGCTGCCCAGAAGGGCACAAGCGTTTGCAGGATCACTCCTGGCCCTACTCTCCGTCCCCAGGGTTTTGGCCTGGCTCGCCCTGGCCGATCCTCCTCGTGCTTTCCCTGAGGGCCTTGCTTGGGCCCTGGTGGGAGGCTGGAGGCTGCTGCGTTCCTCGTCCATGGAGGCAACCCTCGGATCCAGGTAAGGCCGGGGTCCGGGGACGACAACGTCGGACAGTACCTTTCCCGCTTCCATACCATTGTTGTCCGTGCGGTGCTGAACTTTTAACATTTCACATTATTATTGGGGTGGGGTAGGGGAATAGTTATTTCACCCACAGAGGCCTGCAGATTTCTTGATTTCTCATGATTTGATTGCTCCACACTTGAAGGCTCACAGATGATTACATAAATTGGTTCCGCTGAGGAGTAGAACATACTGTAAAATCATACAGGGGCATGTAAAGAGGAAGGACTGTAGCTCTATAGTAGCCACCTCCTTCATGAGTAAGAAGGATCCAACCCTTCAATTCTAAGTCACAATGGGAAAAAAAAATCAATTCATGAACTCCTAGACAGCCACTGCCAGTCAATAGTGATAATATTGAACTAGGTGGGCCAATAATGTCTTCCAGGAGAAATCTTTATATGCCGCTTCATATGTTCATAATACATATGAATCCCCCCTATTTTTATGTGCAAATGAATACAAGCTGGTTGTAATCTTATGAAGGCATAATGGGGAAAAAGGATAGGACAATTTAGGGCAATGTTTCTTTCTGTCAGGATCCTGCTTATGTCGAAGAAATAGAGGCCCATATGTTCAGCTGGTATAAATTAGTGAAGACAGCTATACATTAATTGTTTTTTGGTTCAACCAGCTTTCCTCCCCACTCCCACCCCAATGTACTGCATGTTGGTATAATTGAAAAATAGTTGCAGTTTTTCACTGGGTGAATATTATATTCACAGAGGGATTATGCATGTCATCAAACTCGTGTCTTGCTTATTATATGCATTTACATGCCACTCCGCATCAGAAGTGCTTGCTGTGTTTATTTATGTAAGATAAGCTTCCTTCCATCTTTGCAGCAGGCCTGCTCGCAGATATTGATTTGATGGAATAACGCAGTGCAATGTCAGACTGGAATGAAGAAGAAAATCATTATTCAGCATTCTTCCTTCCAGCTCGTAGGGGCTTAACATTAAACGTTGTAAAGCTAAGGCTGAAATCCCATGTACACTCAGAGCTAACCTTCCATGGATAGGTCTGATGATATGGTAAATGAGACACATTGTTCCCATCTAGGATTGTTGTTAGAAAGAATACATCATTATGACAGAGGAAGACATTCTAAGAGGTTTTCCCTTGTCCTTCTTTTTAAGAGTGCAATCCTAAACTGGCGTTGTGCCGGCACAGTGCTCTTGTGCCGACAAGCGCTGTTGCTAACATGCCATAAGGCGCATCTGTGCCACAGAATCGGTTGCTGGACCGGCACAAGCGGTAGCGCTGATGCATGAGCACCACCACAACCGTCAGCAGCACTAGTTGAGCACCGGTGTCGCTTTGGCCAGCACAGGACTGCGCCAAGGGTGTGCCAGAGGTGTAATAGGGCGGTGCTGTGTGTGGCGACGGGGCAGAGACAGGACGCAGCCGTTGGGCCATATCCTAACCCCCATCCCCGGGCAGGGTGGCCTTGATTTGGGCCACTTTTGGCCACATGGACCTGCGCTTGGAAACCTGCATGGAAATCTGGAAATCTGCAGGCGCAGATCCAAGCAACCCCATAGGGCTGGCTAGGGCTTACCTCGGGGCAAGGGGAAAACATCCCCTTGCCTTATGCTGAGCCATTTTGCCCCAATAGGATGCAGCCCAGCTCCGCCGGCATGGCTATTCCAGCGCAGTTTAGGATTGGGCTGCCCAATATCCCATGATGCATTCCTCATTGGTAACACTGGTGTTTTCTAGGCACTTCATTAGTCTTTGCCCCTTCCCAAAATGGCATCATTGCACTCACAGATAAAAAGGACACCAAACATTAACAGCCCAATCCTATCCCCTGCTGCTGCAAATGATTTGGTGCCCCCAGTTCAGCCTCTGCCAAATCCTACATGCCAGCAGGGGACTAGGCCAGAGGGAGAGGTAAAGAAAGAAGACTTTTTCTTATCCCCTCCACTGTTGCCTGGGCTCCTACACAAGCTCTTTTGCTGGTCTAAATCTAGAGGGTCAAAGGGACATGGCAGGCCCAGATCAGGAGCACCGGATCTGGCAAATATGGCTGTCACTGAAATCCACCCCATCCAGCCCCGATTCAACCCTGGCCCAACCTGAACCCCCACTGCTAATTCCCCACTGGATTGGTGGCCAGTCTGCATGGCCCCACTAATACTGCATGGCCTCCCAGCCTTTTCATCTGTGGCTGTGCTCCACAGACAGGCAGCTACAGTAACAGATTGTAGGATACACTGGTGGACCTTGCAGTCTTCCATCATATCTTGTTGATAGGATTGGGTCTATAGACAACACAGAGACTAAATCCATGCCCATTGATGCAGCTTTGCCAATTTAGCATGTGCTGTATCCTCTGAGGAGGCAATATTGGAGGCCCCCTTGAGGTTTTTCTCTCTTAGCTTGGGCTAAGCCTCCACTTCCCCAATAGGTCTACTCGGATCTGCACCAAGCTCTTTTGCTAGGACAACTCCAAGTGGGGTTGCAGGATATGGATCAAGGCTAGAAAGGGGAAAGGATTATTGGTGGAGCAACTGCCACCTTAACTGCCCCCTTATTTCCCTTGACACACCCCATCCCCTTACTTACTCCTTCCCTGATCTGCCCATCGTTTGCCCATGGCCTGTCCCCACACCCCACACCTGCAGGCTCACCATTGCTCACCATTTCTAGTACATTGGTTGTGTGCAACAGTTTATCATTGTTTGCAATTCTGATAGGTTGCTGCCCCTTCCCTGGGCCATCCCACTCATGGGCCTGCCCTCCCCCCCGTCCTCTCCCCGCCTTGTTCCACTTTCCCTGCTTTCCTGTGCCCTCCCCCCCCCCGTGCCAGCCAAACTCAACCTGGCACAAGGGACATGTTAGGATTGTTAGGGGTCAGTTAGGAAGGCTCCCTGAGTCGTTGAATGCCTGAATGCTTCTCCACATAACAACCACCTCATCCCTCCCCCAGGCTAAAAAATGGTAAGAAAGACAGTGGGTATTTTTATGTAGGGAGATCCCTACAATGTGAGTTTTTCCCTATCTCCATTTGGAAGCAGTATAGTTCCAGAAGGTCTGCATGTGTGGGTTTTTTTTTTTTTTTTTTTTTGCATGTGTAAATTATCTCTAAGGGGCTGCGCTACTGAAAACCTTCTATCTGATTTAAGAACAGCAGCTGAGCATGAATTATCTGAACCATTTGTATGCATTTAGACTTGCAGGAAGTTCCCCCCTTCTTTCCAAAGATCTCTTAAAAGCAAATAGTAATAACAGCTTTATAGAAGAAGGGTTTCATACAAAGCGATTAAGATATTTTATATTGCCATGGGTTAAGGCTGGATATAGCCATAGATCTCCACAGGCATCCAAAATAAATAAATGGTTTATACATCATAACAGGATGCCTGTTCTTAACTCTATGGTATTACAGTATATCATTGGCTCAATCCAATTGGCAGTGTGGGAACATGTCGCACTTTTTTTTTTTTACTCCCCTGATGCATCAGCCATTTCCACACTCTAAAAGGCACTGCCAGACCAAGAAGCCAAGTGTTAATGTAACCCTCAGGTCAGCTTGTATTTAGCCTCTTGACCCTCCTCTTGTGTTATGCCTGATCTATGGAAGATGTGTGAGTCTGCCATTACTATGAGCCAGAGATCTTGACTTCCTCTAGTTTCACTATTTTCAAAGTGTGCTCTTGGCTTGCTTACAAAGGCAGCAGCTACTGCTAAGGAAAAACACAAGCTACGGTCTGAATCCTCTCCCAATCAGTTGTGATCTTATTCAAATCAGGTGATAAGAGTGCCAAAACCTATTTCCTATGCAGGCAATGGCTGTAGTGGTGCAATGTGGAATGCTGCCTAAAGCTGACTCAGGTACCCTTGCAATTTTTTTTAAGGCAGCTGCTTATTGTTCTCCTTATGCAATTCTCCAATTGCAGAAGTGACTTTGATTTAAAGGCACTGCATCAGGAGAGCAGCTTAATTGTTCACATGGCTGCTGTAAATCAAACTGGAAGTCCTCCGTGCTTGAAAAAACTGTTCCTGGAGGGGGGTGATCCACTTTTTGCTCAGTCAAAGGCAGAAAGCAGTGCAGGTTTGCATGGGTGGCAGACTAGAAGGAGGTAGTAGCAGTGGCAGACTTGGGGTGATGGGCACTCTGAATGCACCACCTTCTTGCCCCATTTATTCTGCCGCTGATGTAACCTGCATCAGCTCACCTAATGGATGGGCTTCCCTTGGACAATTGGATGGATTGTACCAACTGTATGTGGGAGAGGAGGCCAGTATTTACAGTTCCGCCCCATGCAAGGGACCTATTCTTCCTTCTTCCCTTCCTATTCTTTCTTCTCCTAGACCTGAAATCTTAGATGTGAGACTTTCAGCTTAAAATGTGGGTTAAATTGTATTATGTCACATTAACTAAATTCAATGAAGATGCCTCCAGAGACTCGGTTTCCCTAACTATCCAAGAGTAGTGAGCATCAAAAAAACAGATGGTTTTTAACCTTTTACACTTACCATAATTTCAGTTGAAACTACTCTAGTGCTGATTATGAGATGAGTGATATCTTGGTCTTTAGTGTCTTGGTCTAATGATTTTGGGAATTGTTGCTTGCAAAATAAGCTCTCTAGATGTATAGTCTGCATAGCTGAAAATAGAAATACAAGATATGGACTGACACATGAAGGACTTCAAACATACTGATTGATAGCCTGTAAAAAGTCTTATCTGTCAGTTGCATGCATGTTTAACTACTGCTGACTGTATTCATAATGTATATGCACCTACACAGTATGTTGAACTGTTTCAAACCTTCGTCACATATATGCAAAACACAAAACAATTTAAGATTCCAAGCAGTTTTTTTTTTAACAGAACAGACTCACAGATTAGAGGAAACATATAAGACATTTGGGAAATACAACAAACTTTATGATCATGATATATCTGTAAAATACTGGCACATCTACTTCCCAGTGTGTTAATTGTTTAACATTTCCACTCTAGCACTTTCTGGTTTGCTTTCATGAATATATTGCTACAATCATTAAAAAAAAACTTCTCAATTATCATCTTTGGACTCTTAACATATAATGATATAATGATATTCTAACAATATTAGAACATATGTGGGAAGTGCATGCTTCCATGCTGGATCTACCACCAGTACTACGATCATGGCCCCCATCCTTGTGAATCAACCAGAGCACAGACTGGCTGGCTTGCCCATTTGCACTAGTACTGAGATCCTTATGCATGACTTTATGGAATATTTTACTCGGGAGTGCTGCTGCTGCCCACGGCCGCCATTGCTCATATAGTCCCATGCATACCCCTCCTATGGAGGTTGGGTGGGCAAACAAGAAGGTGTGTTTCCATCCTTCTCTGGATCACTGCTTGTGGCCTTCTTGGTCCGCACTTCTTCTGTTTGACATGAACAGGCCCAGGAGATGTGGGGAACCCAGCATTCCTAACATGTTCTCATTTCAAAGAGAAGTGGGGTGGGGAGGCTGCATGTTTCATTCTTCACAAGTGCCAGGAAGAGGCAAGTGATCTCCAAATAGACTTCCTCTGCCCACTTGGGTTTCAGCACTGGAGGGAGTAGAAGGAGGTAGGCTGCCACTGCTGCAACCGTCTTCCAACTTTTTCCCAGGGCGCGAAGGCATGGAGTGGTGGGCTGGAGAAGGAGGTGAAAAGGTAGGCACGAGGCCCATCTGTTCACTGTTGCTCTAAAGGCTCCACACAAACTCTTCATGTGGCCTCCCCTGGTTTTGCTCCAGCAAGAGCCCATCAGAACAAATATTTGGCCACTCATGAAGAAGTATATCAAGATTTCCCATAGAACTAACTTAGATGTTTCAGAGACCACCATTTCATCATCATCGTCATCATCGTCGTCATCATTGTCATTGTCATTGTGGTATAATTACAAAAATTACAATATCGGTGTTATTTATATCTTAATGCCAATTTTTTTATCATTAAAAATTATGTATATACTCATGTATACATAATGTGGCTCTCTGGCGCATGCAATTCATGCTATGGCTTCAGTGTGGTCCACTTCACCAAATGAGCTGCTTACCCCAACATAGAGCATACAGCTTACATAGAATAGATCACATATAGCATTCAGAAGCCACAAAAAGTGAAAAGGATATTTCAGCTCCCCATTAAAGCAGCCTCATGTTTTGTGTTTGATTGTAAAATTCTATTAAAGCCGTGTGGCTTGCTTTCTGCTAAGCATGCTACTTACATGTGCCAAGAATTTTGCTAGCCCCGTCGGTCTTGCTGGTAAATGGCTAGAATCCAGGTTCATGCGGTAAGACGAAATTTGAAGGAAAAAAAAAAAGTTTAACCAGCTAGAGAAGTTGATGGACCGTAACAGAGTTACCCAGTTGGTTAATGATGATGTTAAAAGTCAGTCATTTCAAATACATTTATAGGCATGGCCATTTTTTTCCTATGAACTTCCATTCTTCCTTCACAGCAATTATAAACACCCTGTGTATATATTTATAAAGGACTGTTGGACAATTGTGATGGTTGACATTATTCAGCCTCTGGGCCTTGTGTGACATAATGAACCAGATGCATTCAATAATTTCCTGGACTTTCACAAGCTGTCATGTTGCTTCAGCCAGAAGAGTGCTACAGGAGGGAAACAGATTTGCACGCTGGAGCTCAACATCAGAACGGCGTCATAGGTTCCAAACCAGGAAATGCTGCAGCTCGGTCTGGCATCTTAACAAACACTGCAGTGGTTTCCCAGGCTCTCGGAGGTCCTCCCCTTTCTCTTGCCCAGGGAACATCATGCAGAGATTGGGCCAATATTAGATTTCCCAAATACAGCTCCCCCTTTCCTGGCAGGCCTGGGGACAGAAAATAACGCATCACTGGTACAATCCAGAAGATCTGGGAACCAGATCAATAAAATCTGTCCCAGGCTGACTTGTAAATTGAACATGCAAAGTGGCCCTATTTTGGTGAGACTATTGGAACATCTAGGCCAATGCTGTTTAATGTCTCCTTGACTGGTGTTAGCTCTCCAACATTGTAGGCAGGGGTCTTTCTCCATCCAGTTACTTAGAGATCCCATTGGAGATGTTGAGAAGTGAAACTAGGATCTTCTATGACCATCATTTATTGTTACGGGACCACTGAGCTGCAGCTCCTCAAAGCGTATTGATTTGTGCACTACTTCTAACCAGCCAGAACATAGTTTCACTAGTTGGGCAAATAAAATAATATCCAGGGGGTAATTTTACCCACTCTTTGCTGAACAAGATTTCCAACTCTGCTTTGTTTTACCTTCCTAGCAGACTGTTTCATAACTTGCCATTGGCTTCTGCTTTGATTCTTCTAGATCAACGGTTCTCAAATGTTTTAGCACCAGAACCACCGTTTTAGAATGGCAATGTGTTTGGGACCCACCAGAAGTGATGTCATGGCAGGAGGTGCTGCCACTGTGACACCAGAATCTGCTGTTTTCTTGAGAAGGCAGTTGGGTTATATCTCAGCCATTTTCCAATAGCAAAGTGAATCAGAAATGGGGAAAAAGCCTATTTACAGCCTTGACACAAGCAAAGTCACCACATACCTTCCCTCTGTCCAGTGTCCCATCTTCCCACATGATGGCCACCCTAGGTGCTATGTGACCCCCCCTGAATTTGGCTTGCGACTCACCTAGTGGGTCCCATCCCACAGTGTGAGAAACACTCTTGCATCTCCAGTCCAGTTCAGTGGTATTCCTAGAGGGGGGAATGTTAAGTTTTGCAGGAGCCTGAACTCCCATGTAAAGTGGCCTCTTTTCCTCACCTGCAGAGCCATTCGTGGCTTAGAGAGCAAAAAGCTCCAAGCTGGCTCTCCAAGCTACGAATGGCCCTGAAGATGAGGGGAGGGGCCAATTTACACAGGAGCTCAGGCTTCTCCCAAACTTAGCATTTTGCCCCCTCCCCAGGAATGCCAATGGCCCAATTATCTGCTTCTCCACGGTATCTCTCCCCACTTCATCTTTGAACATAAACTGATCTTGAATTATGTTTGTTTGCCTTTTGGTTGAGGTTGTTTGTTGATTTCCTACTTCTGTCTGGTCATGCACACCTTTCAGATTTCTGGCACTATGACAATGATGGGCTTGTGTGCCTCCTGAGTACATTGAAATGCCTATGGGTTTTATGGAAAGCATTTCTACAAGTAAAGCACATGCATGGAGGAACAGCGTAAGATTGAAGTCTGCATAGGTTTCAGCAGCCTGTAAAGTGGATACCTCCACTCTATTATATAAAAATAAATGAAGCACAGAGAAACATATTTTGGATCACAGTCAACATTTTCTACAATTAACCTCAAGCAAATTCCCAAAGTGTATTAAAAATAAATCGTCCAACTTTACTAAATTCCATTCATCATTAGTGAAACTGGCAGCTGCTGATGGATCAGCTTTTCTTTCCATTGTTTTGCCTGCGCATGGGTTTAGCTAAAACAGGTATTAACTGTGTTGCCTGGTAGCTTTCCAGCTACAATTCCTGTAACTTATTGACAGCAGTTATTACATTAGCTTACTTGATATTTTTCAATTGTTTCCAATGAGAACTTGGCTCTGTATTTTAATATATGCTGCTCAGTGATTGAACTCTGCCTTGCTTTTCCAAAAGTTTTAATGGGTGCATAGGGAGCCAATTCCTTTCCTCCTCTTCCTCCTTCCTATTGTTGTTGTTGTTGTTGTCCAAGAGAGAGGCAAGAGAAGGTGAAGATGCTGTGCAATACAGTGCAATGCTGCCAAGATCCTCCCCCAAACCATCCTCAAACTACCCCCTCTGCTACCTTACCTGCTTTGGTGTGGCATCTTGGAGCCACTGGCTAGTAGATAAGGCCTCCAGCCATTTGTGCTGGTGGTCTGGCTGTGAAAGACAGCAGCATGCCATTTGCAATACTGTAAGAGGATTTAGAGCACAATCCTAACCTGAAGTTAGGCCAGCAAAGTCTGGCCAGCACCTATGGAGCTTGCCATAAAGGTGTGCACTGCATCCAGTGGTGGTGCTGGGGAATTGGACAAATGGCAGGAGGTAAGTGAAAACATTGTGCACTGTCTTCTTGGTAGGCTGCCTGATTGACAGTGGGTCTACCTGGACCCAGACCACCTATTTTGGTGGTGTATATTCAAAGAGAGAAAAGGTGCAGAGAAGTTTTTATAAGATCTGGCATCTGCCATTGCTACCAGATCTACTCTTCCTGCCACGTCCTTGTCCCTGATTTCTCCCCTGCCCTGCCCAGAAATGCCCTTGGTCCTCTTCTCTATGGCCCTCCCCATACACAGCCCCCCTGCCACTGTCTTACCAGCACTGGAGGCTCCAGGAGGTCTACTGATGCACAACCA
The DNA here is from genome assembly GCA_029204185.1 of Lerista edwardsae. Classification (NCBI taxonomy): domain Eukaryota; kingdom Metazoa; phylum Chordata; class Lepidosauria; order Squamata; family Scincidae; genus Lerista; species Lerista edwardsae. Next base: position 38,294,420 of record JAJKFI010000003.1, on the reverse strand, counting down.
GCACTGCTTGTCAGCAGCAACCTGGTTGCATGCTATAGAGCAGAGATTCTTAACTGGGGATAGCCATACCCCTTGGGGTATGGGACTCAAATGATGGTGGTATGATACTTGATACAGTATGTACTTGAAGCCTTACTGGTACCTAATAGAACAATGATGATGATGATGATGATGATGATGATGATGATGATGAAAGCCTGGCAAAGAGGGTATAGGGACATATTAAGCAATCTGTTGGGGCTTGTAATAGTAAAAATGAACCCCTGCTGTACAGCATCACATTTTGCAACACCGTAAGTTGTAATGCACTGAAGTAATGAGAGAGAACAAGAGTTTGGGTGAGAGTAGGATATTAACAAAAGACTATTTATGATACACCTACAAAGTAGCTGTCTTTGGGCACCTGATATACTGAATGCTGGTACTTCATGCACAGAAGCTCACAAGACCACTGTTTACATTCTGAGCCAAAGAAAAATGTGAAAGGGGACAAATGCCAGTCAATTTGAAACATAATTGAACTGGAAAAATCTTACAGCATAATCCTATGCATGTCTGCTCAGACGTAAGCCCCACTGAATTCGCATTTTCCTCCCAGGTAACTGTGTCTACGATTGCAGCCTTAAGCAGGTAATTATAAACTCCAGCCGCACTGCTAATTTTAACCACATTGACTGAACTCTGGTATAGAAATCGTATTCAGGAATTTTTCAGGGGGAGAGGGGGCAAAGCATACGTGGACAACAAGTCTCTTAAACTGACCCCAGATGGACCTTTCACAATGTGATATTTCTGCAGAAATGTGTGTTTGGAAAATGTGGCCCAGAGTAAACAAAGTAGACTACTCAGCAATGTGTAAAATTACACCTAATGCAGAAAGTGAGAATGCAATCTCGGGTTTGTCTAAATAAATACACGTAAATGTAAAAAGCGTGTACTTCCTCCCTCGCTCGCCTTGCTGCAGCTGAGTTAATGCTTTCCGACTGCCACTAGGTTTACATACTTCTCTGGAAATGTTCCACTTAATAATCCGCAGCGTATGGATTGAGAAGGGTTTGTTATTTTTGTGGCAAGTTGCAATGGCAGAGCAATTTGATCGTGGAATCGAAATGAGGCAAAAGCCCTTGCAGCAAGCACTGGATGTCAGCACTCGGAGACAAAGCCACACGGTCGAGAACAAGTAAGAAATAAAACTGATGCAACACATGATCATCTGGTGTTGGATTTTGTTCTTGTTTTGGTTTTACAGTAACCTACTTATTTTTATGTTGATACCCTTGGGCTGGTATGTGTTTTAATGAAACATCTTTTGCAAAGGTATCAAGACATTATCTGAACACCTAAACACATAAGGGCACAATCTTAACCCGGGGTTGGAATAGGCAGGCTGACACGCCTGTCCGGGGCCAGCTCCAGGAGCAGAGGCGTCCAATGCAGGGCATCCTTGCAGAGGGGCATCCTCCCTGCAGCCCCCCCCCCCCACTCACCAAGAAAAGCACCTGTGGTGCCGCATGTGGCACCTGGAAATAGTTGGGTGTTACATGATGACGTCATCGCCAACGGCTTCCAGGAGGCCTATTTTGGGCAGTTTGGAAGCAGAGGCAGGTGGGAGGGCCCAAGATAAAACGCACATGCCCCACTGACTTACAGCCCATTGAGATCCTGGCAGCAGCAGGAGGCAGGATGCTTGCTGTGCTGGTGCCCCCCCCCCCCAAAAGCACAGGGCCCAATGTGATGACATTGGTCACATTGGCTTAAGGCCAGCCCTGCACCTGCCCCATACCCAGCCTGGGGCTCAGAGCTGCTGCTGCGTTACCCAGGGGAAGGGGAAAATATTTCCCCAGGTGGCACACAGCAGCCCTAATGGGGCTACTTGAAGCTACACTGCCAAAATTGGTGGCACAACTTAGAGCAGTCAAATCAGAGCCACCTGAGCTGGGGATGGGGGTTAGGATCTGGTCCAAAGGCTGACTTCTGGATCCACCCCCTACTTGGGACAGGCCGCCCATGATCCGCTCATTCTGACCTTCCCACTACCCCATTATACCTCCCGCCACCCTCCTATAGTCCCTGTGCCGGCTTAAGAAGGCCGGCCTAACCTTCCGGCCTCCAAGCCTAGACAACAAGATCAGCACACATCTGTGCACTGGCCTATCTCTCCAAGGACTGGCATAAATGTGCTTTAGGGGACATTTCTGACTGCCAGAGGCTGGCACAATGTGCTGGCCTTTCAGCTGGTTGGGATTGCTTTGCCCATGTATTTAAAGAGAGCTTGTAGTTAACTCACTGACTGACTGTCTCACAGCCCAATCCTAACTAGTGCTAGTGCCAGCGGAATGCACATTCAACCAGCACAGGCTGCTACAAAGTACTTGTGGGCAGGAAGGCCAGAGTTTAGGTGTCACTGCCCAGAATGTCTCAGTGAGTGGGAGGGACTACTTACACTGCACGCTGAGACACACAGCCCCCGCTGTTGCTACACTACTGGTTAAAGGAACGACTAACATAAGGGACATTGAAAGAACAGGCAGGCAAGATAGTCTCAGAGCACAATCCTAACCTCGAGTTAGACTGTCACAGTTAGGCCAGCAAAGTTTGGCCAGCACAAGGGCCACGGTAAAGTACGTTTGGACCACTTTTAGAGTCAGAGAGACCAGCACACAGACATGCACCATCCTCTCTGACCCTGAGAGTGGTCTAAACCCACTTTACGGTGGCCCTGGTGTCAGCCAAACTTTGCTGGCCTAATTGGGATGGCCTAACTCCAGGATTTTGCTCCTGGGAAGTGGATAAAGGCCCATCTCTATCCAGCAGAATTCTGGATGACATCACTGTTAACATCTGGAATGCAGCTCTAACACCATCCCATCTACCCTGCCGCATGTTTTGAACACACAGCCATTTGGCAGCCTATTCCACAGGCAGAGAGGCTAAGGATCAAAAGTCAATCCTTGTGACTCCTCACATTGCTCGACCGTTAATCGAGCAATGCATGTTAATCTCAAGAGTACTTGGAGTTTGCACATTCATGTTTTTTATCAATAAATGTTCCGTACTGATGGTTCCAATTTAATTCTTTTATTGCCTTTTGTTAACTGAGACTAGAAAGACACACTACAGTGTGCAGGGTATTTCCTCATCCACCCCTTTTTCTGCATAGTATAATTTTTGGAGGATAAAACCCATTGTAAATGGAAAGCAAAGCCCCAGAGATTTGGTATAGAAAGGTGTTTAATGCTTAGAATTTCTTTAGTCATACAATACCAATCTCAAAGGATTCCGTTTTCTAAGGCCTTCCTTTAAACAATAAAATAGGAGTTTTAAAAATTGGCTGACAATTCCCAACTCCCAACAATATTCTAATATAAGGCATAAGACTGTATTAGATCATGAACAATATTAGGGGAGGGGGAATGATTCGTACTGTTTCCTGTTTAGAAGTGTTACTCATGACTCATGAATAAAAGCATTGAAATGAATGTTAAACTATCAAAAATGACAGAACGTTTAAGGAGGTTTTTTTGGTTACTTAATATCCACTAAAGACCAAATAAACGTTGGCTAGAATATATCCATTATCCTACTAGAAAATAAAACAAATGTCCATTACTTCTAAAATGAATATTTGCATTCCTGTTCATTGTTCTTTCAGATAACTTTCAGAACTACATCATGCTGGCTCATCAATTCTCTGATAACAATGTACATTATTGTTATGAAAAGGATTGTGCACACCAGGGGCAAAAGAACATGAGATTGTATTGAGCTTTGCAGCCTTCATTGGCGTCTGTGTTTACCAACATACATTTTCCATTCCCACACTGTTTTAGGTAAATGTACTCTTTTTTGGAATGAACTCTTTTAGACTTTTATCAATATGAAGTTAGGAAGAAAACAAGCTGTTGTGTAAGTATTTCAGTTAGATTGATATTTTAATGGAATTTAGGACACAGTCCTAACCAACCTTCCAGCACCAACATAGCTGTGCTAGTGGGGCACTTGCTGCATTCTGCAGTTGGGGGGCAGTCACGGAGACCTCCCCATGGTAAGGAAATGTTTTAACTTGGAGCTGCGTTGCCCTTACCCCAGTGCTGGAAAGTTGGTTAAGATTGCACCCTGAATCTGCAACGGAGTGATAATGTCCTGCAGACAATATGCTGGCTTTGCTTTCCCAATGACATGGAACTTTCAATAGTTTAAACTGAGGAGGTTGGGGTTCCTGCAAGAACTGTAATGATTATCTTCCCACGATACCAGTAAACTTCATTTTCTCATATTTGTAATATAACTAGAAGTGTTTTGGGTAAAATAGGATTATAGTTTGAGAGTACAATAAATTATTATAAATAATTCCCCACCCACATGGACTTCCTCACTCATTTCAACTGAGGAAGTCAACCTTGCATATTCTTTTACACACCAAGGATTGACTCCAGGTTGGCTGAAGCTTGGACCCTTCCTGGGGCAGCCCCATTGTACCACCCTGCCACAAATTAAAAAACCCCCACATAGCTCACACTTGTCAGGACTGGTCAAGGTTTGAGCCAGGCCTGGAATCTCTGTTCCCTCTGTGAACAGCTGATGGCAACAGGCCAAGCAAGTTAATGTGCCTGCGTTGCCAATAGAAAGCACAAATTCAGTACACCTGTGTTAAGGTGAGACATGCAGTTCTGCACGTCTTTCATGGAGCTGCTATCAGACTCCTGATAGGGCAGCATGAGCAGTAGATAAGTACTTAAGGAAGGACTGCGTCCCAGGTCCTGTGTGGGTCACAACGTGAGGAGGGGAAACGCTGTCCGTTTGAATACCTGATTATACTGCTGTGTACCAACTGCTGAATCCTGTTGTGCTGTCTTGAGATGAACAACCTCTGATTTATCTTGCTTGGAACCTAACTATAAGCTAATTACACAATACAAGCCTTTATCTTCAGTACGCAATGTGTGTTGTGTCTTCTTCGCCTCTGCAAGCAGAGCCGCCGTCCCTGCTGGGAGCCGCCTACGCTGCAATTGTTTACTGCTTCCAGACCCAGGCCTCTTTTGTTCCCAGGCAGAGCCCGGTAGTCTGGGGGTGCTACACTTACCAACTCTCAACAACACTCACCCTTGGTGCTGCCACCATCTATGCTATCCTCCCCCGCTACTGCCAGTGCCACCAGGTGAACAAGGACAGCACAGCAGGGACATGCTGTCAGGGGAGGCAGGGAAAGCTGAGCCTCGACTAACGTCCTGGGGACCTGAGTTCCTGGATGTGTCCAGAGATGTTCTCTGGTCATATCTGGGAGCTTTCCTGAAGGCCACAGAAGCTGTGCATGGTCTCTGCAGGCTTCAGAACCCCTGCAGAGGTGTTTCCCAAGGAGTTCTGGTTTTCACCAGAGGCATTTAGAGGTTCCAGAAGTGTTTCAGTACATCACTTCCAGGTCACTGGGCTTTGTTACATTCTGTGCCCCACCCATACAGAATGTCACGGCACATCCCTGGACCACAGTGGTCTATGCTAGATCACCGCTCTAGATCAGCCCCTCCTTTCTCCAGGAGAAGTGGCAGCCGGTAGATGCAGGGTGCAGCAAAAAAACAACCCTCCAACTTGCTGCTCAAAGCAAGCCTTTCAATTGTCATTTCTAGACTGGCCCTGATTAACTTCTTACTGATTGGATTAGCAGGGTAACTACACTAGGTTAGGACAGGACCTTCCACGAACTCAGTGATAATGGAACTGGACCTTTCGAAACAAATGTTTCTCATCCATTAATTGTTCTCAGAGAAGAATAGGACACAGACAGCTATTTGAAACTTGAATCTGCTGGTAATGAAGGGATCAGAAAAGGCAGCTGTTACTTATTTTCAAATGTGAATGAGTAAGGAAAAAGTAGGAAATCACGCGAGAGGTAATTGACTAAACTCAATTATTAGGATTATTATTCATATGAGTAACAGACTGTGAAGATCAGTTTTCTCCAAAGAATAAATTCCATGGATATGAAGAGAAAGCCATGAGAAGAAATTATAACTACTTGAAAATATGTTGTTTTCTTCCTTTTCGAGCCTGGCTCAGCACTAAATAGTCGATCCAATCTGACTTGGATATAAGAAGTGATGTGGCAGATGTATAACTGTAGAAGGCTAAGTGGTGGTGGGGGAGGGGAAGCAAGCAAACATTACGGAGAGAAGTTGGATATTTTATTGTGATGACCGAAAGCACCATGATAAATATCTGCAATTTACTAATGAAGAGCATAAGATAAAGTTTGTTGAGTTCCCCAGAAGAAACATCAAGAATCGTCTAGCCTTTCTTCAATTATCACTTCTGAAGTGCAGTTTGGATCTTTTTAACATATCTGGGGCCAAAATCTGTTAATACACTCACAAAATGCTTCAGGGACACATTCAAATACTAAGAGTTATATGACCGCATTAAATTATCCTAAAGAATGCAAGCGCTATTGAAACTCCTGAGGGCCCAAAGCATTAACGAGGTTACACTCAATTAGTGGGAGGAATGCTTCTCCACAATTTACCCCACAAATGTGGAAAGCACATATAAAAATGAATAACACTCTAGGCCTTGTTACACTTACCAGTTCACATGGAAGTAGCCAGTTTGTCAGTTCTGCTATGTTCACAAAGGAAAGCCATTCAAAGAAAGAGGAAAAAAGTAACCAATACAGAATTTTGGTATATATGTAAATTTATGGAAACTTGTATTAGAAAGTTGTTCTCAAACTATTTGGACCGGGACCCACTTTTTAGAATGGCGCACTGATTGGGACCCACTAGAAGTGATGTCATAGCCAGAAATAACATCATCAAGCAGGAAGTGCCGTCATTGTGACATAATCAAATGATACTCCTTGAATGCAAACTGGCATTCTTGGACTGCAGCAATTGCACAACCAGGAAACATCCCTGACAGAAAGCAAGATTAGGACAAAATATATACATCACTGAAATAAAAACAAATTTTTAAAAAAACAAAACCCACACTTGAAAACTCAAACTTTTAACACTCACAAAACAAATATAACAAAAGTAAAGTGTGAAGCTTCCAAGATGGTTGCTCCCAGCTTTCCACGACACACCAAGTGGGTTTGGAAAACACTGCATTATAATAAGCCCAAAAAGCTTTTCATTTTCATGGAAGGATGAAGAAAGGCTACACGGCCCGGTTCAGATGTAATGTTAATCCCTTGCAAGAGGAAGACAATGACCATTTCCACTTCCACAATTGCAGCTCTACATTTTGAACCAATCTGGGAAACGTCTGGACTTGTCTAGCAGACTTGTCAACTAAGGGCCCAATCCTGTCCAAGACTGAACCAGTCTGAGCCTAAAGAGATAATGGCTTGTTCTAAACTGTGGCCCAGTCCTATCTGGGTCTTGCACTGACAGAACTCATGTTCCGTCAGCACAAGTCCCTTTGTAATGGTGCAAATGCCAGTCTGCCATCATGTCCTTCTGGACATCTGCCACAAAGGGCAGTGTACATAGGAGTGGCTCCCATAGGCTTCACTATTTTCAATAATTTGGTAGCAGGGGCAGGAGGGGGAAGGCTAGAGGAATTTTGGGGTGGGGAGGGCAAGGGTGGATCAGAAAATGGAGATAGTGGTTCCTGTCATCAACCATAGGTTCCAGCATCCAATCCCCAATTTCTTGACTGGTCGTTTCCCTTTTCTTCAACATATGCCAGCTATACAGCTGGTGTAGGTCTGAGGAGACACATAGGCCATCAGGAGCCATTTGGAGAGGTAAGGGTAAAATATTTTTCCTTTATAGGACCATCTGATCCTTGGCATGGCTGGGTTATAGTAGGGGATAAGATTGGGCTCCTAGTGAGATTATGACTGAGCTAAGACTTGAACCTGAGACATCCAAGCTCAGGCTCTCAGCTACAATTCTCCCTGATTTTTAATGTCATCTCAACAAATTAAGGTTTTCAAAAACAGCAGAGGACCAAGAGGATAATAATCATCTAGCCACTACCCTGTCTAATAGAATGACATCAGAAACTTGAAGATTCACAAGTCCACATATAGACCATATTTGGAAAACTACTTATCATCCCATTTCCCTACCTTCATCAATATTCTTGACATTGCCTATGAAGTATACGATATAATATGAGAAAGTGCTTTTTGCCTCTGCATTATTTACCTTCTAATATTCATTATGATATGTCCAATAGCTAACGAACCATGTCACCAAATCTCATATGATTCATTCCTTCCATGGAGGGATGCTCTTCAGCAAATCCTACTTTGTGAGATTATTTATGATGCCAATAAATTATTGGTCCCAAGACAATCTCAAATCTTCCTTATAGCCAGGTGCTGGAAGTTTCTGAGTGTCCATAAGCCATAAGAGGGTCTTGGCATCTATTGAGCACCAATTCAATGGACGTTCCAGATGTTCCTGTCATTTGGAAGGCCATCTCGAAGTACTGAATGGGAAAACCACTTCCCAGAGACAAAGTAACAGCGTTAGAGCTCAATCCTAATCTGGAGTTAGGCCAGCAGAGTTTGGCCAGCGTAAGGGACATAGTTAAGTTTGTTTGGACCACTCTCAGAGTCAGGGAGGATGGTGCACATCTGTGTCCTGTGACTCAGTTTAATAGAGAAAGGGACTCATCCTGCAAACACCTGAAACATACAGACATTTCTATAGGATCTTGAAAGTTTACCTGGTAGAAAGACAGCATGTGCATTAAAAAAAAAGAAAGCTTAACTAAGACGTATAAGAACATAAGAAAAGCCTTGCTGGATCAGGCCAAGGCCCATCTAGTCCAGCTTCCTGTATCTCACAGTGGCCCACCAGATGCCCCAGGGAGCATGCAAGACAACTAGATACTTGTATCCCACTTCCACTCCCCTGCATCTGTCGTTCTAGAGTAGCCTATTACTCTTGGACCTCCCCCAAGTAAAACACCAGAATGAGGTTGGGGATTCACTTTATTAAACACAAATGTAAATCATGAAAACTACTGAACCCCCATCCCTCCCTTGTCAGTCTGGGGTAGGCAAAAAACAAACAACAACAAAAACCTGCCATCCATGGCCAATTTGGATGATAGAAAAAAATTCCTACCCGGAATGTTCAAAAATAATTTTAAATAACTATATTAATAAGCCCAATGCCCAGATCTGTTAAGTAGCCATGCAAGCACATCTTTTTGCAGGCATAGAATAGAAGAGGGAAAAAGCTAGACTGGTGCTGCTTGCAGTGCCGATCCTGTTGCTGTAGTGCTGACATGGGGCTACCGACTGGCACCCCCTCATCGGCACTACTGATGACACGTCGATGCTACCACATAGCTAGGATTGGGGCACGCTAGGATTGCACTGTAACTCTCACCACCGTCACAAAAGGAAGAACAGTACAACTGAACTGTAAACAGTTGTATTTGGCGAGATGTTTTTGTCCTATCCAGTGTATTTCCTCTCCTGAAGTCAATATTTTGTAAACGTGTGAAATCTGACAAGATGATGTGAAAAATAACAGATGTAATGAAGTTCTTGGGCAACACTTTTGGGGGTTTGGCTCCATGTTATTGTGAGGAATGCTAGTGATGGAGCATGCAGTTCACCCAAAAAGGTATTAAGAATGCAAATTGATCTGCATTTTGGGAATGATAAATGATAAAAATGATGAAAAGAATGATAAAAAGAGGGAAACAGTGTCCACAAATCATAGACATCTGAATGCAAAGTATGTAATCTGATTGTTATCTTGCGGACCTTTTTTGGATGCAACCTTAAAGGCTTGACAGAATGCAGATGTTGAATTAAAAATATATATTACATTTTGATACTCTCTATATTGTGCTTAACAGTGCTGCTCTGTTTGCCACAGACATCAGTACTCATACTTCCAAGCCCTAAACAATACTGTCTGTTCCTTCTGTTTATATCTTCCACATCTCGTCATTCCCCCCCCCCCCATCATGCTGTTGTTCTAAGTTTCAGCCAAATGTGATTGCAGACAATGACGGGCTTGCACTCAGTCCTCATATTCATAAAGAAAGCATCAGGAAGGGAAAAAAGTCATTTACAGATAATGGCTGTCACTCCTTTTATGATGCTTCTACAAGCAAAACTGAACCATATATTTTGGTTTAGAACCAGGCCCATGCAGTATAGATTCATATCATTAAGATATTCACACTACAGTTCATTGACAAAAAGTCCAAAAGAGCTCTTTCAAAAAGCAGGCAGGAGGTGTGGTCTGTTGGTTGATTAGTTGCCTGCCCAAAGAAAGCTAAGCCGGTTCGGCTGCAGTCTGAGTTGGATGGGAGACTCTGAGATGAATACAAGAAATCTGCTGATGAACCTCATGAATGCACCCTGTGAGAGAGTGCGGACTGTGTGGAATGTGGAGGAATCAGCTATAGTTGGATAGCATCTTGAGCACCAACTGCGGCTCCTGTGAAAGCTTGAAAGGACAGAGCACAGCCTGGATGATGGCCACACTGGGATGGCCACCATCTTGGGAATGGAAGGTTCTATGAGTTTCTCTCACAGAACAATATTGTAAAAAAAAAATGGTGGTTTTAGTGCCTTGAGTGCTGTATAAAAATATAGAGAGGCAGTATAAAAATATATAAATAAAAATGTATAAAAATAAATAACTCACCCTGGCAGATCCGAAGTCCACATCCCAAGGTAGACACCCCAAGGCCTCAACAGGCTCCTCAGAACCTGGCCAGCAACACTCAGAACTATGAGGCACATGTTCATTGAGGCACTTGTTGTTGCCAGGAAGATAAAGTAGTTTTCCTCTTATCCATCTTAACCAGTCACATCCCCAGACAGAGTGTAGCATGCAGCGGATGGTTTGCTGATGGTACTGCATCCTGTGTGCTATTGCCAGATAGGATTGGGCTGTAAGTGATTGGCCTAGATATCCATGGGAACAGATGGGTTAAAAGGTCTTTCAAGGCTGAGAGCTGATGGCTACTCAAAATTTAAGTCAAACGAAGCCTCTTCCCCTGCCCAAGTACCAACAGAACCGGAACAAAATTTGGAAATTTTTAATACAAGGTTTAAATGAAATTTAAAAAAAAGAAATATCTTGCAGATGCTCTGGGAAGCAGTTCCAAGCACAAATGGCAACCGGGGAGAAAGGACAGAAGAGTTGGGGCAATGAGAAGACCTTCAGGTAGTTGGGGACAGTGGAACTGGATGAGCAAACGTTATAGGTACCTTTTGCTATTACAAACTCTTCTCCTAGGTGAGGATGCATTAGAATAGCTATTTATAACCAGAGGCATTGTGCCCACGCGGCGAGGTGTTGCACCTTCCATGGGGGCGGCCAAGGGAGCTGGGGGCGCCGGGGAGGAAAGCGGCGTGGAGTTGGGCCCTCCCGCTGACCCTTGCCTCTGTTACACTCCAAAATGGAGTGATTCCGTAAGCAGAGGACATGGCAAGGCTGCGCGGAGGGCGCAATGACTTGTTTCATCACTGCCCCGCCCCAGGCATGGTCAGAGTCTGCTCTAGCTCTGTTTGCAACCACTGAGCCATGGCTCATTGGTGTGCTGTGAATGGTCTTCAGGTGTGCTGTGGGAATTGGGGGAAGGGTCAGCGGCGTCATGCAGCTGGAACGCTGGGCGGGAGGAATGGGTGAGCGGCAGCCTGCCCATTGCGTACCGCTCCGTTTCACCGTCTTCCCCGCCCCCGTGGCGGCGGGGAAGACAGCAAAACGGAGTGGTACGCAACGGGCAGGCTGCCGCTCACCCATTCCTCCCGCCCAGCATTCTGGCTGCATGATGCCGCTGGGAAGGATCATTTGTTAGTAGGGTCATTGGGGAGGTGAGCTCCCCACCAGCACTACAGTGTGCCTTATCAATTGCCAAAAAGCTGATGGTGTGTGCCATAACAATTTTAGCACCTTCCCAGTGTGCCATGAGATGAAAAAGGTTGAAGATCTCTGCATTAGGGACTAAACTTTCTAACAGGTAATCAGAAACATGGACCAAAAGTAATACAAGATGGCTTCATAAATCCTTGATAACATTTCCAAGGAATCCGCATAGGAGCTTTAAATCTTCTTCCCAAACTGTGCAATAGTATAGAATTGTTTTTTCCAAGGCTTGTTCCAAAAGGAAACCCTTTTCTAATAAGACTGGCCCAAAAGGCTTAGACACAGCCGGGTCTTCTTTCATATTTTCAGCAGAGTCGTTCGCTATAAACATATAAAGCTTTAATCATCCTTGCTGCTGGCAAGACATCTGTCAGAGGTTTTGGAAACCTGAGCATGAAAAACCTCATAATTACAGGGTATTTGTTAACTGAAAGTGAGAAATAAAAACCAGCACATTATTTGAGTAATAAATGGAACTTGGCTTGAACGAAAGTGGGAGCCAGGTCCTGTTGATGGTCTCTGTTGAGCATGACCATCATCAAATAAAGACCTACTATATTTGTCTTTGAACCTTTTTTCCAGAAGCATCAAATGTTCAAAACACTGTTAGGGTTTAGGGTAGAGGAAACTCAGTTTTGTTGTCCAATCATAAGATACAACACTGAATAACAGAAGCAAGGGCTGGGTGGCAGGTGAAATATAGTCCACCCATCAAGGTGGATTCTGGTTGGTCTGACGTCCACTGGAGAAGAAACAAGCCAGAATTATCCTAACAGCGTTGTGGTTGGGTCTGCAAATAGAAGGCCATTTCTGAAATCTTGCCTGTCCCTCTATATCTGTGAGAAAGAATGGAAGGAACAGGTATGTATCCAGATACAGTGGCGTAACCAGAGGTGTGCAAAACCATAAGTCTTTTATGGCTCCCAACTGACAGCGCAGTCCTAACCTGGAGTTAGGCCAGCACAGTTAGGCCAGCAAAGTTTGGCCAACACAAGGGCCACTGTAAAGTATGTTTGCACCACTCTCAGAGTCAGAGAGGCCAGCACACAGATGTGTGCCATCCTCCCTGACTCTGAGAGTGGTCCAGACGTGCTTTACGGTGGCCCTTGTGCTGGCCAAACTTTGCTGGCCTGTGCAGGCCTAACTCCAGGTTAGGATTGCTGGCTTAGTCATGTAAGCATCCCCTGCATACACGGCTTGGTTGAGAGCTGTCGAAGACTAAGAGCCCAATCCTACCCAACTTTCCAGTACCAATGCAGCTGCAGTGCAGCCCCAAGATAAGGGAACCAATGCCTCTGTGGACTGCTTCCCCATCACAGGATGCAGCACATTCCCCATGGACATGGCTGCATAAATTCTGGAAAGTTGAATAGGCTTGGGCCCTTGGATAGGATTGGCCAGATGTCAATGAGGTAAAGAGGACTCAGGCTGTCTTACAGGGTTGTCCTCGACATTTCCAAAAAAGTGAAATTCGAAATGAATTTTAAGGTTCCTCTCAAGAAGCATCTGCAAATTTTCAAGGGAAGCCAGTTGGGGTTCTGTAAGACCCCTGAAATTTCTCAGAGGAGTCCTGCACACCCCAATCAGCAGAAGCCCAGTATCCAAGCCGCATGACGAAGAAGCACTGTCTCAGCTAAGGCCATCACACCTAATTTGAAATCCTCAGCGTGATTTGAGTCTCACATTTCAGACACTGACAGGAACAAATTGGATTCAGGGAAGAACAAATTTATACATGGCTTTGAATATAAGTAATATGAGGAGAGTTTAGAAGAATGTGATTTGTTTAACCCAGAAAAAAAAAAGAGATTCTAAATAAGATTTGTGTCTTGGTCCCTCAAAGGCTGAACAGAGCTGTTTTCTCATACAACTGAAAGTGAAACTGAGCACTGCTCTCTCATGCCTGGTGCAGCCGAAGGGTTGAACTGTGCAAAATAAGACATGTGGGGTTGCTACCAAAAAGAGCGATCGCATTAGGGGTGGACACGTTGAGTGACCTTTAGGTTCATCCAAATAAAGATGCGGAGACTTGTTCTAAATATAACTTTGTATTTAGAACGTATTTACATAGAACAGCTTCATAGAAATCATACTCAGCTCTCTCTCTCTCTTCACACATCTAACTCCAAAGACAGCTCCTCACACACTAACACAGACTCACTGACATGCAGTCCAGTTACAGCCCGTACATAAATTGCAACATTTACCTGAACACATCACATGATCAGGTTCCCGCCTAAAAGCTCAGTTGCTAACCCATTTCAACTTGTAAATTTACACCAGTGTTCCAAATCACATCCCAACAGCGACCTTATCTAATTCTTCCCTCTGGAATAGTAGTAAAACGTACAGATCTCATGACATGATGGTACTTCCTCATCTTGTCCAGTACAGCCAATATTGTGGACGGGAGGAGTGGACTGCATCATGGGTCTGGATATGGCGCCAGAGCACAAGGTGCATTGCAATACCTGTCATGGAGGGGACAAAAGATTTGGACATGGAATAATGGCAGCGTTCTTACAAAATGTTTCAACCATAAGGGCAGACCTCACAAAGAATTGCCGTGTAGAGGTTACCTCATCATCATCATCATCAGTGAGAGCTCTGTTGGAGGAGCTGCTGTATCACACAGGCTGGTGAGGGATAGGATTGGCTGACTTGACAGGAAGTCCAATCCAAACTTGAGCAGGAGCAGGCAGGCAGGTGGGCCTGCGCTGCATCCTAACCAAGATAGGAGGGAACTGGAGCTTACCGCAGGGCAAGGGGACATTTGTGGCCATGGTGAACCTCAGGCAGCCTGATGGGTTGCTCGAACCTACGCTTGCAAAATAGCATGCACAAGTCTAAGCTGTCCACAGTGGCCTGGATCAGGGCCGCGTGGCCCAAGGGAGGGGATCTGGATCCAGCATCTGCTGGCTTCTGGCTCCTCCCCCTTCCTTAGGAGCTCTGCCCTCCCTCTGTTCCACTCCGCCCTCCCTCCCTCCTGCCTTCCTCCTTCCCCCCACCTAGAAAAGCCTCCCCCTCATGCTGGCTGAACTCATTTGTAACAGCAAAGGACTAACACAAGCAGCTTGCCCAGGGCGCCTTTGAGATGGCACCCAAAGTCAAATAAATGATCTAAGATCGGGAATGGAATAGAAAAATCTTGTAATCCATTTGAGAGGTTCTAATCCCTCTCCCACAGAGAGACCAATAAAACCCTTCTCTTTACAACCTTCATGCTGAAATCTTTATGGCCAACAGAATGAGCTTCTTAACACAGTTAGGCCATTCAGCACGTGTCACGAAAGATTCTTGGCAACTGGCTCACAAGACTTCCCAAAAACTGAGTCTGAGAGCACAATCCTAACCTGAAGTTAGGCCAGCTAGTTAGGCCAGCAAAGTTTGTCCAGCGCAAGGGCCACTGTAAAGTATGTTTGGACCACTCTAGCAGTCAGAGAGGCCAGCACACAGGTGTGCGCCATCCTCCCTGACTCCAAGTGTGGTCCAAACAAGCTTTATGGTGGCCTTTGTGCAGGCCAAGCTTTGCTGGCCTAACTGTGCTGGCCTAACTCTAGGTTAGGATTGCACCCTGAGGGTAAAATGTCCTTCTTTGGTCGAAGTGATTTAAGGTGGTAAGCAATGGATTTTTGAGGTTTTATACCTTTCATTGGTTCTCCATCCAAATCAACCTTTGGTAGGAGGAGGGTTATGAGAGGAGCGCAATGTAGTTCTATGAATGGAAACAATGTTTTCGATTGACTCTTTTTCCGGCATTGGCGTAGGTGGAACCAACTGGACATTCTCGCTGCTTTCACAAACCAGACAAAATGCTTTGCCACCTGCACATGTCTGAAAACAAATGAAGAACTTTCAAGTTTAATCATTTACTGGAAATTACTGCGCAGTCTTTTCCTACTGCCTTCAGCTCAGTTCTCTCGAGACCTATATCTTCAGAAACAACAGTATCCAAATTCCAATGGAGCCTGATCAAACAACAGAGGGAATGTCTTCTTGTTGCTTTATTATGTGTTTTCCCTTCATATAAAGCAAGTGCTAACACACAAGAGCGTGTTGCATGTCCTTAACTCAATTCATTTTCTTTCCATGATCAAACACAAGTGGGGAAACATGGGCACAGTAAACCATTCTGTTGTTTCACCAGAAGAACATGAATGAGAAAAAGTTACAGATACACCCCACACTACAAAAATGGCAGCCAGGGCAGCTCCATTGCTTTCAGTGAGACAAATCACATGCAGACAGTGTTTCTGCAAATACTTTCCACACTTACTCTGGAGTAGTGGTATTCCAGGTTTAGCAGCTTTTCCTTCAAACTGGAAACATAACAGACTTTTGGTTGCGCCAATGACGACTTTGGGAAAAAAAAGTTTTACTAATTTTTTTTTCTAAAATCCTTCCATCCAGCACCATTTTAAGTACCAAAGCACCTTAAGGGCCAAATCACATACAGAATTAAATGCATCTGCATGCAGTTATTGGATTAAGTCCTAAATCGAATTGGAGCCTTATACTGGTTCCATTCTAATCTGGGAACTTGGTCCTTAGCAGGCTAAGAAGGCAACTTCCATCAATGCATATGGCACAGTGGATGAGAGACCAGAGTAAATAAGCAAGGAGTCACATAAATTTATTCAACCTGTGGGCAGAGCCGGCTCAAGGAGTTTCAGGGCCCAATGAATAGCATTCCTGCAGGGCCTGCCACATTTCCCATGAGGCCCCCACTCACAAAGAAGAGTGCTTGTGGTGCCATGCACAATTGAAATAGTTGGTGGTGACATCATGACGTTCAGTTCCAACTGCTTCCAGGAGGCCCATTTGGGGCCATTCAGAGACAGGGGCAGGTGGGAGGGCCCAAGGTAAAGCTGATCTGCTCGCCCCACTGACTTACAGTCCATAGAGATCCCAGCTGCAACAGCATGCAATATGCCAGCTGTGTTGGTGCAGGGCTCCCAAAATGAGGGGCCCAATGTGACAACATTGGTCACATTGGCTTAAGGCCGGCCCTTCCTGTCGGTATTAACTAGGATCTGCCTGTTGAATTTGTGTCACTTGAATCTCTTGAGTTTCTTGCTCTTGGGAATCAGGTGGGCTTCCTGGTCCAATGAACTGATCCAAAGTCCAGTTCTTAGTTTACTGGTCAGCTGGGGAAGAAGAAGGGAAAACAATAAACAGCAAGCATAGTCACTGCATCTGAATGACTCAGTAGTCCCCACAGGATGCTGAGGCGTTCCAGGCGGCTCTGAGGTGAGAAGATGAACTCCAAAAGGTGGGAACATGCACAAAAGTTAGTGAGATTCACGGGAGGATAAACTTGCAGTTCATAGCCTTGATAGTTACTCATGTTTCACAGGATACAAAAGTAGAGAAATGTCCAATTTCATCACAGGTTTTCTGTCAAAAAGATCAAAGACAGAGGCCATGATCTACTTAACTCTTTTACACATATGCAAAGACAAAATGCGAACAGAAAGGGCTTCGTGTTTTTCAAAGCATCCTCTCCTCTGCTGCTCCAAACTCTCTCTCTCTCTCTCTCTCTCTCTCTCTCTCTCTCTCTCTCTCTCTGTGTGTGTGTGTGTGTGTGTGTGTGTGTGTGTGTGTGTGTGTGTGTGTGTGTTAACAGTACTATTAAATTCTGGGCAGGTTACAAGAGTACTGCTATTCAGGAAATGTTACAAAACAGTCCAGTCTTGAAGGAGCATTATGCTGCTACAACAGACTTTCTGATGGCGTCGCACATTTTTTGACTGTCGTGAAAGGAGACATGCTAGATTGTGCAGGCTGGTCACTGCCAGAAATGGCAAGTGGCCAGCTTCATACATCAGCAGATTCTGGACACATGCTGGCTCAGGTAGGATCCTGCAGGGGCAGGAGGGAGGTGAGGAGGGGTGGGCAGAATGTGAAGGCAATGGGGTGAAGGAGGATAGATGGGCCCAGGAAGGAGGCGGCATCAGTGGCAGGGGAGCTTTCTAAATCCTAATCTCCTTCACAGGGCCACACAGGCTTGTGCCAGTGAGTTGACCCATTGGACCAGCAAATACTCTTGGGCAGGGAGCAAATGTTCTCTTACCCCGAAGAGGACACAGGAGGCCAAAACTCCCATGAGGGATACAACAGGCAGCACAACAAGTGATTTTATTTTATTTGCAAATTTGTACCCCATTTTATCTCCCTAGTGAGCATTCAAAGCAGGCATTGAAAGGTAGGACTTAGCTGTCCCTTTACAGTTCTCTAGACCTGGATCAGCATGTGACACTTTTAAAGATGTGAAATGAGAAAAAGAGATAGAAAGACGTACAAAAAATGCCCTTTAAATTCTTGAACGGGTCAAGTGGGAGTTGAATTTGTCAGACAAAAGAAATGTTGTCTTGCAGTTGGGATGAATTTGGAAGGTAGAGAATGACCTTCCAGCTTATTTAGAAAAAAAGGAAAGATCTGAGCCATTTTCATTTGTGCCTACAATACTTGCTCAAGGAAAGAAAGTACTGTAATGTTGTGATTATATATGTTTTAAAAATGAAACTTGAGGATTATAATGAGAAGAAACATAAAATGCAATTTATGGGAATTTATGAGGCTCATCTCAAGTCCTATTCCTCTGTGAACCAGACCATGTCAACTTGTCCATTAGCCAGCATAAATAGGAAAATTGTTATAATTGTGCTTCCCTTCATTGCTGCCGCTGCTGCTGAATAGAAACACTTTACTTGTTTTGGATGCTCCAGAATTTGTGAACGTATGAGAAGCACACATGGGTTTGTGCATCGGTGAGCATTCAGCTCTGAGCCTAGACATAAAATATCTGCTAATGAACCAGGGTTTGTGAGATGATGGGAGCATATAAAAACGATGTTCCATGAAATGGTGTATGAAAAACAGCCCAGCACATGACATCCCATATTTATTTAATTTGCTTGGAACAAAAGCTGCACTGAATAAGAGACAGTCATTTTAAAAAAAAAAAAAAATCATTTTTTTTTATTCAGGAGAGGAGAGAAGCCTGAAACTAATTCAGGGAAGTAATGGCTGCAAATGATTCCTATTCCATATTAATGCACAACATTGCAAATTCAAGAATCATGCGGGAGAGAAGTGGAACTTGTGGGAGAAAGACTCTTCATAAATAAATAACTAAGGGAAAGCATACATTCCAACATTACTAAGCAATGTATATTCATATTAAATAATAGTTCACAGGTAATAATAGGGAAGCCCGTATTCTAGTAACAGCCTTATTCTCACTCTCATCCTGTCTAATGATCCTCAATCATTTTATACAGTCCTAAAGGCTCATGTGCCGTTTCAATCAATCAATCAATCAATCAACAAGTAATTATATACCGCTTTTCAACACAAAGTTCACAAAGCCGTTTACAGGTAAATAGTAATAATAATAAAGTTAAATGGCTCCCTGTCCCAAACGGCTCACAATCTAAGAAAAAGGCAGACCACCAGCAACAGCCACTAGAAAGACTGCACAGGGGTGAAGAGGGACAATTACTCTCCCCTGCTAAATATAAGAGGTAGACCACTAGAAAAAGTGCCTCTTGCCCAGTTAGCAGGGGTAACACAGATTAGCGTAACACAGCGGGTCCTAACTAACCTCCACCCCAGCAAGTAACTAACCTCCACCTCTCTAAGTGGGAAGCCATAGAGAGGGGCGTTTCAAAGCCAGGCCTGCCCTGATCCAGATAGCCTCAAGGGCCCAGCGCTGGCCTTGCCCAGTCTGTTGCTTACCTAAGGTAGACACCGAATCCTTATTTCTCCTCTCTGCCCTGCACTACCCTGCCAGACATGGCCTGACCTGGCTAAAGCCCCGATCCAACCAGGACAGTCAGGGGTAGGCGAAAAATCTTTTCCACAGAGCCAGTCAGGGAAAAGCAAAAAATTCCTACCCGGCCCGAAACACAACCAGTTGAACCTCTGACTGTACCTAAAATAGTGGGTGGGTCGGTGGGCACAAATGCTGGCAAGCACAGAGGCCGGTGGCTGTGTGCGCCTGGCCTTTGAGCTGCGCATGCAACTGCAGCTTGAAGAGGCAGCAGCCAATGCTGGCCCACCATGTCACATGCTGGGAGGGAACTGTCACATGCTGAGGGTCCCTCTCAGCCGCATGCATGCCAGGAGGGCTGGGTTGTTTTTTTTTAAACCCACACTATACAGGCAGGAGATTGTAGTTGAGAGGGTTAAAGCCTCCGTTTGCCCGAAGATAACATCCGAAGGTTGCCAGTTTGGGATCACCGGAAGTCTCCATGAGCGGCAGACCTTGTAAACTGCGACTGATTAGAGCTGAGCTACAGCTGCCTGTGAGAGGGGAGTGTGCTGGGCCAGCCGCTTCTTGGCGGGAGCAGAAGCTGCTTATCAGCCAGCAGGAAGGCAAATTGTGTGGCCAGAAAGAAGACTACACCATGAAAGTACCATCTGTATGTTGTATGTTCTTGAAAGATAGAACTTCCTTATAATTTATAAAAACCTTTGCGTTTATGAATAAAGCCTGCCTATGTAAACCGCCTTGAATTAAAGCCAGAGAAGTAATCTAATGACCTAAGAAAGGCGGTATATAAATACGATGATGATGATGATGATGATGATGATGATGATGATGATGATGATACAATGTGTAGTATTGAAGCCCTGGGGTATTATACAGTATGGGGACCCACGGCCAATGGCCCAGGAGCCACCAGTCAAAAATGTTTGGGAACCGCTGAGCTGAACCATCCTGTATCTCAGTGGTTCCCAAACTTCTTCCCGAAAGCTGGGAACGATGTAAGTGTTTGCATGGGAGTAGGGGTGGGAGGCGAGAGCAGCAGCTCAATCTCCCCGGTCCAGCTGTGCTGAGCAGGGATGGGATTTTTCAGCTTACCTGGGGGGGGGTCACTGTGGCTCTTCGAAAGGTCTGAGGAGCCTGTGACCCACCCACCCACCCACCCTGCAGCCCCACAAGAGGCTTGAAACTCTTGTAAAAAGTTTTTTTTAAAAAACAACCCACTTCCAGTTTTCAACCCAAAAGTGTGGGTTTTTCAAAAAAACTTTTACAAGATTTTCAACCCTCTGGGAAGCCTCGGGGTGTGTGTGTCACAGGCTCCCAAGACCTTCCAGAGAGGCATTGCAACCCCAGGTAAGCTGAAAAATACCCTCCCTGCCCAGTAGCAGCACAATCATGGAGTTTGTGCTGCTGCTGGTTGCTGGGCCATTGTTCGTAAAGGGGAATTGCCCTTTTCCTGTTCCCCTGGTGGGTCGTGATCCACCAGTTTGGGAACCGCGACTGTCCCTGGTTCTGGTTGTTCTCATGATCAGAACAATACCACTACCATCAACTGACAACTGTAGTGACTGCCCATTCTTTGCTCCTCGGACAGCAGGGGGAGCAAGTGAGAGCCTAGGAGAAGCTAAAGGGAACAGATCGTATGAAGAAATAATGTGCTTGTTCAGCTGCCACAGTCTCATTCATGAGAATTGCACAGTTCCAGTATAAGGGACTGCTGTGCCATTGAGCATGTCCTACACCTGGCTGTTGCCACAATCCAGCCTGTTTTGTCTATTTGGAAAACATGAATAAATCAAGGATTGGACTGATGGGTGTCTTTCAGCTTCTGTTACTTGTTTTATGCTTCTTGGATTTCTGGCTGCCTGGTTTATATTTTATCCAGACAAAACAAAACTAATTATATTGGTACTATTATGTATGAGAGACAAATGTTCTTCCGACACCATTTCCTACTGGATCTAGTGAACTCACAGGTTAACAGCCCAATCCTACCCTATTTCCACTGATGGAATGGGCAGAAAACGGACAGAGTGGGGGTCTTTATGCATGGGGAGGCCCCCAAAATAGGGAGCATAGCCATATTCAGTGAGGAAGAAAATGCCAACATTCAGCTTTCAGAGTAGGCATAGCGATGGGACTCTGGGAAAAGAAAACAGAGATTTCTGGATGAATAATGATATCAGGATTCCTGGGCTCGATTGAATTGTTTGCTCCCCCAGAGGGCACATCGGCTTATTTGCATTCCAAATCAGAGATGCCCCTGAGGGATAAAAGGCACCGTGCTTTGGTTGTTAGTGAAAGAGACATTCTTCTCCAGGGAAGAAGGTCAGCTAAGGAATCAAGACAGAGTTAGGAGAGACACATGTTAAATGGCACATAGTCAGGCCTTCATGATGAGTAGAGGTGTTTGTTTCTGTTGAGTAAGATAGGATTACAAGCTCTTACTTAACACAAGGCACTTACTTCTGAGTAAAATCAATAACTTCCCCAAACACCTTTACTGATAATTAATTATAATTGTATGTACATAGAGGTGAATTTACAGCTTTTGATGAATGTGTAGATGTTGGAGTGAGGCTATTGAATATAGCCCCATTCCTCTGTCCACCTGTTTGGAAACTGAAAATAGCGCACAGGTCTTGGAGCTTATTGTACGTCCTCATCCCCCCCCCCTGATTGTAGAGGAGGGCTTGACCCAGCCAATAATTTCTCAACACATTGGTCCTTCTATTCCAAAACTACTTTGGATTGGCTCCAGCCATTTTCACAACATCTTACAAGGTCTACTCAGCTCATATAGATACATGAGGAAATAAGTTTGCATGCACATCCTCAAACAGAATCTGCAACGTAGCCTCAACTATTCCTCTCATGCTCTCATGAGCAACCTCTCATATATACGTTGCAGCCCATATATTGGGTTTCCAAATGCCATCACCTTCTCCAATGTAAATGCTTGCCACAGGAATAAGCTGATTTGTTCAGCAATGTTCCCCCTTGTCCTTTTATGGTCAGATTTCCATTTTCTTATCTGAATATTCAATATCTTGGCTGTGTGTTTAAATATATCCCAAGTGAACTCAACATCCACGTACTGAACCATGAAAGTGTTTTCTATCATTTGAACACAGAATCTGTCTTGAAGCCAAGAAATGCTTGAATGGCAGCGCTCCATGTAACAAACAATAAAAGTTTGCATTTAATCAAACGAGATTCTGAGACAGTGAGAGCACTGACAGCATGAAAAACTGTTACACTCCACATTAATTAATTTTGAAAATCTAAAAATTCGCCATATGTGAAAAATTAGACAATTACAGCTAATTTGCTGTAATCATTTCCAGTTTGGAGCATTCTTTGACTTGTTCTTCTGTTCGGAGTACATGAATAGAGCCTGAGAAAAATGCCGGATGATGACAAAGCCAAACAACTACTTTTTACTGGAAGGACTTCAGCATCAGCTGCCTGTTGCCTTGTATGCAGTGATTATAGATGTTCCCTTCCTTTACCCTTACAACTCTGAAATAAATACGCCAGACAGAGGCTTGGGAAAGAGTCACTTTATTGAAATAAATGGAACCTGCAATGGGCAATGCTAACAAAAAAAAAAAACCTCGTGCAGGCACTCCTTGGGGGAAGAGGCAATAGCAGATTAATACCTCCGGGCTACACGAGAATGATGGTCTATTCCTAGCTCCCTCGGCCCTAGTCCCTAGAGCTCCTCAATACCAACCCCTAGGGGGTTGAGGCAGGCCTTGCCCACAGATGGTCTTTGCCCATGCCAGCCAGGGACTTGTCAGCCAATCTCACCGACCCGGTCAAGCATCGTCTGAGCGGTCCTGACCTGCCCCATGACCCTGCTAAACTTGGAATATTTTGGTCTGTGCAATAGGTCAAGCATGGCAGATTGTCAGGGGGAGCCACAAAGCCACTATTCTCACTATAGCAAGGACAATCCAGCAGGGAGGAAAGTCTTCTCCACTTTAGTATCAACTGCATTTTTTAGCATTCAAACAGCCTTCTGGAAAAAAATGAATGGAAGGGGAAAACATATGGCCATGCCACAGTGCCTGTGTGGAATTTGGAGCCCAGGTAATTGTTGTTGTTGTTCAGTCGCTAAGTCGTGTCCGACTCTTCGCGATCCCATGGACCACAGCATGCCAGGCCTCCCTGTCCTCCACTACCTTCCTGAGTTCGCCCAATTTCATGTTCATTGCTTCGGTGACACTATCTAACCATCTCATCCTCTGCCGCCCCCTTCTCCTTTTGCCTTCGATCTTTCCCAGCATGAGGGTCTTTTCTAAAGAGTCCTCTCTTCTCATGAGGTGGCCAAAGTACTTGAGCTTCAGCTTCAGGATTTGTCCTTCCAGGGAGCAGTCAGGCTTGACTTCCTGGAGGATTGATCGACTGGATCTCCTTGCAGTCCAGGGGACTCTCAAGACTCTTCTACAACACCGTAATTCGAAAGCATCTATTCTTCGGCGCTCTGCCTTTCTTATAGGCCAGCTCTCATAGCCATACATTGCTACTGGAAAAACCATAGCTTTGACTATGCAA
The DNA here is from genome assembly GCA_029204185.1 of Lerista edwardsae. Lineage (NCBI taxonomy): Eukaryota > Metazoa > Chordata > Lepidosauria > Squamata > Scincidae > Lerista > Lerista edwardsae. Next base: position 38,270,237 of record JAJKFI010000003.1, on the reverse strand, counting down.
ACCTTTGTTGGCAGGGTGATGTCTCGGCTTTTTATTAAGTTGTCTAGGTTTGCCAGGTAATTGAACAGAGGTGAAATCAGTTGTCCAGAATAAAAGCTCCATCCCTGGAAGAAGAAGGCTACCAATTAAGTGACTAGTGGCATGCTGTCTTTATTTCTTCAGAGAGCAAAAGGAAAAAATTCAGAGCACATCATGGCACATCAAGAGAACGTCTCCAGTGGTGCCATCAAGAAGGTCCAAAACTGTGTATTCTCACAAACAAAAAAGGTATTTTAAGTGCAATCAATCTGGCCTGCAACCCTGACATGTGTTCCAGACTGGCCTCACTGAAGCAAGTAGGAACACTCCAAAAAAATGTGTGAGGATTGGAGAAGTTGTGTAAGTTCACATGCTGCATGGGTGCCTTTAAGAGCTGGCACAGACCAGCAGAACATTCACTTTGCTGCTGTGCAGCCAACTTTAATTGGCAACCCAATCCTATACCAGTATAATTGGACTCCTCTCCATGTCTCTGATTGGTGCCTCCCTGATTCATTTCCTCATTTCAAGGACCCCTTCAGACATTCTGCTATGGAGGACAATAGTATGATGATCCCACAATTAAATTCCTCTTTGAGCCTGGTAGTATAACCCAGGGTGATCTTATGGCAGATTTGTGGAACGGTTTGTCTGTTCAATTTGTTATATCAAATCATAGGATGTTCAAACTATGGTTTGCAAATTCTGGTTTGAAGACCATTCACAAAGCATGTCACCAAACCATGGTTTGGCATTATGCTTGAACCATCCCACTGTTTCATACAGGAGAAATATAAAAAACCATTTAGCCACTTACACACACACAAAAATTCACATACTTTAATCCATCTATATTTTAGTTCCATTTTTTTCCTGAAATAAATCAAGCAGTTTACATTTGAATAAATACCACATGCTACTGGTTGGATAACTATTGTTCTGAAAAGGTAAGTTTAACAAATATTTTCCCCCCAAAAGCAGAAAATCAAAACATCAATTACCCTAATCAGTAAAGTCAGTGAATCTACTCCATAGCAAGAGAATCATGGCTTTCTGCCAAGGTATTTTCTTGTCTTCATGGAAACCCATAATGTAGTGATCTTGGGTAGCTCAGATGTGCTGAATTGACTGTTGAGAACTAATGCTGAAGTCTGTCTTGTGCCCATAAAATAAGTATTTATTTATAGAAAGTATCAATTATTTTAGCTTGCAATCAAATACATTAGATGGGCCTCTTGATAATTCTTCCTAGTATTATAATGCATCTTAAATGTCCTATTAAGCCACATGCTTGAAGGGCATATAATAGTGAATGCTGGAGGAGGGAAACATTGAATATGAAACTGATTGCTGACATAGATATAACCTTGACAGAGCAATGAACAGCACAAGAAAATATGTTTCACTCAAATACATATTCAACCATCCCCATTGCATTAATTGGAGAGAGATGCAAGCACATAGCTGCAGACAGCATTTGGCAGTCATAATGTGCAAACAGCGCATAGTTTTCCCATCTCAAAGTAGCTTTTCCTTTTCCCCCATACATCAATCAATCTCAATCTCTAGTATTTATATGCCGCTTTTCAACACAAAGTTCACAAAGCGGTTTACAGGCAAATAGTAACATAAAAGTTAAACGGCTCCCTGTCCCAAAAGGGCTCACAATCTAAAAGAATGGAGAACACCACCAGCAACAGCCAGGAGAAAGACACTGTGCTGGGGTGAAGAGGGACAATTGCTCTCCCTGCTAAATATAAGAGGACACCACTTGAAAAAGTGCCTCTTGCCCAGTTAGCAGGGGTCATATGTCTGTATGACATATGTCATATGTCTGTTTGTAAATTCCCCATATTGAATTGTGGATTGGGGAAAATGAAATATCTGAGTGATTTACTTTTTAGCACATTACAAATCTCTGTATTTGGTTTCCAAGTCTGCTGTCGGAAAGAGAACATTCATAATATTTTGGGTCCATGCTCGATGAAGAAAACAGGAACCTTCTGAGTTGGTTCCCAAAGAAAGATGCAAATCCCACCTCTTAAAAGGAGCCTTAGTAGGTGAAGACAGGCAGCAAATATCAAGGGGGGTGGAAGAAGCAGCCTGCTGCCAGCTTGCCACCAGGACTAAATGTATGAGAATGGAGCCCCTAATCCACTGTGCGTGCGCATGCATATGGATGACTCTGGCTGTAATGATGAATAGAAATGTCTGTCTGTCCTGACTGAAAAGGCATCGGTTATTTTTGGCTCGGAGGTCAGGATGTCTGCTGTTTAACCTTCTCAAGGGTGCACCTGACGGACGCAGACTGAAATGCATGTTGATGCAGTGGCGCTGCTTTGATATGGCAGCTTTCACAAAAGTCAGGAGAGCAGCTGCTGACGATAGTTTTGGTAGTTCTGCTACGTGTTGCCTTTTGCCCTGCGCTTACTCCAGGTATAGATGGATATCAGGAGACACAAGGGTCCACCTGATATGTTTTCAGGCAGAGCTGAAGATCACCTCCGGCAGCAGATTGGCGAACGTTGTGCACCTCCATCCACCTCTCACCTTCACTGCTCCTCCTCTTCCTCCTCCTGCTCCCTGGATTAGAAAAGGAAGAAGGGGCAGAAATATGGAGGAGAGGACATTGGTAGTTTAGAGCAGCCATTCTCATTTGGCATCTAAGGGTCCAATCCTACCAACTTTCCAGCTCCAATGCAGCCTTAATGCAACCCCAAGGTAAGGAAACAAGCATTCCCTTGAGGATGCCACCATGACTGTCCTCCCACCACAGGATGAAGCGCATTCCCCATTAACATAGCTGCATCAGCACTAGGAAGTGGGATAGGATTGAGACCTTAGTTTGGCCCCAAATATCAGTGCATTTATTCATCTCTATTCTCCAGGGCCTGTGCCCCAATGGTAGAGCATAAACTCTGCATGCAGATGGTCCTCGATGCAGTCCTCGGCATCTCCAAATGGAACAACTGGATTAGGTAATTGGATCAAAGAGAATCTCTGCCAGAATCTTTGGTTAACCATTACCAGTCAGAGTTGATCGCACTGAGTTGAGCGAACCAATCATCTGACTCATTTTAAGGCATCTCAACATCCCATTCTCTCAACTTTCCAAATCCATTGATGTTGGAGCCACTTTACCATAACCATTTAGAACATATTGTAAGCATCTTGGCGCAGGGACCTGATCTTGTTGCTTATGGGTTTCTGTTGCTTAAGGGATCAGTGCATCATGTACATTGATAGTGCTGTGGGTATGCCTTCCTGCAAAAACAAACAAGTAAATATGTAAACTTCATTAGTAATTAAGAATTGCTGGAGATCCTTGGCTAATGTTGATATTGCTTGATAGTGAAAAATAAGAAGCAGCAATAGGAGTCCCAAACAGTAATGCAGTCACAAACAACATGCAGGAGAACAAGCCAAAGCTCAATGTGCACATGTGCAGAATGGAAATGTATCAGGTTGAATCCCTGGCATTTCCAGGAAGGGTTGGGTGAGATCCCGAGCTGAAACCCTGTATAGCTGCTCCTAGCTAGATGGATAAACAGAAAGCACCTTCATATGCCCATGTTTTCAGGTATCCAAGATCCTATCTTCAGTGGCATAGCTGTGCCATCCTGGGGGACACCAGTTATACTTCCACTCCCTCTGCCTTGCCTATTCTGACCCAGAAGTAAGTGTTAGGATGATGTCACTTCAATTACTTCCGGAATGCTCTGGTTGCATTCAATGGCCATTGAGAATGGCTATAGCTGCAGCCAATGTCGGTACGATCATGTACCGCTTGAACTGATGCTGACCACTTCTTCTGAAGCAGGCAGCCTTGCTCCAAGTGATGGCACCAGGAATTGCTGCGGCCATCATGGCTATTCTCAAGGCGGTCTTGTGATGCTTGGAGTGAGGCCAGCTACATCTTCCAAAGCTGCAAATGGAGGGGGCAGAACCCATGGAATGCCTGCCAAGGTCACAGTATCCAGGTGATCCTCCTTAGCTATGCAACTGCATCAGTGGTGTCATCTAAATGATTTAATAACAGGTACTCACTTTTGATTGGCACGTGTTGGGACCCGCCCACCGGAAGTGACGTCATAAGCCAGAAGTGATGTTGTGGCAGGAAGTGACATGAAAAAGCCCTTTTTGAGGCCTCAGATGATTTTAAACTGACCCAACAGTTGCAACAGTATTCCCCAGAACATGTTAAGGAGGCCTGGCATCATGTTAAAACCCCAGAGCAACTCATTTTTCAGTGGCAAGGAAAGGAAAGGCTCCGCTCGCTGCCTGCCTGCCTGCCTGGCTCTGAGAACATGCAGGCAACTCAAACATGCAGGAAATTCAAACGTTGGAGAGGGCGGAGTCGACGAGTGGGCGGGCGAATGGGCGGGGCCAGCTGTAATCCTAGAAACTGGTACTTGCGTACCCCCGCGTACCCCCTGCATGACATCACTGAACTGCATACCTTCTAAGTATTTCACTGCATCTGTTTTCATCTCTTCAGCATTTCTGCCTATACACGCCAATTTTCATTTCTGCCTATACACATGAATTTTTTGTAACGCATAGTATGAATAGCCAGGGAGCCTAATGTCCAATGTCCAATCAAATAGGGTATGAAGTTCTTGGTTTTCCTCCAAAAATGATTGATATGCCAAGTTCACTGCTGTCAACCATCGGTTTCAACATGACATAGCTGAAGCTGTCAGGCTCCACAATGAAATAACATTGTGCGCATGATTATGGAATGAACCTTTTGGACGAAGTCCACTGACATCGGTTTCATTTTGAATGTTAAACTAAGCATCTGTGGATGATGAAGGGGTAGATGGAAAGAACAGTGACTAGAATATTGAAAACATTCGCTATGTCTATAATTTTGTGATTTTAATTGGTTTCAATGATTTGCAAAATGTTAAAATCAATGGCCGCACATGTTCAACTCTGCAGCCATAATAATTAGGCAGTTTCATGGTACTTCCCACTGCTCAGGAAGACATCAATAGATAGAGATGGCTGTTGAGCATTTGGGCATATCTTAACCACTGATGTAGGGAGAGGCCAGTTAGCTGAGGGCCGTCTCCTAAAACAAGTTCTTTTTTTATTTATATTCCTAATCCTATTGGGCTCTCATGCTGGTGGAACAAGTGTTCCAGCATGAACTGCCTTATAGCAGGTACAAAAGCTGCTTTGACAGTGCATGGAGGTGCATGCTGCTGGTGCGCCGGGGGAAGGTTGCTCCTTGCACTGTGCAAGGCAGATGGTTTGTTGGAACCTGAAGACAAATAAGTAATAGTTTCACCAAAACTCAGTCTAGAAAATGGATTCAGAGTGCAATCCTAACCTGGAGTTAGGCCTGCACAAGTCAAGCCAGCAAAGTTTGGCCTGCACAAGGGCCATCGTAAAGCACGTTTGTACCACTGCTGGAGTCAGGGAGGATGGCACCCAGTGGTGGGATTCAAATAAATTAACAACCGGTTCTATGTCCTTCAGGGTGGCCTTCAGGGCCATCCGCTGCCTTTCTTCCCTCTCCCAACCTAAAATTAGCAACCGATTCTGCAGAATAGGTGAGAACTGGCTGAATTTCACCACCTATGGCACCCATTTGTGTGCTGGCCTCTCTGACTCCTAGAGTGGTCCAAACATACCTTATGGTGTCCCTTGTGCTGGCCAAACTTTGCTGGCCTTACTGTGCCTGCCTAACTCTAGGTTAGGATTGTGCTCTCAGTCCCACTGTATACAAATATCAAAGAAGATTTCCATTATTCTAAAGCACACGGCTCCAACCCCCCCACATGCGGGCCAGATCCAGTGTTTGGAAAAGGCCTTTCCTCCATGAATGACAGTTACCATTCCTCTGTATCTCCACATTTCTTCCAAGCTGACCTGGGTACAAGGATTCTCTAGGCAGTTGCATCTGCCCAGAAATCCTGCTGCACAGCCTTCTGGGATGCTGGGCAAGAGACACGACTGCTCAGAGCATCCCTGTGCCCAGATCAGCTTGGAAGAAACATGGCGACATGGCAGAACAGTAAATGCTGGTCAGGCTGTGGAGGGCTTTTTTGGGACACAGTTTGGAGACTGCAGTTCTGAAGTAGGGGTCTATAAACTACAGCCTATGGGGGGGGGCATTTCCAGCCTGCTGCAAGGTTTTATCCAGCCCACAGCAATTTTTTTTTTGTCAGAGCATTTGCTAATGTTTGACATTTTTTTTACCCATTAGAGATCATTTCTCAGTTCAAGCTTTGTATTGTTTCTTTGTAATTGTCATATTTCTCTTCTGACCCATATCACACTGATTACAAAAAAGATCCAAGTAAAACGTATTCATTTATTTATAAACTGATTTTTTTTCAGCAAAATATGTATATTTTGCATATTTCAAAAATACGTACTTCCCAGTACAGCATTTCCTTGCATTGTCCAGGAACTGTCCCTTAAGGTTCCAGGGCGTGACATGAGGCACCTAATGCCACAGACTTCAAAAAGTCTGTGTCTGGTCAGTGCCTAGCTGGGTGGCCACATGAGAACCCTTTGCATGGTGCCTTGGATTTCATCTCCCAGGCCATCTGGTTCCCCCTCCACCATATCACACACTCCATCCCAAAAAAATCCATCACGTTTTTTTCCTGCCACACAATGTTCACTGAACCTTTTGCTCAGTATCATTTGCTAAGATGTCGGGTATCCACATTCCAGGTTCTCATTCCCTGGAATGTCTGAGTAGAACAATGAACAGCACCCATAAATCATCTGAAATAGACACTCGCAGATGGTTTGAATTGACCTAAAGATGTTGTTTATAAAAGATTTACAGTGACTCAATTTAAGTCCACTGATTAACCTTCTTGCCGTATCTGGGCATAAGACCAATAGGGATACCCAGCAAGCTAGCAAGCTGAGCACCCTAAGGACAAATCGGTCAGCCTCTCACTTCAGAATGGAGAAGGGATGAAACTCCAATCCTGTGTTAATGTTTTCAAAGCCAAGCATGCTGAGAAAATGACTAGAGACAAATCAGCTCACTAGAACTGCATTCAATTTTTAAATGAAACCCAGAATTCAGCTTCAAACCCTTAGTGATTTTCATCATAGATGGAACGGAGCTGAGTGTATGTGAATACGAACACACACACACACACACACACACCTACCTACCTACCTACCTACCTACAGCTACTATTCACAGCTATGAGAGATGCAGCCATTGATTGAGCATCCAGCTGACCAGGTCAAAGAAAAGGTAGGCATGTCAAGTGTTCATAAGTTGTCCAGTACAATTGAACTATGATATCATCAAGGTTGCATACAAGGATGCTCAAAGGCCGGCATAGTTAGGCCAGCAAAGTTTGACTGACCCAAGGGCCACCATAAAGCACAATTTGGACCACTCAGGGAGGATGGTGCATGTCTGTGTGGTGGCCTCTCTGACTCCGAGAGAGGTCCAAACATACTTTACGGTGGCCCTTGTGCCGGCCAAACCTTTGCTGGCCTTGCGGGGGCAGGGCATAGGCAGCAACATGATCCCCAGGATTGTACTTGCCAAGTACTACACTTGCTAAAAAGGATTTTTTTTAGACTTACCCCTGGCAGCAGAGGCATCAGCCTCCCCCCCCCACAGGGCTCCCCCACACAAGCAGCACCCCCCCCCGCAGGGCTCCCAAGCCTCAGAAAGCATTTAAATCACAACTACGACCACTTCCAGTTTCGCGATCACAAAGCAGAAGTGGTTGGGATCACATTTTAAATGCTTTCTCGGTCTTGGGGAGCCCTGTGGGGGGGGCTCCCTAGGGCTCCCACACACTCCTGATCCCAGCGCTGCCAGGGGTAAATCTTTGGCAAACGCAGCAGTACAATCTTGGGGATCGCATTGCTACCTTCCCTGTCTCCCCACCTTAAAGGGGAAAAAAGCAGTTGCTTCCCAGGGTGGTGGGTCATGACCCACCACTTTGGGAAGCACTGTAATAGCCAGTTAAAAGTACAGATCTGTAACATTTCCCCAAGTGCTGTCACGTACCATGGTAGCATCCATTCTACTGTATTAAAAATAAAATATGCATTGAAATGAATAGGGGTCCACCTGAAATTGGGTCCCAACCCACAGTTTGAGAAGCTCTATTTTGAATAAGAAACTCACAGTGCAATCCTAGACCTGTCTACTCAGAAGCAAGTCCCAAAGTGTTCAATGGAGCTTAAAAAGTAAAGGTAAAGGTTTCCCCACGACCAAATCATCTAGTCGTGACCGACTGTAGGGGGCGGTGCTCATCTACGTTTCTAAGCCTGTAGAGCCGGTGTTTTGTCCGAGGACAAGCTTCCGTGGTCATGTGGCCAGCATGACTCTAAGCTGTAGCGCACGGAACGCCATTACCTTCCCACCGAAGTGGTCCCTATTTATCTACTTGCATTTAGGTGCTTTCGAACTGCTAGGTTGGCAGGAGCTGGGACCAGCAACGGGAGCTCACTCCGTCGTGCAGTCCTGAACTCCCAAACTTCCGGTCGGAAAGCCCAGCAGCAGCGGTTTAACCTGCTGCGCCACCACGTCCCTTTCAATGGGGCTTACTATCAGTCAAATGTGTGCAAGACTGAAGTCTGAAAAATGATAAAACTCAGAGATTATGCCATATTTTCCAAGAGTTTCTACATATTTGAGAACCTATAAATGGTCCACAGACTCTTCCATACTCACAGGTTAAAAGTACAGCAACAATGCTGGGGTTTATGTCACTTGGGCTTTTCCTAACACTGCTATAATGTATGATTGAGGACAAGTAAAGTTGGAGAGGAAAAGTGATGACACACAGTCTCTTTAGGCCACACTGTATCCAGCCTTTGATACATGCAGACTGTTCCAAATTAAGAGGCCACTGAAAAGACCTCTGGGGCAAGAAGCAGGAGACACTTACAGCAATGTTTGTCTCACTTCAAATATTCCCAAGTGATTTTTCGCTTACTCAAACTTCTGAGATCCAATCTATTACGAAGCAATCGTACAATCATCCCTGGCAGTATTTCCTGATGGGGGTTGGTGTTACTTTGAATATTTTAATGAACATGCAATCACTGTTTGATAAATGCCATCATCCTCTACTGTTCCATTCCCCAGTCCATGCAGTTATCCCTCAACATTGCTAACATAAGCATCCCAATTTCCTATAAATTGTTCTCTGTAACAGAAAGGAGGAATGGAAAGGACGTAACAAACACATTTATGTCTAAAAGAGAATTGATGTTAATGTTGTTGTTGTTTTCTATTTGAATGTATCCCTTCCCCCTTGGCCATGTGCTCTTCACATAGTCTATCCCCATTATTTTATCCATTAAGCAGTCACAGATGTGACACCTTCCAAGCAAGCAGGAGACAGATGGCTAGAGTCCCCTGCTAAAGCCCCTTTAATTTAAAGAGACATTCGCTCTGCCACATGCCATGAATACTTTTGATAATAAAATAATAATTCTCTCTCTCTCTGAGCGTGTGTGTGTGTGAAAAAAACCAAATATAAAGTTTGCCACTGATCCATGTGGAAGAACCACAAATATTGTTGCCAATTATTCATAAAATAAAGTGCCATAACAAGGTCATTTGGCACCCGGGGCCCATAAACTTTTGGAAACACCCCCGCCCATGGCAATTTTTTTTTCCAGTGATAGTCATGACATCAAGTGAAGAACAATAAAGGCCAGAGAAGTGCAGACACTGAGCATTTTATGTTGTTGAACTTGTGTGTGTGTGTGTGTGTGTGTGTGTGTGTGTGTGTGTGTGAGAGAGAGAGAGAGAGAGAGAGAGAGAGAGAGAGAGAGTGCAATCCTAACCTGGAGTTAGGCCAGCAGAGTTAGGCCAGCAAAGTCTGGCTGGCACAAGGGCCTGATACCCTATGGAGAGGTAAGTAAAAACGTACCTTACTCACCTTTGCTGGGTAGCCTGTCTCTTGCCTGCCCATAACATGCAGCTCATGCTCTGTTAGCAGCAATTCATGCTCTGGGCTGGCAAAGGATAGGATTGATCCATAAGGCCAGATAGAGCTATAAACATTAGCAATGCATGCATCTCAGAGGTGTAGTAACATTCAGCTGCTTAACCAGTAAAACGAAAGTGAAGAGCAGGAAGTGGGGGTCTGTGGGCTAACCACTGGGCACTATCCCCCTTGGTCCTTTCCCCTTGCTTTCCCCCTGGTCCTTTCCCCTTACACAGACCATCTGCAGATCTACATAAAGTTCTGATGAGTGCAACAATAAAAAACCAGACCCATGGATCTACCTTTGCCAGCTAATCTATTGTTCTACCAACTAGTAATCGAGAGCATGCTTTTGGCCATAAAACTCACAAGCATAGAACTAGCTGATTTAGAGCAGTGATGTGGAGCTGAGACATGCATGCCAATAGTACTTCCAAAGTATTTCAGCAATTCTTTCACTTAATTCCTAAACTCTTGAAGTGCAGGTGCTGCCCAGCCATGTGGAAACTGCCAATATTTAAATAAGGGACTACTAAGTATTCCCACCAACATCCTGCCTCATTTCTGCCTGTTCTTTTTTTTAAAATGTTCTACATTGAATGGTCTGGACGGATAAAGAACAAGAGCAGCTCAAAACCGTGCATTCCTTCAAAAGGCTGGAACACCTCCCTGTTTTGTTTTACTGGTTCAAAAGGGTGGAACTCCAAACACAATGCATCATCTTTATTCTATTGCTGGAAGCTCTGAATCACAGACGCTGGGGTCTTTCAATATACAGTAAAAGCCACACAGTACAACTTGTTGCGTTCTTCCCCAAAAGTAAGTTGCAGCTTCAATTTAGCTGTAGCGTATGGTCTGCCAAAACAATTGCTTCCCAAGTACCACACTTGAGCAACTGGGTACCAAATCAGTTTTTGATTATGTTCTCCAGTTCTCAGGATACACTCCTGTTAGGCCTCTTGGGAGGAGAAAAAACGCACTGTGACGATGACTAACTGTCACAGGTAGATCAAGTGCCATGAGAAAAGGAGAGAGATTACATAGTTACCATCTGTTTCAATCTACCCTGTTGAATCTTGATGGACCAGCTAAGGAGAAAAGCAGCAGAACGTTCTTATTGCTATACAGGTTGATTCTCTCTTATCCGGTCTGCTTGGGACAGGAAGGTGTCTGGATTTTGGATTTTTTTGGATTTTGGATTAATTGTATAAATATAATGAGAAATGCTTCCTCTTGCTCTTTTCACCCATTTGGGTACCTGCTGGTCTCTTTCACATTTTTCAACAAAGTCTATATAGGCGCACACCCAGAGCTGAGAATTGCAGCCTGTTCTATTTCTCCTGGGAATGAACAGCAGACCTTCTTTCTATAGATCTGTTTAAAGTCTTTGACAAAGATATCTGGATTTTAGAATCGTCTGGATTTTGGATGTCCAGATGAGGGATAATCTACCTGTACTATAATATTGCTTTATTTCCTCCTGTTGGCTCTTTTGGCTCTGCCAGGAAATCAAGATAAGATTGTTGTAAAATAAATAAATGAGAGTGCAACCCTAAACTGGAGGTAAGCTGGCATAAACTAAGCCAGCAAAGTTTGGCCAGCTCAAGGGCCAACTTAAAGTGTTTTTGGACTACAGGGAGGATGGTGCACGTCTGTGTGCGGGCTTCTCTGACTCCAAGAGTGGTCCAAACATACTTTATGGTGTCCCTTGAGCTGGCCAAACTTTGCTGGCTTAGTTTATGCCGGCCTAACTCAGTTTAGGATTGCTCCCTGAGAGTTGTACACTCTCATGACCCAATCCTATCCAGCAGAGGAGCAACAAATGGTGCCTGCTGTATCCTGTGCTCAATTTGTGCAGGCTCGGAGTAAGGAAACATTCATCCCCTTACACCTAGTACGGTCCCAGCCTGCTCAATGGGGCTTCTCAGAGCTGTGCCAGCTACTTTACTATTTAGCAGGTACAGACTCAAGAAGCCCCCTGCCGGACTTTCAAGTCCAGGAGGGGCAATAGGATTCAGCAGAGGTCTATCCCCATCCTGGACCTGTCCCACGAGCTCTTCCATTCCCTCCCTGTCCATTCTCCTTTGCTCCTGTTGTTTTAAAACCTTGTTATGAACCAGGGAAACCACCTAACCTGGCACGATCCAACTTTTTCCACATTAGCTTGAAGAAGAACTGTGTGCAGATCAAAAGCTTGCTTGTTTTCTGAATTTCCAGCAATACTCAGCCACTGTGGGGGACCTCTAGAAGATCTGGCTCTTTTTAATGGGGAAAATTTGCAGAGCATAATCCAAGAGATTCTTTTGCTCTCCAAAAGATTCTGACACCTGGAGCTGACCGTGCCCCTGTGGACAATGTATATTAGCATGTAAAATCAAAGATTTGATCCAGTCGTGTTTTTCTAACAGATTTTATTAAAGGCAAACCACAGGGCGCTCCCTTTATAACCTAAACACCTGTTTAAGACCCCAGCTCTGTACTAGCAATGCATCTGCAGTTTCAAAATCAGAGATGGATGCCTTTTGAAACACAGTGCACCAAAATCAATTCCAGTTTCATTTTCCTCCGAAGCCCAGTCCACAGACTGGATATTGGGGCCCTGGATGTTGTACCACTTGGGGGATATAAAAGCAGTGGATATTTTCACATACTGCTGATATAATATACCACCCACAATCCATTAACACTGGAGATGACAATAAATACTGTAAGGAGAGAGTCAGTCGGCTGGAAGTCAAGCTCTCTGGAAATCAGTTCAAAAATGTTAAGCTACATGTCAGCATTACATTAAGAAAAGGATGTTGGGACATTGTGTCATCTCCTTTATGGAATATTCCCCTCTGCTTTCAAAAACGATTTGGGCTTTCAGCCTTCCTTGTCCACTTCTGAGTTCTGCCGTGCCACTTCATCCTTCTCTCCCAGGGGTTGGCTAGACAAGGCACCGGCCAGTGACTCCCAGGTTCCCAAGGATCCAGCCAACCAACTCCCTAAACTCCTCAGTGCAGCAGGCACTAGAGCACTGGTCTGGAGGCAGTGGTGTCATTCAAATGATTTAGGAACAGGAACTCACTTTTGATTGGCACTTGTTGGGAACCCGGAACCAGCCACGGAGCCTGTTAGGATCCGGAACACCCGTTCTGGTCCATTCCCCCTGAATGACATCACTGTCTGGAGGCCAGATGCAGCCCTTGGAGAGCCTCTATCCAGCCCGCAGCAATCCTCTGATCCCCCATGAGCCTCTGGCCGTCCTGACCTTGCTGGCATGTGCTGGATCCTCCAAGCAGTGCTCTGGTTGTTTACAGAGGGAATTCTGAGGACCAGAGAGGCTGAAGGCCGAAAATTGTCATGTCCTGGTTATCCCAAAAACCCAGACGTGATGTTTTCTTAGATGGCTTTCTGAAGGTCAGGGAGGCTTCCAAGACCTCTAGAATATGTTTTGGGTGTTTCCTGTGATCGCTGATTCTGAGATATTTACTCCAGCACATTTAAATAAGCTGCTTGTGGGCTGAGGGAATGGGAGTCCATTATGTATGTGTTGGTGCTTGAAGCGGTCCTGGAACTTTGAGCCCATTCATTCATTCGTTGGATGAATTCATGAAGGCGCAGCATGGGCGAACAGGACCAGCCCTGCCTGCAGTGCCAGTCCCGTTCCCTTAGCACCAATGCGGGAGTGCTGCTTAGCATCGTTGCATCGATGCTGCGCACCTAATAGGATTGTGCAACCCATCAATATGCATTCACTTTATTATTTTATTATTTTTCACGTTTTTACCCCACCCTTCCCCCAAGGGGCTCAGGGTGATGCACATGGTTCCTTCCCTCCTTTTGTCCTCACAACACCCCTGTGAGGTAGGCGAGGCTGAGAGATAGTGACTCTGGCCGAAGGTCACCCAGGAAACCTTGTGGCTGACTGGGGATTTGAACCTGGATCTTCCAGGTCTGACTCTAGAACTGCTACACCATCCTGGCTCTCAATAACTCAATAATGGATAAGATCAGGCACACACAGTTATTGCAAGAAATACTATAGCCATTTTTTCCCCTGCAGAAAATAGCATTGCCTATAACATTCTTTTCCCTTTTTCAGAATTTGAGAAAAAAATCACGTTTCGGTTGGGCTGTCATTAGTATAATGCAGCCGCCTCCGTATTTATCCCGACTTCCTTCCCCTTGATTGCTGCACTTAAACTTGAATGGCAAAAAGTCACCCGCCCACTTTAAAAGGATTAAGCATATTTAGTTGCTCTTTTCAAAGGGCTTCTTTTAATTGTTTTCCCGTTTTTCCACATCTTCTTTTATCCTGCATGAAAACTCCTGCCAAATATTTCAAAAACACATCTTGGCAAACCGTAAAATAATTTGGTAAGGCTATTGCCCAATTAGAATTTTTTGGCAGGTTGAACTCTTGGAAACTGATGAGAAGAGAATCCTTTTACTATCCTTGACCAGTTACTGCAGACATTTCCTTATGCATGTATCCCCAGTGCAACATCTTGTGCTTGCTCAGAGAACAAGCCGGGAAACCCGGCTCTTTTTTTTTCTCATAACACTAAAAAAAAACAAAAAAAAAACTGTTCCATCTCAAGCCATCTGTTGTACACTAAAAGTGAATAATTGAAATCCATGAATTGCATTACAGAAACAGTAAATAACCGTTTTTTGAAATCCATGCCTGAATTTCTGCAGATTTGGTACTGTCCCTTAAAAGTCAGCTTTTCCTTGATGCAAATAAAGAAGAAAATACTATTGTGCAACTTTGGAGTCCAGCTCAAATCATTTCTTGTTGCTCATTTGATTTCTTGCATGAGCAGCCCAATCCTAACTTGCCTGGGAGCACGTAGATCAAGTGGCCTGCACTGTATCCAGAGCAAGGTTGGAACTGGCTGCAGGGCAATATGGAGTCAAGGGATATCGGTCCCCAGCTATCCTATATGGGGCTATTCAAATCTGCCCCAGCAATTTTGCTGATGCAAATCCAAGCAGCCCTCTAAGGCTGTAGGGCCTGGGAGTGAGGGTTAGAATTTGGCCTTTGTCCCACCCTTCTCCTGGGTCCAATTCGCCTCCCAGCCTGCCCTTTTGTCACCTTCTCCCAGCTCCCTCACTAGCTTGTCTTAGCCAGCATGAATTTACCTGGGCCAGTGCAGATCTGGTGCCTGAGGATTGCCCTCCCAGGGTGCAATCCTAACCTGGAGTTAGGCCAGTAGTACTGTTAGGCCAGCAAAATTTGGCTGGCACAAAGGACGCCATAATGTGTGTTTAGCCCAGTCTCGGAGTCAGAGAGGCCATCACACAGACATGCGCCATCCTCCCTGACTCCAAGATTGGTCCAAACATACTTTATGGTGGCCCTGGTGCAGGCCAAACTTTGCTGGCCTAACTCCAGGTTAGGATTGTGCCCTAAATCATACATTCTAAGCTCAGTTATGTTTCTGTTTGGACACACTGTGATCCACTGTCTTGCCTAAGGCCCTTCTGGCAGCTCACTGATGGTTCTTCCTTCATCCCTCCTGAAGCGAGTCCAAAATGAAAGCCACCCATGAGGAAAAAAAATGTGCTCCTTATTGCTGTTGTGTTATGAGCTATACGCTATGCAAATTCATTGAGACCATCTTCAGGGACCCTTCTCAGAAGCACTTGCCAACAGAAAGGTGGGTGAAAACAAGAGCAGGATCTTTTGGGTTGTGGCCCCTTGCCTCTGGAATACCCATTCAGTAGGCCCCACCCCTTTAGAAAAGTAGTTCTCGGCTTGTAAAGAAATAGAACTCTACTGTTCCTGGGGTTTTGTTTTGCTCCAGCATCATTTGTTAACTGATTTGATTACTATCAGTTTCATTTCTCTCATTGAGGGCGCAATCCTTACCTGGAATTAAGCCGGCACAGTTAAGCAAAGTTTGACTGGTACCTGGGCAACCGTAAAGCACGTTTGGACTTGGGATGGATAAAGTGGATAGAGGGAGGTTCTTTTCCTGCTCTCACAATACCAGAACCAGGGGATATTCACTAAAATTGAGTAATGGGAGAGTGAGAACAGATAAAAGGAAATATTTTTTTACCCAGCGTATAATTAATCTGTGGAACTCCTTGCTACAGGAGGTAGTGATGGCATCTGGCCTAGATGCCTTTAACAGGGCATCTAGAAAAGGGACAGATATCTGGAGGAAAAGTCCATCGCAGGCTACAGGCCATGATGGTTAGCACAACCTCCTTACTTTAGAGGTAGGCTACCTCAGAGTGCCAGATACAGGGGAGTGGCAACGAGATACAAGATGCAGGAAGATGCGAGATGCAGGAAGCTGGTCCTTTGGCCTGATCCAGTGGGGCTCTTCTTATGTTCTTATGACAGGTCAGGGGTCAGAGAGTATGGCACACATCTGTGTGCTGGCCTCTCTGACTCCGAGAGTGGTCCAAACACACTTTACAGTGTCGGCCAAACTTCACTGACCTAACTAGGCTGGCCTAATTCCAGTTTAGGATTGTGCTCTGAATAGCTTCATTGCCATTTTATTTTGATGGTATGATGAAAATATAAATGCTGTCAGCAACTACAACAAAACAGAATACAAGGCAACCACTTGAGTGTGTAATGGATGGAGCTATGCGCCGTTTTGTTTTGTTTTTCTACAGAAGCCCTGACAATGTATATTATGGGAAAAGTTGTTGCTGTATTGGCCACTGGTTTTGTTTTTCATGATTATTATAAATTATTTGATATGAGAGTTCCTGGCACTTTTGAAAAGTGTGTGAGGACTGCAGAAGCCGGATCACACAGAAGTGATGCTTTACAGAAATCGAGTGTGTTTATATCTTCAGCAGACCATCACATCCAGTCAGTATTTTGGTCATTTTAATAATGAGACCGGCAACAGATGTTACTCTGCCATTCGTTAAGCTACGTGCTCCTGCTTTGTGAGCTACAAATCTGCCTCCAAAGTCTGTGAGCAGAGGCTGTGCTTAGGATGCATTATGCTGCCATGTTGACAGGAGCTTGACTTGCTCGTGGTCTTTTCCCTGTTTTCATCACCACATCCACAACATCGGTTATATATGTCAGGCTCAATATCCAGTTACATATCTATATTTGCCATGGCAGTTTGAGGTCTGGAAAAGAGACATGATTTTTCGCATTCTGCACAATGTGAATTAGGGGTGTGTGCGTTTTTAAAATCAAAGTATCTAGGATATGATCTGTGCCTGCCCTCTATCCCTTCCCTTATCTAGGGCTAAACTGAAATGCTCATCTTTTTCACTCGCTGCAAAAAGCATTTTTGGTGATTTTTTGCAGTGAGTTTGATGACTTGTTTGTTCCTGCAATGCAAAAACACCCTGTGAACTTGTGCACCATTTAGCATGATGACTGCCTACCTCTTTGGCACCATTCTTTTCCTCCCTGTAACATTATCAGATAGATGATCACATCTGATGAAGAGGACAAGGCCAAATAAAGCCAGTTCAGAATGAAAGTTCCTGAATAGACATTGCCTTATCTCTGATTTATCTTAAGTTGCCCTTTATGACAATACCACTTAGGGCGCAATCCTAACCTGGAGTTAGGCTGAGGCAGTTAGGACAGCAAAGTTTGGCCAGCTCAAGCAGGGGCGGACCTAGTCGAAATGGCGCCCATGGCACCCAATGGAAGTGTGCCCCCAGGGGGCAAATGACATCATGCCACCCCACCCCAAGAACCACAACCCCCCCCCACGGGAGCCCAGGTCTACCCATCAGGAGCAGCCGGGGAGCCCAGGTCTACCCATCAGGAGCAGCCACGGGTAGACCTGGGCTACCCATTCATAGCATCTTTAAAGTGCCAAGGCATCACTCTTATGGCCTGGTAGTTTAACCCACAGTGACTCTATGGTGGACTCCGGCCCACCTTCAGTCTCTACTCTGCTGGATTCTATCCCTTCTTTGATATAGATGGCCACCCCACCGCCAACACGCCCTTCTCTGTCCCTCCTATAGAGTTTATAGCCTGGGATGGCAGTATTCCACTGGTTCTCTGCATTCCACCAGGTTTCCGTTATGCCTACTATATCAATCTTTTCCCTAGCCACCAAACATTCCAGTTCCCCCATCTTTGCTCAGAGACTTCGTGCATTTGCATAATAACACCTATATACAGGATTCCCTAAGGAGGGACTCTTTTTTGATCCCTTTTCCCCACCTCTCTTTCTACTGGACAAACTGTCAGTTACATTCCCGTTTGAAGTTCTATTTCCTACTCCTCCATTACTCGGTGGTACTCCTCCACACTCCTCTTCCTGTAGGGATGAGGAGTTCCGAACCGGACGCCACTCAGCTCCTGTCGGCTTTCCCCCAGGGATCAGTATAAAAGCTGCTCTGCCACCTTTGTAATGTTAAGCGCCAGCAGCTTGGTTCCATTCTGGTTCAAGTGAAGCCCGTCCCTCTTGTACAGGCCTGGCTTGTCCCAGAACGTCCCCCAGTGCCTAACGAATCTAAACCGCTCCTCCCGACACTACCATCTCATCCACGCATTGAGACTCCTGAGCTCCGCCTGCCTAGCTGGCCCTGCATGTGGAATGGGTAGCACTTCTGAGAACGCTACCTTGGGGGTCCTGGCCTTTAGTGTCCTGCCTAGCAACCTAAATTTGGCTTCCAGGACCTCCTGGCTACATTTCCCCACATCATTGGTGCCAACATGCACCACAAATGCTACCTCCTCCCCAGCACTCCTTACCAGCCTATCTAGATGAGACGTGATGTCCGCAACCTTCGCACCAGGCAGGCAAGTCACCATGCGGTCCTCACATCCATCACAGACCCCCTCTGTATATTCCTAACTATAGAATCACCAACTACAAGGAGACCTCAAACCCCCTCCCACCAAGGAGCATCCTTAGTGCGACTGGATGCGGGCTCGTCACTGGAAGAAGTTAGCTCGTCACTGGCTAACAACACACCAGCTCCTTAATCAATACCTCAGTAAAACAGCTCCAAAAATCAGAACTTTTTTTTCAAATTTCATAAAAGCAAAGACTTTTGCCTCCAAGAAAGAGTCGCAACACCTGAAGTTAACCAGGAATGTTCTCCTGCCCTCTCAGACCTAGATGTGCCAAATTGCTCCAAGAAAACAGAAAGCTTGTGATACATCTGCAACACACACAGGTCCACAGGCTTTCTTTATTTATAGCACTTCATTAATATGCCTGGGAAGCACAAACCGAAAACAAATTTCAATTCTGAAACTGAAGGCTCGAGTAAAACAAATGCTGCAGATCCCCAAAGTAATGAGAGCAGAGCAGGTTTTCCCTTTGTTTTATTGCATAAACGTGGAAAGGACAGAGGTTGTTTCCAGTGCTCACTTTATGCTCCAGTGAAAAAAATGTTTTGTGTAGAGTGCACTGCACTTAGCATTTCAAAACTAACTAGAGCTACAACCTATTAAGGGCTGCCTTTCCCAAACAACGAGGCAATAGATGACACAGGCAGCGTAGGTGAACTATATAACAATATAGAACTGGCCAATTAAGCATGCCAATGGGGGATGCAGCACCTGTGGAATACGAGGGATTCAGGAGACTTGATCGCATCCACACCTGGCACACTTGAGTGGCAGAGTTCCACAAACTTAACAGAACAAGGCTACGTGCAGTGATGAGAAACATGTTCACCCTGATGAGCAAGGATGAATGTTATTAGACAACTATAGAGAAGTAAGTATCTTCTGTACAATTCACATCTACTATACTGAGGGTGCAATCCTAACCTGGATTTAGGCTGGCACAGTTAGGCCAGCAAAGTTTGGCCAGCACAAGGGACACCATAAAG
This sequence comes from Lerista edwardsae, assembly GCA_029204185.1. Classification (NCBI taxonomy): domain Eukaryota; kingdom Metazoa; phylum Chordata; class Lepidosauria; order Squamata; family Scincidae; genus Lerista; species Lerista edwardsae. The sequence goes on along the minus strand of JAJKFI010000003.1, from coordinate 38,250,486 downwards.
TATGTTTGGACCATTCTTGGAGTCAGAGAGGCCAGCACACAGACGTGTGCCATCCTTCCTGCTTCTGAGAGTGGTCCAAATGTGCTTTACGGTGCTGGACAAACTTGCTGGCCTAACTGTGCTGGCCTAAGTTCAGGTGAGGATTGCTCCCTGAGCCTTTTATATTCGTTTCTCCCAAAAAACATTTGGCTCTACGAATTCCAGGATAACACTGTTTATGATAAAGAAAATTTAGCATCATTTCTGTTCTTTTGGATTTCACTTACAGATTTAACTGAATTCTGTGAAATGTCAAGGATCATGTCTATTTCCAAGTCCTTCTTCAAGTCCAAATTGATATCCATACTTAGGGCGCAATCCTAAGTAGCGCTGGATTAGCGAGGCTGGCCGGCCAGCGCCAAATCCAGTGCTGCTTTGGATGGGCTGGAGCCTCCCCCCAGCAAGGGAGCGTGTGCTTCCTTACCGTAGGGGAGGCTCCAGCCTCCCCTGTGCTCCTTGGATCTGCACCCGCTAAAGAGCGGGCACAGATCCGAGAAGACCGCATGGCCCGAATCAGGGCCATATGGCCTCGCTTATGGGCTTAGGGTGTGGCCGTACAGTCACCTCCCAAGCCTGCCGAGGATCTGCCCAAGTCCCGCCTCCCCCCTCCCACCAATCCCCGTCCCGAAATCCCCGTCTCGACGTGAGCAGCATCGGCTTCAGAGATGGAGCGCTGACGTGGGGGTGCTGCTCCGTGCCCGCGCACTGGCGCTCCCAAGATGATGTCGTGTTAATGCAAGGGGCTCACTAGGATTGCGCTGCCCGCCTTTGTTTTGTTTAGAAGCAAAATGGGCTAGCTGAAAGAAGAGCCCTTCTTCCAGCAAGAAGAAGAAAAAATGAATTTTTCATGATGTCTTTTCAGTTGAAGCATATTTTTATAACCATTTTAGCAGATGTCCAGCTGGAGAGGACATACCTTAATGTCTGCTAAAGAAAACATTTTATCATTCCTGTTTATAGAATAACACTGTCAAGAACTATTACAGAATGTCTGATAAAGAAAATCTATTGCCCAGATCACACAGCGTAGAGCCAAATCATGGTTTTCAGCCTGTCCACCACAGCATTTATTTTCCCTTAGCTGTGAAAATCTGAATCTCTCTCCACCTGCACACCAAGGCAAAAGAAGTTCTATTGCGCTTACCTTGGGAATGTGTCCTGGATCTCACTGCAGTAATTCACAAGAAACATGTAATGGGCCTTACGCATAAGCATACAGTGTCTAGCTTATGTTACAGTAAGGCAGAAATTATCAAACTGGGGCATTGCAACACCCCAGCCAGGGAATACCAGTCCCTGTCCCCTTAAGGGGCGGGGCAACACTTGAAGTGGCGCCAGTGCAGTTGGGTTGACGCACCTCCTGGTGAGTCTCTAAAGAAGCCAATTTTTCCTGGCACTGGAACAATCACGGGAACGCTGGCACCCCCCCCTTCCCCCTCTGCAAACATTTATGAGGCCCCAGCTCTCCCAGAGAGTTTAGGAATTAAGCTGCATTAAGGTGACAACCCTATGTAAATTTCCCTGGGACTGAGCTGTATTGAGCACACTCTGCCACTTGCCTCTGAGGAAACATGGATTAATTAGCTGAAATGGCCAATCAGAAATGCAGTTTGCCTTAGAGATGCTGTTCTGAGCAGCATAGGATACAGCATGATGACCCTCAGATACTGGTACAACTATTGCTGTACCAGTGACGACAAAGTTTTATACCCTGTTCCATCAACAGATGTGTCATGGATGAGAGTGCAATAACAAACCAACACCAGCCCCAACCCAACATAAACACCAGCATAAACCTTAATACAGAGTGGGGGCGAACAGGACATTGGTGGGAGAGGACCATGTCCTCAACCCTTTCCAGTTGACAGGCATGGTGCAACCCTATGCCAACATCAGAATCGGTGCAAGAACAAAAAATATCCAAAAAATGGGGAGAGAGAAAAAACTCCAGAAAATTTCAGTTCCTACTGAACCCATCCAGCGACGGGATCTACACACGACCTGGGGGAACGCTGGGCAGGATGTAGGCGGGACATCCGGGTGATTGGCAGCCCATCCGCGGTGATCCGCAGCTGCCCTGGCCTCAGGGGGGGGCTCCTGCTCGCTGCGGAGGATGGGTGAGGGTCACGCTGGGTGCCTGGGTGAGCAGAGGTGGGGCGCGCTAACCGGAGGCAGCCCCCCCAGGCCAGGACAGCTGCAGAACGCTGCGGACATGCAGCCAATCACGCAGAAGCCCTGCATAAGTCCCGCCCAGCGTTCCCCCAGGTCGTTTGTAGATCCCGTCGCTGAACCCATCTAATTTCCTTACTGCCCATCCAATACAGATTATGCTCTGCGGCTAGACACGGCACACCACAGTACATTTTAAGGAGAAGCAAGCACTCAAATGAGAATATTTTAGTCAGTTTTGGTTTTTGTAGAATTGGGGCTGAATTGTAGTTATGAGGGATGCCAGGACAAGAGCCTACTCTTCAAAATGGACAGTGGCACCATAGCCTGCAGGCAACCATACTTAAAGGCTGTAGGTTCAGTTCTTGACATCTCCAGGAAGGGCTGAGAAAGACCCTTGGCTGAAACCCTGAGAGCCAGTCAGCACACATATCACTGAAGTTGCTGGATCCAGTCCAGCAGGCACTGCAACGCGCTGTGTAAGTCGCTCCTTGCCCTTGTGTTGCCATCTCTGCCCTGAATGGCTCCAACAGCGAGAGGGAGGGGCCACTTACATGGCATATTCTGCTGCCTGCTGTACTGTACTTAACCGCGCCACCTCCTTCTGGCTGCACTTCTGATTGGACCACTCTTCTGTTGCTATATAAGGCAGCTGCAGGATGCGTATTTGCCCACGTGTTTTTTTTTTCTTTAATCAATATTGATAGCAACAAATTATGTTTAGGGTATTTCATTTGCAAATCAGAGTTCAACCCTACGGAAAAAAATAATGGAAACTATTGACACAGGTCTTCAAGGAACATCTGTGATTAACAGTCTGTGAAGGAACCATTAAACAGAGGAGGGGAGTTGAAAAGGGCTGATGAATATAATGGAGACAGATGGGACATTTCACTTTGTTCTTAAGGTGTCAGTGTTTAAGATTTCCTTCCTCATATGAACCCCATGCTTCTCATGTCCAGCCAGGTTGGCACATCAGCAGCTTCTGAATATGAGGTCATTACCTCTCCTTTTTTAATGTCATCTGTGTGTCAGTGTTGCACACCCGTTAATTGGCTGTGTGGGCTTCCCCCTTCTATTAATGTTGCTTTTAGTGTCCTTCCCTCATGCTTTTCTTCTCATCTCTCTGGCAGCCATTTGGTCCTTGCAACTGTTGTTCCTTCATCCTCTTACCCATCTCAGAACTCTCCAAGTGTGCTTCACCAGGGAATTCTTAGGGGTCCAATCCTATCCAACGTGCCGATGCAGCAGCAATGCAGCCCTGAGGTAAGTAAACAAATGATCCCTTAGCTTGCAGAGGCCTCCATGACTTCCCCTGCACCACAGAATGCAGCACTCACCCCACTGGGACAGCGACACTAGGGCTGGAAAATTGGGTAGGATTTGGCCCTAGAAAGGGCCAACCAATTGCAATCTCCAACCACTTGCAACTGAAGCCACACTTTTATTTTTCAAACCATGGCTATCCCAGTCAATCGGGGACAATATATTGAATATAATTGGATTGGGCTATTAGTTGCTATCCTTACGAGTAAATGATACCCATTTCGAGTGAGGTCAGTCCTTCTTTTATATGTTGCATGAGAAATCCTAGCTAGTCAGGGATCACTTTCACAAGCATCCTTGTCAATCACTGAGAGATTTTCTGATGAAGACTTTCACAAACTGCATCCACTTTCAGCTCAGCCCTAGTCTTCAATATTTATTTGGCAAAACCCCTGTTATTGATATGTGTGTGCCCAAGCGCATGCATCTAAATGAAAGCACATGCTTGGCAGCTTGTTACACAAATTCCAAATCTAGCTTGGCCCAAGTACACACCAACAAAATAGGTTGTATATGACAAAAAACATATCACCATGTTGTTTTAGTTTGGGATTTGCTTACTATTAGTTGTTTGGTGAGCGTAACTCCAACTTCTCTCATTTTATGTTCAAAATGAGAGTAGTTCTGTGCAAATACACAGAGTAAACTGAGATAAGAATTTCATACAAAACTCTCTCTGCACATTTGTCACAGTTGTGACAACATAAATCTTTTCAAACTAGATGATTCCATTATAGTCTCCATATAACAAAGTTTTACATAACATTTAGAACAGTGGTTCTCAAACGTTTTACCACTGGGACCCACTTTTTAAAATGACAGTCTGTCCAGGACCCACCAGAAGTGATGTCATGGCTGGAAGTGCAGTCATTGTGATGCCAGAGCCTGCTGCTTTCCTGAGTGCAGTAATAAGTTGGATTATTTCTCAGCCTATTTCCAATAGTGAAGTGAATCAGAAAGAAAAATATCTACAACTTTGACACAAGCAAAACAAACGCATAGCCCTTTCTTTCCAGCATCCCATCTTCCCATATTTTCAATATGGCTGCTCTAGGTGCTTCACAACCTTGGAGGAAAGATAACAGGAGTAAACATGACGTCACGTTCTTGAAGCCGACTTACAAATATGGCTGACTCAGATGTTTCCCGCCAAGGAGGAGGATTGCCGCCGCGAATTCACGAATAAAAATCTCCCTGCACGTGTGTAAAAATTAATCTCAATGTCTTTAATCATGCCTCCGTGTTCTGCATACGGGTGTGTGGATCGCTGTACGAAAAGTGGGATTTAATTTCCACGGAAAGATTCACATTACATCGGTTCAATAACCGATTTTTTTTTTTGCATTATGTTTGAAGCTGTGTAATTTCTTGTTGTTCCTAGCAGTCTTATTCACCATTTTCTGACACCCACTGTTAATGGTCTAGAAGGAAAAAATATATATATTCCCCCTCCTTTTTTCCCCCTTCCCGTTTACACTTTTTTTTCCCGCCTTCCATTTTCTACTGTAATATTCTCAAAATTCTGAACATTAACAGAATTTGTTTTATTGGGGGGGGGGGTTTGAGTATAGAAGTTTAAAAAGTTAAAAAAAATACTCTTAATAGCCTAGAAGTAAAAAAGAATTCCTCTCCTATTGACAACTACTTGTGTTATACATTGAGAGATTTTAATGTAATTTCCCTACATATTTATCTAATTTTTGCCCACCCTCCCCTTTTTTTCTTTCCTTCCCGTTCACACTTTATTCCTGCTTGTGTAGATTTTAAAAAATAAGTCTGTCAAAACAGTGCAATCCGAGTTTAAATAGACAGCAAGCGGCATTTTGTCCGGTGTGTTCAGTAATATAATTACGCGGAATTAAACCTTGGCATTGCATATTAACTCATAATATGGTTACCACTGATGTTTCTCCACGATCACACGTTGTTATTTTGGTAAGTTTTTACTTCAGGAGTAAACGATGCAGTCCTAAACATCACACGAAAACCCATCTGAAATGCTTGGAATGAGCAATGTTTTGCACTCACCAACATGGCTGCTAAGCCCGCCCCCTGGCCTCATTCGGCTGCTATCTCTTGTTAAAGCATGTTTACTCCTGTTATCTTTCCTCCAAGTTCACAACCCACCTGAAATTAGTCCTGACCCACAGTTTGGGAACCACTGATTTAGAAAGATATATGCCAATAAAGGTAGAATGAATGAATGAATGAATGAATGAATGATTTAGAAAGATGGTTCAACTGACTTTTACCTTCTTTAACACAAAGACTTTTGCCTAAAGTTGTGATTGTTCATCATCTCTGAAATCTCTTGGTCTTGACCACCTGAGTACTTATTAAAATAGCTCCCAATGTTGTTACAAAACAAATGTTTTTATTTAGGAAACAACCCAGCCAAAGTTACGTCCTTGATTTCAATGGGAGACAATGAAGCATATGTTTCAGGGTACAATCCTAACCTGGAGTTAGGCCGGTACAGTTAGGCCAGCAAAGTTTGGCCGGCACAGGAGACACCATAAAGTATGTTTGGACCACTCTCAGAGGCAGAGAAGCACCACACAGATGTGCACCATCCTCCCCGACTCTGAGAGTGGTCCAAACACTCTAGCGAGTGCCTTCACAAGCAGCAAGTGCTATCCGCAACAAAGTGCAGCGTCTGCGACAAAGTGCCTGGTGAGACACGCAAGTTTAGCATCTGGGCAAGTTAAGCAGCAGGGCGAGGACGCCAGGGCCCCAGACTCTTTAAGAACATTAGAACATAAAAACAAACATAGCCATGCAGTCAGCCAGCCAGCAGGTGGGTGGGGGCTATCCAGTGTTTTGCACAGAGTGCCACATGTATGATTATATGCCTCTGGGGCATAAGTTGTGGGTGTGTCCTCGGTGCAAGGAGCTCCAGGAACTCAGGGAACAGGTCTGCTCCCTAGAGGCCTTGGTTGCGGACCTGGAGAAGCAGAGACAGGCAGAGAGGGTCCATGGTGAGACATCTGGGGACTTGCAGGGTTTGTCCCACCCTCAGACGGGCAGCTCATCAGCTGCCAGGGAAAGAAGTCTTGAGGCTGGAGGACATCAACCTGGTATGGAGGGAAGCAGTCCCCCAGTGGGGAGCTAACTTCTTCCAGTGACGAGCCCGCATCCAATCGCACTAAGGATGCTCCTTGGCAGGAGGGGAGTCGTGGGCTCCTTGTAGTGGGCGATTCTATAGTTAGGAATATAGAGAGGGAGGTATGTGATGGATGTGAGGACCGCATGGTGACTTCCTGCCTGGTGCGAACGTTGCGGACATCATGTCTCGTCTAGATAGGCTGGTAGAGAGTGTTGGGGAGGAGGTAGCGGTTGTGGTGCATGTTGGCCAGATAAATCTTGGTCAGGAAATCTGCCAGAGAGGCAATCGGCCCATTGGACGGTGAGGGAGGGAGAGAGGAGATAAAAGAGGACCTGGAGATTACAGAGAAATTAAATGAATTATTCGCGTCTGTCTGCACTGCAGAAGACCTTGGGCAGATACCACTGCCCAAACAGCGTCTCCTAGCTAAGGAATTAAGTCAGATAATGGTTACTAAAGAAGATGTTTTAGATCAAATTGATAAATTAAATATAAATAAGTCACCAGGCCCAGATGGCATCCATCCAAGAGTTATCAAGGACCTAAAAAATGAAGTTGCTGACCTCTTAACTAGAGTATGTAACTTGTCCCTTAAAACAGCCATGGTGCCATAAGATTGGAGGATGGCAAATGTCTTACCAATCTTTAAAAAAAGGGAGGAGGGGAGATCCTGGAAACTACAGACCGGTCAGCCTAACGTCTGATCTGGGTAAGATGGTGGAAAGCCTCATCAAAAATAAAATCCTAAAACACATAGAAGAACAAGTGTTGCTGAAGGAAAGTCAGCATGGCTTCTGTAAGGGTACGTCTTGCCTCACGAACCTTTTAGAATTCTTTGAAAAGGTCAACAGGCACGTGGATGTGGGTGAACCTGTGGATATCATATACCTGGATTTTACACAGTCCCCCACCAAAGGCTGCTGAGGAAACTTCACAGTCAGGGAATAAGAGGGCAGGTCCTCATGGATTCAGAATTGGTTGAGGGCCAGGAAACAGACAGTGGGGGTCAATGGGCAATTTTCACAATGGAGAGAGGTGAAAAGCGGAGTGCCCCAAAGATCTGTTTTGGGACCTGTACTTTTCAACTTGTTCATAAATGACCTGGAGACAGGGATAAGCAGTGAGGTGGCCAAGTTTGCAGATGAACAAAACATTTCTGGGTGGTGAAAGCCAGAAGGGATTGTGAAGAGCTCCAGAAGGATCTCTCCAAGTTGGGGGAATGGGCAGCAAAATGGCAGATGCGTTTCAAAGTAGACAAGTGTAAAGTAATGCACATTGGGGCAAAAAATCAAAACTTCACCTATAGGCTAATGGGTTCTGAGTTGTCTGTGACAGCTCAGGAGAGAGATCTTGGGGTGCTGGTGGACAACTCGATGAAGGTGTCGACCCAGTGTGCAGCAGCAATTAAGAAGGCCAATTCCTTGCTTGGGGTAATTTAAAAAAGGGTTGAGACTAAAACAGCCAATATTATCTTGCCATTGTATACATCAATGGTAAGGCCACATCTAGAATATTGCGTACAGTTCTGGTCACCACATCTCAAAAAGAACATAGTGGAGCTGGAAAAGGTGCAGAAGAGAGCAACGAAAATGATTATGGGGCTGGGGCACCTCTCTTATGAAGAAAGACTGCAGCATTTGGGGCTCTTTAGTCAGGAAAAAAGGCACCTGAGGGGGACATGATTGAGACATACAAAATTATGCGCGGGAGGGATAAAGTCGATAGAGGGGCGTTCTTTTCCTCTCTCACAACACCAGAACCAGGGGACATCCACTGAAATTGAGTGTTGGGAGAGTAAAAACAGATAAAAGGAAATACTTTTTTTACCCAGCGGGTAATTAAGCTGTGGAACTCCTTGCCACAGGAGATGGGGATGGCATCTGGCCTAGATGCCTTTAAAAGGGGACTGGATGGATTTCTGTAGGAAAAGTCCATCGTGGTCTATAGGCCATGATGGGTGGTGCAACCTCCTTACATTAAATAGTAGGCTACTTCAAAATGCCAGGTGCAAGGGAGTGGCAACAGGATATAAGCATCTTGTTTTCTACTGGGCTCCCTTAGGCACCTGGTGGGCCACTGTGAGATACAGGAAGCTGGACTAGATGGGCCTTTGGCCTGATCCAGCAGGGCTATTCTTATGTTATGTTTATGGTGGCCCTTGTGCTGGCCAAACTTTGCTGTGCCGGCTGAACTCCAGGTTAAGATTGCACTCTCAATCTCTCACTGAAAGTGATAGGACTTAAAATGGACTTCATCTTATGCAATGAGGAAATCTCTACATCTCCTTTCTCCATGGAACAGCCCTCAAAGTGGCTCCCAATAACAAACAAACAAAATTTTATTATTATTATTATTATTATTATTATTATTATTATTATTATTATT
>JAJKFI010000003.1:38199666-38232816 GCA_029204185.1 Lerista edwardsae | reverse complement strand
GTGTGTGTGTGTGTGTGTGTGTGTGTGTGTGTGTGTGTGTGTGTGTGAGAGAGAGAGAGAGAGAGAGAGAGAGAGAGAGAGAGAGAGATTCTGGGAAGGTGCAAACTTCCACCATGACATGGGAACAACTTGTGGGTTTGAGAACTGACCATCCTTTATTAGGTAGTTAACTGTGGATGGTTTACTAGGTCTTTTGGGCTAAGAAGGAACTCAGAATTGTGAGGAATCCTCTGCAGGCTTTGCCTGTGAAGAAATGCTTCCAGATGTCAGGGAGGAATGCATCAGGAGGTAGTCATCATTGTATTTATTATCCTTCCTCCCTTTCTCATTCTTTTCTCCTTTGTTTTCCCATTGGCTCACGATCACCTTTTTTGTGTCCTTGTGGTTATCATATGTTTCCTTACAGACATTCTAGTGAACGTGCATAAAGGTGCAGTCCTAACTTGGAGTTGTTGTTCAGTCGCTAAGTCGTGTCCGACTCTTCGCGACCCCATGGACCACAGCACGCCAGGCCTCCCTGTCCTCCACTAGCTTCCAGAGTTCGCCCAATTTCCTGCTCATCGCTTCGGTGACGCTGTCTAACCATCTCATCCTCTGCTGCCCCCTTCTCCTTTTGCCTTCAATCTTTCCCAGCAGGAGGGTCTTTTCTAAAGAGTCCTCTCTTCTCATGAGGTGGCCAAAGTATTGGAGCTTCAGCTTCAGGATCAGTCCTTCCAGGGATCAATCAGGCTTGACTTCCTGGAGGATTGACCAACTGGATCTCCTTGCAGTCCAGGGGACTCTCAAGAGTCTTCTCCAACACCATAATTCAAAAGCATCTATTTTTCAGCGTTCTGCCTTTCTTATAGTCCAGCTCTCACATCCATACATTGCTACTGGGAAAATCATAGCTTTGACTATGCGAACCTTTGTTGGAAGGGTGATCTCTCTGCTTTTTATTAAGTTGTCTAGGTTCGCCATAGCTTTCCTCCCAAGAAGTAAAAGTCTTTTAATTTCATGGCAGATCACCATCTGCAGTGATCTTGGAGCCCAGGAAAATAAAGTCTGTCACTGCTTCCATGTCTTTCCCTTCTATTTGCCAGGAAGTGACGGGAGTGGTTGCCATGATCTTAGTTTTAATGTTGAGCTTCAAGCCAATTTTGGCACTTTCCTCTTTCACCCTCATCAGAAGGTTCTTTAGGTCTTCCTCACTTTCTGCCATTAGAATGGTATCGTCAACTTGGAGTTAGGCCAGCAGAATTAGGCCAGCAAAGGCCACTCTTTGAGTCAGAGAGGCCAGAACACAGAGCCATCCCCTTTGATGCTGAGAGTGGTCCAAACATGCTTTATGGTGGCCCTTATGTCAGCCGAACCTTGCCAGCCGAACTGTGCTGGCCTAATTTTAGCTTAGGATTGCGCTCTAAGTCCAGGTAGAATATGCTACACAATATCTTTCCCACACATGCATTTTTATTGCCCCACAAGAACCTTTCGAAAGTGTTCAGTTCTTACTAGTAAACTGACCAAGTAAGAGTAAAACGTGACAATGGCCCCTTTGAGGGTAATATCCTAAAGCTTGATGATGTGCAGTTACACTCCTTGCAATTCTTTAGCTATGCCCCTGGTGTCATCTGCCTTGTCAGTTTCTCGACCCACCAAAAATTGGGTTGTGATCCACAGTTTGGGAACCGCTGAGAATGACTGGCAACCTGACCACATAAGTATCCCTTCTGGTTCCTCACCTTTGACATTAACCCCTACTCCCAAGTAGCCCTGGTATTTTGATGGCAAGCTGCAGAGAGCAAGCCATGAGCATCCAGAATCAAATGGGATCAGCCACGTGGAAAACCTGAAAGAAAACCCCCACGCATTCTGGTCAGGAAACATAAATAGAAACGATGCTTATTGTTGCTGAATCTCTGGCTTACTTAATTCCAAATGCCAAAAGGGGGGGGAGGGCTGTCTTCTTCTAATGGTATGCTCATAAAGTTTTAATTAGCTCAGTTTCAAAAACATGACAATCACATCGATGAAAATCAACCACAGTTTTGATTTACAAGTCTGCAAAAGATTACTTGGTAGCAATCAGGATGAATCTCAGTGCCTATGCCCAGAGCTCTCTCACGTCATATAAACACAAACAAATGGTGTGGTTATTGTCCTTGATTGCATGAGCATTTTTGTACAGGCAACCCCAAAGGAGTTGACATTATCAGCATGACTGTTACACAAAATAGCAAAAAAGCCCAAGCCATGGTTAAAATCCTGCTTTCTTTGTTGAGTTCATCCAGTCATTTACCGGTTAAACATGTATCATTGTAAGAGCATGTCTGTAGATCAAGAACCCAACTTGCCATGCAGGACTGATTCATACATGCCTATAAATCAGCTGGTTAAATGGGCATGCGAATGAGCCAGCAGAGATCAAATACCACAGATTGAACGTTCATAGCACACTTTGCCACATCAGACCCAGTTGGCACATGCAGCACAATGAAGTGGTTACACTTTGAAGTGGTAGAACAGACGGTCCAAGTTCAAGGAGGAGAAACCATTTTTGAAAGCTTCCCTATATTACTGAAAGTAGAAAACTGGCACGGCAAAGATCAGGCTAGGTCACTAGTTTGCAAACCTTTTAGCACTGCAACCCACTTTTTCAGAATGACAGTCTGTTGGGACCCGCAGGAAGTGATGTCATGGCCAGAAGTGACATCATCAAGCAAGAAACATTTAAACACTCCCATACAACAAAATCAAATTAATGAATTAAGTAAGTAAATTAAAAATTTACATTAAGTTTTAAAAAATACAGGTATGCCCCAGTATCTGCTGGGTTTCCATTCCAGACCCTGCCATGGATACCTGAAACCGTGGATACTGGGGACAACTTTTTAAAGTTAGGGGAACATCCATAGTTTTGCTGCAACAAGGTAAAAAAAAAGGATTTGTTTAATGTCACCCTATCTTTTTAATAGGAGTTCCAGTATCCATGGTAACTGCGGATAACTGAAACTTTGGATACCAGATCAGTGGATAGCGAAGCACGCCTGTATTTCAAATTAAGAAAAACCCTCCCGAGCAGTTTAAAAAAAACTGCTAAAAAAAAAATCTGTTAAAAAAAATCCCCAAACACCCCAAAAGCTGCAATTCTACCCACACTTACCTGGGAGTATACCCCATAGACTATCAAGGCACAATCCCTACCTGGATTTAGGCCAGCACAGTTAGACTACCAAAGTTTGACCAGCACAAGGACCACCGTGTGTTTGGACCACTCTTGGTGTCAGAGATGCCAGCACATAGACATGCACCATCCTCCCTGAATCTGAGAGTGGTCCAAACACGGCGGCCCTGGTGCCGGCCAAACTTTGCTGGCCTAATAATCCTAACTCCAGGTTAGGATTGCGCCCTCGTTGTTAAAAGCATATACATAGCCTGTGAAAAGTACAGATCTGTAACATTTCCCCAAATGCGTTCACATACCATGCATTCACATAGCATCAGGTCTATTATATTTTTTAAAATGCACATTGAAAATGAATGGGGACCCACCTGAAATTGCCTTGCGACCTATCTAGTGGGTCCTTACTCACAGTTGGAGAAATACTGGGCTAGGTTTTAAACATGAAGACTGGATATCCTTGCAGGGAGTTTTTTTTTCCTTTTGTGGCATGGGGGGAGCATTCACTAATGTGCTTCTGCCATCCAACTACATCAGATTTCTACTACCTCCTCCTGCTCTATCAGATCTCAATTGCAGGTCTCGGTTGCAACGCTATTCAAAGACATTAGTGCGCGCATCCAGTCGCCATTATCAAATGCTGGCAGTCATCAAGTGATGCATGTGTGAACCATTATGCTGAACTTGTTTTGTGTGGGTGTGTCAAGCAGAACAAAGCCAAAAAATGAAGTCATTGTTGAAGATGCCTGACATTATGTTAACAGCATGGGAGCTGCTGTCGCGGCATGGCAGCTGCCTTTCTACATGGCTCCAAAAATGTCACAAGCTTCAGGGAGCATGGAGGGTTGGCACTGACATTTCACACAGAATGAAATTCAAAGTAAAGGACAAGGTTCCGCCCAAGACAAAATGTCTGAGAATTTTTAAAGGATGCCAAATGACTTTCCATAATACAAGCAACATTTCTGGGGTGGCGGGGGAAGGGGGGAGAGGGGTTGGATACCATGTAACTCTTGCTTATTGCACCATGGCAAGACCTTCCGAGAAGGTCTTTTAATTTTCCCCAGAGTAGGGAGTGGCATCATTATTCACAGTGATATCTGGTGCAGTTCTGCGCATTTTCTATCAATGATGCGCTGGAGATTGCATTTCTACCAATGCTGCTCTAATGCATCATTGCTGGAAAATGGTAAGAGGCAATGCTTCATGTACACATACACAGGTGATTGCATTTTGACCACATCCTGGAAACTGACATGGGCAGCGCAATCCTACACTGCCCGTCGCGTCAACACTACATCATAGCGTCGACGCAATGGACATAGCGTTGATGCAGGGCCCTGAGCAGCACCCCCGCATCAGTGCTTCAACTCTCAGGCTGATGACACAAGTAGCATCAGCTTGAGAGCACCAAGGGGAGCCTCCCTTGCGCCGACCGAAGCCGGCCGGCACGAGGGAAGCTCTGTCCTATTTCGGGTTGGGGATTGGCACGGGGGTGGGGGGTGGGGTGGGATGTGGGCGGGTCTAGAATTCAGTCATATGACTGAATCCTATACCCGCTCGGAAGCCGAGTGGCCCCAATTCGGGCCAAACGGTATCCTCAGATCTGCGCCTGCTGTTTAGCAGGCACAGATCTGAGGAGCACATAGGGGAGGCTGGAGCCTCCCCTATGGTGAGGGAGCAAATGTTGCCTTGCTGTGGGGAGGCTCCAGCCTCTCATAAGCAACGTTGGATTTGGCACTTGCTGGCTGGCCTTGCCAATCCAGTGCTGCTTAGGATTGCAAACAAATCTTCACATGAATGCAAGCCATGAGAAAACTATGAGCCTTCTAAGTCAATATATTCATATTCCAAAAAGGATGCTTCAGTCACCTACAGAATTTCAAAAAGCATTGCTTCAATCACATATTTAACCAAGTACAACCTTAACATGTATACATACATGTATACAATCATGCATGTTTCTTTGGTTCTCCTACATGCATTTCCCCATTCATTTCAATAGGCACAGATCTGGTCCTTTCCTTTTAATCCTGACGACAAGGGAGTTCTGTGGGCAAATCTAACCTTTCATATCTGTAAGAATTAATTTCAGGATAGAGTATCAATCTCTAGGGCATTTCAATAACTTAGGACACACTCCTAACCAACTTTCCAGTGCTGGGTAGGAGCAACGCAGCTCCAAGGTAAGGGAACAAACATCCCCTTATCTTGAGGAGGACTCCATGACTACTACACCACTGCAGGATACAGCACATAGCCCATTGGCATAGCTATGTCAGTGCTGGGAAGTTGATTCGGATAGTGCCCTTATTTGCATCTCTGACTGACAGTGCAATCCAAAATGGAGTTAGGCCAGTACAGTTAGGCCAGCAAAGTTTGGTCGGCACAATGGCCACTGTAAAGCACGTTTGGACCACTCTTGAAGTTAGGGAGGATGGTGCACGTCTGTGTGCTGGCCTGTCTGACTCTGAGAGTGGTCCAAACATACGTTACGGTGTCCCTTGTGCTGGCCAAACTTTGCTGGCTAACTGTGCCAGCCTAACTCCAGGGTAGGATTGAGCCCTGAATGATCATTTCAGAATTCTTCTTCAAGAAACAGAATCTAAGCAAATAAAAGCAGAAAGCAGACAAAAGGCAGAGTATATTGCTACACTGGAACACACTTCCACTGTCACAAAATGGCCGCCTACAGGGCGCAGCACGCTGTGTTGGTGTTCATGTTGGGAGTGGTGCTTTAACTGGTAGCAGGACTTCCCAGCCGACACTGGTTCCTGCGGTACCCAGAGTGGGTGGGGAGGCTGCAGGGGAGGTGGATCCAGCAGCAGTGGAATGTGTCAAATCCTTTCCCCTCCTTTTCAAGGCTGCCTACCCCTTTCTCCTCCTTGTCCAAAGAGACCTGTTGCAGAGCAGGAAGCCTATGGAGAGGTAAGGAGAAATGATTCCTCTTTCTCCTCTGAAGCCTCATGATCTGTCCTGCTCTGCCCAGGTGGATACAGAGCTCCCTGCATCAGCACAGCTGCATTGGCACTGGAAAGAGGATAGAATTGGGTCCCAGGTTTTTCATTAAATGATGGTTCTACGTATAGAGGGTATAGAAACTTCGGAAATCTGAATATATATGACATTGATGTAATTTATGAACAATTTTTCCACTATTTGCTCGGTGTGAGAGATGTCACTTGACAGATGAAGCCAAGCCTCGGCTGCACACCAAATGATGGGGTGTGTGTGTGGAAGGGGCACATGATGGAAGGGGGCACATGGCTTTAAAACCTCCCTTGTGCTAATCCAATATAATTTGGAACAGTCACATCTGTCAAAGCAAAGGCACAAGCTTGCAAAGAGCTCATTTTCCCTTGCAGCAAAGCATTCCTGTGTGTAATTAAGCACATTCATTACAGTCCTCAATGATTTGAAGTCCTAATATGAAAAAATAATAAAACTAATATATTTTATGCATGATTTTTAAGAGTAGGATTATGGGGATTTTCACGTGGCATGGAGTGTTATTGAGAAAAACACATCATAGAAATGAGAGTTCAATTAAATGAACCTGAAATGAAAGCCTAGTTTCCTTTGTAAGTCTAGTCCGGACGTTCTGACCAAGAGCATAGTTGCGAATTAGCTGAGTCGTTAAAATCAGCGAAAGATTTGGTCATGAGGTTTCAGATTATCTGTTTTCTAAGAGAAAAGTGAAATGAAAAACTGAACTCAACGGAAAAGGCAGAGTGAATAGTAGTCGAAAGACTTTTCAGCTTGATTGGCTAAGTAAATTAATCAAGGGCAGAATATGAACTGAATCAAACAAAAACGGGGGGCAGATCACGTCTAATTCTCACCACAGGTAATCAGCTCCGATCAGCTCCTGGGGATCCAAATCAATCCTCTTAGGATTTGTGCTGGCATGCTCTTTTACCAACCCCATCTGTTTCATTCTCGCCTCATTTTCCCTGGCAATCAACCAAGAGAGTTTTCCTCCCTGCTCTGACTTCATTTGGATTCAGATGATCAGATTTTTCCACATTTCATGGTGCTCGTTGCCATTGCTGGGTGGTAGAAACTGAGCTATCTGAAAGGATCTCAATTTTTCTGGCCCAGATGCCATCATTCCATCATCAACCTTTCCTTGTTTCTCCTTTGCCAACATCAAACAGCTGCAGAATTCATCCGGTCGATAGTTAACATAGAGATAGGATTGACAATGAGATCACATTGGCAATGTGACCACACTGTGAAAGCCCAAAAGTGGTCATCTGAATCCTTTGGCACATTGGCACCATTTCCAAGTATCCAGCCGTCAAATTCAGCATTACTTGTTCCCAGTTGGAATTAAGAAATTCTTCCAAGTGGAACATTCAGAGGAGGGTTCCATCATCTTCAAGAATGATGAAAAAGGTTAGGAAGTGAGAGCTTTCCTGAATATTTACCACCATCTTCTTCACTGATTGGGGAAGTAAAATAAATGGAGGTTGAGCCATTGTCTTGACTAAACTAGGTTCAGCTCAGGTCCCTTCTTGGATGGGAGACTGGAAACCCTGGAAGCTGCTGGCTAGAGACAAAGGAATGTGGACTGGCAAGAAATGGATAACATAAGTGGTGTCATCCTACCGGTACGCTGGGCGGGACATCCAGGTGATCGGCAGCCCACCCGTCGTGTACCGCAGCATTACGCCATTTGCGTAACGTACGCAAGCGGCGTAACTGGTTACGCAAATGGTGTAACGCTGCAGTACACGACGGGCGGGCTGCCGATCAACAGGTTGTCCCGCCCAGTGTACCGGTAGGATGACACCACTGGATAACATCCTTACGAATGAAACCAGAAGCCTTCTTGCTGGGTATGCTTGATGATCAGGTACCAAAAGGTACCTTTTTTATGACACTGTTATGTCCTGCAATGAATAATTTCAGTCAGGGCCGGCCTATCCTTGAAGCAACTGAAGCAGCCACCTCAGACAGCCAATTAGTGGAGAGGCTACTTGCCTCCACTGCTCCTCTTTCTCCTTCCACTCCTTGGATTGGAAGAGGATGACAGAGAATATCTGTGACCAAGGGCGCAATCCTAATCTGGATTGAGGCCAGCACAATTAGGCCAGCAAAGTTTGACTGGCACAAGGGTCACCATAAAGCACATTTGGACCACTCTCAGAGTCAGGGAGGCCAGCACACAAACGTGCATCATCCCCCCCCCAACTCTGAGAGTGGTCCAGACATACTTTACGATGTCCCTTGTGCCGGTCAAACTTTGCTGGCCTAACTATGCCAGCCTCACTCCAGGTTAGGGTTGCACTCGAAAAAAGTAATAAATAATCCAAGAAGAAAACAGAGGAGACTTTATCTGCATTGCTTCCTGGTGTGTAAAGGCCACCATCACAGTATTGTGCCCTCTGCCTTTTGAGTATGGCTGCTGTGTCCGTCTCACTACAATGTGCTTCAAACATTGTATAAACAAAATAACAGTTTTGTTTTTGGAATACGTTACAGCCCTCTTTTCTGATATAGAAATGACTCACAGCCCAAACCTAAGCTGCCCTGCTGTCACAGGGGCAGAGGTATCCAAATTGCTACTGCTGCATCCTATGGGAGACAGGTGGCCACCAGACGCACCTCAGGAGGACATTTCTCCCTTCCCCCCAGAAAAGGGCACAGGTCCAGCAATGGTTCTTGTCAAGTTTACACCAGCTATATTCTGCTGGCTGTGGGAGGGGGGGTAGGACCAGCCTCTGGCACTTCGGCTGGATCCTAACCCCCGGGCTCAGCCTAGTCAGCCTTACATGGGCCTCGGAGCTGTGTCAGTGATGTCTCTGGCACTGTTCCAAGTAGTCCTATTGGGACTGCTGCGGCACAACATAGGGTAAGGGGAAAATATTCACATGCAGCCCCAGTCCCACGCTGCATACGGGGCAGGCTACCTGGCCTACCTATTCCAGCGCTGGTTAAAATTGGGCTGTCAGTGAAATTAAGTGCAGTAGAAGACATTCACTGAAACATCATCTACAGACTTTTTTTAAAATAAATGCCATTTTTCTATGTATTTCCTACCCAAACCGCTAGTGCAAAGCACATTACAATGTACATATATGTATGCTTTTGCACAAAAGTACAGAATGCGTAGAATCTGTAGACATTTCCATATCCTATATAATTCAATCCACTGGGGAATGGAAAAGGTCTGAAGCCACGTGTTCCATCATGAATTTAGCCAACAAAGGAATTAAGTAACATCTCTACCCACCATCGCCTTAAGATTCCCTCCTCATCAATTAAATAAGCCCCCCCACTAATTAATCAACTAGACCTTTTGTTGCTCAATCTGTGGATTAAACTGATTAAAGCTTTCCCATATACATTGTCCAGCTTGGGATCAAATAAATGAATAAAGGAACTTCAGAAGTATCTGTCTTCATCAAGTAACAAAGTAGATTGAGTAGCATCCACCTAATGCCTCTTCCTTTACGGTTCAGTTTGACTTGCAGGAAAGATCTAATTAATGTAATGCATACCAGTTCCAGATGTAGCAGAAAATATTCTTACTTGCATTTTCTGTTTTGAAGCATTACTGGCTGAAAACATAAAAGGCTGTTTCAAAGAATGCTTCATTTTGACGACGGGAAAAAACCCATAGTAAATAGGTCATCAGATTCAGCATGCACCTCAACAATTGAAAAGAAAGTTGCAAAGGTGGAAGAAAGACAAAAATTTTCCTTATCGGAAAAGAATAATTAGTTTTGCAATAAGAAAGAGTGGAAGCTTTTGTGAGCTTGGTTTCATGTAGACATGAATGGAAAAGGATATCACTTCTAGTTAGTAAAAAAGAAGAGTATGTTAAAATATATTTGCGTAACCTAAATCTGGAAAAAATGTAATATAGAATTAAAATGTGAATTATGGGGGAAAAAGTCATCCTGACGAATCTTAAAGTCTACCCTAGTAATTGCAGCATTAAGTGTTACAACTTATTATTGTTGTTGTTGCCACAGACACACCCACACCCACCCACCCACCCACCCACCCACACCCACACCCACCCACCCACCCACCCACACACACACACACCGAAGTCATTTCATGCTCAGCAAATCTCCTCTCATCCTCAGCAGAAATCAGTTTTAACTATGGCTAGTTCTATGAAGATTTTTCATGGTGAGGGGCAATTCCCCATCTTCCCTGATATTTTCTGCATCCAAAGGCAGGCAAAGGAGTTTTTGCTCTTCACCAAATAACACAAATGTAATCACAAACAGAGAGCTCACAATTCCTTCCCAAGTCTGTTCATTTCCTCAGCCTCTGGACCACAAATTTAAGAATCTAATGCTTATTGGCTGAGCAATCTGGGTCCAAATAATGCATGCTGCTCTTCTTAGCAGGGGGTGTAACTAAAGAAGTGCAGGGGGTTGCAATTGCACCAGGAAACATGCTTTAGAGGGGCAACAAGCTGAGCTTGACACTAGTGGCAAAAAATTGTAAAAATCTTGGTACGTATGAATAATATATTATACACCATTCAGAGCATGAGCCTAACCTGGAAATAGGTGGGAACAGTTAGGCCAGCAAAGTTTGGCCAGCACAAGGGCCACCGTAAAGCACATTTGGATCACTCTTGGAGTCAGGGAGGATGGTGCAGGTCTGTGGGCTGGCCTCTCTGACTCCGAGAGTGGTTCAAACATTCTTTACATTGTCCATTGTGCCAGTCAAACTTAACTGGCCTAACTGTGCTGGCCTAACTCCAGGTTAGGATTGCAGAATTTCATGCTTAATGCAATGAAGCAAATTGGAGTGTAATATCTTTATTCTATCAAAACGAAAACCCACAAGAAAATCAAAATACAACTGTGATGTCACTTCCTGTTGTCATGTCACTTCCAGGGCAGGTCCATAGATATGCCATTCGGAGTTTAGAGTGTAGCTGTTGAACATCACTGAGAAACACTTCTGGGATCTGCAGCTCTGCTTCTAGGGCATCTGTCTAGAGTAACATTTTGTCTGTCCCTCCTCCTCTGATGGCTCTGCAGGCAGAGGAAGAGGGACAATTTGTTACTACAGACAGATGCCTTAAAATAGAGCCGCAGAATCCTTAAGAGTCTCCTGGAAGCTGGAAGTGACATCATAAGAGATGAAGACCATAGAGAAGACAATAGAGGTAGGTGTGCCATGAGAGGAAAAACACTGAAAATAAAACATAGCCTTTAAGATAAAAACCTTAAAGGCAATCCCTCCAACATTCTTTATTGACTGCTTCATCCATTTGTTTGTTGGGGGTTTCACATTGACGCTTCTCAAATGCTTCCATCCATCTTCAACCATTTAAATATGTCACTATATTGTTTCCATTTTCATCTTCATGGAAACTCGATTACAGTCACTAAAGAGAGACAAAGATGCCATGCTTAATTGCTTGGCTTTGGTTGATGTGCAGAAATGAGAGAAGAAGAAGCAGGCTGAGAACAAAATCCCAGTTTTCATTGGTCTTTTATAGGTCAGGAAGCCTTTGCCAGGAATTGTTGGGTTCAATCCGCCGATATAGGTTTACAACTTCCTTTCAGTCTCCCATGACTTGAATATATCTGCCGTAGAAGCACTTTAATCAAGTCCTTGGCTCCAATTAAAGCTTCATTTATCATGGAAGGACTATTTCATTTCTCTCCCAGTATGTGTTACATCTGAGCAGCAAAATCCAGGATTACCAGGCGCTGTCATCTCTTATCCATGAAAATGCTGCACAAATCCTCCGAGTTTGTAAAGTTCCCGCGAAGACCTCCACGTAAAAGAGATCTGGAATTGACCCTTAGTGTTGCAGGCCAGCCATCTTTATTATAATGAGAATAGCAGTATTCTCGTACCTTTCAGACCCATAAGCTGAACACTTTTATGGGAGATCTGGTTTGTTGTTTATGAAGTGGGGCCACATCTGGTCAAACGTGCATTTGGCCAAGCCATGCTGCCTGTTCCCAAATATGCATAGCCACATTTTTTCCCCTAATTGATAGATTCTAGAAGTGCACACCTAAATAGCATGTATACCTCAGGTTTTGTCTCATGATTTCTGACCCAAAATCACACAGAAAAAAAAAATCAAAATGGTTATTGTAACAAGCTGCCAAAAAGATTTACTATCAGATAGTTGATCATCAATGTGTTTTTTTTACAGTGTTTTACTAGTAACCTGCAGTATTCCTAATTACTACTTGCAGTAATTAAATGTATGAATTTCATCAATGGAAAGGATGGGGAATGTTGTACAGCAAAAGTTGTGTTAACCAGAATTTGGTTAACTGGCAAACCTAGTTAACTGGAATCTCTGTCTATCACCAAATTGTAGATTACACAAGTTCCCCATCCTTCTTCCTCACTTATCTAAGGATGCAGTCCTAACCCACTTTCCAGCACCCAGGTAAGGGCAAAGCAGCTCCAAGGTAAGGGAACAAACATTCTCCTACTTTGAGGGGGCTTCCGTGACTACTACAGTCCTCCACTGCAGGATAAAGCACATACCCCAGCTGTGCCAGTCCTTGAAAGTTGCTTAGGATTGCACCCTAAGAGGCTCCTTCTGCTGTGCCAGTCCACCCTTCTATCATTTTCATGAGGGCCCTCTAGGAACACAGATGTTTCCAATTCCTTCCCCATGAGGTCCTCATATGCCAGGAAGTGGAATATAATTCCTAGATGACTTTCATAAAGGAGAGCAGAACAGCACAGCAGAGGGAGGTTTGTCAGATCAGAAATGGAACAGAGGCAGCTGGGAGAGGTTAAATTCTAGGGAAAGTTTTCTTAACTGGCATTTGGGAAAGCCCATAAGTGCCAGATAACAAAAAAGTTACAGTATCTTTAAATAGTAACTAAAACATGTAACTAAGGGCGCAATCCTAAAGAGTGCCAGACTTGCGAGGCTGACGGGCCAGCACCATATCCGACACTGTTTAAGAGAGGTTGGAGCCTCCCCACGGCAAGGGAGCGTGCCCTCCCTTACCGTAGAGGAGACTCCCGCCTCCACTAGGTGCTCCTTGGATCTGCGTCCACTAAAGAGCAGACGCAGATCTGAATCGGCCATGCGGCCTCGCTGACAGGCTTAGGACGTGGCCGTACAGCCACCTCCAAGCCCGCCCAGGTCCCACCCAAGTCCCGCCTCCCGCCTCTCCCCCCTCCCACCAATCCCCATCCTGATATGGGAAATAAAAGAGAATCCCTTGCGCTGGCTGGCTTCAGCCGACAGAAGGGAAGCGCTGTGCAGGCGCAACAAGATCGGCACTGCCAGCAACGCCGGTCCTGTTGCTTTAGCGCCAACGCGGGGTGCTGCTAGGCGCTCCCATGTCGGCGCTATTGGCGCTTCAGCTATTTTTGCTGAAGGGGACCCTCTTCTGTCATGAACTATCAAAAGTAGTGTATGTTCCTACTCATGGGTGTTAGTGCTAGAGCTAGCACAATTTTCAAAAATTGTTTTTGTTTGAGGCCCTTTGTGAGCTATTATTATAGCCATCTTTTTCTAGAGTCCATCACAATATCCCTAATGAATCTATGCCCCCATCAGTGTGGTAGAATCCTACAAGCAGCAGGGCTCGGGGTAGAGAAAGCTAATGAAACTGTAGCTTGGTGTCGAGGACAAAATGATGTCCCGGAAGTGACATCACAAGAGGAAGTTATGAAAAATGGGGGGAACCCACATCCTTCCCCCAGCAGTGTGCTCCCTCCGGCTGCCCCCAAGCCCGCAGTCACCCTGCAGTCATACATTCATTCGTATTTTTTCACGTTTTTATACTACCCTTCTTCCAAGTATACATGGTTCCTCCCTTTCTTTTGTCCACTTCAAAAATTATCTAAGCCAGCAATTTTATACGTTACAGGGTATTTTTGTTTTTAGGTTTTTGGCCATAACTTTTGCTGGAATGAAAATATTACTCCAGCTTGTTTGATTGTATTCTGCATGAAATTCCACAGCAAATGGTATATAACATGACAGTGTTATTCCTAAATTCTGCCATTTTAACAAACTGCAATTTTTACATTACAGTTGTGAGTTCATTTTCTGGTTTTTTGGTAATAACATCTGACAGAGTAAAGATATTTACACTATAGTGTGTTTCATTGCATTCTGTGTTAAATTACTTTTTCCAATGATATACAACAAGATGGTATTATTCATACATACCAAGTTTTCACAATTTCGGCCACTAGTGTCAAACTCATCTAGTTGCCCCTGTAAAGCTTGTTGCCTAGTGCAATTGCACCCCCTGCACTTCTTTAGCTACACCCCTGATTGTGGCCATCCTTGGTCTGAGGATCACCACTCTCTTGTGCCTTTCAAGTCTGCAACACACTGTATATAATATAATATATATTATAAAGCAGACCTTGAATAAAACAGATCTTATGACTACAAGTCAGCAGTAATTTTTAACATTGACATCAACAGAGGAAGGATTAAGACCAATGGGTAAGGTTATATAATATGGCTGAAATAGTTCTTTTTTTAAGTTAAATTATGTGTTTTAAAAGATTCCATTAAACGTAAAACATCATTGACTGCTATTTGCAGACCTAATATTAATGTTGCCTCTCAACCCTTTCCAAAATCTTGCATCCAAGATATCAAATTTTATTAACAATGAAAACTGATTTCAATGAATGATCAAAGATAATTTAGTCACTGACTAGTTTTCTGCACAGCTGTTATTTTGAAGCAGAAATATTGTTCCTGCTTAGAAAAATTACAGTCGTGAAACCGTACTTGCACATTTAGAATGTGCCTTTTGAGCATAAGATCATTTCCAACTAGCTCTTTGATTAAGTAACAAGCGTCTTTATGAAGAGACATACAATTCCATCTTGCTTTTGCAAGGACTCTAGATCAGTGTTTCCCAATCTGTGGGTCATGACCGACCATTGGGAGAATTTCCTGGGCCATTCTCTCTTAAGGAATGTGTCCCTTAAGAAACGTGTGCCAGGAATGTGTGCCAGACAACACCTCAGGGTACAGTCACCCAGGGCACAATCCTGGGTGCGCCGCTGGGCCAATGCAAGCCGCTTACATTGGCCCTGTGCATGCAGCGCTGGTGCAAGGATGCTGTTTAGGACACCCATATCTGTATGTCTGTAGGGCTGCTGTTGGCAGCAGTGAGTCTGTAGGGCTGCTGTTGGCAGCAGCGAGTTCAGGCACAGGAGAGGTTCTGGAAGCCGCAAGGGAAGGAGTTTCTGGATGGACCAGGAGGCATGCTGGCCCGGGGAGGAGGGTGAAGGTGGGATGGAGCCATTAGGGTGGCTGGCACCTGCCCCAGGGGAAGTCCACGAATGTCCCCTTGCCTGGTGGAGGCTCCAGCCTGCTCCCAAGCAGCGCTGGATACAGCACAGGCCTGCCAATTTGTCTGTTCTAGCACAGTTTAGGATTGCACTTTCAGAATGGGATGGTGGTACAAAGCTGGAGGAGTGGGGATCATTCTCTCTTGGGAAAGGACCAAGTTTTGGCCCTTCCATGCAGCTATCTGATGTTGACTGTATTGGTGGCAGATTGTGAAGGGTCTGAGGCAGGGCCAGCCTTAAGCCAATGTGACCAATGCCATCACATTGGGCCCCGCATTTGGGGGCCCCCGCACCAGTGCACTGAGCATATTGCTTGCTGCTGCAGTCAGTTCTTTTAGGTTTGTAGGTCAATGGGGCTAGCAACGCAGCTTTACCTTTGGGCACTGAAGTGCCCAAAATGGGCCTCCTGGAAGCAATTGATAGTGACATCATCCTGTCACCACCAACTATTTCCAGGTGCCACACTTTGTGTGTGCCTTCTTGGTGAGTGGGGGGCCCTGTGGGGAGTGTGGGAGGCCCCACGGGAATGCCCCGCATTGGGCCCCGCCACTCCTAGAGCCAGCCCTGGTCTGAGGGGGTGGGGGACTGACTGTAACATGTTTTGGAAAGAAAAAAGCTGCTGATTGAAAAGATGCTATTATAAAATAGCATCTAGATTATCACTGAAATATTTTGGAACAGAAAGTGAAACATTTCAAGAGGTGCAAGATGTACATCACTATAAACTTTGAAACATCTGGAAATACAACATTATTTTGTCAGATGGTATTTTCTCAGATTGTACTGATCTAAATGGAAACTATTATAAATTTATGACCAGATGAAACATAACTTCTCAAAAATTAGATAGAATTACAGACTATTTTGGTCCTCTACGTGGAAATTAAAAAAAGAAACAGGAACTGTTTTCCATGTATAGTGGTCTTGGCCACACACTAAAAAATGTTTAGTCTATTATTAACAATACAATCAAAATATTTACTGGAATAGACTATCACTTGATCTCTAATATACTTACTGAAATCTACAAAAGCAATAATTTGATATAGTTTGGCATAATGGAGAACAACAACAACAAAAGATGCACTGTATTCACTGAACTAAAATTGGTGCTAAACTAATGCAGGAAAAAAAATGCCCTAAAAAAATGAAAGGCCAGTACTTTTAGATTTCCTTACCATTGTGACACAAATCATACATTTGAAGAGTCTGTTGTAAATGAACAAAAACAGAAGTACCCTTTACGTTAGGCTAACATATCAACCAAATGCTAATATTGACACTGAACATGAATGGCTTCAGTCCTGAGAGAATAACCTTCTCAGGCTGCTTAGTGAATTGTTGCATATGAGATCCTTAAAAGAATTGCTTTGTGAGTAAGGATACTTAGGGGATGTCACTCATCTTCTCTATTTTATATCTGCAAAAGTCATTATCAATATACATGTTTCAGAGCGCAATCCTAAACTGGAGTTAGGCCGGCATAAGCTAAGCCAGCAAAGTTTGGTCAGCACACGGGCCACCATAAAGCGTGTTTGGACTACTCCCGGAGTCAGGGAGGATGGCTTATGTCTGTGTGCTGCTCTCTCTGACTCCAAGAGTGGTCCAAACATACTTTATGGCAGTGGCATTCAAACTGTGTGTTGGGACCCACTTGGTGGTCGCGACCTGATATCAGGTGGGTCGCGGAAAGCTGGGAGCAGCCATCTTGGAAACTGCAGACCTTACTTTTGTTATATTCCTTTTGTCAATGTTAACAGTTTCAATTTTCAAGTGAGGATTTTTCCAAAAATTTGTTTTTAGTTCAGAGCTTTTACATAATATTTTATCCCAATCTTGCTTTCTGTCAGGCTGTTTCATGGTTCTACAATTGCTGTAGTCCAAGAATACCAATTTGAATTTCAGGAGTGTCATTTTATTATGTTACAATGACAGCACCTCCTGCTTGATATAATTTCCTGCTACAACATCACTTCCAGGTTAATGACATCATTTCCAGTGTGTCCTGACATGTGTCCTGCCATTCTAAAAAGTGGGTCTCAGTTTAAAAAATTTGAATACCACGGCTTGACAGTGTATGTTGTGCTGGCCAAACTTTGCTGGCTTAGTTTATGCCAGCCTAACTCAGTTTAGGATTGCACCCTCAGTCTCTCAAGAGGCTATTGAGGCCCAAGGTGACAGTTTTTGCTTGCTTGTTGGAAAGTAATTCAGAATGTAGTACTAACTAACCGTCAAAAAAGTAGCGGTACCAAAATGGCAACCGCTGCATCCCACGGGAGCATGGAGGCTGCCAGAAGCTCCATGAGAGAAGAGGACATTTGTCCCCTCCCCTGGGGAAAGCCCCACCACCTGCAATGGGGCTCCTTGGCTCACTGCTGGCTGTTTTTCTAGTGGTGAATCAAGCAGGCCCATGTCTGGCCACTGCCAAGGATAAGATCCAGCGGTGGAAGCCACCGTCAGGTCTCACACCCTCACAAGGCTGCCCAGCTATTTCCAGGTGCCACGCTTTGCATGCAGCAACATAAACGCTCTTCTTATGAGGGGGGCGGAGCCGCAGGAATGCTTCACATTGGGCACTGCCACTCTTGGAACCGGCCCTGGCTGCAGTATACCCATCAAGTACCTCTGTTTCCACCTAGCTAAAAACTCTACACAACCCTGTACCCTAGTCTGCACATGTGCTTGCAACCCTGAGCATGCCATTTTTGCTTCGGGATCAGAAGGTCCTGGATTCATGCTCCAGTTCTCCCCACAGACATCCTGTGTGTTTCATTCCTATTTTAGTGTACAGGACTAGTGTGAAATAGTTTCCTCACTTCGTCCCCCCATTTCTGTTTTGTTTGCCACAAGCACATAACCCCCCAAAATGTTACAAGCGAAAAAACCTCATGCTGCAAATGGGTGGCTCAACCTGAAGTTTTACGATGATGCAGTTCCTTTAAAAGTGTGTCTGTATTGAGTTTTATCAACCCCCAGCTCTGAGTTACACAGTACTTTTTTACTGCTGAGTCCGAAGTCCTGGAATGTAATGATATCATCAACTAGAAACCCCAGAGAATTCTGTGGTCTGTCAATCTCTCCTGTTAAACATTTCTCTTCATTCTAGCATTTCTTTATAGCAATATCATTTTTCCCCCTCACGCAGGGTATGACAGTTCCCAATTGTTCAGACACATAAATAAAACACCAGATTAGAACAATATAATCACCAGCCCCTTCCATTACACAGACACAGCCTTGGGGGAGAAAAAAAAAAGAGGCCACCGTGCTTGGATAAACAAAGGTACATAAATATCCTGGTTATTCCTTAGTTAGGCCTGAAGTTGGGGGTAGATATTTCTGTCAAAACAAAACACATTCCAGATTCCCCCCCCCACATTGTTGGGCTGCAGACCTAGAATGTACCTTTTGAATTTGAGCTTGCACAGAACAAGGAATATTAGTTGCAGAGAGCTCCTGCTTCCTGTTAAGTTTTTTTCTGGTCGTCCCCTCTAGCATGCAGACTTCCTGCCTGCTGGTCTATAAGCTTCATGCTTACAGCAGCTATTAAAAGCAAGAAATGTTCAGCCTTGGTGGGAGGGAGAAGAGGCCTTCAGTCATAGGGTTCCCGGTATCCATGGTTTCCATAGCCACAGGGTGGGGCTGGAATGCATCCTATGCAGATACAGAGGGTGCCTGTAATTTGACAGAAGGAAGCCATGATTCCAAATAACTGTCTTTAAACTTTGAAGGACAATGAGGACCACATTAGTATATTTCTAAAGATAAATGATAGTGCTTCAGTGCTTCAGCTGCAAGTGACTTTGGCTCAGTTCAGACCTAACACCCAATTGTGGCTTGATACTTCTAGAATGGACAACTAGAATGATACTTCTAGAATGTTTGTACAAGCCTCCCTCCTCCCTCCAAGCCTACATGCTGTAGTAGGCTCATTTGTATTGCACCACATTATTGTTCTGCATTACAGCCCTCTGAATCCACACTTATCCTCTGCTATGCAGTGGTGACACTGTTGGAGATCATCTGGGGAAGTCCTAATGGGATGCAGAAAGCTTCATTTAGGGCTCAATTCTATCCACCTTTCCAGCGCTGATACAGCCATGCCAATGGGGCATGTGCTGCCTTCAGCGGAGGTTGGGGGGGTCAGTCATGGAGGCCTCCTCAAGGTATGGAGATGCTTGTTCCCTTACCTTGGAGTTTCAGTGCCCTTATTCTGGTGCTGGAAATTTTGATAGGATTGGGCCCTTATATGAAGAAGGGGGAAACCTGCCTCTGGGACAGCATCCATGGGATCATTCGCCAGTCAAAGAGTTGACAAGCATGATATTTTGCATGGTTCTGACCTTCTACACATCCATTCCCATTCTGTGCAGCTGGCTGGATGATGGAATGCCTTTTCGTTTTCTTCTACAACTGCATGACAACTGCATGGAAATCTGCTTGATATTTGGAACATACTTATACACAACAACTAATTGGTCCTAAAAATGAAAATGAGTGGTTGGTTATCTTCCCACCAAGCTTGGTTTTAGGCTCTTGAGAAATTGCTGCACATACGTTGTGCTCTGTTCAATGCTAAGTCAAGCATAATATGATTGCAGCTCCAAGGAATCACCCATTTGCATTTTGAATGCAACAAAACCCTCCAACACATGCTGAAATTATATTACAGAACGTAAGATCGGTTTCCCACATCTTCCTGAACAAAATGTGTACTTGACACAGTTCTCCAACAAAGGTGGAAAATAACATCGCCCCTTTGTTTTCAACTTTCCATATTATTCCCTGCCGTCTGCACTGGGGAGAAATAATTCCTTCTATAAGGGTGATACCCTGTGGAATTGCATCTAAATCCTTCTGTCTTCTGTCCATTCCTTAACACTCCCAAGCCTCTTCCAGCTTTCCTTTTCCAATCTTTCAGCTTCAGCTAATTTCCCCCTAACAAAGAATACAGCATATTGTTTCACTGAACACAGTTTACAGTTACGTCTATGTGAATGCCAAAGATACTTTAGATAATAAAACCGATTTGAGATTTACAGGAGTCTATAGCCTCTTTCAAGTTGTTTGGCTGTTTCAAGATTATCTGTGGTTAAAAATAAATCTATGCCTGTAGAACAATACCAGCTACCAATTAAAGCTTCATGCGAAGGTATTTTTTTTATGTAAGAAATGTTCATTAGAAACAGCAGTGCTGGACCAGCTGGTGTTCAGTTCTTCAATAAATATTTCTTTTAAAGTCATATCATGTTACCTTCTGGATTTGCTAATTATGACCTTTTGAGCTAATTGCTCTGCGTAGCACATCTGGTGATCACTTGATTTTATGTCTCTTTTATCCACTCTGTCCCAAGTCACCGTAATGCGTTTGAAAGGAAACAGGATGTCACCTGGTTTCCCGTCAACCACCATGCTGTCCTTCATGAAGGTGCCATTCTCAAACTGCCAGACTTTCTATTCCACCTTGCTACGTTGCCTGTTTAATTCATCGAGTTGAATAACAGCTTCAGCATGGTTGTTTTCCAGATGCGTAATGGAAGAAAGACAAATGGAACCAACTGCCTTGATTTTATTGTGATTTTCATTTGCAACATAGGATTCGCTTGTCAGATAGGTCAGACTTTATTTGAAAGTATTGTTCCATGACCTGATATCCACATGGAATTCTCTTGAGCTGAGAGTACGATATCCCATGATCGTTAATCCATTACCCCGCACCGCTCAATAAAGACACGAGACCAGAGCTTGGGGTTAACAGGGCCACTTTATTAACTGTATACATTTTAGTGCAGCAGAGCATTATCTAAGTGTGCGGAGTCTATGGGGAAACAGCCCTGGCCGTCTACCGCCCCGGGGTGGTCTGGATGACTGGTCCATCTGACTCCAGACTATAGCCCATCACTGCCAATCTGAGTCCCTCATCGCCTACCTGAAGGTCAAGACAGTGTGACTGCTTAGACTCACCCTGGCCGCGGCCGAAGGGTAGCTTCACTAAGTCCGATCAGGGGACGGCCTGCCAGCCTCACTGAGCTGGTTGAGCAACTTATGAGCAGCCTGGCCGATCCCCAACTGTGCTGCCTCAGATGGACAGCAATTAAACGAACTTACCTACCCCCCCCCCGCCCGCTGCCTGCCATTTTAAGTGACCAACTAATTAGCGCACCTTGACCCGCCGCAGGCCAGGGTAGGCGAAAAAACAACCAGCCAAGGCCAGTCAGGCTGGAAGCCAAAAATTCCTACCTGACTCTGAAGTGACCAGCTAATCCCAGCCTGCTAAACAGGAGGGCAGGAGGGAGGATGCCGGTTGGAGCTGGAATGAGCAATGGGCGGGGCGAGCACCGTCAATATTGCGCTTACCCCGCCCCCGGCCGACATCATACAAAGTGGCTCCCTCAAGCTCAGGCCTTGTGCCTGATGAGGGGGCGGGGCAATGGGCGGTGACGCGCGAGGGCGCATCACCGGTCTTCATCTGTATTTTTACTAATAAATGGGTTTGAAAATATTTCATTAGGAAACCAGAAAAAGGACTTCCCTTGGAACAAACCATGGTCTATTAGCCCAGCAATCTGCATCTAGCAATGCCCAACAAGATGCTCCTAAGAGGTTTACAAGCAGGTCATGAAGGACGCAGACCCACCCCCCTGGTTTGTCTCTGATATTCAGAGTGCAATCCTAACCTGGAGTTAGGCCAGCACAGTTAGGCCAGCAAAGTTTGGCTGGCACAAGGGACACTGTAAAGTGCGTTTGGACCACTCTCAGAGTCAGGGAGGATGGTGCAAGTTGGTGTGCTGGCCTCTCTGACTCCAAGAGGTCCCTTCTGCCGGCCAAACTTTGCTGGCCTAACTGTGCCAGCCTAACTCCAGGTTAGGATTGTGCTCTTGGTAGTATCAGCTCTTTGAACATGAATATTCCATTTAGCAACCACATCTATAAGCCTGTGGGTCAATTTGGATGTCACATCTGCTAGCACTCTCAGACATGTGCAGAAAGAACATGGACGTGCACGCCTCTCCACTTTCCCATGTACTGTTGCGCTGTCATCTAATATTGCATGGACAGTTCACCCAAACCGCCTTCAATGCACTGTTAAAATGCTATTTTGAGTAGAAAAGTGTCGTTTTTGCATGATTAGGCAGCAGCAGGACTCCAAATCAAGTAGAGAGAGACATGTGCACCCATGGTCCTCCAACATGCATTTGAAAGTGCCAGAGGACCGATAATCCAAACCAGCTGTTTTCTAGACTTCTGATCCATGAAGTTGTCCAAAAGCTCAATCCTATGAATGGCTGCTCAGATGCAACTCCCCAACTGTTCAATGAGCCTCATTGCCCAATTGTAACCCCCACCATTGGAACTGATATAGGCATGCTGCATCCAATGGTGGCATGGTGACCAGTCAGCAGCAGGCTATATGTAAACATAATGCCAACGTAATGGCACCAACAGAGGCTTCAGGAACCACTGCTTCGTGCAACATACCACCGTCCATTTGCAGCAGTGGCCCAGCAGCACAAGACAGTAGCCCAACCACTGGAACGTTGTCCCACAGTATGCTGCCAGAACATGCAAGTTCCAGCAGCACAGGGCAACCATAGGATTGGGCTCCAACTCCCAGTTGTGCATGTACCCAGTGGTATTCCTACCATTGTCTGGGGGAGGCAAATGCCCCCAAGCGGTGTACCTGAGGAGCCCATAGGGGTGGCGCCTGCTGCCGAGCCTCCATCTCTGCCACCACCAACCGCCCTCCAGAGCCCTCCCAAAGGCCACGCAGTGTCCGATGGCCAACTGAAAGCATTCTAATGCCTTCAGAAAGGCGGTAAACATTACGTCCAGTTTTCGATGGAAAACTAGAAATACTGTTTAAAGGTTTTCCTAAGACTTTGGGGGGGCAATTGAGCATTGCACAGGACTCTGGACATTACAAGTTGGCTGTGGAGGGTCGCAATCACTTTTTAACCTCATTCCGCAGCATGGGGAGCCCTATGGGGGGGCTCCTCAGGGCTCTCTACATCCACTGGACTCCAGTGCTATGAGGGGTGAGACTCAAAAAAGCCCCTTTGCCCAGGGCAGCTGCTTATCACGATACCTGGGGGCCTGATTAAACTGGTTCCCTGCTGTTCATGACACGGCCTTCCCCCCTTTTCCGCTCCTTAAAGCGGCAGAAGCCACGGCTTCAGTGGTGGGTTGCGATCCATCACTTTGGAAAGCACTATTCTAGATGATTCCATCATTATTCACTTAATTACAGGCATTTAACATAAAATTTATTTTTGCTTATGTCTTTACATTTGCATACAAGTGGGGGGGGCCCTTACTTATCGAGAAGCCCATTTTTGTGATATGTTGGGAGGACAGTGATAGAACGTGTCCTTCTCAGCATGACCCTCGTGTGTTCTCATTGGCTAGCTGGGGAGCTTCCAGTTGGTTAATGGGGAAAAAGAGAATTCACCAAAGCAAGAACTTGCTCCCTCTGGTCCATTGTAAGGGCCTTTCAACCCAGACCCCTCTCCTGGCACCAATCAATTTCTTCCAGGCAGCTTGGAGTAAAGACTGAGCATAAAACATCATTAGCCCGACACCCCCCATAAATAAAGACGCCAGACAGTGCTTGGAATTAAACTGGGCCTCTTTATTAACTTTTTACAATTTGCAGCAGGTACCAAATAATCACTAACAAAACTGTGCGCAGGACCTAACGGGAGAAGCGGTCCTAGCCGCCTATCTCCCCCAATCTCGTTGGGCGACCATCTGACTCGGAACCGGCCGCAGTCGTAGACTGCGTCGGCCCTTCATTACCGCCCCCAGTGCGGGCAAGGCAGTCAAGCAGACTGGCCTGAAGGTTGGGCCTCGCAGCCCCGGACTACTCAGTTGGAGGGAGCCAGCAGACCACTTCCTCGAGCCGGTCAAGCATTATCAGAGCACTTGCCTTTTACCCCCAACCTTACTGCCTTGGTTTGGACACCGAGATCATTTCTAGCCTACCCAACCCTGCACACTACCTGTCAAGTGACCAAACCTAACATGCCACCCCACCCTGGCCAGTCTGGGGTAGGCGAAAAAACATCCAACCACTTGAGCCAATCAGGATGGAAGCAAAAAATTCCTACCCGGCTCCATATGGCAACCAGATATTCTCAGACTAGCTCTAGGGCGGGTGGGCAGGCGGGATTGCTGGCCAGGCGCGGACTGAGCGTTTGGGCACGAATGCGCCCGCTCTGCTCCTGCTCGCCCCGCCTCCACCTTCAAAGCAGCCAATTGCTGCAAAGCACTGTGCTGGCTCCATGGGGAGGGGCCGGGCCAACCCCTGCCAGCACTGAGATGGTGACCACAGCCCTTATGCAATTGATTAAAGGCAGTCAGAGTAAAATTGACTTTGCAGATAACTTGATTGTCTTTGGCTAAATAAATACCTACTTTGGTTGCACAGGTGCACCTCTGTTGCAGGCAGTGGTGCACCATTCTTCAACCACTAGGAGAATAACTTTTCATACTTTGGTCTTTTTCAGTCTGTGTCAATAGAAGAAACAGCCTTATTTTCATGACCTGCTGTAAAAAAATTAGGGTAGGAGCTGGCAAAAACGTTCCCCTATAGGAATGTCTGCCATTCACCCTTAACCAGAAACATATCCTTCAAAAGCAATGAAAGAATTAAGAGGTCGTAGCCCATTGGGTTACATATAGAAAATGAGCCTTTAGACAGCAGATTAAGTCATTTTCCAGTAATAATTTGCAGGCCTGGGACAGTTTCCCTGGGTTCTTTCCATTGCAAAAACATTTGTCTGTGCCGATGCTTTGAATATATTATGGTCCATCAGAAACAACAGCGGTAACAATCACTCGCTCACAAACATTCCTTGGCTCTGAAGGTCCAAAATTAGACTTGCCCTAGATTTTGTTCCTTCAATAAAAATTGAAAATAAAACTGGAGATTCCCATTTGGACAAAATATCTTGATAGAAGGTAAAATACTTTCACAAAGACTAGCTCGGTTCCTCAAGGGAATGCCACGTCTCCATAACTTGCTACCAAATTTCATCTAGAGCAAAAGTCCAGTGAAATTGGAGGATATTGCTGAGGAATGACACCTGAGGAATAATTGAAGGAAGCAGCCAGCACAATCCTAAACCCTGCGCAGTATCAGCGGGATTGCACTGACACCCTTAGCACCAACGCGGGAGTGCCGATCGTCACCCCTGCGTCAGCGCTAAGGCTACAGGACTGAAGCTGGTCAACATGAGGGAGGTTCCATGCTGAGGCGGCACGGGGATTAGAGGGAGGAAGGGAGGCAGGGCGGGAGTTGGGCGTGATGTGGGCGGGCCATATGGCCACTTCCTAAGCCCGTCAGGGAGGTTGCACAGCCCCAATTTGGGCCGCGCTGTCTCCTCGGATCTGTGCCCGCTTTTTAGTGGGTGCAGATCCGAGGAGCACATAGGGGAGGCTGGAGCCTCCCCTACGGTAAGGGAGCACATGCTCCCTTGCTGCGGGGAGGCTCCAGCCTCTCCTAAACAGCGACAGATATGGCGCTGGCCCATCGGCCTTGCCAATCCAGCGCTGTTTAGGATTGTGCCCTAAGAAAGCTTCCTCAGAAGGACGCAAGGATCTCACAGTGCTGGAGAAAGAACCAAGTCATTGGCATTTATATTTTCAAAAAAGGGAGCATAGACATTGTTGATTGTGTCAGGGCACAATCCTAACCTGGAGTTACAGTAGGCTGGCACAGTTAGGCCAGCAAGGTTTGTCTGGCACAAGGGCCGCTGTAAAGCACATTTGGAACAGTCTCGGAGTCAGGGAGGATGGCGCACGTCTGTGTACTGGCCTCTCTCACTTTGAGAGTGCTCCAAACATACTTTACGGTGGCCCTTGTGCCAGCCAAACTTTGCTGGTCTAACTGTGCCAGCCTAACTCCAGGTTAGGACTGCACCCTCATTAGCTCTGATGTGACCTGAAATCTTGTTTGGAACAGCAGGGTCTAAGCCAGCAATTCTCCAATGTCCTACCTTTATGTCATTGCAGCTCTTTTACTTTTGGAGTTCCTAAATATATCACACCTATGAAGGACCAAGAAGGGGGGAAAAGGATCATAGGACTAAGCAAGTGTGCAGAACTTCTGCTGGAAGTTTGCGTAATAGAACAATTCTAGCTATTTCAACCTTGAGCTGCCAGTGGTATTGTAATTTATTTCTATGTAGAGCAATTTGTGAACTGCTCTGTTGAAAAGCAGTAAATGGACGTGTGCCGGGCTTCCTGACTCTAAGAGTGTTGCAAATGTGCTTTATGATTAGCACACTAATCCAGGTTAATTAATATGGTTCATCCAGATTAGGATTGCACCCTTGATATTTCATACACACGTGCACACACGAGCACAATTCTGCACAATTCATGATGCTGTCTTTGCAAAGAGTGGTGTCATATTTCAAACTAGAAACAATCAATCAATCAATCAATCAATCAATAGTATTTATATACCACTTTTCAACACAAGGTTCACAAAGCGGTTTACAGGCAAATAATAAAGTTAAATGGCTCCCTGTCCCCAAAGGGCTCAAAATCTAAAAAATATAGAACACCACCCACAACAGCCACTAGAAAAGACACTGCGCAGGGGTGAATACCGACAATTACTCTCCCCCTGCTAAATATAAGAGAAACACCACTTTAAAAAGTGCCTCTTGCCCAGTTAGCAGGGCAACTGTACTTTAGGTCAGTGTACTTTAGAGATGATATCTTGTGTGCAATATCTTATAAATTGGACTATTCATATTATATGAGAAACAGATGCAGTTCCTTGTAACCCATACTGATTGAGCCTTTCAATTAGTTTTCTCTTTAGCATTTCCAGAATTACTTGTGACATTTTATTCACTGGCACAGTAATCACAGGTTGTTGCGAGTGACCCGTAACTAGCCCTTTGCCAAGGAGGTTTAGGAGATATCATGTTTTTCCCCCTTGAGGAATTTGAACTTCGGGGGTAATAGTTGTCTAGGAAAGGATGAGTCAAAATGCCACAGAGCAAATCTCAGTATCTAATTCCCATGTGGTTATAAAGCCAAAGTAAAAAAAAAAATGAGGTTGTATCCTAAGAAAGCTAGTCAAGGCTATGTATGATTAAAATCAAGCATGCATATTATACAGTATGACTTAAAGCCCCATCAATATTTCAATTTTGTGACTATCAGGGCAATCCTAACGCAATGTAGGGTTGAAGTGTGTGGAGGTACCTCAGGATAAGGGGATATTGTTTTCCCTTTACCTGTTGCAGTTGCAGCCTGCCTTGTGAGGCTCCTGGGATGAGCATCAGCTATTTATCTGGTGAACACCCAAGAAGCTGTGCACTGCTGCTGCCAATCCCATCCCCCTCTCGGGTCCCATCCTTCCGCACATTCTCACTAGGAGAATTAACAGACCCCTGATGATACCAGGGTAAAGTGAAAAGGTCTGCCTAGTGCCCACAATGGCCAGCCAAATTCTGTTGTTAGAACAGATAAAAAGAAATACTTTTTTTACCCAGCAGGTAATTAATCTGTGGAACTCCTTGCCACAGGAGGTGGGGATGGCATCTGGCCTGGGTGCCTTTAAAAGGGGATTGGACAGATTTCTGGAGGAAATGTCCATCGTGGGCTATAGGCCAAGATGGCTGGTGCTACCTCCTTACATTAAAAGTTGGCTACTTCAGAATGCCAG
The DNA here is from genome assembly GCA_029204185.1 of Lerista edwardsae. NCBI lineage: Eukaryota > Metazoa > Chordata > Lepidosauria > Squamata > Scincidae > Lerista > Lerista edwardsae. Next base: position 38,204,677 of record JAJKFI010000003.1, on the reverse strand, counting down.
GTGCAAGGGAGCAGCAAGAGGATGCAGGCATCTTGTTGTTTCATGTGCTCCCTGAGGCACCTGGTGGGCCACTGTGTGATACAGGAAGCTGGATACAGACTATGGCCTGATCCAGCAGGGCTCTTCTTATGTTCTTATGTTCCTGAGAAGAACACAAGCAGAGCCTGAAGACCATGACCTTCTTATGCTCTCCCCCCAGCAGCTGGTGTTCCATGGTATTGACGAACCATCTCTAAACATGGAGCTTCTCTAATTGAGCCATAATCAGTAATAGCCATCATGGAGCCATCATCACTAATAGCCATTGATAGAGTTATCTCATTCGTTTTTCAAAAACATCTAAGCTAATAGCCATCATCTCATTGTATAGAAACAATTTCTGTCAATTAATTCAATGAAAAGTACTTTCTTCTATCATTCCTGAATCTATTGCCAATCAATTACATTTAATGAATTCCTTCTCTCAGGCTGAAATTTTTGGACAGGCTGAAAATGCTTTCTGTAACCTCTTTGGTTTTCTAAACCAAAATGTTTCAAAATCCTATCCTGCCAGTAGCAGACTTGACCTGTGTAGCCTTTGAATCCATACACCATTATGCGCCCTTTATGCAATCCTTGTTCATTTGTAAACTGGGTGGTAGAAATGTAAAATATAATTAGTTTGAGCAGAAGGAAACCTGGGCTTTGTTTGCTATGGCATATCTTAAGACTGATCCAAATCTAGGACTTCTTTATAGTCATGAGAGCAGTAGCGCCGATGTGGGTGTGGCACGGGGACAAGTGGCCCTCCCAATATTTTGTGGGTGTGGCTGTGTGTCACCCCGGCCCCGGCCCCGAAGAGGAGGGGGACTTACCGCCCGGCTCCAGGGCCGACTGGAGAGGAGCGGCCCAGCTGTGCTCCTGGGCAGGCCACTCTGACTGGTCCAGGGCCAAGCGCAGCCACACGCAGGAGGCAGCCGGGGCAAGCGCGTTGGTGCGAAGCAGCCCCGGCCACTCTGAGCCTCCCGGCTGGCCCGCACCACCCTGGGAGGCCTGGGGAGCGGGGTGACGCTATCCCAAGCTGAGAGGCCCGGGAGCGCCGCGCCGGGGGCCTCCCTTTATCCCGACGCCAGGGGATGACATCATCCCCGGAGCTGGCTCCAGAGCTGAGATCTCGGCTTGGAGGCGGGGCTTGAGGGGGAGGAGCAGTGGTGAAATTCAAATGAATTAACAACCGGTTCTATGACATCATAGCCGGAGCCAAAAAAAAAATCTGAAGCCAGCCAAGGTAAGCGAGTGGGTGGGGTCCGGCCATTTAACAACTGGTTCTATAGAACCTAGGTGAACCCCCTGAATTTTACTACTGGGGAGGTGCCTCCGAGCCTGGGCCAGAGGCTCATAAGGAGCCCAGCAGTCGGGGAGAGCGGACGCTCCTCCTCGAGCTGGAGAGCTAGAGCAGGAGCGACCATTGGCAAGCCGGGGTACAGCCCCGAGCTCGCTCCCGACCGTAACCGGACAGGGGCTGCCCAAGCCCTGCTCCTTAGGGGGCTGGTCCCTGGGACAGGGTGCCCGAGGAACAGGGGAGGAGCCGATCCCGAGACCCGCCTGCCACAGCCCAGAGCAGGGGACCACTGGGGCCAGCACCCCCGCTCCCCCAGCGCCCGCTCCTCGGCTGGTGCCGCAACTCCTGCTGAGCCCCACAGGGCGCAGGGTGCCTGTGACAGGAACAAGACCTCTCCTTTTTCAGGGGAGTAACCCCCACAAACTGATGCGCCGCCTCCATGAATGTAAAGGTGAGAACAAAAATAAACCGAATCAGCTGGACCTTCACTCACCTCTCCCCTGCTTCTTATCACTCCTCAAGAACTTGGGCCCATTGCACTGTGAGTACCAGCACCCCTGCCCCTGTAGCCACCATGGAGGACATGATACTGTGCCACACCAATATCTCACCCCCCACGCCCCCTGCAAAGAGCAGAGCCAACCACAAGCATGCAGCAGGGCAGGAGGAAATGGTAGGAAGAAACTGTGCACCTCTCCAGCTCCCAGAGCCGGTAAGGCATGTTTGTTCCCCCTGCTGCTGCTCAGGCAGGTGGGCAGACCATCAGTGTCAGCTTTCCTACTTTCAGTGGCTCGCATGACCTACCAGTATAGGTCTAGTTTTCCCAGTAGTCGATTACATGTTTTTGCACTCTGAGAGATTTTAGAAGGTGCAATTTCAAAAAAAGGGGAGAAATTACAAAGAAATCATGTTTTTAGCGCAATGCATCATGGTTGCAAGGAAATGCAAATGAGCTTCCAAGGGCTGCATCCAGCCTATGGAAATTGCTTCCAAGAGAAATTGCTTCCAAGGGCTGCATCCAGCCTATCAGTCTTGTGTTTGACAACCCTGGTTTAGAGCGTCCGAAGTTAAATTCTGACACTTGTTTATCCCCATTTGAAATTGTATGTTTAAAATGTCATATTATGCCCTGTATTAGGCACTTTATATACAGTATATTGCTATTTCTGCAAACATTTATTCTACATTACCATGTTTGTACAAAATTCATGTGGCTGAGCAGATTGGCCTGCCACCTGCCATTTGCTTTAGGCAAGCTTATTACCTAAAGAGCTATGACTACTCTAAACAAACAGGTGTAAACCATTGATCTGGGCCCCTGCCTCTCTATCCAGGTCGCTAAACACATTTTAGAAATGGTGACGCACACAGGCTATTCAGGGCAACGTTATTACCTTCTCATAAAATTTTGCAGTGCTTCAGTAACTTTAATAGCAGAAGAGACCATGCATTGCTTCTTGCTACTTCGAAAAAGTAGCAATCACAATTCCATATTAGTGACTCTCTCTCAAATCAGGTCAGAGGGTTGAATTGTTTAATGCAGTGTTTCTCAAATTGTGGTTGGGGGGGCTGCTGTCAGGTGGGTTGCGAAAAGTTGGGAGCCGCCATCTTGGAAACTGCATATCATGCTCTTGCGATAGGGCCGTTTGTAAGTATTAACAGTTTGACTCTTCAAGTGAGGTTTTTTTTTAATGTTTTTAGTTCAGTGATTTATATAATATTTGGCTCTAATCTTGCTTTCTGTCAGGGATGTTTCATGGGCAGTAGTCCAGGAATGCCAGTTTGCATTCCAGGAATGTCATTTGATTGTGTCACAACGACAGCACTTCCTGATTGATGATGTCACTTCTAGCCATGACATCATGTCCAGGTTAATGGAATCACTTCTGATGGGTGCCAACATGAGTGCCATTTTAAAAAGTGGGTCCCATTGCTCAAAAGTTTGAGAACTACTAGTTTAATGTTCTATTTCAATTTGCTTTGAGCCACCTTAGATACAAATCTGTAGAAATATATTGTATAAACAAAAGTAGAAGGGGGTGATAATGGAAAAAGAGATGAATTACAGTTCGCTCAGACCTCTGCCAACCATTATTGATTCTGGTAATATCTGCCAGCATATTTTTCAGCATTCAGTTCTCAGAAGTTGTCGTGACTTTAGGGCTTGTTTTCACTGTGGGAACTCTTTAAAGACATGTTTATCCTTTTGCGTCCGAATGTTTTGACACTTCACACTTGGTATTATTTCAGAAAGAATATGTTATTCACAATTTATGCCCACAGTTCTGTGAAGATGAACAACACCTTCAGCTACTACTACATGTTCTTATGGGCATGAAGGGATGAGTGGGTGGGATCTCAGCCAGTTCTCAACTTTGAAAATCAATCAATCAATCAATCACTAGTATTTATATACCGCTTTTCAACACAAAGTTCACAAAGCGGTTTACAGGCAAATAATAAAATTAAAGTTAAATGGCTCCCTGTCCCAAAAGGGCTCACAATCTAAAAGAATGGAGAACACCACCATCAACAGCCACGAGAAAGATACTGTGCTGGGGTGAAGAGGGACAATTGCTCTCCCCCTGCTAAATATAAGAGGACACCCCTTGAAAAAGTGCCTCTTGCCCAGTTAGCAGGGGTAACTAGGTAAAACCCCTGAAGCCTTGTCCTTACGGTCTGCCCATGGTCCCCTGTGTGTCCAAGGCAGTGTACCAAATGCTGCCTCTGCTCTTAATGGGTAGGGTTACCAAATCCAAACTGGGACAGAGTGCCTATACCTTTAACCATCATGTAGAAGAGGGCATTTGGGCAGGTACAGCTCATCATGGAAGCATTTCAAAAGTTGCACCTGCCCAAATGCCCTCTTCTATACAAAGGTTAAAGGTATAGGCACTCTGTCCCAGTTTGGATCTGGTAACCCTATTAATGGGTGATGTACCAAGTAGTGTAGCTGACGGGGGCAGGAACCGGGGGCTGGGTGATGTGATGATGCCCCAGTATCATTATGTGTGCAGTCCCCCGCCTCGCTTGCACAGGTGTGGTGGCCCTGGCCCCATAAACAGCTCCATTTAGTTCCGTACAGAGACCAGGGTGGGACAGGAGGCCTCATTTAACAGTCAGCACCATCACCTCAGTAGAGATGGCAGAAAACTGCCTACTCCGCCATAGGGAGCCAATTGACCCCCCAGTCTTGACCTAGCTATGCCACTGATTGTACAAGCCTCTGTTCCTCCTAGTAGAGACAAATGGGTGGGGGGAGACTGGGCATCCCACACCAATCTGTTGCCTGAGGCCATTTCTGTGGTGTCCTCATGGACAGGTTGGCCAAGATTCTCCTCCATATTCCATCAGCCAATTGGAGTCAAGGAACCTTGACACATGCAAAACATGAATGATATGCAGCTGCCTACTTGCTCACCCGCCACCTTCCAGTTCCCAGGCAGGTTTGCAAAAAGGTTTGGATGTACCAAAACGTATGAACCCATTTAGAATCTTCTAAGGACATGCCTGTACATACTTTAGTATGACATGCCCAGAAATAAGTGGAATAGCATCACAACTTAATGGTCCTGCAGGTTATTAATATTATTATTAATATTAATAATATAGTCATTATTGTTGTATAATATGTATCTTTAATAATAATAATAATAATAATAATAATAATAATAATAATAATAATAATAA
>JAJKFI010000003.1:38188831-38199656 GCA_029204185.1 Lerista edwardsae | reverse complement strand
AATAATAATAATAATAATAATAATAATAATAATAATAATAATAATAAACCCACTCCATCAAAAGTATAGGTGCAGTCATAATTTCACCCTACATTTCCGCACATTTGAATGCTGAAACCATATTTGTCTTTGGCATCTGGCAATGTCATTTAATCTGTTCGCATGGCCTTGCATGCCGTTAAGCATGCCCTGTATATTATTTTATGATGTTTGAATTGGAATCACACTTTCTGGGTTCAAGTATTCATGTTTTTGCAGATTCTTGTGTAAAGCCAGGGAGAGCCTGTTTCCAATTTCATGACCGTTTATCGCTAATCCAAAATGACTGCAGCATTACCTACAGACAGGAAGCTGGATGGGGGCTTGTGTGTTTTGGAGACTTCAGGCTCTTCCCAGGAAGTACTGTAAAACCAGTTGTGTGCTGACATGAAGGGAAGGCATAAGTGAGCTAATGGACATGATGGTGCCTAAACTATATTTAGTTTACCAACGTAAGCGGTATAATGGTTACTGGTCTCACAGCAAGTCCTTGTCCATGTAAGGTCAGGAACTAATTCTTCCTCAAAGCTGAAACTGCAGAGAAATAATGCTATAAGCATTATGAAGCACCACAGCTGCCACACAGTGGGCTGTATCCAAAAAACGTTATACATGCCAAGAACCCACTGACATTTATGGGACTTCAGTTAGACATGATTAACTGGTCTCATTTGTTTCAATGGTACTTTCAGCCCACTCCTATTCTGGATTGGACTGCTGTGTGCAGTCATTTATGAACAGCAGAAGAGGCTTCTGCTGTCATAAAATGGCCGCTGATGGACCACACAGTGCCAGAGGCATACCCAGGGGCTGTGGCACCTGGCCAGCAACATTGTGACATCACACAACGTCGTGATGTCATGCAACATCATTACATCACATGATGTCACTTCAGGGTTCTTCAGTCACTTCCTTAGTAAGGAATTGGATGAGATCGGGGCACTCACAGCAGCAGCTGAGGGCCTTTTCTGCACTAAAAATGTGGAACTCCCTGCCCCAGGAAGACTATTTGACTCTTTGTCATGGTGTTCTGACAACTTTTTCAGTAAGCACTTGGTTTATCTAGTGCCTATTATTTCAGTTGCTCAGGTTCATGATTGACTGTTTTATTTGCTCTGTTCTTAATTTGATTTCTCGTTTATTGATATTGTTTTTAATTGGTCAATTATTTTAAATAATCCCTGAGGTATGCAAGTGGAATGGTGGGTGAAAAATTAATACCTAAATCTATTCATCATTTCCAGAACCCACAACTGAAAAGTTACTTAGCCTGTGTATTGTTGTGGCCCATATTTTATACATCATGAACACTGGCCAGTCTTGAACCATTTAAAAACACTACAACTGACACCCAGAGAGAGCTCTTAAATGTTTCCAATATATTTTAAGCAAGTATATAGCAAATACACAAAGCTCTATAGGATTTCCATATGGGAATGAATTGCCCCCATTATACCCATTTTATTGTCCACTGCAAACAGTTAAATGAAGCAGATTGTGTTCATTTTATTTTTCTCCTAAAATTGAAAGGCATTTTTATTGATCCCTCGCATACAGTTCACCCAATAACTGAACCCTGTCACAGATGTACTGTAACCACAGCGGAAACCTTTCTCTGGAGAATCTCAGAGTGCATTCTGTGTCTTGACACAAACTCTGTGGAAGCTGAAGAGAATATCATCCTCAGCTTTTCCATGAGCTTGATCTTCAGGAATCCCTTGCTCTTTATCCTTTATTTGAGCACATTTCTTCTCTGAAAGATCTGGGTAATAACAGGGGTCAGCCTCTGTGAAAAAAAAGTCTCAGTCTGCAATCCTACACCATCTTCCTTGGTAGTAAATCCCACTGAAACCAATGGGACTGCGTCTGAATCAAATACAGATAGATCCATTGTGGGCTATAGGCAATGATGGATTGTGCAACCTCCTTACAAAGGTGGTGGGCTACAGGTACCGGGTGTAAGGGAGTGGCAACAGGATGCAAGCATCTTGTTGTCTCCTGCCTCCCTGGGGCACCTGGGGTGGGCCGCTGTGAGATTCAGGAAGCTGGACTAGATGGGCCCTTGGCCTGATCCAGCATGGCTCTTCTTATGTTCTTATGTTCTTATTCATAAGTACTGTATATACTGCAGCATAGCCAGGGAGTACCCTAAGTATTGCAGGTGCCTCAATGTGCCATATAAGCGCCCCCTCCCTGCATTGTCTGCACATTGCTGTTGCTGCCCGGAATGGCTCCAACAGCAAGGGGGAAGGGCAACTTTGAGGCACATGCAATACAAAGCACTTTGAGGCACATGCAATACTTAGCATGTTACCCCCCTCCGGCTATGCTATTATGTAATACATCTCCACAAATATGGGCAGCTAGACACCTACTCTTCCCTCTCTTCCCCAGGGGCCAGTGCAGTTGTGTCCAGCAATGCCAGGGCAGGAGGGAGGAATGCCACGTCCACGGGTATGGTGGCAACTGGGCTCCCAGGTGGAGGGGGGTGAGGGGGAGGAGGGGCACCCAGATATGCACACATGCACATTGGGCACACCTGCAAGAGCAGAACAGCTGCTTGTGGCTCAGTGCCCTTGATGTGGACCCTGTGAGAGAAAGTGCTCCTTAAAATAAGTCTGGACCACAAGTCTGTGCTTATCTACTCAGAAGTAAGCCCCACTGTCTTCAAAGGGGCTTATTCTCCAGCAATTTTGCGTACGGGTTGCAGCCTTAGCCACTTTGGGCTTTAAAGATCAAAAAGGCACTTTGCACTGTGTCAGAAACATACCAGGAGCAAAGAAAGACCTCCCAATATTTGAGAATAAGTGAGGTGTCCGTAACAAACTGACCATCCCCCTCCACACCAGCTGATGCTTTCAAAAAAATTTCCCAGCCCTGATTCAACTGAGGGGACAATGAAGCACTTGCATTCTTTCTATTTTAATTTCAGCCGTCTTTCTGCTGAAATGGCTCTTGATTCTCACTTTCCCAGTATTTTAGGATTAGGATGTGTTCTCATATATACAGCAATTTAGTTCAAAGTACTTTGACTTTGTAAATGTGCTACCAAGTTCATGATGCTGCATGTTGCATGGATGAAAAATGGCACTGTCAGTAAATTTCTGGCATCAATTTTAAATAAAGCCTGAACAAAAATGCAGGACAGGAACATGCAGATGCCTTAACAACTTAATAATACACACCTTCACCTAACCAAAGTATTTGGGCTTTTGATATGTGAAAAGATCTTCTTGACTGGCTACTTTTAAAGGGGATATTTTCTTGGCTAGAGAGCAATGAAATACTGGGGTGGGGGTCTCAGAAAAAAATGTCCTTGCTTTTCACATTTTTTTTTAGATATTACAGGCATGCCCCAGTATCTACTGATTCAGTATCCAGGGTTTCAGTTATCCACAGTTAGGCCAGCAAAGTAAGGCCGGCACAAGGGACACCATAAAGTATGTTTGGACCACTCTTGGAGTCAGAGAGGCCAGCACACAGGCATGCGCCATCCTCCCTGACTCCGAGAGTGGTCCAAACACGTTTTACGGTGTTTCTGGTGCCGGCCAAACTTTGTTGACCCAACTATGCCGGCCAGACTCCAGGTTAGTATTGCGCTCTAAGGGAAGATAACCATCAAGCACCTCCTCATTCCCCTTCCCTGAAACCGGATTGCTTAACTTTGTCACTGGAGAAAAGAGGGTGGTTCAGAAAAGGGCATTTCCTGGGCACTTTATTTTCTAGCAGGAAGATAGACTAGAGCAACAATTTTCAACATTTTTCATCTCATGGCACACTGACAAGGTGCTAAAATTGACAAAGCACAGCATCATCACTGCTGGCTGGGGGCAGTGCTGTCATTCAGTAACGAGCTGCCGGAACGCGAGGCGGGACTTACCGCTTGATTGACATCAGTCCGTGATGCGTCGCTGCGTGCCCGCCTGCCGTGGGGGCTCCCTCCGGGTGGCGTGCCCCTCCGTGGCTCGCCTAGGCACCCAGCGTGCCCCCCAGGCAAGCGGGCACCCCCTCCGAAGCCAGGGGTGCCCGCGCAGCGGTCGGGCAGGCAGCGACACGTCACAAACGGGCAGCCAATCAGGCGGTAAGTCCCGCCTCGCATTCCGGCAGCTCGTTTCTCAATGAAGAGCCTGGCTGGGGGGTGTCAATCCCCAATGGCCCTATAAATAAATTATCCTCCCACAAACTCCTGGGGCACACTTTCAGACCATACACGGCACACCAATGTGTCATGACATAGTGGTCAAAAATAGCTAGAATAGAGCTCTCATTCCCAGCATCTCCAGGGCTGTATGATTGGCTGTACAAGTCAGGTGTGGGAACAAGTCTAGCCCTGGCAGGTACATTTCATTTGAAACTTTGCAAATGGTTGATTCCCACATAAAGGTTCAAGGTTTTGCAGGTATGTTCAGGTTTATTATGATTCTGCTCGCATTACATACATTCAGGGTGTAATCCTAACCTGGAGTTAGGCCGGCACAGTTAGGCTAGCAAAGTTTGGCGGGCACAAGGGCCACCATAAAGCATGTTTGGACCACTCTCGGAGACAGGGAGGATGGTGCACATCTGCTTGCTGGCCTGTCTGACTCCGAGAGGGGTCCAAACATACTTTATGGTGGCCCTTGTGTCAGCCAAACTTTGCTGGCCTAACTATGGCAGCCAAACCCCAGGTTAGAATTGCTCTTTCAAACAAGATAATTTGATATCTTCAGGTCTCCCACACAAGCAATCATGAGGTCTCACTGCATCATGTTCATTATCTAGGCCATATCAAACAGATGAGCACCTCCATTATTTTGGGGAACAGAAGAAACACTGAGCAGGGACATTCCACTTCATTAGTTTGCACACAAATGGCAACTCCAGGGATCCCTTTTCAGTTCTTAGGTTTCTCTACGGGCAATATGTGGATGACCTGTTATGATGAAAGGCTTTCATGGCACAAAAGTGCATCAGAACATCGAAGACTGCCTTACATTAACCCAGAACATTAATCCATCCAGCTCAGTATTGTTGACACCACCTTGAAAGCAGCTTTCCAACATTTCAATTTCTTTTTCTCTGTCCTACCTGGAGATGCCAGGGACGTAACCTGGGACCTTCGGCATGCAAAGCAGATGCTCTTCCCCTGAACTCTGCCCTCACCCCTTGAATCATCCCAGAAGCCATTTCATAGATTACAAAGCTAGATTAAAACGTGGCTGTGCGCATCTGCAGGCATGACATTTCCTCTCTGTTATCTTTCAGATTGCAAGTGCATATCCAGCCATCATATGAACATCTCATAACCTACTGCAAAAATGACTTCAAAAAGCTAACTGTAAAGTCTGCTAGAAAGCAAATAAATTTGGTTTATGGCTTCCTCTGTTCATCTCGGAGGAAGGAGAACTTTGAAAATCTGGTATCCAGGTATATATCCAAGGATAATGCTGCTCCTTGTGCAAAAGAGGACAGGAAGCTATTTTATGTTTCCTAGGCCTCCCTCCTTCCCTTCTCCTCCTCCTCTCAATTCCCAATGATATTTTATATGCCACACACCTTCAGGCACTCTCTTTTTTTTAATACACAGTATATCTAAGCAGGAGATGCAAAGCCATAGATAGGGCTGACAAACACACTGGCTTAAATCAAAAACACTGGCTTAGAAGGATGTCCTGATTTCAAGGAATGCTCACAGTCCCAGCTAGCTTAAATCTGGCAGCTACACTTCATAGCACAAACCTAATGTGGCTTTTCTTTCTCTTTTTGCACTGATGCAGGCCTCCCATAAAGCACAGCCAGTCCCTGGCCCATTAGTAGCCCTGGGCTAGGTCCACAGTCTGCCGCCCCTTGGTCCACCTGAACCTTGCAGAGCCTTGCATGACACTCCGTTGCTGTCCAAAAGTGTTCCAATGTCTTCGGACAGCTTTTAAACAATACTTCCGGTTTTCTACAAGGTGGCTCATAGTCGGCAGCTTGTCACCGGCAGCAACCTTATGGGCTCCCAGGGGCATTTGCCCCCCTCAGCCGTTGACAGGACTGCCACTGAGCACATCTGATGCTATTCAAGAGCTGGCAGCACCAGCCCAAAGGCCTGGCCTAGCTTGCCAGAGTCAAATTCCAGCCCAGCACTGGTCGAAGCAGGTAAGATTGCACCGGGCAACACAGAGGAATGAGGAGGGTGGCAAGAGGCTCAGTTTTTGGAGGGAGGGAGGGCTCAGTTTTTGGGTGGGGGCAGAATGAGGGTCCAATTGAGCCTGGGAGGGGAGGTGGGATCAGCACCGGCAGCTCACACTATATCCTAATACCCCTTCAGCCGCCCCAGCATCACAATTAGCACAAATCTGATAAAATTGAGTGTACGGAGAGTTGGAATGGGTAAGGGAACTACTTTTTTTACCCAGTGTGGATTAATTAATTAATCTGTGGAACTTCTTCCCACAGGAGGTGGTGATGGCATCTGGTCTATCTGTGCCTTTAAAAGGGGATTGGACAGATTTCTGGAGGAAAAGTCCATTATGGGCCATGATGGGTAGTTCAACCTCTTTACATTAGAAGTAGGAGACTTCAGAATGCCAGGTGCAAGGGAGCGGCAACAGGATGCAGGCATCTCCTTGTCTCGTGTGCTCCCTGAGGCACCTGGTGGGCCACTGTGAGATACAGGAAATTGGACTAGATGGGCTTTTGGCCTGATCCAGCAGGGCTCTAAAGCCCTACAGATGTACTTAAGCCCTACAGATGTGGCTGGGGCTTTACTGGAGGAAAGGGGAAAATATCCCTTTACCTCAAGGAGACCTCCAGCCTGCTCCTAAACTGCATTGGATGCAGCCATGCAGCCTGGCTGCACCAGCAGTTTAGGATTGGGCTGCCCATTAACTTGCAGAGTGTAAGCCCAAGACTTTCCTGAGAGTAAGCTCCATTGAACACAATGGGATTTCCCTCTAAGTAGACATGCATAAGATTGAGCTGAAACACTGTGTTCTTACTTTCACCCAACCAAACAGTATTCACCAACAGTGGCGTTTCTACAGGGATGGCAAAGCTCTAAGTTTTGCAAGAAGCCTTACCTTGCAGTAGAAATAACTCCTCTCCTGCACCATTTTAGCCAATCTTGGCGTTGCTTACTGGCTACAGCAGCAAGGGAGAGGAGGGATTTACATAACAGGGTAAGGCTTCTTGCAAAACTTAGAGCTTTGCCATGCCTGTAGAAACGCCTCTGTTCATCAAATTTTGATAACTTGATTCATTTGCCAGGCTCATAGTTAAGCTTGCAGACAGCAATACAAGCTTCTGAAATCTTGATTTTTGACATACAGGACGGTCAACTTGATATGTTGCAATTTAACTTTTGAAATGACACATTCCAAGAGGATCACTGTCATTTTGCAGGATTCCTAACCTGAAATAAATGTACCCTTTGCTGTGATAATTGTAGCTTGGGTACAAACAGCATTCATTGTTTGGCTGCTAATAAGCCATTATTTGTGATGAGGGTCAATGTGCACGATGCATTCCTGCTGTTGCTTACAGTTTCCATCTTTTTGTGCACATAAGCCCTGACGCTGCTCATACTCTTGCAACCACCAATTTACATGATGCGTTGTCTGTGGAATGTTGTGGTCATTTCATTTACTTTTCCTTCGTTCTTTTTAATGATCTCTAATTGGTGATTCACTTGTCTGTCACTTCAGTTTCTGGAGCTATGTGATTCTCCTCTTTTTTTCCCTATTTTGCTGATGCATAATGTCTTTTTGTTAGCCAAAGGGCGCAATCCTAGCCCGGAGTTTGGCTGGCACAGTTAGGCCAGCAACGTTGGGCCAACACAAGGGACACCATAAAGTATGTTTTGATCACACTCTGACAGCACAATCCTAAGCAGCGCTGGAATGGCGAAGCCGGCCAGCTAGCACCATATCCAGAGCTACTTTGGGGAGGCTGGAGCACATTTCCGTGGCACATTACGTGGCAAGGGCACATTACCGTAGGGGAGTCTCCAGCCTCCCCAGTGCGCTCTGCAGATCTGCACCTGCTAAACAGCAAGTGCAGATCTGAGAAGACTGTGTGTCCCGAATCAGGGCTCTACGGCCATGGGATGAGGCCTTAGATTCGGCCTTATGGCCTAGTCCAGTGGTGGGATTCAGGGGGTTCGCCCAGGTTGTTAAACCAGTTCTTAAATGGCTGGGCCCCGCCCACTCGTTTACCTCAGCTGGCTTTGGGTTTTTTTGGCTCCGGCTATGATGTCATAGAACCGGTTGTTAATTTATTTGAATCCCACCACTGGCCTAGTCCAAGGCCCGCTTCCCTCCCAGGCCAGCACATCTGCTGGCCCGCCCACAGCCCTCCCTTTCCCCGCCCAGAAACACCGTCCCCCGCCCACTGACTCACTCCGTCCTGGCTTGGCGTGCCTCTGTGGCAGCCGGACTTGGCTGGCGCAGAGGGAACCGTGTGCAGGCGCTCTGAGGCCAGCACTGCCTGCAGCCGCAGTTTTGGAGCAAGAGCGCTGACGCAAGGGTGCCACTTGGCGCCCCTGTGTCATCGCTCTGCACGTAACGTTGACGCTACCACATAGGCTAGACGCTACAGGGAGCCTAGAATGGCGCCCTGAGTCGGAAAGGCCAGCACACAGAACTGTTCTGGCCTAACTCTTAAAAGAAAACATCATGACACGTCAAGTGAAATGGGGTTTATTATCTGGTCTGGTTTTATTTTTCTTACAGTTTGTCCTCGATAGCTGTTCAGTGGGTTTCTGTCAGAGCATTACAAAACTGAATCTACCTGAGGTTTTACATTTCAGATTTTATGTGGGTTTTTCCACTATTTGCCCCGATGTTCATTCATGTAACACCAAAATTTTAAAGAAGCTCTGCTAATTTTTTTACCAGTTCAGGATGATGCTTTGCAAGTGCCCACATTTTCCTTTCCTCTCTCACTTCCCTAGCCCCAAATTCTAGTGTATCTGATTTCATTGCTCTCAGGACAGTCAGAACTACAGAGATGATTATTTGTTAACCACATTGATTCAGAAGCGACAATGCGGGCTAAGAATTTCTCCTCTGAAAGGTAAATACTGCAAACATTTATTCTCCTTTCTGTGGATGAAAAAACACATTCCATTTTCCAATTCAAAACATATTGTCACAATTATTGTGCAGGGAGAAGACCGTGCAAAGACCAATGTCTAGTTCAGTAGAGGGCAGATCCCGACTCCTGTCTACAGAGACACAGTTTCTCCCATTTCACCAATATTTCACTTATCAACCTCAGCTATCTTCTTTCCTCTATGAATTTAGGCTGTTCAGACAGGACACCCAAGTGCTTTTTGAATGCAGCAGTGTGCAATTAAAAATGAGTGCCCACATGTCTCCCCCCCAACTGGTGTGCTTTTCCACCCTACACCTCCCCCATGTACACAGATGGGGGCTGGAATCTTCATACGCTCCAAATCATGCTGTTTTAATACTATGTTAAATGCTTTAAAGATGCTTTAAAGCGGGCAGTTGTTCACCCCCTCCTGAAGAAACCCTCCCTGGATCCCACGATTTTAAACAACTTTTGGACAGTCTCGAATATCCCATTTCTGGTTAAGGTGATTGAGCGGGTGTTGGCATCCCAGCTTCAGAGGGTGCTGGAGGAAGCGGATTATCTGGACCCATTCCAATCTGGCTTCAGGCCGGGGTTCGGGATGGAGACTGCCTTGGTCGCCGGGGAATGGACAGGGGGAGTGTGTCCCTCTTAGTTCTGCTGGACCTCTCGGCGGCTTTTGACACCATCGACCATGGTGTCCTTCTGGGTCGGTTGGCTGAGTTGGGGCTTGGAGGCACCATTCTGCAGTGGTTCTGCTCCTTCCTGGCTGACAGATCCCAGAAGGTGGTGCTGGTGGATGCTTGTTCAGCACCCCGGCCTCTTAAGTTTGGGGTGCTGCAAGGGTCCATCTTATCCCCCATGCTATTTAACATCTACGTGTAGCCGCTGGGAGAGGTCATCCGGGGGCTTGGGGTGGGGTGCCATCAATATGCTGATGACACCCAGCTCTATCTCTCCTTTCCCCCTGATTCTGAGGAGGCTGTCGAGGTCCTGGATCGCTGCCTGGAGGCAGTTGGGGCCTGGATGTGAGCAAACAAGCTGAAATTAAATCTGGATAAGACAGAGGTGCTCCTGGTCCGGAAATCCACAACTCGGGTATTGGACTACCACCCTGCCCTGAATGGGGTTGCACTCCCTCTGAAGGAGCAGGTCCGCAGTTTGGGGGTTCTCCTGGATCCACAGCTGCTCCTGGAATCCCAGGTGGCGGCGGTGTCCAGGGGAGCCTTTGTTCAGCTTCGGCTGATCCGCCAGCTGCGACCGTACCTGAGTTGCGCAGACCTGGCCATGGTGACCCATGCCATAATGACATCCAGATTAGATTACTGCAATGCGCTCTATGTGGGGCTGCCTCTGAAGACGGTCCGGAAATTGCAATTAGTGCAGAATGCGGCCGCTCGTGTGGTTGCTGGGGCTCGTCGGTTCGACTCTGTCGGGCCATTGCTTCGGCAGCTGCACTGGCTGCCGGTTCCTTTCCGGGCCCGATTCAAAGTGCTAGTTGTGACCTTTAAAGCCCTTTACAGCTTGGGTCCGGGGTATTTGAGGGACCGCCTCCTTCCATACAATCCTACCCATACTCTTAGGTCATCTGGGGGGGCCCTTCTGACTGTGCCGCCACCAGGAGAGGTGAGGGGGATGGCGGCCACGAATAGGGCCTTCTCGGTGGTGCCCCCTGACTTTGGAATAATAATAATAATAATAATAATAATAATAATAATAATAATAATAA
>JAJKFI010000003.1:38165565-38188821 GCA_029204185.1 Lerista edwardsae | reverse complement strand
AATAATAATAATAATAATAATAATAATAATAATAATAATAATAATAATAATAATAATAAATGTATTTATATACCGCCTTTCTTAAGGTCACTAGATTTCTCTAATGATTACAACTCAAGGCGGTTTACATAGGCAGACTTTTCACAAACCCGAAGGTTTTTACAATTTACAGAATGTTCTATCTTCCAAGAACAACACTCAAACAGATCTTTCTTTCTGGATTTAGCCTTCTTTCTTTAGCCACCCGTCTGTCGTCTGCTGGCTGATGAGGCTTCCCTGCTCTCACCAGAGACGCAGCTGCGTTCAGCACACTCCTCCTCCCATGAGGCAGCTGAAACTCAGCTTTTAATCAGCCGCAGTTTGCAAGGTCTGCAGCTCACACAGACTTCCGGGAGTCTCGAGCTCACGACCTTGAGATCTTCAGTTGTTATCTTCAGGCAAACGGAGGCATTAACCCTCTCAGCTAAATCTTCTGCTGGAAGATTTAGGGAATACCCTCCCTTTAGAATTAAGAACTGCTCCCTCTTTAGCAACATTCCGGCGGGGGCAGAAGACTTTTTTATTCAAACAAGCCTTTAACTGTTGACAGGCAGGCTGGCATTTTTTACATTCTATTCTTATATTTTAAATTGTGGGATCCACGGGGCTTGCTTTTTTAAAATTTTTAACTGTTTTTAATATTGTTTTAACATTGTTTTGATTGTATCTATTGTAGTTGCTTTTAATGTTGTAAGCCGCCTTGGGTGCCTTTGGGCAGAAAGGCGGGATAAAAATTAATTAATTAATTAATTAATTAATTAATTAATTAATTAAATAATGTTATCAATAATGTACCTCCTACATATGTGAAATGCATGGGGATGTACTTGCCTTCACTTTTAACTGCACAATGAGTAGAGTCAGAAAACAGTATCATCTCAACTGCTTTCAATGTGCTGACCAGGTAAAGAGGCTCAGGTACACATAGGGAAAGTACTACCTGAATATATCAGAAGCAATAACAAATCTATGCTAGTGGCCTAAAGCTGTATCCGAGACCAAATGAGCCTTATGATTCTAGTCCTCATGCAAAATACATAAAGTAAATACCCAGAGCATTTGTGATCCACCATACTATTGACTGTCTGCTCCGTACAAGATAATGTACCATACTAGCTTGTATGAACTGTGAGCTGGGGAAATCCCCAATTAAAATCTCACTCTGCCATGACCCATTGAGGGAGCAATCCTAACCAACTTTCAAGCACTGACATAGCTGTGCCAATAGGGCATGTGCTGCATCCTGCAGTTGGGGGAAAGCCATAAGCCTATCACCCACCCACCCACCCCAAAATCTGCAATAAGTGGAAAACAACACTTACCTATGTTTCATAGGTTTTTTTAGCATTATATAAATTCTTAATAACAATCCTATTCACTTAGAATGTTCCACTGTACTTTATAGTGCTCTAGGCACCTACACTGTAGACCAAGGACATTCTAAAATAAACCTAAAACAATCTGAAATCATGACACAGTTGTGAACAATTCCAAGAGGAAAAGTCAGAACACACGTGGTGAGAGAAGAGGCTTTCCAGAGGACCAAGGGACAGCTTACTACACAATCCTAACCATGAGTGACACTTGAGAAGTATGTAACCAAGACTTCTGGCCAACGAAAAGTGTGGCTCAACACGTTTTTGGAACCGAGTTCATAAATTGTGTTTACATTATAAACATGCCGTAGACATGAGTGATGTGTACCATAAATGGTTATACGGAGATTATTTATAAGGAGTCATTTACAAGGATTATACGAAATAAGTGCTTGTCAGCTGTTTCTGGACCCACCACTGGGTGTTGTGGATGGCAGTATATCATGATTATATGCCTCCTAAAGGACTACAAAACAGCGTTGAAGAATCAACTAGCCATTACATTAATGATGGCTTAAACAACTCTTTACACAGAACTGTCCATGGCTACGTGCCTGATTTTGCATGTTGCCTTTCATGCTTTAAGAATCAATCCATTGTCACATGGATATTCCAAGGAAGAAGACGATATTAATTCCCTACAATGCGGAATATTGATGTAAAGATGCAACACAGCAACTAAGGGCCCGATCCAGAAGGCCCATATCGCCAGCGGTACGCGCATATCGCCAGTGAAAATGTCGCAAACGTGTTGTAAAGCATGTCCATGACATGTTAATGCTTGCACTGGGGAGGCGCTCATTCAGTGCCAGATCTCCACGTGAGCAGGCGGCCAGCCGGTGCTCTAGCAGTGCCAGCAGCCGGTAATCCCCTTTGGGGCAGGTAGAGGCAGGAGCGGGGAGGGCAGGGGAGAGGAGGAACAAGCCATGAGGGGACCTGGTGGTAGCTTCCACTGATAGATTTTATCCCCAGCAGTGGCTCAGGCAGCCCGACATGGGGCTACTTGGTTCCCTGGTGGCAAAATAGCTGGGGGGCGAGCCGAGAAGCCCCATTGTGGGTGACGGGGCTATCTCTAGGGGAAGGAGACAGCCCCCTTCTCCCAGGAGACTCCAGCAACTGCCTTACTGCCACTGGATGCAGAGGTAGCCTTTTGGCTACCACTGCGCCCGCAACATTTCAGCAGTTCAGGATTGGGTTGCCCAACTGCAATTCAATAGATACTTTCCTGGGAGTAAACTTCACTGAACACAATGGGACTTGCTTCTTAATAGACATATATGGGATTATGCTATGAGAAACTGAGCTGCAAATTAGGACTTCCTACTGAAATCTCACCTCTTCCTTAAACTCACTTGCTAGTCTTTGACAAGCACTCTTTGCCAGTTCCCCAGTTGCACTATGGGCATAATAAGACTTGCTTTACTATTGGTTGTAAGCAGTGGTGGAATCTAAAACGGGAGGATCCGGAACGCTGGGCGGGACTAACCTTGAGTGGCAGCCTGTCCATCCATGGAGCCAGGCGAATGGCAGCGCGTGGACGGAGCTAGGTCGGAGTAGCGTTCCACTCACAGGTTAGTCCTGCCCAGCGTTCCGGATCCTCCCGTTTTAGATTCCACCACTGGTTGTAAGGCACACCTCAAGATAAAACATGTGAACATCAATGCATATTCAGAAAGTACAATACAATCGTTCAGTATTTTTAACATGCTACAACAGCAGTTCCCACACATACACTGGTCACAGTGTCCTTAGCGTCAGTAATTCGTCCATGGGACTCTTACAGTTCCATCGCTTTAAGACCTACATGCAGCTGAAACTTCCAGAAAAATCTTGTTGCACACCTGTGAGTTTGTCACAGCACACAGGCACTGTACACAGTTTGGGAACAGCGGTGCTACAAGAAAAAGCCTTGATGATATTGATAGAGAAGACATAAGTACAAATTACTTATTTTCTTGACTTTTTGAAGAAAGTAGAATTTGTTTGCTTTGCATCCTGAAGGTCATTTTTCTTCTGGATTCAACACAGAGCTGAAGCTGCAAATTGACTCAGTGGAAGACAACAATATTTGAGGCCATGTCAGGTGATCTGAAGGCTCCAGCTATCATGCCGATCTCTGGTTGCTCATTCACACCTTGCAAGTCGTCACTTGATATTGCAAGAATACAGGGATAAAGAGTGTTCCCTGGTGTAGTAAGTAGACTGTGCAACTGTGTGCCCTGGGAGATCTATCTTGACCCCATCCATGAATCATGTTTGCTCTGATCCAGCAGACCTTTGGCATGACCACTATTCCCTTGTCAATGTATTGTTTCACAATTGCCCTTGCTCTTCCCTGAAACGTCTGGAAAAGTTAGAATAGGAGAGAGTTGGGTGGGGTTGCTAGGCAGCTCCCGTCATACATTCCTTAGACTCTTCTCTCCGGGGGTCCTGGAACAGGCTTCATTCATAAGGCTTCCAGCCAGCTTCTCTTTTCAGTGATGGAAAACCTGGAAACCGGCCTGGACCGCCAATTGTTGGCATCCAGGCTGCTTGGACATGACAGGTATGGTGGACCATAAAACTGAATTATAAAGGAATGGTCACACAGCCGCCTAAGTAGCTTTGAGTGCTTGGTTTTACTGCTGGAAGATCCAGCAGCAGCAGCAGCAGCAGCAGCAGCAGCAGCAGCAGAGAGGCAAATGCCTATTTGGTGAAAGAGGAGTATAAACCATGACAGTGCCTCTCAACACTGAGATCATTCAAGCTCTGCCCAACCCAATGCAGCTCATCTGTATTATTTTGCCTTTCTAAGTGCGGACTCTGTGCAGAATCCACAGGTGGAATTCAATTTTAAATTCTTTGTGGATTCCCAGTTGCACACGGTGGATTTTTGTAGGAACTCTGATCTCCCTTTCCAAGTTTCTTCCAGTTCTGTATGCATGGCTCCTCCTTTCAGATTAGAAAATGATGGGAAGCGCAAGCCTAAGTTGTGCTGTAATGGTGAGGCTGGCAGGCCTGTGCCATATCCAGCGCACTTTAGGCATACTGGAGAGCCTTCCCAGGGCAAGGGCATGTTTGTGCCCTTGCCCGGGAGGAGGTTCCAGCCTCCCCACAGGTTCCTTGGATCTGCCCCTGCTGTATAGCAGGCACAGCAGTGAGGAAGCAACGTGGCCCGAATTGGGTCTGGCACGCCCATTGGCACCCCACCCCCACCCAGAACCGCCCTCCTGCCCACCCTTCCTCCTCCTCCCAGAACCACCCTTGCGGCAGCCAAGTTCGGCTGGTGCAATGGCAGCTCGGCACCAGTGCTCTTGGGCGGATGCGACTGCTAGCGTCAGTCCAAGAGCTCTAGTGCCAGTGCAGGGTGCCAGTTTGCGCCCCTGCATTGGTGCTAGTGATGTTGCACCAACACTACCCTGTAGTGTCAGCGCAACGTCACTTCCAGGATTGCGCCCTGAGAGTGCAATGCTAAACTGGAGTTAGGCCAGCATAAGCTAAGCCAGCAAAGTTTGGCCAGCACAAGGGCCACCATCAAGCATTTTTGGACTACTCTAGGAGTCAGAAACGAAGGCTCACATCTGTGTGCTGGCTTCTGACTCTGAGAGTGGTTCAAACATACCCTTGTGCTGGCCAAACTTTGCTGGTTTAGCTTATGCCAGCCTAACTCAATTTAGGATTGCTCCCTCAGTGCCATTGAACGCTGTCAACATTCTGCTCACAATCACACTATATTGAAGATTCTCATCTTCAAGCCCTATAAAAATCTTTCACAAGCATGTGCCTTTTGTTAGTGAGAATGCAGATGCAAAGGGCTGTATCACCGACATACAGGTGGCTAAACATGAACTGGATGAAACCTTATGAGACTGGCAGTATTGAGGCATCTGATGGGCCACTGTGACGTATAGGAAGCTGGACCTTTGGCCTGGCCCTTTTACATGGGTCTATGGCCTGATCCAGCAGGGCTCTTCTGATGTTCTGATGTTCAAGCATGTGATTCAGTAGTCAGCACCATGTTGGTGCAAAAGTCTTCACCAAAGCTTGGCCATCGCCAGTGTTTTGATTATTCTTTCCAAGAGCATCAAGGGTTTTTGCTGGTCTGTCAGTCAGATTTTGTGAAATTTCTTAGCAATGATTCAATGCAATGTTTTCACAATTATTTTCCTTTGAACTATGGGGCACAATAACACAGAGGCTAATTAAAATAGAGACAGAAGGCTATAAATGCATCAGCAATTGTGATCAAAATACTGTCTCAAAATAAAAGATACGGGCAAGACTTGTTCACATTTCCACCGTTCAGTGTAAGTAGTTTTCTTCCGTGAATAATAAAAAATCATAGAGAGCGAAGTGGGAGAGAATCAGGGGATCGGGCAACTGGGGGACCTTTTGGAGAAGGGCAGAGAGCTGTTATCAATAGAAACAGTGTTTGCAATATCCTATGCCCCTCCCTAGCCTCCCCACTCCCGCTTGGGTCCACTCGGACTTCTTCCAGCCAAAGAGCTTGAGCAGATCCAAGTAGACCCATTAGGGACTATGGCATAGGGGTTAAGTTAAATTTTTATTTGCTTACCTCTCCAGTGTGCCATGATCCTCCACTGTCACACAGGATGCAACGGAGATTGCACCCTGCAGCTGCCCAAAGATAGAATTAGGCTGTATACATAGAGAGTATTCACTGCAAATCAAAACACAGATGAACACTGATCCTGAAGAAGAAGAAGAAGAAGAAGAAGAAGAAGAAGAAGAAGAAGAAGAAGAAGAAGAAGAAGAAGAACAACAACAACAACAACAACAACAACACCCTCCCCTTCGAATTGAGAACTGCCCCCTCTTTGTTAACATTTTGGCGGGGGCTGAAGACCTTTTTATTTCAAAAAGCTTTTAACTGTTGACAGGCTGGCTGGCTGGCTGGTTATACTTTTATATTTTTATATCTTATGATCCACTAGACTGGTTGTTTTTAAAGTCTATTGTTTTGTTTTAATTTTGTTTTTTGTATTGTTTTAATATTGTTTTTAAATTGTTTTTAATCTTAAATTTTGTACTTTATTATATTGTTGTAGTGCCGCCTTCAGTGCCTTCGGGCATAAAGGCGGGATATAAATTCAATAAATAATAATAACAACAACAACAAGAAGAAGAATCATTGGCATATCCTGAGTTTCATATGAACTTATGGCATGCAGATTCACTCAGATGATCACTGCACAATAGGCAGCAACTGCTGTGACGATCAAGACATCCCACATCCCAAAATGAGCTTGTGAATTGGCTCCAATTTGCTGTAGCCTATGGCCAGCCTCCAAACAACTACAAAACTAGTCCTGTGAGTCCAAAGGATTTGTGTTTTGATGGAAAAACAGCTTACCATGCCCCATAGCAAACTCCTTTGGAATGAGACTAAAGTTTCAGATACAGTTTGTGAAAGTGATATAATATGTGTGATCAGCAATTCAAAGAAAAACAGTCAAAAATGGCAATGGAGTTAGTGCAAACTCCTTGCACAATCCTAGGCAGCTTTTTGGAACCTGCCCTGTGTCCAGAAAGTCATGCACGAACTTGTCTAATGTATAGCTTGTGCCTTCATCCTTTCTTTCTGTTGACTCCTTTAGTTTAACAAATTACAAACATTATGAGCACAACAGCAGCAAGCAAGCAAATGACTTCAGAGGAAAAACGGGAAATAAAAATCTGCTTTACATTGTTTAAAATAGAAACTTTAAACTTGCAAACTTATGGCCAAAAGCCAGCTATAAAAAGGACACAAAAATCCACGGAGGGAACTTGTTTGTAGAGAGGTGGCCAATGTCCTGAAATTGGATCCCAAGACTGTTCTACAAGCCACATACAAAACTGCCAACCACATTCACACAGAACTGCAAACAGACACCCCAAATCCGCTGTACAAACACATAACAAGAGAGCCGCATACAGTAGGTTGAGTCCCTATCCAACAAGCTAAAGGGCATGTTGTAGTCTCACAATCACCATGTGAAGCTGAAACACAGAAACCTGCTCTCAGCCACCCAACAGGCTTCACCCTGAAAATTATTTCCATATTCACTCACTCAATTGTCTCGCTGAGTCCCAGAGTCAGGCCAAAAATTCATCCCTGCCAATTATCACTTTCGGATCCTTGTCCCAATGTGTCTACATTCTCGGGTCTACTTGAGTATTGCCGTGGGGAGTCCAGCTTCATGGTCCTTCCATACCGCCTTTCTTGCAGCATGGGCCACTTTGAAAGCCCGTGTTTGACCATGTGCATGTGGAATGGTTACATGGGTAAAGGTTCTCCATATGGCCAGCATCCTGAGTGAATCTTCAAATCTGTCTAAGCCAGTTCAAGATGTAACAGAAGAGAGTATTTTATGTACATAATCTAATTCTTGGAGATTCCCTTCTTAGGCAGCAGGAACACATAATATAGTCACTGACCCACATGCCCAATATTTTAGGCAGGAGTTCCCAAAGTGAGCATGGTGACACCTTAGAGCAGAGGTTCCCAAACTGGGATACTGTGACACCTCAGCCTGGTAAGCCCAGTCCCTGCCCCCAGACCGGGGGAATGTGGAAGGTGGCACCAGCACTTTTCAGCTGAAAACCAGAAGTGGGTTGTGATCATGATCTGCAGCATTTCTGAGATGTGAGGAGGCCTGCAGAGGTGTCCATGGGCTCCCCACGCCCTCCTGAGCACCAATGCAATCCCCAGTAAGTCTTTTTAAAAACTTTAAAGTTTTTCCAGTGCCAGTGCAATTACGAGAGAGCTGGTGCTGCCCCTCCCTCCGCAAGCACTTACAAGGTCCAAAACTCTTCCAGAGACTTTGAGAACCTCTGCTTTAGAGTGTTGCGGCACACTCACAGGGGCACCACGGAAGGTCCTCATTGGCACCTCCTACCTGTTTACCAAGGAGCTGACATCTTGGATCTCAAAAAATCTCACAAGACGGCAGGGCCCAAATCTTACAAGACTTGGGCACCGCCATCTTGGAACTAATGAAATCTCATAAGATTTGGGTGCCGCCACTTTTGATCTTGCGAGATTTCACAAGATCCAAGATGGCAGCGCCCAGCTAGCCAGGAAGAAGAGGCTGCAAGGCATCATGACCCAGGGGAACCACCGATTTCAGAAATATAGGATTCTTAACCTTCCTTTCTCTGCTTCATTCATAAGATGTCTTGCAGAAAACATGTTGCAGACATTGGGGCAAGACTCTCCCCGTCCGTAAGTACCTTGGTGTGCTGACACACAAATCCCATTTCCTTCCTTGCAGGTGGACTGCCAGCCTGCAGCAGTTCTTCTAGGAACAAAGAGAAGCTTCTGGATTCAAGGCCCCAATCCCTAGAATGTGGGAAAGAAGAAAAGCCTTTCTTGAAAATTCTTAGAGGCTTCTGATAGAATGTTCAAGCTGGAAGGGAAGTTGGAGGATGTCAAAGTCCAACCTCTGGCTCAGTGCAGGCGACTCTTACAGCATCCCTAACTAGCCTCTGCTTGAAAACCTCCAATAAGAGAAAGAGTCCACAATTGCACATGGAAGGGTTTTCCAGTGCTGGACAGAACTTAGATAGGAAAGTCTTTGTTCCTAGAATCAACCTGTTTAGTTGCAGTTAGCCCATTGCTGCTAGTCTTTCCTTTGCAAACTGCAATTGTTTCTTCTTGGGATGATTCCTGAAATTGATGTCACTTCATGCCATATAGCTGCCAACTCTAATTTTGTGTACAAGTTGCACACTTAATACAGAAGCCCTTACTACATCTGGCACCATGCTAACTCTGTAGCTATCAGGATCTTTTGCCCCATCATAGGAGGGATGAGCCCCAGCGCAGAAACTATAGGCAGAGGTGATTCAGGGAATACTCAAGCAACAGTAAAGTTTCCTTGGATTTACTGTATAAACAGTATTCCCCCCCCCACACACACACACACACTTCTTAAAAAAAAGAATCACAATTTTACACTGGTAACCAATCATCACTGGTTGATGAGTTTTTTTCCTAAAGGAATGTGTTCATATTCTAGTCAAAACAAATAAGAACAAGAAAAAAGGAGGGGCTACAATGGTTTCAATTTAAAATTCATCATTTCAATTTAAGGACCAATCCACTTACATTGTTGAGGTTTCCAGCGACACAAAGGAGGTACATACCAGAAAGGGCTTCCCTGTATACCACTGCCATCTAGTGGGCACACTTTTCAACCTTTGCAAATATCAGTGTAAGAAGAAACAAACAAGCTGAGGAAATGTTGTTTGGTGTTAGCAAATGAACAAACACATGCCCTTTTCACCGGCAGTTCTAACAATGATACATTTATTTTGATGATCATGTGTTTTCTTTGCAGCATACCTCTTGATCTACTTGGTCATGCCCTTGGGGCATAAGTATCAAATTCCAATATGCTCAGGAAGAAAGATATGAAATGTACATAATTAGTTTATATTTTATTGGGGAAAGCTCATGAATTTAAACATTTTAGAAACTGGCACAACTGTAATCACAGTAAGAGTGCAATACTAACCTGGAGTTTGGCTGGCACAGTTAGGCCAGCAAAATTTGGCCATCACATAGGACACCGTAAAGCATGTTTGGACTACTCTCGGAGACGGGGAGGATGGTGCACGTCTGTGTGCTGACCTCTCTGACTTCGAGAGTAGTCCAAACATACTTTATGGTGGCCGTTGTGCTGGCCAAACTTCGCTGGCCTAACTGTGCCAGCCTAACTCCAGGTTAGGATCGCGCCCTAAGTGTTAAAACAATCCATAATGCATCTTCTAAAGTTTTGAATTTTAGGTTCCTTGAGGGCAGGGACCTGATTTTCTTACATTTTAAACAAAGGCCCAAATTACAAGGGAAGGTCAAAAGAGATTGGATATTATTTATGACAGCCCCCTATTTTTTGATAGCTGTGCAGAGCATTAGACAGCTAAAACCAGGGAAAGACCAAGCATGTGGGACCCTGTCCATCCTTTCATATGGAGTTTGAATTATGGGAGAAACAATATAAGCAGTAGTGGGATCTAAATGATTTAGGAACAGGAACTCACTTTTGATTGGCACTTGTCGGGAACCCGGAACCAGCCACGGAGCCCGTTAGGATCCGGAACGCCCGTTCTGGTCCGTTCCCCCTGAATGATATCACTGAATATAAGCCACCATGTACACTAATGGTACAAAAAAGGTGTACTTTACAATTTAACCTGAAATCCGAAACTTACATAATAGAAAGTAAGCCAGTTGAAGCTGTTAGGCCACTGAAAGCGGCACAGAGCTCCACCATCCCAGCTCTGCCGTCCCCACCTAACCTGGCTCCTTCTTCCACACGGACTCCTGAATCAAAGCAGGAAACATGAAGCATGCCTGGATCGCTTCCAGAGTGCTCTATATTTCCTCCTTTGTTTAAAAAGCCTGTGCAGAGGAAAGAGTGATCTTGCGTCTTCCCCCACCAGGCTCTTTTAAAGCGTCCGGTGGAGGAAGGTAAGGGAGCCAGATCACTGCACTCTGAGGCTTGGAACACAGCAATTCTCACTCCTTCTTCCAAATAGGCTCTTTGCACAAATTAGGGAATGTAGAGCACAATCCCTTTGATTAAAGAACCACATGTAGAGAGACACTAGGAAGGGGGCTGAGCCCATCCATGGTGGTTACTTTGGATTTAAGTGGTAGCCTGGGGGGGGGGCAGGGATGGGACAGAAATGTGGTTTGGGAAAATGGAATTTCTTTCCATTCAATTTGCATCTTTCCATTTTTGGAAAGATATTCTCAGAACGGCTTGTCTAATCAAAATATCCAACTTGTCTTGGAATACTTCACTTACCTTTCCAATTTAATGAACGTAATTCTATGATCCATCCATTTTTTGTGCTTCCCCCCCCTTCCCAGCAAAAAGGTTAGACAGTGATTAAGCAGCAGGTAATTTTGTTTAAAGGTTGTGTTCATGGGGTTTCCAAAGCAGTGTATTGAAAAATGTGTGAAACACAGTAAAAATGACAGCCAGTAAAAGCAATACAAAAACTGAACACAGCACGGAAATATTAAGCAGAAAGCAAATCTGCTGTCACGAAGAATAAGATCAGAATTACTGCTCATTGAAAATGGGCAATTTTTTTTAACCTGGTACTTAAAACTCAGAAATAAATATGCATGCAGATCACGATGGGAAGAGCATTCCATACATGAGACACAACCATCTAAAACAATGATGGCGAACCTATGACGTGTGTCAAAGGTGGCATGCCACAATGTTTTGGGTGACACACCAGCATTTGCCAACAACCAACAGCACAATCTTATGCATATCTACTCAGAAGTAAGTCTCATTCTGTACAATGGGGCTTACTCCCTGGAAAGTGTGCATAGGATTGTAGCCCAAGTTTGTTTTTGTAATTATTTGATTTTTTTTTGTAATGATTTGTAGTGATTTGATTTTTTAAATATAATGCATAGCCCCACAAATGATTTGACTATTTTTTTAGATAAAGGAATATGTAAATAAGTGTTTCTCTTTTGTTGGGGGTGGGGAGTGACACGCCAGTAGAGTCAAGTTACGCATTTTTGGCACAGCAAACCCAAAAGGTTCGCCATTACTGATCTAAAATCATCATCTCTCTTCTCATTTGCCACTCACCTTAGTTATAAAGGTTGGGGCACTTGGAGAAGAACCTCAAACAAAACTTTTGATGCCCACACAGTTTCATACATGAGAAGCCAGTCCCTCCACTGCAGTAGCAGCAATCCAATCTGAAATCTGGAGGAAATCTTTGGGCAAGGAGGGAAGCCAATCATAAAAAAGGGCAGGTGAAAGTAATAATCACAATACTTCAGCAATCACCTTTGTCTCCCTAACAGAGAACCTCATAAAAGACAAGTTGAAAAAAAGTCCAACCCACTCAGTGCTTTATGCTTTAAAGAGCCCATTCTCTCAAGAGGTCATTGAAGACAAATAAATTTCATAGGTCTTTCCCAAGCAATATTTTTAGGTGCAGTTAATATGTCCCTGAATGCCAGTAACAAGTGAATGCAGAGGTCAATTTATTAATATCCTTTCAATGGAGTCTTTATTAAGCAGCAGACTTCTTGTTCAGGTCCAGCTCAATGGAAAAATTCAGAACATCAATTCTGGGGAGGAACCTGCCCCGCCGATTCATACATTTCAGACACCTGGCTAAGCAATATTCAGTTAACCAAATGTCCTTGGAAGCTATTTTACCTCTCCCTACACAGCAAGCCAAAAATAACTTTTAGACCCGGTGGGAAGCAGACAAGCCCCACACCCTATCTAACAGTCAGATGAAGTATGACTTCCCAGTCCATGGAACAGCTCAATTTAAAACTCAG
Organism: Lerista edwardsae; assembly: GCA_029204185.1. NCBI lineage: Eukaryota > Metazoa > Chordata > Lepidosauria > Squamata > Scincidae > Lerista > Lerista edwardsae. The sequence continues at coordinate 38,176,089 of JAJKFI010000003.1, read as the reverse complement.
GTTTTCCTCACCTTTGTCTGTTTGGTCCAGCTGTGACCGTCCCAAGGATCTCAAAATGGGCTTTCCATGAAGATGTGCCTGACAAGTCTGATGGGACCATGTTGACGGTAGCATGAAAACTGTGGGAAATAAGTGATTCTCCTGCAGTCACTTACAGACATCCTTACTAGCTCTAAACACTTTAAAACAATATCCTGTTTCCATGGTATTTGTTGTCCGTTCATATCCAGGGCTGGCAATGAACAGTGCAGGGATGCCGGGGCAGCATCTTCTCAGTCACGGATCTAGGGGGGGGCAATGGGGGCATGAGCCCTGGGCGCCATCTTGGGTGAGGGCGCCGTAACCATGGCACGCCCCACCCCAAAATGGCGCCCGCAGCCCGCCCAGGCCCTGCGCCACGTTCTCCTCGCTCCGGCTGGCCTTAAAGAGCCAGCCAGAGCAAGGAGAACACGCTGCCGCCCGGCACCCCCTCCCACTTCTCAAGGGGGGGAGGGCGCTGGGCGGCACCGCGATCTGTTCGCTCCTGCCGGCTTTAAAGGGCCGGCAGGAGCGAACAGAACGCGGTGCCCCAGCCGCGTTCATTCTGTTTGCTCTCGCCGGCTTTAAAGGGCCAGCAAGAGCGAACAGAACGCGGCGGCGCCCGGCGCCCCCTCCCACCTCTCAAGGTGGGGGGTAGGGCACTGGGCGGTGCCACGATCTGTTCGCTCTCGCCAGCTTTAAAGGGCCGGTGAGAGCGAACAGAACGCGGCGCCGCCCGGTGCCCCCTTCCGCCTCTCAAGGTGGGGGACAGGGTGCTGGGCGGTGCTGTGATCTGTTCGCTCCTGCTGGTCCTTTAAGGCCGGCAGGAGCGAACAGAATGCGGTGCCCCAGCCACGTTCATTCTGTTCGCTCTCGCCGGCTTTAAAGGGCCGGCGAGAATGAACAGAACGCGGTGGCGCCCGGCGCCCCCTCCCACCTCTCACGGCGGGGGGGGTAGGGCGCTGGGCGGCGCCACGATCTGTTTGCTCCTGCCGGCTCAGCTGCGTTCATTCTGTTCGCTCTCGCCAGCTTTAAAGGGCTGGCGAGAGCGAACAGAACATTCTGTTGGCTCCCGCCAGCCCTTTAAAGCCGGCGAGAGCGAACAGAACGCGGCATCCCAGCTGTGTTCTGTTGGCTCCCGCTGGCCTTAAAGGGCCGGCAGGAGCGAACAGAATGCACTTCTTAGAGGGGGCGCGACGTCATGACGTCACAACATTGTGACGTCATGACGTCGCGCCCCTGGGGCACATTTTTATTGGGTGCCATGGGCGCCATTTCTAGCAGATCCGCCCCTGCATCTGCTGCATCACATGGGCTGGCTGGGGACCAGGTTAGCCAGGACAGGTAAGTAATGGTAATTTTTCCTTACCTACTCCATTACTCCCTAGTCCCCATGGGCCTCCTTAGATCTATACCAGTATATACCACAACAACCAGCTCATTTACTGGTATAGAACTGTTATGGCAGAGGGGATGTGTTTGGACCAGAATGAGAGCATCAGATCTGGGGGCCATTGCTGATGCTGAGATAAACCCCATCCTGGGTTGATCCTCACCCTGATCCACCCCTGCTACTGACAATCCCAGGTTGACAACCTACCTGCACAGCCAATACCTGCACAGCCACCTATCGTTTGCACTGGCAGCAGTTCTGCACAGAACAGCAAATTGGCTGCCATGCCAGCAAGCCCACCTGATATACTGGCAGACTTCAAAATGCACCAGAGTATTTTGCAGATAGTATGGGGCTGTCAGTGAGTTTAGCAATAACCTAGCTTTTCTGCCAGTCAGTAATTACATAAAATGAGACAAATGTGTTGCACCAGTCCAGGAGCTCTTCTTGTATGTTGTATTTTTAATATTGTTTTTATTGTCTTTTAATACTGTTTTTAATTGTTTTTTTATTGTGTTTTAACCTTGTAAATGCCGCCTTGAGGGCCTTTGTGGCGGAAAGGCGGGGTATAAATCAAATAAATAAATAAATAATAGTCCTAGCAAACCAAACTCGAGTTTTCACCCTAGTGCAGCTAAAGTAGTATAATGCACCGAGGGTGGGTTCTGGCAGTTTATTCTTCATTAGAATCTTGTTTGGTCCATTTATTTTATACATACACTAGCTTTTCCTTACCCAGCGTTGCCTGGATATTTATTTATCCCAAGCTTCTTTTTTTCTTTTTTTTTGGGGGGGGGGAGTAAATAGTTTTTTATTTCTTTTTTAGTTACGAGGAAAGGAACATAATCAGACATAGGTAAAATTTACACAAGAGGGATTGGAAGGTTACATTTCTTAATCATAAGCATCTACAAAATATTTCAGCTGATAAACACAATATTACAACCTTAGAATTCCATACAATCTTATAATACCATTTAAGTATAATCTCCAAAACATATATGTCTATCCTTTATTATTTTATCCCCTTTCATCCAAGGAAGAATAACAACCTGAAATATCAATCTAAAATATTCTATAAATTTCTATCAAAATTTAACAAGGTTATATTTTCCTATAAACTAATATACCATATACTGTATACTATGTCTACTGTGTACTAATATTTCTAATTAAAAATAATTCTAATCTAAATAAGATTATATAGTTTCATTACTATTTTATGGTGTCAGACTCAACAACTGTATTTGTTTCCTTACTTCTGGACTAAAAAGCCATCATTTTTATTCAATAACTAAACTCTGGTTCAAAATCAGTATCATAATGTAATCTACTGTATTCTGATCTGTAACTTTCTAAATTTACCACATATACAATTTCCAAGCCTAGAAAAAAAAAAAAAAGAGGGAGAATCAGACCATGCTTTCCTTACTATAGTTTCCAACTCTTTAATTGTATATGTATATCCCAACAGGACAGAAAAGAAAAAGAAAAAAAGAGAAAAAAGAAAAACCTCTTATATATCTTTCAAATAGTTCATTTAAGAAGGAAAAAAAAATAAAAACACAAGATCAATTTAAAACTTAGAATTTCCATACAATGCTTAGCTCTCTATCATAAATCACACAGCAGTTAAGGAGCAATTCCACTTAGAATTTTAAAATGAACATTTTTTCCCTTTTCCCCTCCCTTTCTTCATCTGTTTGTCCCACCCACCCCTACAGCTCATAAATTTATATTTTGAAAACAAGGAAAACAAAGAAAGAAAAAACAGGTCTCATATTTTATATTTTACTTGCTTCTTAATAAAGTCTATTTTATTCTTCTTTACACTTAATCTTCTAGTCTTAACATTCCTGCAGTGCAGAGCCGAGAAAAAGGAGGAGGGAACTTCTTGTTGTGATATCATGCTCTCAAAATTATTTAATTATATTAAAAAGTCTCTTCAATTATTTCCTTCTGTCTTGCTTTTCAAAGCTTAACAAACACAAAAGCTTCCTTTAAAAAAAAGACTTAAAGTTTAATGTTTTCATTGCTGTCGTGGTTATCTTCTCAGTCATAAATCATTAGTAAAAACAGTCAGCTTGCCGACAAAAAATTTAAAATGGATGCTTCCCCTTGTTTTGTTCAGCCCTCCAGACGGTTATAAATCTCCATTTTGAAAGTACAGAATCAGTCTTTAATTCTTTTTTTCCCCCTCTTGTTACAAGGTTTAGCTTTAATCCTTCAATAATTTAGATAAAATTTCCATATAGTCTTCAATTGCTATTACAGTCCCGATAAAATCCAAATAACATTTGGGTGCTTACAAATATAGTCCTCAAATTCTTGTAGCCGTTTCTTTGACAGCAATAATTTAGTGATCCTGCATTCCTCCAGCCCGATTCTTACCTCTCTCTAACAGGGGTCTGTTTTCAAGAGTGGCTGACTACGGTATTGACAAATCTTCAAACATCTTCTCCTGATGTTATCCATCATCGTAGCTGCGCTGGCTGAAGCCAGTGGAGAGCCGGCTGCCATTCCATCTTCCTGCATCCTGGCAGCAGAAACTCTTGGCTTTGAGCAATTGCCAAGAGCCCTGCCAATGCGCCTGATGCCTCACTCCCCTTCTTCTAAGAAAGTGAGGGGGTATTCCTCATTATGAGGACCCCAGGAAAGGTGGAGGTTGGCTGTAGACTCAAGAGCTACAAGAGTCCACAACCATACTCGCCAGGCAAACCATGTCCTCCCCTCATCCCAAGCTTCTATTAGACACGAAAAGGAATGAATTCTACCAATCAGCTCAGCGACCCCGAAAACTATGGATTTGACACTAATGTCTGTCAGTTTGGACATTTTATTTTGTGCCCCTTCTGAACCTGAACTGAAACAGCATCGGGAGCGTCACTGCTCACCTCGGTGACCCCGAAAACTATGGATTCGACACTAATATTGGCCGTTTTTGATCATTTTTACACGTCACCCCCTTTCACAGCCCCACCCCTAGGGGTGCTAGGGGTGTCGTACCCCCACAGTATTTGTTGCCAGATCGTAAGGCATATGTGTACCAAGTTTGGTGTAAATCGCTTCAGGCGTTCCAGCAGGTCATTGTAGACATTTTGTTTTGCACCCCTTCGCATCCCCCATGCTGACAGGGGCTGAATCTGGACTGAAACAGCATCAGGAACATCACCGTTTGTCTCGGTGACCCCAGAAACTATGGATTCAACACTAATATCGGTCGTTTTTGATTATTTTACATGTCACCCCCTTCCCACCCCCACCCCTAGGGGGAGGTTCTATCCAACTAAACTTGGGCTTAAACGTCATCAGGACTGTCACCAATCAGCTCAGTGACCCTGAAAACTATGGATTTGACACGAAGGCCGGTCATTGTGAAGATTTTATTTTGCACCCCTTCTCACCCCCCATGCTGATGGGTGCCGAACCTGACAACGGCATCACCTGGTCATCTCAGCAACCCTGGAAACTGTGGATTTGACACCGATATCGGCCATTTTCAAGTATTTTTACATGGCATCCCCTTCGCACCCCCACCCCTAGGGGTGCTAGGGAGGTCTTACCCTGTTCTGCCAGAAACGCTCTACTCATTAAGGCCATCCCAAGGGCCCTAATGCACACACTAGGTTCCTACTTTCCCCACAGAGCGGCCTCAGAGATAGGCAAGAGGGAGGGGGTTCATTCACCCACTGGGCCTCCTCTCTTCCAGCAGCTTTGTTTGGGATCACCAGCTGGCCAGCCTCCTCCAGACTGCCCTCATCACTGCCTTAGCTCCAGACTACTGTAAGTGTAGCACCGACAAACCCCACCAACAAACTATAGGCAGTCAGCCTGCCCAAGCCATAACTGCCTCCTCCACTTGGTGGCTCCAGGGGCATGGCAGACATACAACAATTCCCAATGGTCCCAAAACAACCTTACCTTAGCCAGTTCCTCAGCCAGTTCCTCAGTCCTTCAGGCAGGCAGTCCAGCCAGCATTCCAGCATTCCAGCAATCCATCCATCCAGCACCAACCTGGTGCCCTCCTCCAGCACCTATCAAGGTCCTCATCCAGCATCTTCCCAGGTGCCTCTCCTACAGCTTCTGCCTCCAACTGTATACTGAGGCCAGCCAATCAGTGGGCAGGCTTTAATTCCTCAGCCACGCCCATCTGCACCTGTGCTAACCTACCTTCAGAGCCGGAGCCCTTATTAGCCTGCAGCTGTGTTCCTGCTGCAGGAATTCTGGGATTAACCCCATAATCCCTGGTTTACCTGGACAAGGGGCCATTGCTGATACCATTCCCTCACTCCTTGGGGTAGCTCCTGCCTTTTCCAGTACATACCCCCCACAGTATTTCTTTCCAGATCATAAGGCATATGTGTACCAAGTTTGGTGCACATTGCTCCAGGCGTTTCAGAGTTATGCTGGAACATACACACAAACATACAAACATCCATTAAAATTATGAAGTAATTACATCCGTGTAGAAATATGAAACTCTTCACTGAAATAAAAAAGTATTAATGAACTTGAATCCAAAATGCACACTGTCACTGTCAAATTAAGTAGGAAACACACAATCGACTAAAAGAGAGAAATGAAAATGTCACACTCACTGAACGATGTCACTGATTCTGCAGGTCATGTGCTAGGATAGCACTGAAGGATGATAAACTGGAAGACTTGCCAAGTTAGCTCCCCTTAAATACGACCATCTAAGATTCAAGTGGGTGCTGGAATTCTGTCGAACATCATGAGTCCAAGACCGGGGCATAATGATTTCTAAAAATTTCCAGAAGTTTCTACAGAGTTCTATTCATCCTATTCGACTAAACTTGGGCTTCATTGTCATCGGGAATGTCATCAATCAGCTCAGCAACCCCGAAAACTATGGATTTGACACTAATGCTGGTCATTTTGGACATTTTATTGTGCACCCCTTCTTGCCCCCCATGCCGAGGGGGGCCGCACATGGACTCAAACAGCATCGGGAGCGTCGCCACTCGTCTCGGCGACCCCGGAAACTACGGATTCAACACCAAGTTCAGCTGTTTTCGATCATTTTTACGTGGCACCCCCTTCGCACCCCCACCCCCGGGGGTGCTAGGCGGGTCTGACCCCCCCCCCAGTATTTGTCACCAGATCGCAAGGCATATGCATGCCAAGTTTGGTGTCAATCGCTCCAGGCGTTGCAGAGCCTTTGCGGAACATACGTACATACATACGTACGTACGTACATACATACATACCTACCTACCTACATACATATGTCCTCTTTTATATATACATAGATAGATTTGGACACTATTTCGTTGATTTCAATACACTTGTTTGCATACTATGTTCCTACAATGTTTCCTAACAGTACAGCATTCTACTTGTTAACAGCCCTTGCTTGTCTCCTGTTAGACAAGCAATATAAGAGTTTGATAGAGAGATACCACCATTGAAACCCTGCAGCAAGAAATACAATAATGTAAGTCTGGACGTATTTGAGCTCCCACATCCACAAATTTCCCCAGCTGCAATGCAGCCCCGTGGTAAGGAAACAAACGCCTTCTTGAGAGGCCTCCATGACTGCCCCACCACCACAGGATTCAGCGCATGCCCCATTGGTATGGCTGTGTTAGGACTGGAAAGTTGGATAGGGTTGGTCCTTTGCAGAGGCATATTTAGAGTGCTGCAGAGGGGCAGACGCTCTGGGTGCCAATGGTGGTGGGGCACAATGGGGGCGAAAAATGGAGCGGGTTTTTTTTTTTGCTTCCCTTCCCTCCCCTGTGCTTGTTTGGGTCTGAAATGGAGCGGGTGCAGGGGACGAGATGGTGACGCTAGGGGTGTGGTGACACAAGGGGTGATGTCATGACGATACCTTGCCCCAGGTGCAATCAGAGCCTGTTATGGCTCTGGTCCCTTGGCTTGTAATATATACAGGATTAATGAGCAGAACCAGTTTGTTTTCTAGTACGAATTTCACCAGCTAGAAAGCACTGGCATATTGAATCCACGGCATCTTGTTTACGGGTTGGATGCTTCACAGCTATGCAGTGGCTTTTCTGCATACGGACCTATCCCTTTGAAGAATGTTTATTGGGATTGCTTCGCAGAAACAGACTCCCTAATGGCCCAGGATGAGAAATTCAGTAGCCTGTCAGATTGCATATAACTCTTCATTGTCGGTTAAGCTCTTTAAGGGATGCCTAGACAAACAGCTGTTTGTCCTTGGTAAACCACATTGAGAGGCCGATATTTTAACAGAGGGTTTATTATTTTTTATTATTATTCCTATTATTATTGCAGTTGTCGTCCCGTTGCTTTCTCAAGCAATGTGGGCTTCTTTGTGAAACCTCAACGAAAGCAACTCGGGGATGCAAATTTGCAACATGTTATGTGCTCGCCCTTCAAAGCAAGCATCCCTCCACAGGGTAAGCGGTTGGAGTCCTATTGCCAGACGTAGACTTTGAAAACAGCAGAGAGCCATTATTCTATAAAACGCTCGTGTCATTTATAAATGTGGAAATGTTGCTCTTCTTCAGCGGGGTTTGTAAGTCTTGCCTGGGGGGAAAAAAGCCACCCAAATTAAAACAAACCGCCCTGGTCTCACCACCTGATGTTTTATAACTCACTCTGTAATTGTTCCAAGGCTGCAGAGATGTGCGGAGGATGGAAGAAACACAAATATTTAGCAGGATGAGACTGCTGGGTGACGAAGAGGATCGGAATACTTGAGATGAGGGCTACACCTTGAGTTCCAACAAAGCTGAAACAACACCAAGCTGTTCTTTGTGAAATGTGATGCTGAATGTCCTCTGAATGCTCACCCGCTAGCCAAGTATTTTATAACAGCATTTGACATCCTACCTTATTTGATTTCAAAATTTGACATTTGACCATTGGTGTAGACTGAGCCAGTGTGATATAGGGGTTAGATGGTGGGCTGGGACCAAACAACAACAAAAGATGCATTTGAATCCTGCTCAGCAGTGAACCTCATTGGGCCGGCCACTTTCTCTCATCTCCCAGGCTTGTTGTGAAGATACAAGGAAGGGTGGGAGAAAAGTATGCCATCTTGAGCTTCTTGGAGGAAGGGTTATTTTTTACAAGTTGGGCAGACCAATCCTAAGCTGCCCGACCCTTGTAGAAGCAACAATAGCAAAACGGCTACCACTGCATCCTACGGGCAGCGTGGCAACCATAGGAGACACCTCGGGAGAAGGGGATGTTCATCCCCTTCCCCTGGGTAAGGGCACCGGGCTGTCAATGGACCTACTCAAATCTGAGCCAGCTATTTAGCGAGTGCAGACTTGAGGGCAGCGGCGGCATTCAGCCGGTACTCTGGGCGGGACTTACCTTTGAGCGGCAGTCCGCCCGTTGCGTAATGGCGCATTCCGCCGCTTTCCCACCCGCCGGTCATGTGGCCCAACACAGAGGATAGGATCTGGCAGTGAAGGCCAGAGAGGTGATCTAGAGCCTGCCCCCACTCTTCCCCCTTACTGTGTAGGTCAGCATGGCCTTCTTCCTCTGTGCCATCAGTAGCTCTCAACAGGATGAGAGGAGCCTGTTGATAGCTCCCAGCATGCTCTGCCTCATCCTGTTATTTCAAACTGGAGGGAGAATTGAACACCGGAGCTCAAGGATAAGGGGTGGGCTCTGGATGGCCTGGCCTTGTCCTCCCAGGTAGATGAGGATGTTGCAATAACAGCAGTGCCACTGTCCCACACCTTTCTCCCTCAGCACTGGAGGAAGTGGGGAATTTGTTTCTTCTGAGCGTGTAAAGTGGCAGTGATGGTGGTGGCACACAGCAGTTATCCAGGCCTGTCCACACACGCATCAGCAAACTGTTTTCCCTCCTACAGAGGGAGTGATATATATACAGTGGCGCTATCCAGTAATCCTGAAGGTGCCTTGGGCTTGCACAGAAGAGCTTTTTATTTCCCATGCGCCACATCCAAATCTGGTTCTGACACACCTGCCTGTGATCTCCAACATTTGGAAGCCATTTCGTGTGGAGCGGCTGTTCGGAAAAAGAGAGAACCCTGCGTTACTCACTTGTCCCCTTTGCATTTGCAGATCTTGCTGTGTAGACAAATCTGAACGGGAGCCAGGCTTTTGCACACCTGCAAATGGTTTCATTGGATCAAGGCCATGATTGGAACTGCATGAAGAACAGCCTCAGTGCCTGTATTTAGGGTAAACTCCAGTTCGCTCCTGACTGCTGCGTTTGTAATTGTTTCTGGTCGAAGGATGGAAATGAATCCTGGCTGGTGACTTGGTTTTGTCATTTGAGGAGATGTACACATTTGTTAAGGCTGTGAGAAAATTATATTTACTATTGCATTTATATCCTGCTCTTTAGGGAGTTCGCAGGGACTTCCAGGCAGGTAGCTTAAAAGTCCAGACATCCTGCTGATGCAAAACAGAACTGTATAATGTGAGAAGCCCAGCTGGAGAAGCATCTTCCAAGCTGCGTAGACTAGGAAGTTGACAGTTTATACACACAGTGCATTGCTTAAAATCTCCAAGCAAGACAGTAGTGGAATTCTTCAGTAGCCTGTGAAAAAAAGGTACATTTAGCAAAACAGAATGGTGTTAATGACCCTTACAATTCAGGATCTCTTTGCAAATAAATGCCACACAATTAGACTGACTCGAACAGAGGTTCTGGGGTGCTTAGATCAGTCCCCAGCTGGGGGAGGGGGCAAATAGCCGGGGAAGTTGTTGCTTTCAAGGTATCTTTGTATGTTTAAGCATCTAGCTGGCCAAGGTTGAAAACAGAATGCTGGATTCAGTGGACTCTTGATCTGATACAGCAGAACTCATCTTGTACTCTCTTTGCTTATTTTTTTGCTTATTGCCTTTACTTAACATATGGCCTTTTTGCTTTGGCATTCAGGGCAGCTTATGATTTTTAAGGGTGCAATCCTAACCTGGAGTTAGGCTAGCACAGTTAGGCCAGCAGTTTGGTGGGCACAAGGGACACCGTAAAGTGTGTTTGGACCACTCTCAGAGTGAGGGAGGATGGCACACATCTGTGTGCTGGCCTCTCTGACTCCAAGAGTGGTCCAAACATACTTTACAGTGTCCCTTGTGTTGCAGTTTCACACCACACACTCCAGAACTGGTTGAAACTGGCA
>JAJKFI010000003.1:38153895-38165555 GCA_029204185.1 Lerista edwardsae | reverse complement strand
GGTCCGCGAGCCTCCAACTCTGCTATAATTACCACAAATTCACAACACCTTGTGCCGGCCAAACTTTGCTGGCTTAACCCCAGGTTAGGATTGTGCTCTAAATATTAAACCAACATTACATGAGACAAAACAGAGTTGACGTAGGTCAGTGCTTAATGGTATGCCCTCCCCTGGCTTAGGCCTTTCCTTTTGGTTTGCCACTCAGGACATACAGGTCTTAAGTAGTTCCAGGAAGGTAAGAGAAGGCTGCCCCAAACATTATTTAAGGCCATTAAATGGCTCTTTGGGAGCTGATGGTATAAGCTCCTCTGGGTCTGAGAGCAACCGACATTCTTACATTAAGAACATAAGAAGAGCCCTGCTGGATCAGGCCAAAGACCCATCTAGTCCAGCTTCTTGTATCTCACTGTGGCCCACCAGGGAGCACACAGGACAACAAGATACCTGCCTCCTGTTTCTACTCTTTTGCACCTGGCATTCTGAAGTAGCCGACTTCTAAAACCAGGAGGTTGCATCATGGCTTGTAGCCTGTGATGGAGATTCTTGCTCAGATAAGGTCAGATAACTCTTCAGAGCAAGTGTTGTAAAATATAACTTGTATAAAATGATTATCCTAATGGCCCACCAAGAATTTAGCAAAGCGTCACAGTATTTTCCCTTTGTTTATAATCCAGTCCATAACACAGAAAAAGACAACATTCTAATGTGAGTGCAGTGCAGTAGGGAAGTTCAAAATCAACCAGACAAGGTCCCCTTTTTAATGCACTCATGAGCTGCAGTTTCATAAGGAAATCTATTGGAATAAAGTGCTGACATTTAGGGGAGCAGACGGCAGCCAAGTCTCTCATATTTGTTTTGGAAGGTTCCCCTCTGTAGTGCTCAGCCTATATGGTTCTTCTGTTATAACTATGAGGCATATCTGAATTCGTCGTCAATGGTGGGTGGACAATTTCACATGTCAACCTTTTCTTTCCAGGTAATAACAGAACTGCATGGAAGGTAAATGTGGTCCGTGAACCTTCAAGTCAAGTAGCCCAACATCGTATCAGTTCCTCAGCTGAAATAACCTGATTGGCTGTGCTCATGAAAAAAAAATTCCAGGAAGAGAAAGAGTTATTGACCAGGACAAATATCAAAGCTTTCAAGCATGAAAAACCTTCTTTGGCACCCAAAAGATGCAGGGGAGGGGGAGGGAAAGAGAAAGAAGGCCATTTGTGCAAAAGTAATAGCCACTGTGTGGAAGTATTAATGATGCTTAAAGACAGACAAATATATGAAGATTTTTCCTGGACGTTTCCTCTTCAAATAGCCATTCATTGCGCAGTTTAACGTTCATATTAAAAAGAAATTGTGTGGTCTGGAGAAGTCAACATGAAATACCACTTGGGGGGGGGGGGTTTCGCTGGAGCCTAGGCCTGCGTTTTATGCCAAGAGTCAGCACCCTCCCCCACATGCACATGTGTAGGAAGGTAGTAATGCATTTGATGTGGTGTTTCTTGCTAAAGAAATACAATGTCCCAAGCCCTGATAACACCTTTTCCAGACTCACACCTTCTTTATAGAACTGTATAATGATATAGAACCGAATCGAGCTGTCTGACAATTCTGTCTCCACTAGGTTTGCACAAGACATGTGTTACATAGCCAGGTTCCTTGCACAGCAGCAGAAAAAAAAACCCATCTACAGTACCTTTTGTAAGCTGCTGTTAGGTCTAGAATCTCTTTTCAGAGATTCCTGTTCAGCTCAAAAGCAGTTTCTCATCTCATGGATGCATTGTTATTTATTATTTATTTAAGATATGTTTAAACTGTCTTTCTCATGATTTCTCATGACACAAGGCGATTTGCATTGGCAAGCAGTTCATAAACCCCGTTTTTTTTTCCAAATGGGGTTCTTACAACTATATACGAGTTCTATATACAATTCATAGATGCCCTCCATTTCTCCAGATGTTTCCCTTCCAATATGTGGTCATCACCCTGGCTGTATTCTTACACCTTCTGAGCTTTCACAGGCTGCTGCAGATCACACTTTGGCCTTGTGCTCAAAATGGTGGAAGCATCAAAGGCCCTGATCTGCCTTGTACAGTCTAATATGGCCCAGTAATTGAGCAGGATCATGGCAGGTGCAAGAACAATAGGAAGACCTATTTAGGACCAAGGAGAACACCGTCTGCTGTCCTCAGGGAGGAAACTATTACAAAAAGGAGTCCAGTATTGTATTGTCATTCTTGGGAGTGTGGCCTTGAGCCTATTTCCCTCTCATCTCTCCTCTCTTGCTCTCTGACCACCAATCTGACAAGACAGGCAGATCAGGGCCTTTGATGCCTCCACCATTTTGAGAACAAGGCCCGCAAAGCGAAGCAGCTCCAGGGCCTTGCTATCAACTAAGTGAAACTCTGATGTTAATAAGATGCTGTAAATTTGAATTAAGAAATGAAACCATGAATAAACCAGTTCTTTGTTGAAACTTTCACAAGCCACTGCCCCATGTGTATTTTTTTCTGTCATAATCCAGTCAGGCTGAGTGAGGGAAGTTCCCTGAGGTGATTTCACAGAGGGGGTTCTGCAGCGACTCTATTCTGCTACCCAATTGGCAGATAAATTTTTTTCCAACACCTTGATGAGCTCACTTTGCAATGATCCCACAGAGTCTGAGGAAAATATATGAAAATTTTGTCAAGGGCCAAGGCCAAGGCCCCCTTGTCTGCCTGCCTCACTGTTACTGCATTTGTTCATTTGATCCAGTCAGGGTACATTAAGCCACCTTCATTCCAGCTACAGTCCAAATACCACCATGCCAAGCTGGCACCCAGGGTCAGTATGCAACCCCACTCCCTTTTCCTTTCCAACCTTTCCAGCTGCTTCTCTATCTGAACACAACCAAAGCTGTTGTGCCAGGACAGGCTGGGGTGTCATCCTCGGTGGGCTGCCTTACATCATCCCAGTCTCTTTGGAAAGCAGGTCTAGTTCTCTTGGCATGCTTCTCTCCCTTGTGTCAGTTAGGGCAACTATCTAGCTTACTCAGAGCCCACTCTCTACTGTTTAAACCAGTGGTTCCCAAACTATGTGCCATGGATGGTCTCTGGGGAGCTACGGAAACCAGTCAGAGGAGCTGCAGATTCCTCACGAAAACTCCTCTTCTCTATACAATGTATAGGATTGTAGCCAGTGGCAGCATTCAGCCGGTACGCCGGCTTTCCGCCGGGGAAAGTGGCAGAATGCGCCGTTATGCAATGGGTGGACTGCCGGTCAAAGGTAAGTCCCGCCCAGCATACCAGCTGAATGCCGCCGCTGATTGTAGCCCTAATGGGGAGCCATGGCCAATGGCCCAGTAGATCAAGGAAGCCACTAGTTGAAAAAAGTTTGGGCATCACTGGTTTAAACCCTTCAGAGAAACAGGAGTGGCCCCACGCACCAAACCCTAAGACCGCCACTGATTTCAGGCTTCCAGTAGATATTGTGCCTAGCACAATTCCAGGCTATTCAACTGAATAGTGTGAATTTCTTGAATAGCTACAGTCCTTGTTAGACGGGTTTGTCTCCTCCACCTCAAGGAAGTGAAGTGATTTCAAGATCCACCAAGGGGCTCATTGAGGGCCTGTAGACCATGGCTCTGGCTATAAGAATGCCTCCCTCTGGACAAAGCCTTTTGCTTCGGTCTTTCACAGGCAACACTGGACTCTGGAACTCCAGAACATTACACTAGAACTCCAGGTTACAACAGTCTGGAACCTGCCTGTTTCAGCACCGGTTAGGATTGGGCTGCCCATGTAAAATTGTGTGGCTTTCAATGCAATGTCCATCAAATCCATTCAACACAGTCAAATAAAATTAAAGCATTTCTAAAACTTGCCAGCCAGCAGACTCTACAGGTGCGGCTGGGGTATGAGAAATGTATATAATCTAACATAAGAGCCTGTGTTTTCATTTGACAAATGCTATAAGGTGCAGTATTGGCTGGGGACCAGGATTTAGAAGAAATTGATGGGAACTTTCAGGTTATGGTGCCTGAATTATCGAGATACAAAAGCACTGTGTTTATTTAAGATTAATAAGGAAAATAATGAGGAAAGAAGACGTCTATACTTATGCCACTGACAAGAAATTTAAGTTGGAAATAGCTGCCCTGTACGGAGTTAATGTGTTTTTCATCATATGGGAAGGGTGGAATTGTGAGAGTATTTCTTCCTTAGAATGAAATTGGGCTCTGTTACCATTGTAAAAACACTGGAAAATGAATGAATAAGATAGAAAAAGAGCTAAAAGATAGCCCAAGGCCATAAGGACCTCTGTGTTTCATAGGAGGTGATTAAATACGCACATGATGCAATATAATTTATTTAACAGTCATCTAATTACACTACAATGTGCAGGGACCTATAGCACAAGAAAGGAATTCTTTATATGGCATCTTGAAGTATTCTGCAATGTTTTCTGTCCCTTTTATAATAATGTCCCACACCTTTCTACGTCTGTTCACAACTCATTTTCATGAACCCCCTTTGCTTATGGAAGATATTTCTCTGAAAACTGAGAGGGAGAAGAAGGTGGGCAGTGGACGGTGTTCCAACCATAGACTTCAACCATAGACTTCAAAATTGCTTTTTCACATGTTCCTTCACCTCCAGAATTGCACTGAGAAATGCAGGCATGTCCCGGGATCCACTGATTCACTATCCACGGTTTCAATTGTCCATGGATATCATGGACCCTGGGACACCTATAGGGATAAGGGAACATTAAACAAATCTCTTTTTTTTAACCTTGTTGCAGGAAAACAACTGATGTTCCTCTATCTTTAAAAAGGCTTCCCCTGTATCCATGGTTTCAGGTATACATGGGGGGGGGATCTGGAACAGGACCCCAGCCAGTACCAGGGCATGCCTGTACAACTATTTTTCCCAAGGTGCCATTGTGAAAGCAACAGCATTGCCTCAATCTACATCCTGATGCCAGTCTACTTTCCCTGACTATCAACCAACAGACTTGAGATGGAATGGGGAGGGGAGTCTGGATCCGACAGTTATGCTGGATCCAACCCCCCCGTCCCCAAGCCACATAGCTCAGATTCAGGCAGCTGCGACCCACTCAAAATTGCAAGTCTGAGCAGCCCTGTTGGGCTGCCTGTGCTTACCACGGAGCAAGGGCAGTGGTGTTATTCTGCCGGAACGCTGGGCGGGACATCCAGGTGATCGACAGCCTGCCCGTCGCGTTCCCCAGCGTCACGCCGTTTGCGTAACGTACGCAAGCGGTGTAATTGGTTACGCAAACAGCATAACGCTGGGGAATGCAACGGGCGGGCTGCCGATCACCCGGATGTCCCGCCCAGTGTTCCAGCAGAATAACAACGCTGAGCAAGGGGACAAACATCCCCTTGCCCCAGCTAAGCTGCTACCACCTCCTAACTTGGTTAGGAAGCAGCACCAGCCAGCAGGTCTGCCTGCTCCTGATCACGTTAGGATTGGGCTGCCCAATTCTTCCATTGCCTTTGCATCCTTTGATAGAGCAGATCAATACTTCAAACCTATACATGTTTACTCAGAAGTAAGTTCCATTTTTTTTTCCTGGCACTTCCTCCCAAGTAAGTGTGCTCAGGATTGCAGCCCTGGTGAACTTTAGGTGTCATTTCGGAATCACAATAATTCAACAACATCATTGTAATAACTTTTGCAAAACAAAAAACCCAAGGTAAAAAATAAACCGTGCATTTTTGTTTTCTCGAAAGCACCATTGTCCTTAATCCACTGTCTGGGGAATAGATCTGTAGAATCTCACTTTACTAAGAACTAAAGCTTTTGTTTGCGACCTTTATGAAGTCTTCCAATTTCAACTCAGGGAGAAATGCTACAGCTAAATAGCCAGAAGGCACTATAAGCAAAATGCATGTCTTACTATGGTATCATGAACCGTGCTGCTATAATATTATTGCTGTAAGTTAATGGGATCCTTTTTTTTTTACGCTCTTTTCCTCCCCTTTCCTTCCACAGTAGCCTCTTTTCCCAAAGCAAAATGGTGTCATTTGAATTGCAAATCCTATCACATATATAGTTTGATTCTTTCAGCTCAGGATGAGTGACAGTGGTATATTAGATTTAACAAACGTTACCCACTTTTAAATACATTTCTGGTATTGAAAGCTAACAGAGCTGAAAACTGAATGGGCAACGGCTCTGTTCTGGTATTCATGCCTTTATTGGGGCCCTGAAAGGACCGTATGGAGGGAACCTGATAGAAAGTTTGTGGCATCGCTAAATAGAACTCGGTCCAAGATGGTAAAATAAAAGGTTAGCTCAGCTGTCTTTTATACCCTTTTCATTAGTGGTGGCCAACTCTTTCAAAACCCAGGCCAGGGGCTGTACAGAGGGTTTGATTCAGCTGGGCCCGGGACTTTAATGGAGTACAGGCCTCAAAGAATCGCTGAACCAAGCCTTTTGAAAAGTGCTGTGTTTCAAGAGTGCAACTCCTTTACAGCGCATGGCGGCGAGAGAAGATGAAATGGAGTTGTAAGAATGTGCGGCGCGCACCATGTGACGCTAACTCCAGCTGCCTTATACAGACATTCGTTGTGTCAGACGATCCTGGAGCACTTCTGTAGCCGCCTCTTTTTATTATTTAAATGTCATTGAATTTTCAGATATGTATTACAGATCCTCATCACGTGTTTAAAAAAAAAAGAGAGAGCAACAACAAAGGCTTCTCGGTCTGTATTTGGTGTGAGCAACTCATTCAGGGCATTCCTCTTCTTCTTTTCAATCAAAGAGCATCCCTTCATTTTCTGCGGCATAGTAAAACTCTGGGATTTACCATCTGTACAGAGGCTGCAGTGAAGAATTTGACAAATGGATTCTGCTTTTACAGTCCAAAGTTCAAGCATTTCTCCCATTCCATGTTATGGCTGCTCCTGGTGGGGCAGAAGAAGGCACATTTAGATGACATCACTACATGGAGTAAGTGATCTTAGACATTATTTATTTATTTACTTACTTACTTACTTACTTACTTACTTACTTACTTACTTACTTATTCTCTGTTTCTACACTGAACTCAGGGCAGTTTATATAGACTGGCTATTCATAAACATCCTTTTTTTTAAAAGGATTTTTGCAAGTATTGTTCCATGAAAGGAACTCACAGAACCCTCTATCTCACCAGATGTTTCTGTCCAAGTATAGTCATCATAACCCTCTATTACCCCAGTCCGGCCTGGGACAGGCAGGCATCCACCAGGGCGGGCAGCTGGAAAGGGTCCTACTGGGACCAGCAGTATGTCACGGGGCATATGCCGGGGCCGG
This sequence comes from Lerista edwardsae, assembly GCA_029204185.1. Taxonomy (NCBI): domain Eukaryota; kingdom Metazoa; phylum Chordata; class Lepidosauria; order Squamata; family Scincidae; genus Lerista; species Lerista edwardsae. The sequence continues at coordinate 38,158,260 of JAJKFI010000003.1, read as the reverse complement.
AGAGCCCAGGCACCAAAGAAGGCGGCCATCATGCCGCAGCACTGGCGATGGCTGCCACCGAGCTGGCGATTGTAGCCCAGGCACTTCCCCTGGCAGGACCAGCCCCCACAGTACCTGCCGGAGGGAGTCCTGGCAAGATCAGGGCCTCCGGAGATCCTGGGCAGCAGATGTTGGCACTTGCCTCTGTGATCCAAAGGAAAGTCTCACAAGATACCTGTGAGACTTTAGAAGCCAGGGGGTGGGGCCAAGGGAGGAGGCCAAGGGCTTCAAAAGGAGCCCAGGAGAGCTGGTAGGAGGGAGCTGGGCAGAGGGAAGACAGGGAGACCAGCAACCTCCTTACCCTCCTGGGCTTGCTAGCCCACCCTGGGACGAGGCCAACTGGGCCTAGGGTGGCCATACCAGAACCCCGGGGCAGGCCCTAGCTGGGGCCAGGCCAGCACTGCCCTCACCACCCACCAACCGCTTCGCTTGGACTGCACCTGGGCAGATCGACCGAGAGGCCCGCATCAACAGCAGCCTGCACCCACGGTAACCCGTACCAGCCACGCACCACCTCCAGGGACCTTGGAAGCAAGAGGGACCACCCTAATGTTTTCCGGACGCCTGCCAAGGCGCCGAGTGGAGACGCCGCTCAATATAGACTTTAATGGAGCCCTGTGGAGCAACCGGGCCCCCATGAATGTGAAGGTCTTGACAAAAATAAAGAGCCTCAGCCCACAAAACCTTGAGCGTCTTGAGCATCCTTCAGCGTCACTGTAAGGTTTGCCAGGCCCCACTACCCCCTACGCACCCAGCCCTTACCAGGAACCGCCAGCGCCCCGCCATGACCGACATCTCACCATCCCATGAGTTTTCACAGCATCAGCAGTTCACCCTCGTTTGGTTCTCAAAACGTTTTCAGTGTCTAGCTAGCTTCTCTGCATTCCACATTCCACACGTTCTCACAGTGCCTGTCACGGTAACTTATGGCCCAGTCCTATCAGGATTGGGCCAGCAACACAGCACATGCCCCAATTTCAACCAGACAGCCACCAGTACTTATAATTTGCTGGTGGTAATGGGCTGTGGTGGGGAGGGGGGGTAATGGGGCATTTCAAGAGAGAGAGGGGGGATCCAGAAGGGGAACCAGGTGGATCCAGCAGTTGCACACACTAGATCCTAAAACACTTTGAACCAGTTGAAGTTTCCAAACCATCTTCAGAAGTAGCCCCATGCAACACGCATTACCAATGTCCATTGGGAATGTGATTAATGAGTGTGTGACTGAACTCAGATCCTCCTTTTCTAAGTGGGGTCATAGCTGGTGTTCCAGCAAGAGCTGGTACCAGCTGGAGTTGGTCATGGATTGACCTTGAGTCAGTCATTAATGATCAGTGTACCTTAGAGTGCAATCCTAAACTATGCCGGCCTAGTAAGGGTGACATAGCAGGGCTGTATCCTAAAGCCCAGTAGGAGGTGGCAGCAGCAACATCCAGGACAAGGGGAGGTTTTCCCCTTGCACCTGCATCAGCCCCAGTCACCCTTATGGGCCTGCTCAGATCTGCGCCTGCTGTTTTACAGGCACAGAGGAATGTGCACAGAAGCAGCCTGAATTGGGGGCCACCCTGGCCGGGGATGGGGTTTAGGATTTGGCACTATGGCCATCCTGTGTCACAACCGCCGTCCCAGTTACACCCCCAGAATGCCTCTGGAACACCCTCGCAGAGGCCTGCGCCAACCGAGCACCGCTGATGCTTGACTGGCACATGGCTGGCGCTGCCAACGGTTGTGGTGGCGCCCGAGCACCGGCACTGCTGCTCGCACCGGTCCAGCGCTGGCCCAGTGCCACAGCGTCGACGCGGACGCGCTTTACGGTATGTTTGCGAAAGCATTCAGCCAGCGCAAGAGCACAGCACCGGTGCAAGGGGAGCATAGGATTGCGTTGTTATTTTTCAAGGTTGTTATGATGAGCATGTGCCATTCTGAGCTGCTTAGGACAGAGGGTGGGATACAAGTATATCAATAAATGTGTGTTTGAAGTCATAAAATAGATCAGCATACATGCAAATTATTGCATCTCCAAATTCCTTCCTGTGTTAATGGTTCTAAAAAAAATTGGTAAAACTGTTTGCCCAAAGATTTGCATTTTGTTGCAGCAGCAAGGACGTCCAGGGCCCAGCCTGCCATGCACAATTTCTCCTATTGCCCTACGTTGTCAAGAAGAGTATTCAGGGACAGGAAAACAGAACAATCCTCAATTCATACATTTTCAAGTTGCTACATAAAGGGTGGTACAAAATTGAATAGTATTAAAAGGGGGAAATTAAGCGTATACAAATTTTGGACCGACAGCACTGAATGTCCTCTTGAGGAGTTGGGCTGGGTTCTGTCCACCCAGCCCTGTTGTAATGTAAGATTTGCTAATTTCAGTGAGATGTGCATGCCCTCTCTTGCCTTCAGGGAATCAGTGCTATAACTAGTCTCTGAGTCACATGCAATTTATGATGTGGCAATCCAATGGCTGTAATCAATTACCTGTTAAATGTAAACAGACTTGCGAAGGAGATGAAATATGCAAAACAGAGCCATCGAAGTTCTGACAATATTTAGATAGGGTAGTATTCCTTCAATGTTATCTTAATTTTTGACTGGGGAAAACAAAAAAAGCAGTGTGGCAATTTTGACAATATTCCAACACCACGGCAAAGAAAAAATTAGAATCCCATTACTATGTGCTCATCTGTCAAAAGACACACATGCTTAGAACTTTTGACCTGCCATAAATATAGAATTTCAGTGTGAACTGATTTCTGATTGAATTCACCTTGCAATCTGATTTCTGAGATGAAATCTAAGTGATCATGCAGCTTGTATAAGGGAGCTTGCATGCATGGAAGTCATAGCTCAGGATAGCTGCACACAAACATCCAAATTGAATCCTGACTAGGCTTTGCATGAACACAATATGTTCTGCAATGCATTGCGCAACATGTCACTAAGAGCACAATCCTAACCTAGAGTTAGGTCGGCACATGTCACTTGTGCTGGCCGAGGAGTGTCACAAACGTACTATAAAGTGTGTTTGGACCACTCTTGGAGTCAGGAAAGCTGCCCCATGGATGTGCACTGGCCTTTCTGACACTGAGAGTGCAATTCTAAACTGGACTTAGGTCTGCATAAACTAAGCCAGCAAAGTTTGACCAGAACAAGGGCCACCGTAAAGCGTGTTTGGACCACTCTCGGAGTCAGGGAGGATGGCTCACGTCTGTGGAGGGCAGAGAGCAGGTCTGTGGGCAGGCCAGCCCAGAGAGATGGGTGGAGCACAGATCTGGCTGTTAGGCTGGATAACAGTCTAATTCTTGGGTCAGTTGGGCCCAATTCGGCCACTCGCAGTTGTGCCGGCATTTTGCTGCCACCGATCTCAGCAGCCCCATAGGGTTGGCTGGGGCTTACCCCCGGGTAAGGGGAAAATATCTGCTTACCCTGAGGTGAGCTCCACCTGCTAGCCTGTGTTGGATGCAGCACAGACCAGCTGGTCTGACTGCTCCGAGACAGGTTAGGAATGGGCTGTAAACGCTGCAAAAAAGCAAAATACATGTGACCATGTGACCATACAAGATACTTGCATCCCGAATTTGACATCCCTGATCTAGAATGGAATCTTCCCCCCCCCCCCAGCTAAACTGTTTACAGGCTGCAGTGCTCAAGCATCTTAGGTGAGGAGATGGACCCCTTTTTCAGGCTGAAAAAGCTGATCAATTCTGCTTTGAGGAAAAATTAATCAGAAACCATGTTCGCAGGCTGCAAACCACAGGCCTTGCTGGAGGAATCAAGCTGTTGCAGTTTCATATCTCATAGTCCAGAACTGGTAGAAACTGGCATTCCGTCTCTCCGTCTGAGGATCAGATAGAGCACCTGTGAGTCCTTGAGCAGGTCAGCTTCCCAGCTTGTTAGGGACAGTAGTTGTACTCCCTTTCTTGATAGTGTAGAATAAGCAGACAGTTTCACACGGGAAGCCCTGGCTGGAAACACTGCACATTCCCATGAGCTCATAGTGTTCTAAGAGTCACCCCATTGGGTAAAATGGGGCACAAGGGGTCTTCAGGTATCCACCTACCAGATACACTCTGGCTGCATCCCTTTGTTCTGTTGTTGGAAGGAGTTTTTCACTGTGTGTGCTTAAGATGTAAAGCTGCACTGAAAACTTCACCGGCTTCCTAGCCGGCAGATTGAACCTTTGTACCTTTCTTACTTTCGCTACAATAAAGAGACTTTGTTATGGAAATGTGGCGATTGCTTCAGTCCTTCGCATCGGAGCGCTAAGCCAAGCGCTAAAATGGGTCTCCAAGCTCCCAACTCTGCTGCTATTTACACAAATACACAACA
>JAJKFI010000003.1:38129585-38153885 GCA_029204185.1 Lerista edwardsae | reverse complement strand
ACACACACACACACACACACACACACACACACACATCCATCAACAAGGAAACCAAACACTAGATTGCAAGACATTGTTCCATACTGGAGTCCAAAAGGAGAGCTCTTGCAAGTTTCACACACTCTGTTTTTCCACTATACTTCAACATTGATAAGTGTCTTTGGCTTGATTTTATGGGTTTCTGCAGGTTCAAATCTCATGTTGTTCATTATATAGATTAAACATTCACCATACATTCTAACAACAATAAAATAAGATATATTTAGCACTATCGGCCACATTAATATTTTAAAGGGTACTTTCTGTCGGCAAATTTACCTGTGACAGTCAATTCAGAAAAAGGACTTCAGCTTGCTGATTCAGGGCCCAATCTAGAAGGCCCTATTGCCGGTGGTATGCGTGTACCAAGGCAAAAATGTCAGGAATGTGTGTGCCAAGGCAAAAATGTCAGAAACACTGAACTACACTATATATTGAGGACTAAAAAAGGTAAAGGTTACCCCACGACCGAATGGTCTAGTCGTGACCGACTGTGGGGGGTGGAGCTCATCGTTTCTAAGCCAAAGAGCTGGCGTTTGTCCAAGGACAAGCTTCCATGGTCATGTGGCCAGCATGACTATATGCCAAGGCACACAGAACATCGTTACCTTCCCGCCAAATTGGTACCTATTTATCTACTCACATTTTTACACGCTTTCGAACTGCTAGGTTGGCAGGAGATTGAGGACTACATGGGATTTAAAACCAAAAGAAATCTGAAAATTACAGAATTGGCAACAAAGGCTCAAGGTGTTTCAGTTCTGTTCCACATTTTACTTCTTGAGTTTATAACTCTGTGTCAGTGTCTTTATCTTTTACATTAAAAATGCAGTTAAAAAAAACTTCACAGACGTTTGTGCCTCTCTTGGCTTCAATTTACCTCCATGCTTCAGAAACATTTCACCAGCAATGTACAACAGTCATAAACCAAGGCGAATTAAGCTGGATGATTTCTCTCTTGCTTCATTGGAATTGCCGAGTAGCGTCCAAAGCAGCCAAGTACTGTATAGTGATAAATCTGATCCTAGACAATGAGAATCCAACGAGTCATTCTTTCCAAACTAAACTCCACCGAAACTAGAGTTCTATAAGTGGGCCAAATGTATGATTTATTCTAGTAACTATTGAAAGGAATACTCTGGTCATTCTTCCTAATAATTTATAGCAAAAGCATATTAATAGAAAATCATCTGCTGCTGCTGCTGCTGCAAAAATTGATATCTGCAGTTTGAATTCATAGCTTCCACACTAATTCTGGACCTGCAGATTTCAGAATTTCAGATTTCAAATGAGGGAGGGATCCACTGACAACCAACAGGGTTTTCTGAGGCCTTCAAAGGCCATGTGAGACTGTCCTCAGCGTCTGCCTGCCTCAGAATACTCATTTCCACACCTATGACCAATGTAGGTTTCATTGTTATGTAAAAGTCTTTGCACTCCTCACGTTGTTCTTCAACCCTATAATTGTAGTTTATTCAGGGTTGACATTCTAAGATTTGTATTTATTATTTTCTTAATCTGTCCTTCCTCTAAGGACCTCTTCTTCCTTTCACATTATCCTTACAGCTACTCTGTGAGATAGGCTAGACTGAGAGATAATGATAGGCAAGGCCACTCTAGTGAACATCAGAGCTGAGTGGGGATTACAACCTTCCCAGTCCTGACCAATACATCACACTCATCAATGATAAACCACACCACACTAGTTCCCTAGAATGAGGGTTACTAGATACAAACTGGGGCAGAGTGCCTATATCTTTAACCATTGTATGGAAGAGGAAATTTGGGCAGGTGCAGCTTATCATTGAAGGGTTTCAAAAGTTGCATGGATGTGGTGGTGCAGCGGGTTAAAGTGCTGCTGCTGGGCTTTCCGACTGCAAGGTTGGGAGTTCAAGACTGCGCGATGGAGTGAGCTCCCGTTGCCTGTCCCAGCTCCTGCCAACCTAGCAGTTCGAAAGCACCTAAATGCAAGTAGATAAATAGGGACCACTTCAGTGGGAAGGGAATGGCGTCCCGTGCGCTACGGTGTAGAGTCATGCTGGCCACATGACCACAGAAGCTTGTCCTCGGACAAACGCCGGCTCTACAGGCTTAGAAACGGAGAAGAGCACCGCCCCCTACAGTCGGTCACAACTAGACCATTCGGTCGTGGGGAAACCTTTACCTTTTTTTACATACAAGCAGGCAGGCAAGCAGGCAGGCAGGCAGACAGACAGACAGACAATTACGTGCTCCAAACCTTTGGGAACAGGGCATGTCCAAACTCAAATCAGAATACTTGGGCTTGACTGTTCAAAACATTAATAGTCTAACTCTGTTTATAGAAACACATCGTCCAACCCACTCCTTTAAAAAAATCTGGTTCCAAAGTTAAATGGAAAGTAATTTGTTTTAGCTACACTCCATGTCTCTTCTTACATAGCTACTGTTGATGCTGCTTCCCATTCAATAGGAAGTGATGGATATGAAAAACAGACTCTGTTTTATGATTTGTATAACACTCTGCTCCCCTGTAATGAGCAATATTCTCCCATCATGACTCCCAGTGAAAAGGGAAGAGAAACGTTTCCAACCTTTTGTTCTCCTTCCTCTACTTAACATTTTACCTATCCCCATTGACCTGTCACATATACAAAATTCTTAATGCGTTTACTTGAATGAAAGTGGCTTTCTTAGAAAGGTGGAACAGGAACCACCTGATTTTATTTGGTGAAGAAAAACAGTGAGTTTCCTCCAAGGAAAAAGAGCGAGAGAAACTATGATGAAGAAAAAGAAATTTTAGACTGGGAAGATGAGGTAAAAAATGAGGTTAAAAAAATACGAGAAAAAGAATACAGTCAATCCTCATTATCTGCTAGAATTAGGTTCCTGGAACTCCTTATGCAATGCAGAAGTCAATCCAACCCAGTGCTGGATTGGCAAGGCTGGCCAGCCAGTGCAAAATCCAATGCTGGGTTGGCAAGGCTGGGGCCTCCCCACGGCAAGGGCACATTCGCGCCCTTACCGTAGGGGAGGCTCCATCCTCCCCTATGCACTCCTCGGATCTGCACCTGCTAAACAGCAGGCGCAGATCCAAGGAGATCGCATAGCCCAAATCAGGGCCATGCAGCTTACTGGACAGGCCCTTATTTAGACAGGATTTAGCCTTATGGCCGATTCCCAAACCTACCCACATCCCGCCCTTCTCCCGCCCACAATCTCCCTCCTGCCGCCAATCCCGCTGCTGCCTCGGCATGAAGCCTCCCTCACGCGGGCCAGCTTTGGCCAATGGGAGAGAGGCTTGGCGTAGGTTCAATGGGACTGGCGCTGCATGCAGCACAGGTCCAGTTGCTCGAGTGCCAACGCAGGGGTGCCACGCGGTGCCCCCGGCTCGGTGCTAAGTGTGCAGCGTCAACGCAACCCTGTTGCGTCAACACTGCATGCTTCCTTGGATTGTGCTGACAGTGTAAGCCATGAAATACCGCTGCAGAACAGGAATACTAAGCATCTCCTAGAAAAATACTTTCAAGGAATGAGAAATACCCTCAGGATGTTAGGCTGACACTCTTGGAATGCAAAGATCAAAGGTCTGTTTTCAGTATTTTTACTCTAAACAAAAGAACCAACTACAACTACAGTGGCATCACTGGAGGAGTAGAGACAGGGGGAGACCACTGAACGAACAAAACCAACAGTTATTGACAGCTCACAATAAACTCTGCCTATTTGTCTTCCTTGAGGACGTCAGTTCAGGGCACAATCCTAACCAGGTGTCAGGCCAGCAGTTAGGCCAGCACAGTTTGGCTGGCACAAGGGACCCTGTAAAGTATGTTTGGACCACTCTCGAAGTCAGAGACGCCAGCACACAGACGTGCACCATCCTCCCTGACTCTGAGAGTGGTCCAAAAGCACTTTACAGTGGCCCTTGTGCCGGCCAAACTTTGCTGGCCTAATTGTGCCAGTCTAACTCCAGATTAGGATTGCACCGTCAGATGTGTAAACCAGGAGTTTTAAGGGCTGGTTAATACCTCCCCTGCTTGGAGAAAGATTAATTCAATAGTAAGATAAACTTACTAATAGTATGACAAATTTATTATTATTTATTAGATTTTTATCCCGCCTTTATGCCCGAAGGCACCCAAGGCGGCATTACATGGAAATATAAAATTTAACATTAAAAAACAATATAAAAACAATATTAAAACAATATAGTAAAACAGAATAAAAACAAAACAATAGACTTTAAAAAACAAGCCCTGTGGATCATAAGATATAAAATATAACACACCAGCCAGCCAGCCTGTCAACAATTAAAAGCTTTTTGAAATAAAAAGGTCTTCAGCCCCCGCCGAAATGTTAACAAAGAAGGAGCAGTTCTCAATTCTAAGGGGAGGGTATTCCAAAGTTGGAGGGCCACCACCAAGAAGGCCCTCTTCCTGGCCGCTGCCCCTCTAACTTCTCCTGGAGGCGGCACAGTCAAAAGGGCCCCTCCAGATGATCTAAGAGTACGGGTAGGATTATATGGAAGGAGGCGATCCCTCAAATACCCCGGACCCGAGCTGTAAAGGGCTTTAAAAGTCAAAACTAGCACCTTGAATTGGGCCCGGAACAGAACCGGCAGCCAGTGTAGTCGCCGAAGCAATGGCTTGACAGAATCAAATCGGCATGCCCCAGCAACCACCCGAGCCGCCGCGTTCTGTACTAGTTGTAATTTCTGGACTGTCTTCAAAGGCAGCCCCACATAGAGCACATTGCAATAATCAAATGGGGCACTTCCATACTAAAAAGTTTAACAGTGCCTGCCAAAACCAGTAGGTAAAGTAAAAAAAAAAAGTTAGTGCCATCCTTTGCTAACATGAACAAATGCTTTCTCCTTTAGGTATCTATTAGAAGTTTCTAGCAGCTGCCAAGATTGATTTGCTTTGTTTCATTCCTTCTCTGTTTACCAAGGCAAGGTTATTCATGTGCCTGGAGGAAAGTCAAAGTGCAAATTTTGTACCCTCAAAGGCCCTCTGGCACAAGAGAAGCTATCAGTGCCACAATGACGGTTCTTTCAGAACCATCCACAAAGTGATTTCACCAAGACCTTCAACTCGAGCAAGGAAGTGAAGCAATTTTGCACGCTACTTCAGCCCTCACCCCTTTCCCATATCTCTCAATCTGACATGGGCAAAACAGGGGACAAAAGATGCCAAGTGTGGGACGCAAGCTTTGAGCTACACAGGCATCTTGAGATGTCACAAGGTTAATGTCTTTTGCACACAGGGCCTTGCCGGGATTCATGGTGTAAGGTTTCAGACAAATGATTTGCTGTACAAAAAGCAGAGGGACGGAGGCTCAGTAGAAGAAAATACACTTGGGTGTAAAATGAGGCCTATTCTAAATAAGCCCTTTGGAATAATAATCAACCATTGTTTTTGTTCTTTGGAAAGGACTCTGCAAAGGAGAGAGCAGAAGTTGTTTGTACTTTAATAAAGTTAGCTTATTGCAAGGCTACATTCCACAAAAAGAAAATCAAAGGCAATAGGACTACACCAGAGTCAGCTTTTGTTGTGACAGTTTCTCTTCTGACTAGTAGTTTAGTCAAACTACTTCTGACTAAAGATCACTTCAAACATTACACTCATATATCAGTTGTCTCTGTGGAAGCACACATACGTTTACCATAATGTCTGAAATGGGACATAAATTTTTCCGTTTCCTCTGCTTCAGACTTTATAGGAAATTCACATTTTCTTATTTATGGAAATAGTCTCCATACAGCAATACCTTACACTTTTGAATGGTTAGGGACCAGAGCATGGCCGAAAGTCAAAAATGGATGAATGTCAAAGCATAGCCTTATTTAGCTTGCGCATTTATTTTGGCCAGTGAAAAAATGTAAATAACTAAGGATGCAATCCTAACCCACTTTCCAGCACTGACATAGCTATTTCCATGGGGCATGTGCTGCACCCTGCAGTGGAGTGGAAGTCATGGAGGCCTCCTCAAGTAAGGGAATTACCTCAGAGCTGCATTGCCCTACCTTGCTGCTGGAAAGTTGGTTAGGATTGTGAATGAGTGCAAAACCTAAAAAAGAAAAAAAGAAACATATGAACATCAATGATGGTTGTGGAAGGGTGGATGAAATCAGACAAAACTGGGAAGCATAGAGCCATTCTCAGCTTGCACCGTGCCTGGGGTGGGGTGATGTCACGATGCCCCCAACGCAGCCACCCCACCCCCACGCATTGCCTGGCCTCACCTCCCTACACCCGGAATTGCTCCATTGAGGAGTGATCCAAGCACAAAGGTGGGCAGGGGCGAAAAGCGCATGGGTTTTTCCATGCTGATGTGCCTTGCAGCAGCTGGCACCTACCACATTTGTTCCCCCCCCCAGCACCCTCTCTCCACCTCTGGGAATAGCTGCTCTGCTGGCATAGCTGCACCTTCCTGCTGCCCTGGCACTCTCTATTTCCCATGAGGTGTGTGGCAATGGCAGGACTTCCCACACGTGGAAAAATTGGCAAGGTCAAGTACCACCTGCCATGCTCTACAGCAGTAGTTCCCAACCATTTTGGCACTAGGACCCCCTTTTTAGGTGCAACAACCTGTTGGGACCCACTAAGACCTAGGACTGGAAGTGAGGTCATTAAGCAGGAAATGTAATCATTGGTTTTAATAAATCACACTTTTTGAAAGTTGAAAGAATTCCACTTATTTTTTAGAATGTTCTGAATGCTTTGTATCACATGACATGTGAGTTTTGAGTTCAATGATTGATTTAGCACTGAGAACCTCATTGCACAGAACGCATTATGGCTTCTCTATGCAATTGCTGATCAAGGTGGTAAAGCCAAATTTTAGATAGTCTTCAGAGTATTTACATTCCTCTTCCCCTTGTGCTGAGACTTACCTAGGCATGCATATGACGTGACATACCCGCTTGGAAAGAGACCTGGGAGAGACTTCATCACATGCGTATGCACAAACCAAAAGGAGCCCCATAGCAAGGCAAATTTCCCTTGCAGCCACAAGCATTGAGGAAATGGCAGTTTAATAGGGAAGCCTCTTCCCTGGTCAAAATAAGGCTTCTCAGATAGTGGTGCCCATCTTTTTAAGATGACTGCCCCAAGCTCTTCACAACCCCCTGAAAATCAGTGTGCAAATGCTCCCTTACCTCGAGGAGACCCTGGTGATAGCCTCAGTCGCCACAGGATCCAGCAGTTGCCATTTCCACATTGCTGAAACCCTGGGCGCTTCCTGTTTCAGGACTGGACTGAACCATGAAGTCAATGGTTTTTAATGGTCATGGATTGCACCCAGTGGTGTCATCTACAAACAAGGAACGGGAACGCTGGGCGGGACTTGGGCGGGACTTCCGCATGATTGGCAGCCTGCCCGTTTCGTTCCGTGGCTGCCCTGGCCTTGGGGGGGGGCTGCCCCTGGTTTGCGCGCCCCCACCGCTGCTCACCCAGGCTCTGGCGTGCCCCCCACCCATCTCCCCTGGCGAGCAGGCACACACCCCTCCTGAAGCCAGGGCAGCTGCGGAACAGGACGGGCAGGCAGCCAATCACACGGAAGTCCCGCGGAAGTCCCGCCCAGCGTTCCTGTTCCTTGTTTGTAGATGACACCACTGATTGCATCTTTTTAGCCATTTTGTACTCCAACATTTGAATTATTTTGGATAGCATTGTTGTAAAAAGAATGGTGGGACTGTAAATGTTATAATATAATCGATGTTGATGTCATTTAAAAGAAAACAGTCTTTATCTGAAAATTAAGCTGAGGGTGTGGGTTTTTCACCAATTTGATTATATTTCTTTGCAGACGAAAACGGATTGACATATTCTTCTGAGGCTTCTCTGATATCAGCCAGAACACACAAATCAGTACTATAGTTCTGATTTTATAGTTCTGATTTTAGGATCCTTCTTTCCTATCCATTTCTTTCCACTTCCATAGCCAGGAGAATTTATCGCTACAGCAAAGTGCCATGGAAGTGTAAATATACTTCAGGAAAAAAGAAGTGATGGTGAGGAAGACCTCAGTGGTATTCTGTTAGCTGGAAATCCCAATTCCCCAAATCGGGACATGCTGTTTCTTCATGAAGCTGAGCATTGTTACACATATGATTTATTTTAAGTTGTCGTCTCCAGTAAGTGGGCTGACCTGGGCGTTGAACATTTTGATTGGGAACAGACATTTCTTGTAACCGCATAATAAGATTGTTTCCCTTCATTTTTGACATTCTTCTCTCTTAAAAAAATGCAAAATAGTAATTTACACTGAACTGTGGTAATCCTGAATATAGAAAGGCATGATGCATACAGCTCAGAGATGCGAGACTTCCAATGCAATCCTAACCAACTTCCAGTACTAACATAGCTGTGCCAGTGGGACATGTTTTGCATACTACAGTGGAGTAGTAGTCATAGAGGCCTCCTCAAGGTAAGGGAATGTTTGTTCTCTCATCTTGAAGTTGCATTGCCCTTACCCCTGCACTAGAAAATTGGTTAGGATTGTACCCTAAGACTGTACTACCCTGTTATGCTCACTTAAGTCCCATAGAAATTAATGCAAATTAAACACACATCATTAAGAACATAACAACATAAGAAGAGCCCTGCTGGAGCCCTCATTTTAATGTCTTACACTAGCATTAGACCAAAATGTGGATCGCCATGAAAGAATGGACATAAGAACATAAGAAGAGCCCTGCTGGATCAGGCCAAAGGCCCATCTAGTCCAGCTTCCTGTATCTCAAAGCGGCCCACCAGGTGCCCCCGGGAGGCACGAGACAACAAGATGCTTGCATCCTGTTGCCACTCCCTTGCACCTGGTACTCTGAAGTAGCCTACTACTAATGTAAGGAGGTTGCACAATCCATCGTTGCCTATAGCCCACGATGGACTTTTCTTCCAGAAATCCGCCCAATCCCCTCTGAAAGGCATCTAGACCAGATGCCATCACCACCTCCTGTGGCAAAGAGTTCCACAGATTAACTACCCACTGGTTAAAAAAGTATTTCCTTTTATCTGTCCTAACTCTCCCAACCTTCAGTTTTAGCGGATGTCCAGGTCATTTATGAACAAGTTGAAAAGTACCTGCCCCAAGACAGATCCCTGGGGTACTGGTGTTTTGAGAGAGGGAAAAGAACATCCCTCTATTGATTCTATCCCTTCCGTGCATAATTTTGTATGTCTCAATCATGTCCCCCATCAGGCGCCTTTTTTTCTAGGCTGAAGAGCCCCAAACGCTGCAGTCTTTCTTCATAAGGGAAGTGTTCCAGCCCCAGAATCATTTTTGTCGCTCTCTTCTGCACCTGTTCCAGCTCCACTATGTCCTTTTTGAGGTGCGGTGACCAGAACTGTACACAATATTCCAGGTGCGGCCTTACCATAGATTTGTACAATGGCATGATAATATTGGCTGTTTTATTCTCAACCCCTTCTTTAATTATCTCAAGCATGGAATTGGCTTTCTTAATTGCTGCTGCACGTTAGGTCTATATCTTCATTGAATTGTCCACCAGCACCCCAAGATCTCTCTCTTGAGCTGTCACAGACAGCTCAGAACCCATTAATCTATAGGTGAAGTTTTGGTTTTTTGCCCAAATGTGCATCACTTTACACTTGTTTACATTGAAATGCATCTGCCATTTTGCTGCCCATTCCCCCAACTTGGAGAGATCCTTCTGGAGCTCTTCACAATCCCCTCTGGTCTTCACCACCCGGAAAGGTTTTGTGTCATCCGCAAACTTGGCCAACTTGCTGCTTATCCCTATTTCCAGGTCATTTATGAACAAGTTGAAAAGTACTGGCCCCAAGACAGATCCCTGGGGCACTTCGCTTTTCATCTTTCTCCATTGTGAAAATTGCCCACTGACCCCCACTCTCTGTTTCCTGGCCCTCAACCAATTCTGATTCCATAAGAGGACCTGCCCTCTTATTCCCTGACTGTGAAGTTTCCTCAGCAGCCTTTGGTGGGGGACTGTGTCAAATGCTTTCTGAAAATCCAGGTATATGATATCCACAGGTTCACCCACATCCACGTGCCTACCCTTACAGAAGCCATGCTGACTTTCCTTCAGCAGTACTTGTTCCTCTGCGTGTTTTAGGATTTTATCTTTGATGAGGCTTTCCACCATTTTACCTGGAACAGACGTAAGGCTGACCGGCCTTAGTTACTAGGGACCCCCCTTCTCCCTTTTTTAAAGAATGGCGTGACATTGGCTATCCTCCAATCCTCTGGCACCATGGCTGTTTGAAGGGACAAGCTGCATACTCTAGTTAAGAGGTCAGCAACTTCGTCCTTTAGTTCCCTAATAACTCTTGGGTGTATACTATCTGGGCCTGGTGACTTATTTATATGTAGTTTATTGCTGTACAATCTTGTCCTTTGCAAGCTGAAAACTGGACACATAGATGCCCTTGTGGTGAAATTGGGGAGCCCAAACTTTGGATGTATTTCACAAAAGTGGGACACACAAGTTCTATTACGGTCATACCACAGTATGCAAAATAAGTAACATGGGCCTGTCATTATGGAGTTGGTGTGTGTGTGTGTGTTGTCAGTAGCAGCATGTCAGGGAGGGTGAAATGGGAAAGACACAGAGCAGGGTTAGGATAGTTCCAGCGCTTTACACCTGCCATATTTTGATTTCAATTGCAGCCCACCACTGTTATTTTTATTGAAACAACCCTTCCTCTAAGAGAATTGAACTTTGATTCCAATAAAAGTAGTAGGTTGAAAAAGGCACAATCTGGACCAGAACTGGGGAGATGCCAAAGTCAAGAGGGGGAGGAAGATGCCAAAGTTTACCACAGGTTTGCCATGACTCTGCTCCTTCCGGCATGCTATGTACACACACACACACACACACACACACACACACACACACACTCCACAGGGTCACATTATGCATATGTTGTAGCATGTTTGGCATTCACTCTTCTTCCTTCCAGGCTTGTTGCGTATCTGAACCTATTCTATTTTTATTTTTATTTTGAAGAATTTATACCCCGCCTTTCCCATGCCGAAGCAAACGCCCAAAGCGGCTTACATGGGCAGGCTAGTCTAAACCACAATTTTTCAATGGGGTTTTTACAAATATACAGTATTCTGCGATTCACCAAATCCTCAGTCCTACACTGTGTAGCCTTCACAGTGTGGTTTTCTCCTCTGGCCGTGTGACAGCGAGCTTCATGCTTGTCAATGAGAGGCACTCCATTTTGGAACTACCTCTCCACAGAGCCTTTTCTGGTGCTGATACTGCTTTATGTTAGACATCTGGAAAAAAAACCCATTTTATTCTCTTGTGTTATATCTCCTGCTGGCAGTTTCAATGTTGTGTTTTGTTCCTTATGGCTTTTGGGGTGGTTTTAGGATTTTATCTTTGAACATGAGGCACCTTGGACAACATAATTAACCCTGCTGACACCCCTATATCATTTACCTCCAGATCAACATTTCTCAACCAGCAGTACAACTGGCACTTGATGTGGTGTCCAGTGATACATGCAGGACCGCCAAACCCAGTGGTGTTCCTGTGTAAAGCGGCTCCTCCCCTTTGCCTTCAGCCAGCTCTCCTAACTGCAAATGGCTCCGGAGATGAGGAGGAGGGGCCGTATTACACAGGAGCTCAGGATCCTGGAAAACGTAGTGTTTTGCCCTTCCTCTAGGAATGCCACTGACCAGACCCCCACTGCCTGGCAGCTAGACCAGCAACACAACATGCAGCAGTAGGAGGCTGGTTGCATAGCGCTCCAGTGTGTGCTTTTTGCATGCTCAAAAAAGCCCTCCTCTCTGCCCTGAGCCGCTTACCAGTATTTGTTACATTAGGTCTGGCCTCCCAATCCGGAAATAATTGGAGATGACAATCATCACCAGTTACTTCTGGTGGTACTTTCCAATAGGTAGACCATGTGAAGGGGACGAAGGTCAAGAAATTCTGTTCTAGATATGTGAACGCAACCTTGCTATGACAGTATGGTATATACACTGCAGCACCAACCAGCTGCTGGGATGTTTAAGTTCTTGCTCTTTGGCTGTGTCCCTATACATCTGTGAACTTCTGCTCCTTTCCATGAAATCTGAAACTGTTCATTTCAGGCAGTCACCGCCAAAGTCACCAGAGAAACAGCCCACTTCTCTCACAACCCCTGCCTATACATCAAGCTCCTCTAGCACCTCCAGACTCTCTGTCTCCGTTCTCCAGGGGGTCAGGCTTCTCCCAGTATGCTAATGATGAACGTCTTTTACATGAATCCACTCCTGTGCAAACAGTCTTTGATTTATACCGTCCCCTGTCTTTCCTTTCGAAATCTCTATTATGATGGCTTCATTCTCAAGTCACAGAAGGATATTTTGAACAGGCAAATGGTTGCAGAGACATGAAAAAGCTGCTATGCAATTTTATTCACTTTAATATTTTGCAGAGGCACAACGTTGTTCAAGCATGCTCATTTTTTTTCTATCTTCAGGCTTGAAGGCTATTAAAAGCGGCGTCTCACATGGGGGTAGGTGAGAAAGAAAACAATATATGCCATTTGCTGAACAGAGGGAAGCTACAGATGCCCTTGACCACGTTTCAAGATCTTTTCCAGTGTCTCAGGAGGCAGAAAGCCTTCATTCTGCATCCATCTTATTTTTAGAACTAGATTTTCAACCTTACCCTGCCTCTGAATGCAAGTTTAGTTGAGGCTACTTCAGCTTCCATATTTTGGCTCCAGTCTCCCAGCTACTCCTAAAAGTTGGAAAAGGCAGAGAACATGTCTGCTTAAAGCTCCTGGGTACTTAAAGCTCCTAGAGTGACATTTCTTACGGGGGTGGGGGAAATGCTACCTTTTGCAGGAGGCTGAGTTCCTGTGTAAAGCAGCCCCTCCCCCTTGCTTTCAGAGCCATTCACGACTTGGAGAACAACTTGGAACATTTGTTCTCTGAGCCTCAAACGGCTCTGAAGATGAGAGAGTGGGGCCGCGTTACACAGGAGCTCGGACTTCTGCAAAACTTAGCGTTCTCCCCTCCCCATAGGAATACCACTGAGCCTGTCTATGGGTTCTTCTTGAGTTATCTGCTGATCAGGTTGGACATGAGAGAGGGCTAGTAAAAATGTTGACCACCCTAGTCATAGCTCATAACACTACAATCAGAAATCCTTTATTCTGCTACCCTGAAAATGTAACGTGGATACATACGTTAATTTCCTATAGAAGAGTTGCACCTTTATTTCTTTCACCTTCTATTGACAACACATGATCAGAAGACAGAGGAATGAAGAGAGGATAGCTAAAGACATGCAGGAGAGTGCAACTGCACCAGGCAACAAACTTTAGGGGGGCAACAAGCTGAACTTGACACTAGTAGCCAAAATGGTGAAAACCTTGGTAAGTAAGAATAATACCACCGTGTTATATACCATTTGATGCAGAATTCAATGCAATGAAACAAACTAGAGTGTAATATGTTTATCAAACATTATGGCCAAAAAACCAGAAAACAAAAATGCAACTATCATATAAAAATCACGGTTTGTTAAAATCATAGTTTTGAGTAATAATGCTATCACGTTATACATCATTCGATGTGGAATTTCATGCAGAATGCACTGTCATATATTCATTCCATCAAACATTATGGCCCCAAAAAACACAAGTAAATGAAAATATAACTGTTATGTCACTTTCTGTTATGACATCACTTCTAGGGCATCATTTTGCCTTCTGAACTGAGCTACACTTTCATTAGCAATGCCAGTG
Organism: Lerista edwardsae; assembly: GCA_029204185.1. Lineage (NCBI taxonomy): Eukaryota > Metazoa > Chordata > Lepidosauria > Squamata > Scincidae > Lerista > Lerista edwardsae. The sequence goes on along the minus strand of JAJKFI010000003.1, from coordinate 38,140,128 downwards.
TAAGATAAAGTGAACTGCATTCCATTCCAACTGCATTCTTTTTTTTCCAAAATTAAAAAAAAAAAGTTTGGGAACCACTGCACTACAATTGTCTGCTCTCATCTAAGTGCAGCTATGCTAGAAAATAATCGTTCCTTCCAGCATGACCTTATTTCTCTGAATGCAGAAAACAGAATTTTAACTCTTAGGAAGTGTTTTATGTCAGCATATCTGTGCCAGGTCTGATGGAATGAGCATCACAAAAGAATATATTATACCTCTGTAAGAGATGGGTAAAAAGAAACCAACTTTCTGTAATGAAAGAAATTCAACCTTTAGAGTGTTCAAACGACTACTTTGAACAATGACTGGAGCTAATTCTAATAACCACATCAGAAAGACAACAAAAGATTTTTATATGAGACACACAGACACACATCCTAGAATGAAATCTATTATAATCAGATTATATCTACCACGATTACCACGATTGGATACTATTCTAATCTGAAAATAAAGTTGGACTCATGGTCTAATAGTTTAAAACCTTTTTTCTTTCTATGTTTGAAAATACTTTTGGACTGACTTGAAAGAAAATCAAAACATATGGTCCACTGGATTGCAAAAAAGGGGGGAAAGACACAATGATTACCAAAAACAATGTATGTAACTCTTTGCATTGGCTACACATTGCATTTTAATTGGTGAATAGGAATGCTTACAATCATTACAAGGTTTTTACAATCATTACAAGTTTTACAATCAGCAAGGGATGGATTGTCAGGGATTACTATATCGTTTCTCAGGCTTTTTGAAACCATACTCCTCCCTGTAATGTACAACCTTGCTAAACGTGGCTTCTTTTATTTGCTATTGTAATTGCAATTGTTTTTAGTTATGATGTTTGGACTTTGCTTGCTTGTTTGTTTGTTTTAATGTTCTCAACCTGAGTGTTACAGTTCGTGTTTGAAACATGGACTTTATTATTTCAATAATTTCCAGTTTCTTTTTCAAAAGAGATAATTTGCAGTCTGAGTTCTTCTCTGAAAGCACGTCTAGCTGTTGTCAGGTAGGTTTCGGCCTACTTAGTCACCTTATCTGAAATTTCTTTATTCCAATATACTGAGGTACTTAAGTTCTTTTCAAGCAGTTTACGATGGCAGACAGGAAGAAAAACAACTTAAGCTTGAAGAGGGACGGGCCTTACTCTCTGTGTAGAAACTTTAATTTCAGGAAGTGCCTTTGTCAGTCCAAGTAAGCTTTTGACAGTGACATGTAACCTCTGTCATTGACCCAGTAAGTCTGAACTGCATTTTAATTGTTCCGTCTGCAGAGCTATGGAGAATTTCTGCTTGTGTACGGTAGAATAAAATATATATATTTCATTCAGCTGGGAAACAGAATATCTTCTATTCTGAGCTGCTGGCAGCACAATAGAACATTTTCCTTGTTAAACACTGTGAAGCCATCCTGCTTTTTTCCAGCCCTAAAATTCAGGTGTGCTGAGGAAGCCAAAAGTCTAAAAGTAAACATGAGGACAGCGTAATCAGTGGAAAGCTTGAAAGACATAAATCATTCTCAGCAGAAGTGCAACGTTGGGTGGAAATATTGCTAGCTTGACAAGTTCCTTTGTTTCTCTCTCAAAGCAGGCATTGACCAATATGACTGAACGAGGCTCAGATATGAGCTCTGACCACCATTTTTTAAAATCTTGGCTGACAGAATTATCCAGACTTTTCTGCTCTCCATATTGATCATCAGAACCAGCCGTGAGCGATGAAAGGAAGTCCAGGAATTAGTTCATAATTTTAAACGTTAGTATCATAAAGGGTCCCACTCACACGAACAATTACATATTATATCAAATAGACACAAACATTGTGGGAAATGGCTGTAAAAATATACCCAGCCTACTTCCCCTCTTTTATAATTCACAAAACTCGCTTCCCACTCAAGGTAACAATTGCCTCATTTACCCAACATAGTTAATCTAAACCCTCAGAAATGTGGTCTTTGAGTCATAAGACCCTGGCAAGTCTATGTCAAGTATTACTGTCAGTGCCCAAAGCAACAGCATAAACAGTAAAAAGAAATGAGCATCACAATGCAGGCTCCAGGTTTTGTGGAAGCCCTGGGCGAACTCCCCTCAGCAAACGTATCTTACTGCCATTCCCATTCACCCACTACTGCCTCTGCTGGCAGAATGGTTCCATTGGCACCATTGCCAGAGGGGCAAAGAGGCAAGTAAGCTGCATTAGCTCCCCTCACTCCCCTCACTCTTCACCCTGTCCGCAGCTGCTCAACTATACCAACTTGCACTCTGAGGAGAGAATTTTGAACAAAGCCATCGTGTTTAGAAGTTTGTCATCCTGAACAATTTGGTGTCCTCTACAAACTCGACGACCTCTCTGCCCAGTCCTCATCATTCCACATCTTTTGTGACAGGCAGCTCAATCCACAGCCCCTACCACTGCATCCTGTGGATGCTGTGGCAGCCGCCCCAGGTTCCGCCGCCTGCCCTGGCCTCGGAGGGGGTGCCGGCTCGCCGGGGGGGGGGCGGGGGCGCCGGCTGGCCAGGGGGGCACACGCTGGGTGCCTGGGCGAGCAGCGGTGGGGCGCACCAACTGTGGGCACCCCGCGCAGTGGGCAGGCAGGTGGCGGAATGCAATGGACGGGCTGCCAATCAAAGCGTAAGTCCCGCCCAGCATTCTCTCTCCTTGTTTGTAGATGACACCACCGTCTATAAGCCCATCTTGTATGGCGGCTCTTACATTTTGGTATCTTAAGGCTACATGTTTGCTACGGTTCTTTACCCTTTCAGATGTGGCCATCTGAATTATTTTCGTTTACAGGAAATGCCTCTTGTTCAGTTATTCCTAAGTCAGTTAGTAATTGTTTATACCATATTAGGTCCAAACAAAGGTGTCCTAGCCACAGCACTGACATTTAGCAAGTCTGATGTTGAGACCAGATTTATAGAATTGTTACGGTTGAGACCTTAAGGTTTAAGGGCTACTCATAAACTACCACACGTAACTACTACTACATAACTACTGCACATAGTCATGTAGTAGTAGTTATGTGTGGTAGTTTATGTGTAGCCCTTAAACCTTCAGGACACAATCCAGGAATGCCCCTGGGCCGACACAAGCTGCCAAGGAGATGCCCAAGTAAGTTGCCCGAGTTTGGCCAGCACAGGGTTTTTCTGGGTGGGGGGAAGGTGGGAGAAAGACGGAGTGAGGGTGTTCCCGCAGGTGGGGTACACCACAGGTGGGGTACATGGAAGGAGAGGAGCATGGATCCAGCTATTAGGCTGTATCCAAGCCCCCATCTCCAGGTAGCATGACTCCTATCCGGGCCACAGCAGGGTGCTAAGACTTATGCCTGCTAAACAAAAGGCACAATTCCAAGCAGCCCCATAGGCCCAGCTTGGGCATACCCTGGGGGAAGGGAAACATTCCCCTTGCCCCGTGATGAGCTCCAGTACAGTCCTTACCTGCACTTGGATGCAGCACAGACGAGGTGGCCTGCCTGTTTCAGCACAGGTTAGGATTGTGCTGCCTATCTTACGTTCTCTGAAGGTTTACTATGTTCGATGTAATTTGTTCTTCAGTGATATAACCTCAAAAAAGCAACAAAAACTGTCGGTATTGCTATTCAGTACGCTATCTTATTATTTGATTGTTGCTTTCTTTCATTATTTGTCATTATTTTGTAATTCTTGTTTTAATGATGGAAGCCACTTTGTTCTGAAACCCTATAGAAAAAAGGGGACCAATTAAAAAGAAAAATTCTGAGAAAAGTTGGAAGTTGAACAGAAGAACTTTCCGGGGATCATGTCCTTCAATTCTTGCATTCAATGGATCAAGTTAGCAACTCCACTTGTAAAATAATCCACCTGGAATTTCCTAGATCATAAAAACAAAATGCAGAACCCAAATTGCAAGTGCAGACTTAATTATAGCAAGAAGGGAACAGGTGATAATAACACTACCATGCCTCTCATTGAGCTTTGTTCTGTTGTCAATTACGTGGGTGTAAATCATGTATAATTCTGTCCAGTTTTGTGGCAGTTCTGGAAGGAAATGCATTTCTTCATTTCATTGTGATGGCATGATGTTAATTGGCTTCAGGATTCAAAAGTAAACTTGAACATAAGGTTCATTTCGGGGTGGGGAAAATACCTCCCAAACTACCTGGAACTATATGATACCGTTTGCTGTGTTGTATCAATTACAGAGCCAGCTGTTATGGCCAGATGTCAATGCATTGTTTTACATAAGCCATGCTTGACAATGATGTGTTCTTCATTTATCACCTCAGATGGGAACACTTAATTTGACTGTGAGTGTTTTGGTTATTAGCCAGTTCTGACATTAGCACTTGGTTTGAAGATCAGATGCTTGACAAAACAGCCTTCAGTAAGAACGCTGTGATTTACTTCTACACATCAAGACTTAATAAGCCCTACGCACTTGCCGTCGGATTTTATGCATGGCTTTTATATGAGTGGTCTGGAGGATAAATGTATTTTAAATGAATCTGCTCATTGGGCAGAAATCTGAGCTTTGGGATATCCATAAGCCTAGCCAATTAATGAGACCCTGAAAATGGGATTTTGATTTTTTACTTCTTTCCCTTGAAACTTGGGACATGAAGAGAGTCTCATAATAGTGGCTATCACAACACAAACCAAATTACACATGAGATAGAATGTTGGACTGTGGCACTTCATTAGTTCAGAGGCAGAGGCACTTCATAAGTTCAGACTGTGGCACTTCATAAGTTGCTCCCCCCCCATTGCTCCAGAATGAAGCCTGGGGTGCCGTGTGCACATGGGGGGAGCTGTTTGCGCCCGCGGAAGATTTTCCGGTTCCCTGGCCAGGCGAAAAAAGGGCCCAACTGGGTAGACCTGGGCTCCAGCAAAGGTGGATACATACCGGGTTAATACCACATACTTTACGGTGTCCCTTGTGCTGGACAAATTTTTCTGGCCTAACTGTGCCGACCTAACTCCTGGTTGAGACTGCACTCTGGGAGTTGAAGCTGGCCAATATATAGTCAGTCCTCTACATATGCAAACTTGTTAATCTGAGAATTAGTTTATTTGCAAGAGGCAGAATTGCTACTTGTCTTTTTATCTCCACCTCTGTCCTTGTTATCCACTATGCAGAGACCTTCCAAAGGCTGCAGGGACCTTCAGAATGGCACCTGCTACCAGCATTGACCCCTTTAATATAGCTGGCAGAAGCATCTGCCAGCCATGTTTAAAGGGTCTATGCTGTTGCAGGAGACTTCTGAAGATCCCTGCAGTCTCTGGAAGGTCTCTACAGCAAGTGTCACGACCTGATGTCAGGTGGGTCGCAGAAAGCTGGAAGCAACCATCTTGGGAACTGCAGAACTTCTTCTTATATTCCTTTTATGAGTGTTAACAGTTTGAATTTTCAAGTGAGCGTTTTTTTAAATTTTTGTTTTTAAGTTCAGTGCTTTTAGTCATAATTTGTCCTCATCTTGCTTTCCGTCATGTTTCATGGTTGTACAATTGCTGCAGTCCAAGAATGCCAATTTGCATTTCAGGAGTGTCATTTTATTACGTTACAATGACAGCACGTCCTGCTTGATGATGCCACTTCCAGCCATGACAACACTTCCAGGTGAATGACATCACTTCTGGTGGGTCCCAACATGAGTGCGATTTTAAAAAGTGGGTCCTGGGCTAAAAAAGTTTGAATACCACTGCTCTACAGCATTCAGAGATCTTTTTGCATTTCCTGCTATACTCTGCTGGCTTCCTGAGAGTCTCTGCTGGATTCGTCTGATGGCAGACAAGGTACCTCTGGCACCTAACCCCATTAATCCCATAGGATCAATGGTTCATTATCTGTGAATTTGCTGTCTATGAGGATTGCCAGGAAGGAACCTAACCCTAGTGGATAATGAGGACAGATCTTACCAGCCCTATTCATTTGTTATCATCCTGCATTCATTGAGCACGGAGAAATTCATCCTGAATTCCACACATATATTTAGAATCCAGAATTTGTCTTGTCTTTAAGTGCCTGAGAGTCATAGCTCTGCAAAGCTAGCTGCTATGAAACTGTCATTTCCACATTCCAAGGTATTTGTAAATTATATTCACAGAGAATAAGGAAACCACAAATCTAGAAGGTGTAGAGAAGTTTTGGTAGATTTTTGCCATGAATATTAATTCACAGGTAGATGTCACATTTACTATCCTTCTGAGGCTGCTGAAGTAAAGGGGCAGACTGGGTTACATGCTGGAGGTAATGTCTGCATTTCAAGATTGTCTGGCAGGTTTGCAGTACAAGAGGACATGGGCAATCCTCCAAGCTAAATTTGCATTAACCAGTTTAAGTAGACTTGGTAACCCCTTCATTAGTGTGCAGAGTGCTGTTAAGGTATACGAGGGACTTTCATAGAAGCAAAGAAATTTTGAATAGGTAAATTAATTCTACCATGAAGCATTCTTGGGTTTATTTATTGGAAGCATTCAAAACATAGTTCTAGGATTTACATAATTATTACTCTCCTTTTTTTCTTTTTTTCTTTTTGGCAATTGATCTATTGTAGGCTGAAGGCATGACATCTTATGCAACATTTTCTCCATAAACCATTTATGCAGAAATTATAGAGTGATGATTATACTTAAAATGTAGAAAGAAAATATTAACTTTGGATATATTAACTGAAGTGGGAGTGAAGTTCAGATGAATTCTCAACATGTCTGAAGAATGCCATTTTTATTTTATTTTTTACTTTATACGGAAAGGAATGTGAAAAATAAAAATCTCCCTGAAAGTTTTGCTAGTATTATCATACTTTTTTTGCAAAAAGCTTGGCACAAGAATGAACCTTCCAAAATTCTCCTTAAAGTATCACTTGGAGTTGGCAACTAAGGGATATGCAACAATTCAGAAAAATAAGAACGAGAATTACCGCAACAAAATTGAGCTGTATCCTAAAAATGTTAGGGGGCACGTCCAGTGGTGTCATCCAAATGATTTAGGAACAGGTACTCACTTTTGATTGGCACTTGTTGGGGTCCGCCCACTGGAAGTGATGTCATAAGCCAGAAGTGATGTCGTGGCAGGAAGGGAGGTCATAAGCCGGAAGTGATGTCATGATTGTTGCCATGGGTGTGATCATGTTTGTAATAACTTCAGCTTCTGGTTAGTGTTGATTTAACTTCTATTGCTTTGCTTTCTAGAGATGTGTATATACATATTTTGCTTCAACTGTTCCCTGGTTAAATAGCAGGCTAGACTGTATTAGATTGTGAGCCCTTTTGGGACAGGGAGCCATTTAACTTGAATGTTAAATGCAAGGAGCCGGCAAGGAGCAGGAGGAGGAACGTGCGCCCACTGGGCCGTGCGACCACGTGGGCGCCCGACCGAGTGCTGGGCCGGCTGGCAAGGAGCAGGAGGGGGAACGGGCGACCAAAAACTGGGGCTGTTCTGGACCAAAAACTGGGGGAACTGGGGCTGGGGGGAGGCTGCAGGAGGAACCGGGACGCTGGATCTGCGCAGCTGGAGGGAGCGGGAGCCCCCGGCAGCCTACCTTCTCACGCTTGCTGCCATATTCCTGGGTCTCCCTTGCTGCTGCTGCTGCTGCTGCCGCTGCTGCCACCTCCGGTCCTCTCGCTCCACTGCTGCCGCCACCACCACCACGCTGCCTGCCTCCTCACAGAAAGTGCAGGCAACAGCTGCGGGTGTGCAGTACACATGCGCAGCTGCTGAGCCAACCAGCCGACGGGGCCAGCTTCGAGTGGGTGGGGCCAGCTCAACTTCTAGGAACCGGTACTCATGTAGTGGTGCGTAGTGGGTGCATGACATCACTGGGCACGTCTAACCTATTTTCTAGCACCCGTTCAGCCACAATGCACCATGCAACACAATGCAACAAGTGTCCCTTACCTTGAGGAAGATTCCATGAATGCCTTCCCCCCCCCCAAAAAAAGCAGTACACACCCTGTTGGCATGGCTGTATCAGCGCTGGAAAGTGTAGGATTATGTTTGTAGTAATTGTTGTTGTTGTTGTTCAGTCGCTAAGTCATGTCCGACTCTTCGCGACCCCATGGACCACAGCACGCCAGGCCTCCCTGTCCTCCACTAGCTTCCGGAGTTCGCCCAATTTCATGTTCATCGCTTCAGTGACACTCTCATCTCACGGTAACCATCTCATCCTCTGCCGTCCCCTTCTCCTTTTGCCTTCAATCTTTCCCAGCATGAGGGTCTTTTCTAAAGAGTCCTCTCTCCTCATGAGGTGGCCGAAGTACTTGAGCTTCAGCTTCAGAATTTGTCCTTCCAGGGAGCAATCAGGCTTGACTTCCTGGAGGATTGACCGATTGGATCTCCTTGCAGTCCAGGAGACTCGCAAGAGTCTTCTCCAACACCATAATTCGAAAGCATCGGCGCTCTGCCTTTCTTATGGTCCAGCTCTCACAGCCATACATTGCTACTGGGAAAACCATCGCTTTGACTATGCAAACCTTTGTTGGCAGGGTGATCTCTCGGCTTTTTATTAAGTTGTCTAGGTTCGCCATAGCTTTCCTCCCAAGAAGTAAATGTCTTTTAATTTCATGGCTGCAGTCACCGTCTGTGGTGATCTTGGAGCCCAGGAAAGTAAAGTCTGTCACTGCTTCCATTTCTTCCCCTTTTATGTGCCAGGAAGTGATGGGAGTGGTTGCCATGATCTTAGTTTTTTTAATGTTGAGCTTCAAGCCAATTCTGGCACTTTCCTCTTTCACCCTCATCAGAAGATTCTTTAGGTCTTCCTCACTTTCTGCCATTAGAGTGGTGTCATCTGCATATCTGAGGTTGTTGATATTTCTCCCAGCAATCCTGATTCCAGCTTGTGAATCATCCAGCCCAGCCTTTCTCATGATGTACTCTGCATATAAGTTAAATAAGCAGGGTGACAGTATACAGCCTTGTCGTACTCCTTTCCCAATTTGAAACCAGTCGGTTGTTCCATGTCCAGTTCTAACTGTTGCTTCCTGACCTACATACAGGTTTCTCAGAAGACAGATCAGGTGGTCTGGTACTCCCATCTCTTCAAGAACTTGCCACAGTTTGTTGTGATCCACACAATCAAAGGGAGTACCAGTAGTGGATTACAGGAAGAGCAGTTCGGACATCCAGCCATTGTATATCAATGGTGTTATGGTAGAACAGGTGGCGGAATGTAAGTTTCTAGGTATTACCTTGAAACAAGATTTAACATGGGGTGCAAATACTTCAGCCCTAGAAAAAAAGGCCCAACAACGACTGTACTTTTTGAGACTTTTAAGATTACATCAACTGTCAGAGAGTCTGTTGGTTGCCTTCTATCGAAGCTCTATAGAGAGCATCTTATCTTATTGCCTCTGTGTGTGGTATATGAGTTGTACAGCGATGGAGAAAGAGGCACTCCAAAGAGTGATAAAGAGGGCACAAAAGATCATTGGTTGTCCTCTTCCCTCATTGGAGGATTTGTACAATATGGGATGTAGTAAGAAGATACAAAAGATCTTGAGAGATTCTTCACATCCGGGTCACTCGATGTTTGATATCTTACCATCAGGAAGAAGATATAGAGTGTTGAAAGCTAGGACAAGTAGATTTAAACATAGTTTTTACCCAAGTGCTGTGATCTGGCTAAATGCGGAGTTCTGAATCTGGTGGTCTTAACAAATGTATACCTCATGTTTGTATGGTATTCATATTTGTATTTTTTTATTAGTGTTGTTTTAATTGTTATTTGTATATGTTATTTGGTGTTGTCCAGTTGTATGATGTGAAGAGCACCTCATTTCGTTGTCCTCATACCTTGAGTACAATGACAAATAAATTTCTAATCTAATTTAGCGTAGTCAATGAAGCAGAAGTAGATGTTTTTCTGGAACTCTCTTGCTTTCTCCATGATCCAGTGAATGTTGGCAATTTGATGTCGTAGTAATTACAATGCACCATTGAAATCAATGAAACAATTTGTAAACAAGTAACCCACTGAAGTAGAGCTCATTTCAATGGGACCTGCAGCCCAGCCCTCAACATTTGGCAGCCAATCACAGCACAACAACCCCAGTATGTATGACCCTGCCAGGGAGATAAGTGCATGAGCTAGAGCCTCACATCCAGATGTGTCAGCCACCAATGCTGGGTGAATGAAGTGATTGGCTCCCTGAACCTGAACATCACACCAACGATGCATTGACATCACACTAGCGACAAGTTGATGTTGCACCAGTGACACACAAATGTCAGGATGTTGTACCGTGGATGACGGGCTGTGTAGAGATTTCCATGTAAACTGTCAGTAATACTGTGAAGGGCTACTCTAGTGTTAATGAGAGAGCTGCACCCACATGGCATTGCCTGGAACTGGTTTGTGACATGGTAGTTGTGCACCAGAGTTAGTGCACTATTCTCAGTGTCCAAACAGCACTGAATGTTTACCTTTTTAAGGATACAGTCCTTTAATCCGCAGTTTGCCACTTCAGTGGCAAATTCAGTGTGTGTGTGTGTGTGTGTGTGTGTGTGTGTGTGTGTGTGTGTGTGTGTGT
>JAJKFI010000003.1:38091269-38120032 GCA_029204185.1 Lerista edwardsae | reverse complement strand
ATAGATAGATAGATAGATAGATAGATAGATAGATAGATAGATAGATAGATAGATAAGTTGAAACTGCTGACTCTGGGCATCCCAGCATTATCATGCTTGCGCAAAAGCACCACAATGGATGAGCTGCACCTGCACGAACGTATCGAGGCAACCATCCATAACTTGGATGTCCGTAAATTTGGGACCCAGTGTAGACAAGACAGACCTAAAATAAGGCTCCCATAGTATTCTTTAGTGCACCATCACAACTGAACTGATGGATTAACATAACAAAGATTTGAATGGAGTCCACCAATTTTGTCCCTTTCTGCCTCTCACCCCTTCTTTCCTCCATCCCCTACTCCTGCTCTTGTTGGGGGAAATTTACCAAGCCCTTACTTAGAGCCAGGGCTGCAGGCCCATTGTTAGGTTTCCACCACTGGAAGAAACAAGTGGCAAGAAGGGAGGGAGAGAAGGAGGGAGAGGGTACAAAACTGACAGGTCTCAATCAGTGGCAATCCTATCATTATTGTGTGTGTGTGGGGGGGTCATGTTCCCACTGGCACCACACCTGTGGAGCAAGGGAGGCAGCACAGAGGTGGCTCGTATCTCACAGAAGCAAGCTGCATTTGGCCCTCCCACCTGTCCCTGCGCTTGGACAGCTCCAAAACAGAGCATGGTGTGGTGTGGCATGGTGTGTGGTGGGGGAAGCACAGGGGGTGAAGATCTGCAGGCTTGGCTCAGGGGTGGAGCATCAGTCAGGTTCACAATTGGTTTCAACCAGCACTTCATACACTTACATGGATATTTGTCAGTTCATTAAGACAAGTGTAGACTGCTGTGTGCTGTGAGTCCATTGCCTTAGGCCTGCTTTTCATAAAGAACTAGGAGTGATTCAAAAGGGGGATGATATATCTACTTTTTAATTGAATTAGAGCACTTGGCCACATCTTATTTAATGTGAAGTAGCTCTGCTATCCCTTTGCAATATAACTTGATCGTTGTAGCTCTTTAAAATACATTAGAGGTGAAAATGTGCTGGCTGGCTTCCTGTACTGCCTTATATGTGCAAATAAATTGCCAAGTCTTCAGTGCAACAGAGAGAGGGAAAAGGAATTGACATCCAGTCTAAAGCATTTATTAGCGTTTGATAACAATTGATACCACCAGTTACTTCTAGGCAGGTCCGGACTTGAATGAATGAAAAGGGCACAATGCTAATGTCAACGATATTTTTGTGAATGAACTCTGATGGATTTAGGCTAGTCCAGCATCCTCTGTATATCTCTGACCAATTATAGCAAGTCCATAAGGCTAAGCAGAAGATGGAGGCAAACCCATCTCTCACTGTGCACCTTTTATTCAACATAACTTGAAAGGGAGAGAAACTCCTACTGGACTGTGTCCAAAAACAATGAAAAAAGGGAAGGCATACTACAAGTTCTCTATGATGGCCTACAGTCTCCCTTCATTTAGGGTAGGAATACCCTAGAATTGAATATGCTTATTATTGCCACCTGCTCATTGGATTCATATCGAATGTCTGGACAGTGAATGGAAGAGCATGCAGGAGGGTGCTGGGGAACAGACAACATAGACCATATCATACTTGGCACAGGCTACGTTCCTTTAGCACAGAGTGATTGCAGTAGGATGCATTAACATTAAGATCTAAAGATCTGTCTGTAAAAAAAAAAAAATAAGAACCTCTGAAAAGACATTGCCTCAGAAGAATAAAATGTTGCACTGCATTAATGTTTCAGGGTTGAATTAAAGCTTTCTGGAACGAATGTGAAGGATCAGCAGTTTTGAAACTCAGATCTGATGCATATGGCATTTTTTTATTGTCTTAAAGGTGCAATCAGTGGATACTTGAAATCTTACCGCTGGCAGCAGAAGCCATTGGTGGGGTTTCCGGATGATTTATGAAGGGTCCAAAACTCCATCCTGCCTTGTTCTCCTGGGACGTGTGGCTGCTGGAGTGATTTTGCAGTTGCTTTACCTTCTGTATCTTTCTGGAAAGTCATCAAGGCAGAACTTAAAATTACTGAAGACACCAATGGAAAATTTTGTGTGACTCTTTCCCTCTTCCTCCACCCTTTTCCCCCTTTTGGTGCTGCTGACAGTTGCTGCCAATCTGCTGTTTCACAGTATAACTTTAAAAAAAAGTTCTGCAAGGTGTCTGTGTGTGGAAAGCAGAGCCCTTCTTGTAACCATAATTGCTTGAGAAGGGCCTCTTTTTGCCATGCTGTGTTTTCTCAATTCCAAGAGTGCCTTTTAAGATGTACAGTGTTCGCAGAGGGCTGTTTGCACAAAGCCAACCAGGACCACAGTTGAAGCGGCGTGAAGGATTGTTATTACGAAGGACAAGCGAGCTCTGACGAGAGTTCCATTACACCCCAACTGAACGAAACATTCCACTCCATCAGTTTAATCCACGTCCAGGCCTCCTGTGATCTCCTGCCTTGGATCTTTCCGAACAGAGCCTAAGCTTATGGAAACAGACCACAGCTCCCTGTGCTACTTGCCTTTGCATTACTTTTTCATACCCAGCAGCCTTCATCAGTATATTTCTCATCTAGTCTGATTTCCAATATACCTCTGCTGTTTCTAGACCCACTTTTATTGGCTGCATTATTGATTTGGCTGCCATGAAACTCCTGCTTAGGGATGGATGGAACGCTTGGGAAGGAAAACCAAAGTCCGCAAAAACTCGACAGGTTTGGAGCTGCTGAAATGAAATCAAACATCACCCTACTTTATTCAGAAAAAAGTTCCCTTCAGCTGTCTGCAGCTACTATATCCTGTAAACGAAATGCTTCTGTGAGTGGTATTCCATCACATTCATTCGTGGCCTCATCAATCTTGGTAATCTCCAGTGCTTAGTCTGGGCTCATATTTAAATATCTCCCATGCAGTGTTATCCCATCAAAGTAATGTATGAGCTGGGGTATCTGTCCCAATACCTGATCTCCTGGAGCAGGGGTCTCCAGATCTTTCAGTACAAGGGCCACATATTATTATTATTATTATTGTTATTGTTATTGTTATTGTTATTGTTGTTGTTGTTGTTGTTGTTGTTGTTGTTATTATTATTATTATTATTATATTTTTTATTGGATTTATATCCCACCTTTCTGCCCGAAGGCACCCAAGGCGGCATTACAACAAAAGAAACAATAAAAACAGAATTTAACATTAAAAAACAATTTAAAAAACAATATTAAAATACAATTTAAAAATTTAAAAAACAACAAGCCCCGTGGATCATAAGATTTAATCTATATTTTACAGATTTTCGCAGGCCAAAACAAAATCAGTTTTGTAAATGAATGACTGAAATTTAAATGAATGAATACGTTTTACTTGTATCTCTTTTTGTATTTTTTTTTAATCAGCATGATGTGATTCAGAACAAAAGAGAAATTTGACGTTTACAAGCAATGCCATGCTTATACTGAGAAATGATATATAATGAGCAAAAATGTCAAATATTTAAAGTTGCTGCAGGCCGGATAAAATCTTGTGGCAAGCCAGATTTGGACCCCGGGCCATAGTTTGGAGACCCCTGTCCAGGAGGCTCCAAACACATAGTTGTTCGAAATGAAGGGAGATCTCACGTGTGCAGCACTTTTCAGGGAGCAGGTAATGGTCCAGTTCATATGCTGCTACCCCCAATGAGGCTTCAGTAAAGAGGCAGGATCCTTGAGGATTTTAAACCATACAAACCACGGCCTAGACTAGGGTGTCAAACAAAAGTACTGTAGGCTGGATACAGGCCCTGGAAGCAATTTATTTGGGCCCTGTTATAATTAGGCTTTCTCATATCTTGAAATAAAAAAAAAGATTTGCATGTTTTCTCTTCTGTCATGTGCAGCTAATAAGTTTCTATGTGACGACAAAGTGATTCTTTCTGGCCATCCTATGCTTAATGATGTCACCTCCTGCTTAATGATGTCACTTCCGGCCCTCTGCAGGCGCTATGAATGCCATTCAGCCCACTACATGAAATATGTTTGACACCCGTGGCCTAGACTATGGAAGCCAGCAGACCTAACAAGTACATCTCCAACTGCCATTTTCAAGTCTAAAGAACAAAGCTGCAGTGTGGCATAAAGTAGCACAACCATAGCTGTCAGAGAACACAATACGGAGCCATCATTAAGAATGATCAAAGGAGAGCATTGGAAAACGTAACTATATTGTTCACTCAAAGCTAGATAAGACCTTGTAAAGCAAGGAATTCAACTTTGCTTTTTTTTTTTTTTTTAAAGGAAGGTCCTAGCTCTTGTGGAATCTGAAATACGTTCTCAAATGGGTAGGCAGTACTCTGCCCAGTCGCATAATGATAAGCAGGAGGAGAGGCAAGAACAGGGCCAATGCACAAACATGGTTGCTGGGGTTCTGGCTTGGCAGGCTGGGATTGGAGCAGGGGCCCACAAGTGGCTGCTGCTTTGGTTTCCTCCAGGCACCTAGCCAAGATTGAGAACATGGAGATGTTTCAAGAAGGTGATGGAGCTGGGAAAGAACAGCCAGTGGGTAGCAACCAGAGGGAACAATGCAGCGGCAGTGTCTGCCTGGCCACCCATCAACTCATCCACCATTGTGCTATCAGGCACAACTATCAGGCAACTGACAAGCTCAGAAAACATTGCCTTGCCCTGCTGAGAACTAGCAGCAGGGTCAGAGGTGAGGCTCTAGAGATGAGACTTAGGGGACAATCCTAACCTGGAGTTAGACCAGCACAGTTAGGCCAGCAAAGTTTGGCCAGCACAAGGGACACCGTAAAGCGTGTGGAGACCACTCTCAGAGTCAGAGAGGCCAGCACACAGACATGCGCCATCCCCCCTGACTCTGAAAGTGGTCCAAATGCGCTTTTCGGTGTTCCTTGTGCCGGCCAAACTTTGCTGGCCTAACTGTGCCAGTCTAACTTCAGGTTAGGATTGTATCCTTACTGTTCTTCTCCCCCCTACACACACGCACACGCACAATTTGTGACAGACGGACAAAAGTAAGTGATCCCCTTTAACAGACACTTTTCTTCTCTGTCCTCAAAGAGCTTCTCTGTCCTTAAACACTAAAAATTGTAGGTAGGTACATTGGTCTTTAGAAAAAAAAGATCCCAGCAACATAATCTGGTAATACCTTTCTTAGGAGCAAGCTTTAAAATTCTCCAGAACTCTACGTAAATCTGGATGTTAAGCACAGCAAAACGCGGGGGTGGGGTAGCCATGTTGTTCTAATCTCAAAGTCTGCGGTTTATACAATCTTAAACGCCTCCTGCACTCCATTTTAAGAGTGATATAAACTAGATTTAGGGGCTTATGATCAGCTTTGACCCCGCCAAAAAAAAAGAGACGATATCAAGATTCAGTGCTGATTATAGCAATAACTCACAGTAAACTGCAAATGCAAGCAAACAGATCTTGCAAAACAGATCTTGGGTATAATTTAAACCTTAAATTATAGGTTTAAATACCACTGCTGATTAACACTGGGCACAATCCTAACCTGGAGTTAGGCCGCCACAGTTAGGCCAGCAAAGTTTGGGCTACCGTAAAGCACGTTTGGACTACTCTCGAAGTCAGGGAGGATGGCGAATCTCTGTGTGCTGGTCTCTCTGACTCCAAGAGTGTCCAAACATGCTTTACAGTGTCTCTTGTGATGGTCAAACTTTGCCGGCCTAACTATGCCGGCCTAACTCCAGTTTAGAAGTGTGCTCAAAGTCAAGAACCTTTCTGAACAATACCTTTGCAAACATCACTCTGCTCCTTCAGAAATGGATTTTCACATATCTGAATACGTGTGCGTAGGATTGTGCTTTGCAAGAAGCTGTAAGTAATATGACAATATGTAAATGGAATATAATTGTCATATTCCACAGTACAATGGTTTCCAACTGGCGGCTCCCTTGAACATTGGCCATTGGCTGGGCTCCCCACTAGGGCCACAAAACAATACCTATACATTGTATGGGGTGGCAGGTTATTTTGCAAAGTTTCTGCTGCTCCCCTGGCTGGATTCTTTGGCTCCACAGCTCACAGTTTGGGAACCACTGCCTTAATGGATCCGGCTGTGAGTTTCTAGTGCAGGATTTAGACACACGGATTTGTGTGTCTGATCTGCCTGTTACGTGCCAGCAAATAGGCTTACAGTCCAATCCGATCCTTCCCCACTTTGCAGCTGCTCCAAAAAGGCTTGGGCTGCTTCCTGCTGGGGAAGGAGTGCAGATTGGGAGACTTGGGAGAGGTTGGCAAAAATATTTTCTCTTATCTCACCATAAGCCCCTCTATTGACAATGGGTCTCCTCAGACCTGTCCCAGCCCCTTAGCTGCTGAACGTCCATGGAGAGAAAGGGCTACAATAGGAGGAGATTGCACCTGGTGCGGGTTGCCCATGCCAGATATCACCCACCTCCCACCTCCATCATGCCCCACCCTCCTGCTCTCAGTTGCCCCCCCCAACATAACATGCAGCATGTGCTCTGTTGATGCAGCTGCATGCTGTGGAGTGACTGGGGATAAAGAATAGGTTGTCAGACTATTCTTGAGTGTTTATTCTTGAGCTACACATTATTATTGTATGTTGCTTTGCCATTTTATAACATAAGGGGAGGTAGAAATGTTGTGATGTATACATATATTACACATCTGTTACACACAAGAGAGGAAATGACCCATTTCCTTTTTGCAGCATTTGGAGGGTGTGATTTACAGCACAATCCAATACACATCTACTCAGTTGTGTTCAGTGGGATTTACTCCCAGGAAATGTTAGAGGATTGCAGCCTCAGAATGGACAGGCAGCACCAGTGGTGCTCAACACCTCAACTCACCTCTCATTTGGCATAATTCACAAATGACTTGCAAAACAGGCAGATTAGACCGCCTGGCTTTGATGCATGGAGTATGGCGCCTGTGTGCGTTGTAACCCAATGATCTGAGACATAAGAAACAAATAAGACAACCGGGAGACACGATTTCATGTGGGCATATTGTGAGCAAGGGAAAGTGAGAGTACACTACCTTTTATTATGGGTCACAGAACAGAGTACTATTGCATTTCATCTGAATGGATCAATTAAGAACTCATGGAGACAGATCTCCAGCCTTCTGAGTGGCTGAGTGATTCTCGAGAGAGACAGAATTAGCATGTGTTTGTATTATCTGCCAATGATCTCCTATAATAAAGTGGAAAATCACCCCTGCAGAATAATTTATTTCCTGCTCTTGGAATGGAGAACATGTAGTCATAAATTTGGGACTTTAAAGTGGTCAGCTAAGGATGTCACTAAGGATGTCCTCTCTTGCTAAAATTTGCAGTTGTATGCATGGTTCTGTACCTGGCCACAGCAGTTTGGATTTTATAAAATACAGAGACGGAGTTCTATGCATTCCATCTATTTGTAAAGAAAAATATATTTAAATGCAGACTTTGCATTGACTTTGCATCACTGCACCAGCAGTTTGCATAGGAACTATGCAAAATACATATTTAAGTATGCAATTTTTTCCCTGTAAACCTGTTTAGATGGGGGGGGGAACCCAGGGACTTTTAGGGTAAGAGTATGCAGTGGCATAGCTAAGGCATCTGCTACCTGGAGCAAAGAAGATTTTGTAACACACACACCCCTTTCCATGATGAAATCAATAAAAGGTTTTCTGGTTAATTAGCCATAACATATGATAGAATACAGACATTCCAATGCAATTTGCTTCATCACATTCAGCATTAAATTACCTTTCCAAAGATGTATAAAACGAAGGTATTATTCATACTCTCCAAGGTTTTCACAATTTTGGCCACTAGTATCAAGCTCAGCTTGCTGCCCCCTAAATCTTGTTGTCCGGTGCAATTGCTACCCCTTGCACCCCCTTAACTATGCCCCTGAGAGAATGAAATGGAAATCAAGGGAGACCGTATGAAGTCTGGAAGGTAAGGGAACAGAGAGATCCATGCATTCCAACCACCAAGGAACTTATGGTAATGATTGTACAGTATATAAAACATAAGGTAAACTCTCTTTATGGGAAAAAGATATGCTTGAGTCAACTTTTCAATCATTGTTGGCAGATGCTAATTCTGTAACAGACCAGACTACAAAAAGCTGTTCTGGGCATTGTCAGGCCTTGGCCTCCATTCAAGCCAGGCTTGTGAAAGTTCAGCTGCAGGACAAGTACGCACGGCATAACTGGCCCCCCAGGAGCAACAGGGCCCAATGTGGAGCATTCCTGTGGGGTCCCCACTCTCCCTGTGCCCCCATCACCATGCAGCCACTGCAGCGAGTCAAGTGCTGGCGGCAAAATGGGGCACCTGGAAATAGTTGGCGGTGGCATTGATGACATCACTGCCCAACTGCTTCTGAGCCAATTACAAAGGAGCGGGCAGGAGGGTCAAATGCTCAGACATTCGGATCACCCTGCTGGCCTCCAACATGCAGAAATCCCAGCTATGGCAGCAGGCGATCCATTCACTGTGCTGGCATGGGGCCCCTCACAGCATGTGGCTCAATTTTGTGGAATTGGGCAAATCAGCTTAAGGCCTGCCCTGACATGAGGATCCAGGGGACTACAAACGGGGTCAAGGCAGGCTGGGGTCATGTGTCAGATTAGGTACAGTAGGTGTGGAGGAACAATGATCAGCTGGACCAGGGGCAGAAAGAACAGCCAGGGCCAGACCTGGGGAAAGAGCAAGGTGAGTCAAAGCAAGGTAATGTTGGGGCAGGCCATGCTTCTGCTGTGCTAAACTGCTCCAACTACGGAACTTGGACCTGTGGCAACTGTTCTACAGAGCCAGGAAGGAGCCACTGGCTCCTCAGGTCATCTGGGTGGAAAAGTGTTCATTGGGAGCATGGTAGTACAACCGAGAAGAAGTGAACAGATTTCTCAGTATGGGAAATGCTCTGGTGGCATTTCCTAGAGCAGCAATTTTCAACCGTTCTTATCTCACGGCGCTAAAATGGTCAAGGTACAGCATCAATTTTTTAACAATTGGTAAGGCCCACCGCACTGCCAGCAGGGGGCTCACATCCGCAGCACAGTGGTTGACAATCACTGTCCTAGAGACTAATGTCTGACGTCTCCTGATGTGTGAGATCCACAGCATCCTCAATTCTTCTTGAGGCAAGCTCAAGAGTTCAGACCTGCCCAGTGGGAATTGCTATTGCTTTGTTTTAAATAGCGAGCCTGTCTGAGGCCATATAATGAACTTCTGAAATCCCCCTTCTTTTCAGAATGTGCTTGAGAAACCAAAGGCCAAGGCTCCTTTGGGCATATTCTGCGGTCCCAGCTCAAGGCCTTGGGACACGTGTCCAACATAAAGTGCCTCACTTTAGTTCTGTTTCCAAAACCAAACGTCTCATGCACTCTGTGACAGACTGAGGCCCTGGAACACAAGACTGCATTGTAATTTACAAGAACAATATGGGTTGGGGAGAAATACCAGACTGGCTTTTCCAGTGAATGTTTGAAATGGGTTCCAGATATGTCACTTGAAACACAAAACGACAAATTCTCTTCTTAGTTACACATGCTGCTGAGAAGAAAATTTGGCTCACAACGTACCCTTTAGAGTAGCTGGAGTGAAACATTGAAAAGAATATATCAGCTTGAACTAATCATGTACCAAAAAAAAAAAACTTTATTGTTTCAAGCAAACCAAAAGGAAAAGAGATGAATCTTATGGTTAGTGCTAATGGCAAGAGGATTTAAAATGACTGTGATCTCTGGAGAAAGGATGACCCAAAGATGAATTCCAGCTACCAAAGAATAAAATGTCACCCACTGCCTTTCACTGATAATAATGCTGTCTGGATAATTCTATTGTTCTCGGGATGTGCGGCTGACGGGAAAAATCTCAGCTGAAGAAATGCAAACAATTCTTCCAACAGATTTCAGAGCCAACAAAAAGAGTGTCTGACATTAGGATCATAAATGGGGCCTGTTCTGAGCCATCTTTGGGGAACCACTGTAGACACCCACCCACCCACCATGCGCGTGGAAGTCTGCATGCCATCAGCTTCCTAAACTTGTCACATTTTGAACGGTAAAGCATTTCAGTATTTTCAAGCAAGTCAACATGGAATATATCAAAATTTGGCTACTTTAGGCAGATTGTATTTCAATTATCTACATAATACTGCCTGTGTGTCTGTGTGTATATAGGTGCAATCCTAACCTAGAGTTAGGCCAGCACAGTTAGGCCAGCGAAGTTTGGCTGGCAAAAGGGGCACCGTAACGTGCATTTGGACCACTGTTGGAGTGAGGGAAGATGGCGCACGTCTGTGCTGGCCTCACTGATTCCAAGAGTGATCCAAATGTACTTTATGGTGTCCCTTGTGTTGGCCAAATTGTGCTGGCCTAACTGTGCTGGCCTAACTCCAGGTTAGGATTGTGCTCTGTGTGTGTGTGTGTGTGTGTGTGTGTGTGTCTGTCTGTCTGTCTGTCTGTCTGTCTGTCTGTCTGCTAAGAGGCTGGGGAGGATAATGGATTGTTTGTGCAATCTGTTGTGAAAGAGATCAACAAATGTCATTTCTTCCTAGAAAAGCACAGGATTTTCTCCTGATTTGGGGAGGAATCATTGTGACATTACTGATCAATGACAATGTTTGACTAGGAGAAGTAGTTTAACATACTCCAAGGCTTGGGAAAAAACCCAAACTCATCTCATTATTCAACCATGTGCTCATTTCCAACACATCACAGCTTTACTGGGCATTTTGTTAGTACTGCCATAGGGATGGGTTAACTGCTCTTGGGTTAGTTTCATCAAGAGTGAACTCCCCCTCTAGGAATGCCACTGCCAGGTGATGCATACAGGGGTGGGTGACACCACTACTAGTAAAAATTGTGAAAACCTTGATATTTTTGAATAATACAGTTATACAGTATATTATTATTATTATTATTATTTATTGAATTTATACCCCGCCTATTGCCCGAGGCACTCAAGGCGGCATTTACAACAATAAAAAATATAAAAACAACATTAAAAACAATTTAAACAATATTAAAATACAATAAAACAAAAAAATTAAACAACAAAGTTTAAAACAAGCCATGTGGATCATAAAATATAAAAGTATAACCAGCCAGCCAACCAGCCAACCTGTCAACAGTTAAAAAGCTTTTTGAAATAAAAAGGTCTTCAACCCCCGCCGAAAAGTTAACAAAGAGGGGGCTGTTCTCAATTCGAAGGGGAGGGTATTCCAAAGTTGGGGGGCCACCACCGAAAAGGCCCTCTTCCTGGCCGCCGCCCCTCTCACTTCTCCTGGTGGCGGCACAGTCAAAAGGGCCCCCCCAGATGATCTCAGAGTACGGGTAGGATTATATGGAAGGAGGCGGTCCCTCAAATACCCCGGACCCGAGCCGTAAAGGGCTTTAAAAGTCAAAACTAGCACCTTGAATTGGGCCCGGAACAGAACCGGCAGCCAGTGTAGCCGCCGGAGCAACGGCTCGACAGAGTCAAACCGACGTGCCCCAGCAACCACCCGAGCCGCCGCGTTCTGTACTAGTTGTAATTTCCGGACCGTCTTCAAAGGCAGCCCCACGTAGAGCGCATTGCAATAATCTAATCTAGATGTCACTAGGGCATGGGTTACTGTGGCCAGGTCCGCACAGCTCAGGTACGGCCGCAGCTGGCGAATCAGCCGAAGCTGAGCAAAGGCTCCCCTGGCCACCGCCGCCACCTGGGACTCCAGGTGTAGCTGTGGATCCAGGAGAACCCCCAAGCTGCGAACCTGCTCCTTCAGAGGAAGTGCAACCCCATTCAGAGCAGGACGATAGTCCAATACCCGAGCTGTGGATTTCCGAACCAAAAGCACTTCTGTCTTATCCGGATTTAATTTCAGCTTGTTCGCCCACATCCAGCCCCCAACTGCCTCCAGACAGCGATCCAGAACCTCAACCGCCTCCTCAGAATCAGGGGGAAAGGAGAGATAAAGTTGGGTGTCATCAGCATATTGATGGCACCCCACTCCAAACCCCCGGATGACCTCTCCCAGCGGTTTCATGTAGATGTTAAACAGCATGGGGGATAAGATGGAACCTTGCGGCACCCCAAACCTAAGAGGTCGGGGTGCCGAACAAGCATCCCCCAGCACCACCTTCTGGGATCTGTCAGCCAGGAAGGAGCGGAACCACTTCAAAACAGTGCCCCCAAGCCCCAACCCGGCCAGCCGACCCAGAAGGACACCATGGTCGATGGTGTCGAAAGCCGCTGAGAGGTCCAGCAGGACTAACAGGGTCGTACTTCCCCTGTCCATCCCCCGGCGAAGGTCATCCACCAAGGCGACCAAGGCAGTCTCCGTCCCGAACCCCGGCCTAAAGCCAGATTGGAATGGGTCCAGATAATCCGTTTCCTCCAGTACCCTCTGAAGCTGGGACGCCACCACCCGCTCAATCACCTTGCCCAGAAATGGGATATTTGAGACTGGCCGGAAGTTGTTTAAATTTGTGGGATCCAGGGAGGGCTTCTTCAGAAGGGGGCGAACCATCGCCTGCTTCAAAGCAGGCGGGAGCACCCCCTCCCTCAGAGATGAATTCACCACCCTCCCCGTCCACTCGGCCAGCCCTCCCCGGGCAGCTCTAATTAGCCATGCCGGGCAAGGGTCGAGCGGGCAAGCAGCAGGTCTCACACTCCAGAGAATCCTGTCCACATCCTCAGGCTCTACAAGCTGAAAAGAATCCCAAATGGTAGGATAGACAGGTTCCCCAGGGACATCACTAGATATGCCCACAGCAGCGTCCAAGTCATGCCGAATCTGATCGACCTTGTCTGCAAAATGTTTTGCGAACTCGTCACAGCGAGCCTCCGTGTGCTCCTCCCCACCAGTAGGGGGGGCGAGATGTAAAAGACTACGGACCACACGGAAGAGCTCAGCCGGACGGTTCTCTGCAGACGCAATGGTGGCAGAGAAGTGTGCCCTCTTGGCCGCCACCACTGCCCTAGAGTAAGCTTTTAACTGGGCCCTAGCCCGTGTCCGGTCAGATTCGGCACGAGTTTTTCGCCACCGACGCTCTAGTCGTCTGCCCTGCCGCTTCATCATTCGCAGCTCCTCAGAGAACCAAGGAGCCGCTCTGATTCTGCGACTGGACAGGAGACGCTCAGGAGCGATCTCATCCAGGGCCCTGGACATCTCCGTATTCCAGAGGTCGACCAGGGCACCAGATGAATCTCCAACTCTGGCAACAGGAAAATCCCCCAGAGCCCTCAGGAATCCATTTGGATCCATCAGCCTCCGAGGGCGGATCATAAAGTGCGATCCCCCGCCATTGCAGAGGTGAGAAGTTGCAACGAGCCTAAATCCCACCAGACAGTGATCTGTCCATGACAAAGGAGTGATCTTAATCTCCTCCACATCCAGATCACCATCAACCTGCCCCGCAGTAAACACCAGGTCCAGCGTGTGTCCCGCATCATGCGTCGGGGCAGATATTCTTTGAGACAGACCCATGGTTGCCATGGAGGCCATGAAATCCTGAGCCGCAGCTGTTCCCGGGGCCTCGGCATGGACATTAAAGTCCCCCAACACCAATAGGCGGGGGGACTCCAACACCACGCTCGAGACCAACTCCGTCAGCTCAGGCAGGGAAACTGCTGGGCAGCAAGGCGGGCGGTACACCAACAGAATCCCTGTTCTGTCTCGCCCCTCCAACACAACGCGAAGGCACTCAAACCCAGTGGATTGCTGAACAGGGTATCTGGTGAGACGGATGGAATCTCGATAGACCATCGCAACCCCACCTCCCCGCCCCTGTAGTCGTGGCTGCTGAAGTACCCGGAAACCTGGCGGACAAATCTGGGAAAGATTGACCCCTCCCAGCTCATCCAGCCAGGTCTCCGTGATACATACCAGGTCGGCTTTCTCCTCCAAGATTAAATCGTGGATTAGAGAGATCTTATTATTCACCGACCTGGCATTCAGAAGCAGCAGCTTCAGACTCAGGGGACTGTTGCCAGGATTTCCAAGGGTCAGAGGGATGAGGGGAGGGCCAGAAAGAGGGACAGTCTGTCTATGACTGACCCTCCTTCTCCTGTAATGTCCGGCCCAACCCCCACTGCCATACCTTCCGTAACCCGTAACTCTGCTGATGGCGGTCCCCCCTCCCCTGAGCCCCCTCGAGGCGTCAAGCACATAATTCCGGCGGGAGCGACCTGCAAGCCAACCACCACAGCACAAATACAAAAACTAAAACACAGACACACACACACACACACACACTCCCCACCAACAACCCGCGCAGCAGCCCTCACCCCCCTCACACTGAGGCTTGGGCTGCTGCAGGCCTCTGCCTCTCTCTCACCAAGGCAAAGGCCTCACTCCGTCCCTCCCTGCCCCCCTCTCACAGAGGCAGGGATACCGTTCACTCTCCTGGCCGGACTCTCACTCCAGCCAGGAAGTCACAATCACACTATCACTCACTCAGTTAAAAGGCTGGTGTTGGCTTGTTGACAGGCGGCTAAACACTAAAAGTAAGGCATGGCTGGAACTTGGTGATCCACAGGAAGATGGACAAAAAGGTAACAGGCAGCAGCATCAACAGATGTTCCGGGCTCCAGGCTCCGTCCACCGGCGAAGAGCCACGGGCAAAGAGCCCTTTGGCTCTTGCCCTTCGGCTCGCGCCAGAGGCTCGCGCCTCTGGCAAAGCCAAAGGCTTAAGCTGGTGACTGACCTGCAGGGAAGAGAACCAAATGGTGCCTGAGTTAGCCGGCCCGGCCCCCAGCACAGGTGTCTCAATCAGTGGCTCTTCTCCACCCACAACAGCCCAAACAGCCTCGATGTTAAGGGAGCCCTGGCAAAGCCAAAGGCTTAAGCTGGTGATCATTTGATGGGTAATTTAATGCAGATTCAGTGAAACAAACTGCATTGTAATATCTGTATTATAGCAAAGGTTATTGCTAAATAACAAGGAAAATAAAACACAACTACCTTATTTAACAAAAAGTGGATTTACTTAACTCAGAACTGACCAATGAGACTGATTGTTCTGACAGCCAATGAGGTATGATTATGACACAGCAGGGAACCATTATGGTGTTAGTATGAGGGCGCAATCCTATGTAGCGCCAGAATGGCGAGGCCAGCTGGCCAGCGCCATATCTGGTGCTACATTAGGGAGTAGAGGCTGGAGCCTCCCTGCGGCAAGGGCAAGTTCATGCCCTTTCTGGAGGGGAGTCTCCAGCCTCCCGGTTGTGCTCCTCGGGAAAGTTAAAACAGATAAAAGGAAATACTTTTTACCCAGCGTATAATTAATCTTTGGAACTCTTTGCCACAAGAAGTGGTGAAGGCATCTGGCCTAGATGCCTTTAAAAGGGGATTGGACAGATTTGGGGATTGGACTTTTCCTTAAGTCCATCGTGGGCTATAGATCATGATGGGTTGTGCAACCTCCTTATATTAGTAGTAGGCTACTTCAGAGTGCCGGGTGCAAGGCAGTGGCAACAGGATGCAGGCATCTTGTTGTCTCATGTGCTCCCTGGGACACCTGGTGGGCCACTGTGAGATACAGGAAGCTGGACTAGATGGGCCTTTGGCCTGATCCAGCAGGGCTCTTCTTATGTTCTTATGTTCTTATCTCAAGGAGACCACGCGGCCCTAATCAAGGCCACACAGCCTCCCGGACAAGCTTAGGATTTGGCCTTATGGACTGGGTTCCACTGAGCAAAACTTCCAGTATGTAAACTCAACAGATCAATAGATTGCCTAATTGGTCTCTCTCTCTTACACTCCAGAACCAGAGACCCAAATTCTGGCCTTTGTCTCTTTGCCTGCACCCCTTCAGCCGCCACCCAATGGCTACAACCTACAAGGCAGTGGATTTTGTCCACTAAAGTCATGATTAGTTCAGTAGGACTTAGTTATGAATAACTTCATTAGTCATGATGAACTAAGGGTGCAATCCTAGCCTGGAGTTAGGCCAGACCAGTTAGGCCAGCAAAGTTTGGCTGGCACATTTGGCTGGACATTGTAAAGTATGTTTGGACCATTCTCAGAGTCAGAGAAGCCAGCACACAGATGTGCACCATCCTCCCTGACTCCGAGAGTTGTCTAAGGCTACAATCCTATACACACTTTCCTGGGAGTAAGCCCATTAAACACAATGAGACTTACTTTGAGTAGACAGGCATAGAATTGTGCTCTAAGTGTGCTTTGTGTTGGCTCTTGTGTGAGCCAAACTTTGCTGGTCTAACTCCAGGTTAGGATTGTGCTGTAAATGTAGGATAGCCCTAATAAAAGGCACATCAGTTATAGTTTTTATGTGAATTTTGTATGCACTAGGAATCAAACCATCCAACAAATTGCTTGTTTGTGACAATATACACATTTTTCACTAAAGGCAGCATATTATTCAAACTTTCTGTCAGGCAAGAACAATTATCTATCTATCTATCTATCTATCTATCTATCTATCTATCTTATCTTATCTTATCTTATCTTATCTTATCTTCATACTCACAATAATAAAATAACATGAATTTTCAGTGCTATCCTATGCATGTCTGCTCAAGTAAGCCCATTGAGTTCAATGGAATTTATTCTCAGGTAAGTGCGTATGTTATATAATCTTTATGTCATGCCATTGTGCGTTAAAAAATAATAATTTTATTGTAACTGACTATACGTGATTAACTTGGCTTTTTACAATCCAAGATGCTTTCTCCTTTCATACAGCATTGTTAATCATAATTGGTAATAGAAGCCATGTTACAGTCCTCCAGACATTTTTTTAAATGTGAAACATAAATAGAAAATAGTTAACAGAATGATAGCAAATTGAGTTTTATAAATTTTAAGAATCCTGCAGGATGACACAGCAAATAAATAACGTTTTGACTATAAAATCTATTACAGTATACATGCATTATTTCCAAAGCAAATTTCACCACTGATTGGGAAAAGAATTGTCTGAGTTCTGTTATAATTATTTTATTCATTCACATCCCGGCGATGCAGGGCTGGCGTGGCCATGGTGTCGGCGGTAGGGACTTCCTGAGGCCTTACCAACAGTGCTAGAGGCTCTGCATGGAGCCTTTCACAACAGAGATGCAGGCAGTATGATAGGATCAGGCCCTAAGACTAGAATTAATATGCCACAAAATGTGGACCTTTATCCATGGAGTGTCTTGCTCCACCTCAATAGTATAGGACAAGATTTCCCACAGTCAAGATGAACCCGGCTGGTGCAAGAGCGAAACTGGATGTGGGGAGGGAGGGAGGAACTAGCCGGGGTGGGTGGGCCAGTAGATATGCCCAGGGAGTGGGGCAGAGAGGGGATACAGCTGGTAGGCCACATTCAAGCCTCCGTTCCCAGGCCGTGCAGTCCCGATTCGAGCCTCACAACTTCCTCAGCTCTGTGCCTGCTATACTACTGCTATACAGCAGGCGCAGACCCAAGCAAGTCAATGGGGAGGCTAGAGCCCCCCCCTGGGGCAAGGGCGCAAATGTGCCTTTGCCCTGGGGAGGCTCCCCAGCGCACCAAAGCTGTGCTGGATTTGGTGCAGGCCTTAGAGTAATTATCACTAGAGAGGGCATGTCGTCACATACTTGAAGCTTCCGGGTATAACCCCGCCCCTTTTTTCCCCTTTCCCATCCCTCCTCCCTCCTCCCAGCGTCCAATCAGCGAGCGCCTTGTGATTGGGCCACGCCCCCTTCCTTCCCTCAGTCCCCTTCACAGCCGCTGGTATGTTCAGTAATATAATTCTACGGAATTAAACCTTGGAATTGCATATTAACTCATAATATGGTTACCACTGATGTTTCTCCACGATCACACGTTGTTATTTTGGTAAGTTTTTACTTCTGGAGTACACAAATAAGCCCTAAACATCATGCGAAAACCCATTGGAAATCATTGGAATCAGCATTGTTGTGGGTATATTTACGTCACCGCTAACCCCGCCCCCCTGGATTCACTCGCTGCGGTATCTAGATAATAAGAATGGCCACCCCTTGGTGCAGGCTTGCAGGCCTCGCTAATCCAGCGCTTCTTAGGAGTGTGCTCTCAGTGGCTTTATAGGACGGAATACAGCTTTATGGTTTCCCTTGGAGCCCTGATGAGCTGCAATACCAAAATCTGACTGTCTGCAGTAGTGGTGCTGAAGTGCAGAGAGCAGGCCAGTAGTTCCCTTAGCCGCAACCTACCGTGGTGATGCAGAGAGTCAAATAGCTGAATTCCACTGCTAGAACCTTTGCATTTAAGATTCCTGGTACCTTGTATTAAGAGAAGTCAGACCCAAAATCAAAGTATCCTTTGATGCCTTCTAAATTTTAACCTGATTTCAACATAAATTAGTGAGAACTTTACCACTGGTGTCAAAAGAATGAGGAGCTCTTCCTAATGGTCATGGCATCCCTCCACTACCTTCAGCTTGTGCTAAAGCGCTAATGTTCTTGCATCAAATCCAATAATGACAAAAGCCTCACTGTTCTAACTAGTAGATTATATAAGCTTGGACAACTTATTTTTAATTAATGGTGCTCAACGGGCGTCAGGGTTGAAAATGAATCCCAACACCGCAGATTTGGAGAAATTGATTTATTGCTACAAAATTAAACTGAAACACTAGAGGACTGCCCTTGATTCAAGGAAGAACTTCGAGTGAAATATAAAAGGCGTGCATGCCTAATTACTCACCTAGACAGAGCCAGCACAGGATGCCAAATCAAATCTTGCTCATTACCCACGGCCCTCTGAAAGACAAATCCTATCTGAATTGGGAAGAATACTGTTCTGAAGCATGTCTGGGTCTGGGGTTTCCATGCAAACCCACTGCAGACACGACAGATGAAACACTTGGATTCAGATCTAGTTTCAGATTCCAAATCTGGTGTTTGGGAGCATTGAGGGGCTTGGTGCAGCCACACATATAATGTAAATTCAATCACTAACAGGGGAAATAAGCTTTTTTTTTTTTTTTTTTTTTACTAACAGGATCATTTGTTTTACACCACAGCAGGAAGGCTGTTTTCCATTATTGCCTTTTAAGTAGACATTTGATTGTTTAACTTTAGCGTATCAATCATCAGAGTGGATTGCTTTTCCCTCTTTTGCCCCATCTTCTCATACTCCTTTTCTGTCCTGTACTTTCTTTGCTTAATTTCTGCTGAGGTAGACATTTATGTATTACTTCAAGAAATGCATATAGTGTGGAACTAGTCTCCTTTGCTCACAACTTTTGCATGTGATGCACACAGTCTCTCCAATTCAGTTCCAATGGCTATCTATGAATGGACCCCTCAGTTTTGGTTTTAGCTGGATTCTCCTGTAGCACATAAGGAACAGCCCTCTGCCCATTCAGCAATGGGCTTGCAGACATGCTCTTGTGCTGTCATGGATTTGGGGCACTGATGAATGTTCTGAAGTTCTTGTAGGGTTGGTCACCTACTAGAAGAGGATGTGGGCAACTGGATGGTGTCTGGGCATTTTCTTTCTCATTCTGCATCTCTCAGCCACCTTAGAGATTATCACCATCCCCTTAAGCACATGCTGGATCAGACAAGGTCCTTCAATCCCAGCATTCCGGGTTCAAGTGCAAGCAACCACGTCCCTGTGGAGGCTCTTGAGCAGATCACAATGGTGGGAGCCATCTTAGGGATGAGACTGTGGCTCCGCAGTGGAACAATGCTTTGCATGCAGAAGGTCCCAGGTTCAATCCCTGGCATCAGATAGTGCTGAAAATATATCCAGTCTGAAACCTTGGAGAGCAGCTGTGAGTCAGCGTAGACCGGTGGTCTCCAAACCATAGATGCCTATGATTGGAAAAAGCCTCCCCCTGCGCAGCGCGGCACTTTCCATTCCACACCGCAGCCTCTTGTCTTCCAGCCAATCTGCTCAGACATTTGTGCTGGGCAGCTGCTTCTGCTGCCCATCGTCCCAGCAGGCTCTGTGCACTGATTTCTAGGCAGAAGCAGCTCCCTGGTGAGAGCTTCTCAGCAGATAGCTGGGAAGATAAGAGGCTGCAGTGTGGAACAGAAAGTCCTGCCGTGTCATGCTGGGAAGGCTTTTTCTTGACACTGGATCCAGTCCATAGGCCATGGATTGATGCCTGCTGACAGGTTCATATTAGCCCATGGCCGGGCCCCTAGGATTTCAGGGATTTGGGGCCCTCTCCAAAACTCTTCAGGAAAGCTTCTGCCACATTGAATGAAAGCCCTTGGTGGACAGGCAGGCAGGCGGGCAAGGTTTTGAGAGGGTTAATGCCTCCGTTTGCCTGAAAATACAGCTGAAGATCTCAAGGTCGTGAGCTCGGGACTGCCGGAAGTCTCTGAGAGTGCAGACCTTGCAACTGCGGCTGATTAGAAGCTGAGCTTCAGCTGCCTCATGGGAGGAGGAGTGTGCTGAAGGTCAGCTGCGTCTCTGGTGAGAGCAGGGAAGCATCAGCCAGCAGAAGACAGACGAGTGGCTAAAGAAAGAAGGCTAAATCCAGAAAGGAAGATCTGAATGTGTGTAGTTCTTGAAAGACAGAACATTCTGTAAATTGTAAAAACCTTCGGGTTTATGAATAAAGTCTGCCCATGTAAACCGCCTTGAGTTGTAGTCACTGGAGAAATCTGGTGATCTTAAGAAAGGCGGTATATAAATGCATGTATTATTATTATTATTATTATTATTATTATTATTATTATTATTATTATTCTCTGCAGCACAATCACTTTTCCCCATCTATTGTTACAAAATACTGTATGTGTACACACACACACACACACACAAGCCCATTTTTGCAGTGTTTTTTGTGGTCCTTTTTAGTTTCTTCATGTCAGGCCTATTTTACACAGATTGTAGAATGTATGCAGTACATACATATGGGAAGAGCTTCTGATAGAGGAGACCTAAACTGCAGCCACCTTGGAACCAGCCCGTACATGCACACGTATGTAGAATGCATTGCCTGAAGGCTGTACAAATCAAAAGTAGGAAGAATGACGTGCATTGTTAACATCTAGACTCTGTATTCGGGGTGTGTGTCTGTGTCTGTGTGTTCGGTTAATGGTTGCAAACTGGTTTTGTCTTTGCTATGATATGACAGATTGTGTGTATTTTATCTTCCTAGATTCAGGAAGAGCCAACCTTCACGGAAAACAGTTCCAAGATCTTTGGGAGAAGTTAATGCTTTTTCAGAATAGAAATGTGTCAATGATTTTATTGATGCCGTGTGGGCTTCATTGTCTGAAATGAAGACAATGTTGCCTATCCGGCAACAAGAAGCAACCAATCATGAAAGGGGTATTCCAACAAGTTATAGGCAGAATCACTGATACCTGGAACTTTCCTGTCTCAAGACTGTTTGTTGTCACTGGCTTCAGACCACACATACCTATTGATTCAAGTACTTCAAAAGTACTTCAGAATAGATGGTGTGTGCATTGCCTCTTGTAAGTGGTATAAGAGCTATGCTTTCCTTCTGTTTCTATGCAATACATAGAAAGTGCCTTGCAGTTCCTCACAGCCATAGAAACCTACAGCTTTCCTACACAGAGCAGTTGTTTGTTAGACACTACAATTTTGCTATGTGTTTTCATTGCCAATACTCACTCAGTATGTTTTTGATCAAGTCTAACTCATGACACTTTTATGATTTTTTCCCCCAAGCTGGTTTATTTTCACCATAATTAATCTTTCTTTTCTTGGAGGTTCTTAGACTCCCACCATTCAGTAAAATTGATGGTATCCTCAGCTTCCAAGCTGATATTGATCTCAAAGATTCTCCATTTACTTGCCAGATGTTTTTTTTTTACCAAATTGCTACCTAATCAGGTTATTCTTTGTATTTCCAGCCAAATACTTTTATTAAAGGGAGTAATTTCAACAGGAAACATTGGCAGATTACCTTGAGATTTTTATTTTTATTTTTTTTGTCCATAATTTTTGTCAGCTGCAGATTCCACCATAGTCAAAATAAGACATTGACTCCCAGGAGTCTTAAGCTTGTGATTCAAGGGCACATTTTACAAACAACTTATGCTTTAGTTCATGCCAGAAGTCACACATGTTGAGTCTATGGAATTAGAGGGCATACTACCTTTCGTTTTGCCTGCAAAAAACTCCATTCCTTTACCCATATACTGTACTCCATTCCTACCATCTGAACTCACTCTCAAAGGTCTAGAGCAGCCATTCTCAACACCTTAGGACAGCCGTTTTCAACCACTGTGCCATGGCACATTGGTGTGCCATGAATGGTCTGCAAGTGTGCCATGGGAATTTGGGAGAGGGTCATTTATTGGTAGGGCCATTGGGAGGTGAGCTCCCCATCAGCTGCTGAGTGTATCTTCAATCAATCAATCAAATAGTATTTATATACCGCTTTTCAACACAAGATTCACAAAGCGGTTTACAGGCAAATAGTAATAATCGAGTTAAATGGCTCCCTGTCACCAAAGGGCTCACTATCTAAAAAAATGCAGACCACCACCAGCAACAGCCACTAGAAAAGACACTGTGCAGGGGTGAAGAAGGACAATTACTCTCCCCCCCCCCACCCGCTAAATATAAGAGGAACACCATTTGGAAAAGTGCCTCTTGCTCAGTTAGCAGGAGTAACTGTCAATTGTCAATTGTCAAAAAGCTGATGGTGTGCCTTGACAATTTTAGCACCTTACCAGTGTGCCATTAGATGAAAAAGTTGAAGATCTCTCTCTGCCTTAGGAGCTCTTCTCAAATTCCAGGGCTCCCTGTCATACAAGCAGTGGTCATCCAAATGATTTAGGAACAGGTATTCACTTTTGATTGGCACTTGTCAGGGTCCGCCCACCCGAAGTGACATCATAAGCCGGACGTGAGGTCATGGCAGGAAGTGAGGTCATAGCCGGAAGTGATGTCGTGACAGGAAGTGAGGTCATGGCCGGAAGTGAGGTCATGACTGTGGCCATGGATGTGATCTTATTTGTAAGAACTTCAGCTTGTGGTTAGTGTTGATTTAACTTCTATTGGTTTGCTTTCTGCTGCCACCA
Organism: Lerista edwardsae; assembly: GCA_029204185.1. Lineage (NCBI taxonomy): Eukaryota > Metazoa > Chordata > Lepidosauria > Squamata > Scincidae > Lerista > Lerista edwardsae. Next base: position 38,097,102 of record JAJKFI010000003.1, on the reverse strand, counting down.
CCACCATGCTGCCTGCCTGCCTGCCTGCCTCCTCACAGAAAGTGCAGGCAATGGCTGCGGGCGTGCAGTATGCATGCGCAGCTGCTGAGCCAACCAGCCAATGGGGCCAGCTGCGAGTGGGCGGGGCCAGCTCAACTTCTAGGAACCGGTACTCGCATAGTGGTGCATAGTGGGTGCATGACATCACTGCATACAAGGATACAACAGAAGCAGATAAACATAAAACCATTTATTTATTTTTGTTTCCGGACTGTGGCCGCCTTCAAAAATGCCAAGGCATGCCAGGGGGCAATACAGCTGCCATTGAGAACGGCTGGTCTAGAACGGTGTTATTCAAACTGTGGGTTGGGACCTATTTGATGGGTCACGACCTGTTGTCAGGTGGGTCATGGAAAGCTGGGAGCAGCCATCTTGGAAGCTGCAGACCTTACTCTTGCTATATTCCTGTTGTGAGTTTTAAGAGCTTGAATTTTCAAGTGAAGTTTGTTTTTTAAAAAATTGTTTTTAGTTCAGTGCTTTTACTCATATTTTGACCCAATCTTGCTTTCTGTCAGGGATGTTTCATGGCTGTGCAGTTGCTGCAGTCCTAGAATGCCAGTTTGCATTCCAGGAGTGTCACTGTATTACAAGGCTCCTCAGTGCTACACCAGCAAAATAGCAGGCAGCAGCCAAGGAGATGAATAATTCTTTTAAAAAACCTACCCCTTGCGGCTGGCCTGGTCTCCTGCCAGTGTGCAGCAGACACACTACCGGCCTGGCCCTGCACCAAGTGCTCCAACCCAAGATAGGATTGGGCCGTTACAAGGGCTTAATTTCAGTAGGATCTTGTCTCCTGTAGCATCCATACAGGGGGGTGCGGAATGCTAAGTTTTGCAAGGAGCCTTACCTTGCTGTGTAAATCGGTTCTCATCCTCGCCTTTCAAGCAAATCTTCATGGAGAAAGCAATGCCTTGGCATTGCTTACTGGCTACAGCAGCAAGGGAGAGGAGCAATTTACATAGCAAGGTAAGGCTCCTTGCAAAACTTAATGCTCTGGCCCCCCTGCAGGGATGCTACTGCTTGTCTCTGATTTGTCTTTGAAGGACTGCATGAGTGGCACTTGGTTGTTTAGGCAATAGGAATTTTTTTTAAAAATAAAAATGTTATGCTCCTTGTTCATACTTTAAATCTTTGAACATGTTGTCCTGGGCTGGTTCTCCAGAACTGTTTCATTTTGTCAAGTTTTTTTTTTTTTTTTAGTGGTTAGAACATTTTAATGTTCTGCCATGCTTATAATGGATGGTAATAAAAGATTACAAGGCAGTTTTTGTTGACGTTTAGACGTTGTATAAGCAGCTCAGAGAGAATTTTCTTTTTCTTTCAACCGAGACCTGGGAGTCTTGAGGCCCTCCGGCTAGTTAATAAACAATGTTTATCTCCCACCTTTTTATTCCCATAACCATCCTGATGCTGCATGCAGAAAAATCAGCTTCCTTGTGGCATTTTTCACTTAAGCGTGATCGGTTGTGGGGCCTTAAGAGCATAAGGAAATTAATCTTGCGGGGCCTCTGTGGTATAAAGGCAACATGGCGAGAGCTCTTATATTATAAATCATTTTTGCTGAAAGGAAAAAAAAGAGTCATAATCCAAATGAGTGGGTCTGGGAACAATCTCTGCAGCACCCAAAAAATGTCATGCAAATCGTTCGACTCACAGAAGCTGGAGTCAGTGGCGCAGTTGGTGCATTTGTCACCTGGGGGTGTGTGTCACCCTCTCCTCTGTATGACAACATTTAAAAATAAAAACGCTCCTCTATACAAACCCTCCCCGCAGAGGGGAGAGGCAGGCTCAGGCCAGTATTGTAGCTGTATATTTTACTGGGAGACGGGCTGCCCATTGGTCCTTCCTTCATAGGACCATAGGAAGTGATTCCTTCACTGAAGAAGGACCAACAGGCAAGTGATGTGGCAGCCTGTATATTTTATGATGCATGAATAGAATAGATCCTAGCCAGCAAGAAGAGAGAGGGGTTGCCTGTGTTGTCACCCAATATACCTGGCATGCGGGGTGGACTCCCCATTGCTGTGCTACTGGGGGCGCAATCTAATGCCCTGTCTTGGGCAGACACTCGCTGCTAGCATCAGCACAACAGCAGAAGCACTGACGTGAGAGTGCCACTGGCACTCTAGCATCAGTGCTGCTGCCATTGGGCTGGCACTAGCAGCAGTGTCAGTCCAACAGTGCTGGATAAAGCTTGCGCTGCGCCGCTCCTGTGCCAGCTAAATTTGGCTGGCACAAGAGTGGTTCTGGGTGGGAGGATGCTGAGCAGCCCCGAGTCAGGCTGTGTGGCGTCCTCAGCTCTGTGTCTGCTAAACAGCAGGCACAAATCCAAGGAGCCCATAGGCGCGGCTGGCGCCTACCCCAAGGTAAGGACGCAAACCTGCCCTTGCCTCAGGGAGGCTCCTGCCTGCTCCATATGATGCAAGCCCACCAGCCTTGCACCCACCAGCGCAAGATAGGATTGTGCCCTGGGTTGAATATTGGTTCAATGACGATAGGACACACATTTTCCCATTGTACATGCCACACAGCCTTTGTGCAAACACTACCAAGCAAGAACCAGTGGCGTTTCTACAGGGAGGGCAAAGCTCAAAGTTTTGCAAGAAGCCTTACCTTGCAGTGGAAATCACTCCTCTCCTGCACCGTTTTAGCCAATCCTCACAGAGAAAAGCAACATCTTGGCGTTGCTTACTGGCTACAGCAGCAAGTACAAGGGGGAGGAGGGATTTACATGACAGGGTAAGGCTTCTTGCAACACTTAGAGCTTTGCCCTCCCTGTAGAAACGCCTCTGGCAAGAACACTTTGACACTGGCTCCACTATTGAAATTACTGTAATTAATGAGCCAAAAAGGTCACTATAGGATAGTACCAGTTAGTTAGACATGGATAAAGGAGGCTTGTGGAAAAGGCAACCAGATCTTTTCGTTTCTTTGGAGCACAGTGAAAAAGCTATTAAAGAGAAATCAACCCTTCATGAACCAGCCTGTCAATGTCCTTCCCAAGAGTTTGTGGTGTCAAATCCTGCAGCCAAGCTATCTTTCATTTAATCCCGAAGTGACCAAAGATTCTCGCTTATTCCACATGTTGCATAAAACATGCCTGTCAGATCAGAGAGCCTGTATATATATATACTCCAGAGGAAATAACCAAGGATTCTCCTTATTGAATGGCATGAGCAGGCTTTGAACTGAATGTCAGCTTTCTGAAGAAGATACGTTGTATGAATATTAATACAATGGGACTTAACTCTTTCATCACTTCTAATATTAGAGTGACTTCTCATCTCCCAAATCAAAGATGCTGCAAATGAAAGAGCTAGAATGGAAACAACCGTTCAAGAAATGGGGAGGAAGCTAACAGCCCAATCCTATTTGGCAAAGCCGCCAGCAGAATGTTCATTACACAGGCACCCCCACCCCCAAATGAGTACGCAGGACAAAGGGGATTTAAGAAGTACTTTCTTAACTTCAATTACAAAAAACTGCAGCGGGGAAAACATATCTAAGAATGCAATCCTAACCTGTAGTTAGGCCAACATAGTTAGGCCAGTAGAGTTTGGCTGGCATAAGGGCCAAACGTAAAGTGCGTTTGGGCCACCCTCAGAGTCAGGGAGGATGGTGCACGTCTGGCTGCCGGCCTCTCTGACTCCAAGAGTGGTCCAAACATACTTTACAGTGTCCCTTGTGCCAGTCAAACTTTGCTGGCCTAACTATGCTGGCCTAACTCCAGGTTAGGACTGCACTCTAACAAGCATTCTCTGGCTCTTGCCTTGCAAGCGGTTTGGGGCTGTGCAAAGGGCAGTGAGGCACTAAAGAGCCCCACCAGCATTCTACTGGCGGAAACTGCTGCAAAACCACTGTAAAGGGCACTCCAGCAAAACGCGGAGTAGCATGGATGGCCAGACTTCCCAACTTCTCACACGTTGGGAGATTGCTGATAAGATGGTAAGGGAGACAGAATGGGGTGTGGTGAGGGAAGAACAGGGGCTAAGAGGAGGGAGGGAGGGCAGGGAGGAACTGGGCAGGGAGGAAGGCAGAATGGGTCAGGTAGGGGTTGATCTAGCAGCAATGGCATGCGTTGGATCCTATCCCTCTTGCAGCAACCTCCCCACCCTCTCCCAGATCAGCACAACTTCAGATACCAACACATCTCTACCATGGAAGGAAAGCATCTGCTTTGACACTTTCTGCGTACCTGGTTGATCACCAAACATTTAAGACCCTGTCCTAAAGTTCTACTCTGTCCCCCACCCTCCAAATTACCCCCAAACACACACATCTAGCAAAACTTTGTTTGCTTTTCCAAGAAATGTACATGCTAGTCTGTGTTCATAGACAGAAACGATACATCATCAGAGAAGCAGGTGTGGAAAAGTATTCAAATGAATTCTAATAACCAATAGTAACAACAACAACATATATCATTTCTGTGAAAAAAAATATCCCGGGCATTTAAATTCCAATGTCGCTATATAGAGGAAATGTTGGTATTTTTTTTATTTGCATTTCCTGGCCCAGCACACCACTCAATATTATAATTCCAAAGTGAGATAGAAAAACCCAAAATGAACTTAGGACAGCCATAAGGCTTTATTCCTCAGCCAACAAAATCATCAACCAAACGTTCAATTTCCTTTGTTTGCAAGTTCCTTTGTAGCCATTTAGTTACAAAGAAAATTGTAAGCAAATTGGATCAAGAAATGGTTCCCTTGTAGCCATTTAGCATGGTTCTTAGAGCACTGTTTCCATCCAGAAGTAGAACAGACAGTATTATGATTTGCAGCAATGGTCTGACCTCCAAATTCACACTTTGAGCCAGGAGCAGACATTTCTGGTAGGTCCAAATCCATCAGACCAATTTTCCCTTATTTCTCTTGTTATCTCCTATATTCTCCATTTTGACCCTTATCTCATGATCATTGTCTACAGAAAAGAAAATGGAATGCATAGATCAAAGTATATAATTACCAATTAGTCTTAAGTAGAAGCAGTGCTTGTACATTTTGGGAAATGGAGTGTTTATTGAAAGAGTAACTGTCAGTTCAATCCTATCCTCAGTGGCTCCTGGAGGAGCAGCAGTGTTAAAATGGCGACCGCTGAATCCAGAAGCTGCGGAGGCCACTGCCGGTTCTCCTTGAGGTCAGGGAGCATTTGGTCCCTTACCCTAAGTAATGCCACTGTGGTGCTCAGTCTCCTCGGCTCTGCGCCCACGGTTGAGTGGGCGCAGAATAAAGGAGACCCATGTCAGACTAGCTGGCTCATGTGGGGGTTAGGATTTAGCAGCAGAGGCTGCCACCATCCCCACCCCCTCGTGGACTTGATCCTTCCCCTCCTCCACCCTCCTCCGCCTTGTTATATCCCCATCTCCCCCCTGCCCCGACAAGCCTTACGGCTGGCCAGCACTGCTGGAGCCCCCACCAGCTGTACTGCCCGCACTGAAGCGGTGCACTGACTGGGATGGCCCCTGCGCCGGCGCTTCTACTCCCCAGGTGCCATAAAGATGCTTGCCCTGCTAAGTGGGCAAGAGGCACTTTTTCAAGTGGTGTCCTCTTATATTTAGCAGGGGGAGAGCAATTGTCCCTCTTCACCCCAGCGCAGTGTCTTTCTCGTGGCTGTTGCTGGTGGTGTTCTCCATTCTTTTAGATTGTGAGCCCTTTTGGGACAGGGAGCCATTTAACTTTAATGTTATTATTTGCCTGTAAACCGCTTTGTGAACTTTATGTTGAAAAGCGGTATATAAATACTAGTGATTGATTGATTGATTGATTGATTGATTGATTGATTGATTGATTGA
>JAJKFI010000003.1:38040696-38071565 GCA_029204185.1 Lerista edwardsae | reverse complement strand
ATTGATTGATTGATTGATTGATTGATTGATTGATTGATTGATTGATTGATTGATTGATTGATTGATTGACTAGTGCAGCTATACCAAAAAGGCACACGCTGTATCCAGTGGGCGGTGGATGGATCAAGAGGCTTGGTTGGGAAAAGGGAATTTAAATCCCCATAGCCCTCTGTAAGCCTCCCCAGTATACAATGGGTCTCCTTGAACCTGCACCAGCAATTTTGCTGGCCAAAGAGAGAAGAGGGGCTGGTCGGCTGCTGCCAGAGGGGATAGAATCCAGCGCATGCCATCACTGCTGGATATATCCCCCCACCCTCATAAGTAAAAAAGTGTTACCACTGTGTAAGCACTCAGGTCACCTATGGGTCTCTTTGGACATACATCGAACATTTTTGGTGGTGCATGTCCAAGGAGAGAAAAAGGGTTGAGGAGATTTTGAAAAAAGGGGCTCAGACCCAGCATGCGCAACTCCACTACAGATCCACCACGTGCCTTCCCCTTCCCACCCTGTTCCTCCCCCAACTTGCCCTGTTAGTCTCCCTCCACACCGGTGAACTGCCCCCATGCTGTCTTAACTGTACCAGACCAGGTTGCAAGCCATGACAGCGGGCTGCTAGTTCTCTGTCAAGATCCTACCATTAGGAAGGAGGGGGCAAATGCCCCAGGCATGGCACTGGTGGAGCGGGAGGAGGGCAGCAGCAAGGTGAGGAGGTGGTGAGTGGTGTTTGGCCTATCTGCCCTCCCTTGCCTCTATAAAGCTCCAAAATGGAGCTTTGCATGGTGTGGGGGCATGTTGGAGCGGTAGGAGCCAGTGGAGGGGGCGGGGCTCTCCATCTCTGCCCATGGTTGGCCCATTGGCTGGGTCCGCAACTGCTAGTGCTGCCGCCCCTTAGTGTCTCGAAAATGGCCACTGGCCATGCCATGTCGATGCATCATCGACAGCCCATTTTCAGCAGCGGGCCAGTGTGGGACAGAGATTGGGCTGCAAATTAATTAGTAATGTTTGGGTAGGGGAGATCATGCCTAAGGCATGGACTGGATGATCCTCAGTCCCTACAGTTCTACAACTGCATAAAAAATACAGTGAAAAAGATGACATTTATTGTTTTCATAGCTAAGATTTACTGTGGAGCCACGATAATATAAAATCACATTTTGCGATTGCACCTTCCCTGATGATGAGACAAGGAGTTATGGCAAGGAGAGTGAGAAAGATTTCCCGATAGCATAAAACCTGACTCATTGGCCAAGGATGAGCAAAGCCTGTTTCGAGAAGCCTTCCAACTCAAACCCTTTGCTTTTGCAAACAGCATGACAATGTAATAGTCTTTTTTCCCACTGCAATGTTTCTTATAAGAAATCTCCATTGTTGGATAATAATTGATCCCAGCGTTCCATCCAGCAAGCGAGCCAAATTCTTGGGGCCTTCCCTGTTCAAAATTAATTGCAGACCAAGCTGAAGTCCAGTTGTCCAGGAGTTTTTACTGTGAAAACATGCTGGAACTGTTGTTTCCCATTTCTGCTTTTTTGACTGGCTGGCGGAGGGGATGGAAATCTCTCATCATGTTTATCTGTTCTAGGATCTTTGTTATGAACCCCTGTAAAATGTAGGCCAGTATTATCCCACTAATCACCTAGGAGCCTATCAATATTCTAGGAAAGCAGTACGTGTGCTGGAGGCTTCTGCAGGAAGGGGGGGGAAGAGCTCTGATAGAAAGGGCATGGGCGGTTCTATGGCTCTTTCTTTTTAATGAACTGTTTAATTGAACAGCCGTTTTAGAGAAGCAATTGCAAATTACCTCGACTTGCTGAGCTTGGCTTTTTTCATTTCTCTGCAGCTGAGAGACCACTGCAAGTGTTTATGCATGCTCCGAATTATCAGAGCACATGCTTTGCCATTACTGTCAGGAAACATCTTAAGGGTATTTGGAAAGGCAATGTAAATGAAGGCACCAAAAGCAAGGACTAGGAAAAACAGCAAGAGGAAGCAAGCAAAAAAGGGACAATTCCCCTGAATATTATATCATGCAGAATAAGGGGTCCTGCCCAGTGCTGGGAGCTATGATCTTGTTCCAGAAAAGCACTTAAGAACATAATCAACTTTAATCATATGCCTAGTCCCATTTGGTACAATTTTCAAAAGCCATATGGCTCTGATCTTAAAAGCATTCTTACAGCTTCCTTTCAACAGGGTCTGAACTGGAGCGCTTTGAGGACTGGGCCGTTTGTGATGTAGGAGTCCATGTGTGAGTAATTGTTGGCAGAATGGAGAATTGTCCTGCAACCCTGTCCTGGGGGTGGAACCCGAATGCCTTTGCTCCTTGTGCTTGGAAGAAAAACTCAAAAAATGGAGCAGATGGAATAGCGTAGATCAAAGGTCATGAGCCACCAAATACCCCACCATGGAAACAAAGTAGATAGGTCTGGATTTCCATCTGCCTCAAAGGACTTGATTAATAGCATAAACCTGTGTATGTCTGCTCAGAAGTAGATCCTAATGAGTTCAATGGGGCTTACTCTCAGGTAAAGGTGTATAGGATTGTTGCCTAAGGGTACAATCCTAACCTGGAGTTAGGCCATCACAATTAGGATAGCAAAGTTTGGCTGGCGCAAGGGACACTGTAAAGTATATTTGGACCACTCTTAGAGTCAGAGAGGCAACAACACAGACGTGCGCCATCCTCCCTGACTCAGAAAGTGGTCCAAACACACTTCACGGTGCCGGCCAAACTTTGCTGGCCTAATTTTGCTGGTCTAACTCCAGATTAGGATTTTGCTCTTAGTATCATAAGGCAGACTTCATGGGAATTCATGATACAACCAATTTAAGCAATGCCCCCCCCCAATTTAAGCAATGCCCCATAGGCAGTCATATCCTTGGCAGTATCCTTGGCAAGCTGGGCATTTGGAGACACAGGTACAGAATCAGCATCTAGTGGAGACTCACAACCAACGTTTTCAAATCAATGCATGGCATTCAGTTCTTTTCCCCAATTCTCAGCCACACAGCTTGTTTTCTCTGAATCATAGTTTTCCTGCTTTTCTCCCTTCTGTGTTCCAGCATACAACCTTTCCTGTCCTTGGACACTTTGGAAGATCTTACCAGTTTCACTTTCTCCTTACCCCCACTTTCCATCCTTGCAATTTCTCTTTATTTCAGTTCTCTACCTTCTCAACCAAACTTCCCTCTCAATCACCACTTAGTGGTTCAGTTCATGACTTTCTCTTCAGTCTGTCTGTCTTTTAGTTTTGCTGGCCTTTATTTGTTGTTGTTGTTGTTGTTTGCTCTATGCTGCCTCTTCACCACACCTGCCTCTACCCTGTGGCATAGAGTGCCCTGGGTGCTACTTGAAGGGAGGTGCCATTATCAACTAGAAGGACGGGGCAGCCAGATTGTGGACATCCTCTCCTTGTGTCTTGGTGGCCCAGCAGTCTGGCCGCCACTCCCATCCTTCTCCTTTGCAGACTTTTGTTGAGCAGTTCCTCCTCCTCCTCCTCCTCCTCAGAAGTGGAACCAGAAGTGACATCATAACATCATGTAACCTCATGACATCATGACATCATCACTGCCCCCAGCACAGTGACCTCTAGTGACAGTTGTGCCTCTACCCTGCTGTGACCAGCTCAGTCACCCAGATGCCTGAGCCTCTCCTTCATCAAACTGATGTTTCATATTTCCTATGGCCATGTCAAGCTAGTTTCTCAATGCTGTATGGCCAACCCTTCTCCATTAGTAGTTCAAATGCTCTCTGAACACTCCAAAACATTGCAGCTGCACAATGGCTGGGTAGGGAAGTAATAATTATTTGGCTTACAATCCTGTGGCTCATCCCACATTACGTTTCTGAGTAACTTTGAGGTTTTTGTCATCAGGAGTAAGAAGCTTTGCAAAGAAGAGATCTAATTTTTTCCAAGCCAGTTTTTTTTCCTTTCTCATGCTTTTATCTTTAAATGATTAAGTTCCAAACTATTTCTCATCTTCCATATATCTTCTGTGGTTTGCCATTATCATATGCAACATATTGTTTACCTTATTTCAGGGTTAGGAGTCTTTTCTGTAACTTTCCCTGCTGCTAGTAAAGTCACAAATCACTCCCTTAACCTATAGATTAAGGAAACCTGCAGATCATGGAGACAATGTTTTCAATTAATCTTTTTAAGGATTTTTTTTAAGGAAAAAATGTCACAGTAACCACAATGCTTATTCAGTCGCATACTATCCTGGCTGTAAATGTCTACTGAAAAATAGCATGTGACACCAAAATCCAGATGTAGAATTTAACTACTACAGGAACTATTTCAAATAAGTGCAGTATCAACATCTTTAAAATTCCAAAGTCATATCCAGGACACTGATTGCTTCTGACGTGTGCTGTGAAAGACACACAAACCATTTCACAGAACATTAGCTGTTCCTGTTACATTACTGCCAGCATTATCGTTGGCGCTCTGGAAAAAAAAATGATAGTAATACACATATTTGCTTCTGCTTTTTCAGTCTCCTGACTATGTTTACCCCCAAATGGGTAAAAGATTCAGCACACAGAATGTCAATATCATGAAATATAATGAGGATTCCATCATGACATGAACGAAGAGTGAACTTCATTCCGTAGAGCGCAGCCCATCAATCAAACTAGAAGCTAAGCAAGAAGATGGAGATAACTATTGTAGCATTGATTACTCCTCAGGTCAGGTCAGTGCAAAACTAAGAGGAGTGCAAAACTAAGGATGCAATCCTAGAAAGGCTTGAGGCAGTAATGGCATCTAAATGATTTAGCAACAGGTACTCACTTTTGATTGGCACTTGTGTCGGGGCCTGCCCACTGGAAGTGAAGTCATAGCTGGAACCCAGGAATCGCCGCGCCTCCTCGGTAGGCCGCCACGTGGGCTACCAATTCCCCCACCAGGAACTGCCACGCCTCCTTGGGAGGGAGCCCCAGGCAGTCTACCTGCTCACGCTGCTGCTGCCATCGGTCTCCCTTGCTCCGCTGCCTGCCTGCCTGCCTGCCTGGCTGGCTGGCTCTGAGAATGTGCAGGCAACTCAAACGTTGCAGGGGGCGGAGCGGAGTGCCGACGGAGTCGACAAGTGGGTGGGCGAATGAGCGGGGCCAGCCCTAATCCTAGGAACGGGTACGCGTGTACTGCCGCGTACCCGCTACATGACATGTCTGGCTTCAGGCCGGCACATGTTTAGCTGTGCTGACCTGGGAGTGTGGTAGATGGTGGTAGATGGGCTGTGCAGGCAGTTGCACTGGTCCACAGAGGCCAGATCCTGCCTTTTCACAACCCCAGGTAAATGGGGAAACGCCAGTCAAGTTCAATCTGTGCAGGGGGTTGGGGAGGATGTGGGAAGGGATGGTGGGAGGCAGATCAGGGCAGGGGAATGCCCATGGGTGGGATGGCCTGAGGAAGGGGGGGGAGACAAGATCCAGCACTTTTGCCGGATCTTGACATCCAGGCCTGGTCCTGTTGGCCTTGCATAGGACTCTCAGATTTGTGCCAGGGATTTTGCTGGCGCAGATCTGAGAAGCCCTGCTGGGGCCTACCCTGGGCTAAGGGGAAAATATCCCCTTACCCCAAGGCGGCCTCCAGCTGCCTCCTACACCGCACTGGATACAACACAGGCCTTCTAGCCTGCCCATTCTAGGAACCGGTACGCACGTAGTAGTGTGTAGTGGGTGCATGACATCACTGCCTCTGGCTATGCCACTGGATATAGCCACTCTAGGTTACAAAAGACAGGAATGAGAAATAGGAAAGTCCCTGAAAGAAGACAATTCCTGGAGAATCATCAGCAACTTGTCTTCATCACCTTGCCTTCTAAGTGTCTGCTGACAATTTTTATATGCTTGTTGCAGCCCCAGTTGATTGACAACAGGAGAATCATCTGCCCAGATCATCTGCCTCAGTAATGGGTAAAAATCTGGCCCTTCCAGAAGGTCTGCTTCGAGAGTATCAGCAGAGAAAGAGCAAGATAGCCATGCCCAGGAGAACAAGAAAAAATAAACCACTGGGTCATTCTCCTGGGTGTGGCTAGATCACTTAGATGCCTGTTGCAGGGGGGGTGGATTACAGGCATCGGGGGTAATACTAAAGAGGAGAACATTGTTGAAAAGCAGCATATAAATAGTTCATTGATTGGTTGGTTGATACTTTGGATGACCATAAGAGTGAGAAGCCCCCCCCCCCGCCTGCAATCCATTCATTTACCTAGGCAAAGTGGGGTGGTATGAAGTGGTCCTGCAATTGATCGTTGACTGGCATTGTTCTCACTTAGCTCTGACCCGTAGGCAGGGCCGGCCTTAAGCCAATGTGACAAATGTCGTCATATTGGGCCCCGTGCTTTGGGGGGGGGGGGCCCGCACCAGCTCAGCGAGCATTTTGCCTGCTGCTGCAGCTGGGATCTCTATGAACTGTACATCAGTGGGGCAAGCAGAGCAGCTTTACCTTGCTCTCTCACCACCACCTGCACCTGCCTCCAAACTGCCCACAATGGGCCTCCTGGAAGCAGTTGATGGTGTCATCATCTTGTTATCCCCCTATTTTCAGGTGCTACATGTGGCACCATAAGCACTTTTCTTGGTGCAGAGAGGGGGCCCCATAGGAATGGGGGCCCCAACCTTGGAGCCTGCCCTGCCCATAAGAAGTGCTGCCTATCGCCTCTATCATCTACAAACAGGTTTAAACCAAGATCAATGAGCTGCAAAAAGATAACAGAATGAGCATTTGATAAATTATTATTACATTAATTACTCCATTTTAGTAAATAGATATAGGATACCTATAGATATGTAGGATACCTTTTATTGTCCTACCACTTTTTTCATGCGATAGTTTCTGATGGAGCAAAATGGATATCAAAAATAAGGGGAGGAAGATTCTAAAACTGCAAACCTACAATGTTAGACATTTCTGGTTTAATGCACTCCAGCTATGAAGTTTGACTGGGTCATGTGTAACGTATTTGATTTGTTCTGCATATCATTTATTTAAATTCTTCTTAAATGAAAACTTGGACACAAGTAGTTGGCAAAAAGCAAACGCATGAAGACAGGAGTTATGAAGCAATCAAAACCTTTGCTCATATGCCTTTCTATAAACATTGGTTCTAAGATTTGCACAATGTCATAATTTTTTTCTTAGGGCCAACTTAGAAATCACGTCTTATGTCCACACAAACTGTCCAGTCTATTCCTGAGTACGTGCTTTCATGCTCTACCACAATATGCAAACCAGATGACCATCAGAATTATGACTGCTGCGGCTGACCCAATTCACGCATTATATTTACTCACACAGGGAACACTAAGATGAATTGTGTGGACAAGAAATGTAATATATGAACCAGTTTTTTATAGTCACTTCTGTTACATCAGGGAGAACCATTTTCAGACCCAGAGGTATAATGTGTCAAGGATGATGGTGGAACCTTAATTTTGGAGCATATTGGGAGTGCAATCCTAAATTGTGCGGGATTGATAAGGCTGGCAGGCCTGCACCAAATCCAGTGCATCTTCGCAACAACAGATGTGGCGCTATGTGGGTGCTGGGATTGCACCTTTAATCTGGTTGCAAGTCCCAGAGAATCACCCACTTTTGTCCTGGACTGCCGCCCTCTTTGAAAACTCAGTGGTTGGACTGCAGTGGTAACTATAAATTGGTCAGGAGGATCCAAGCTCTGAGCAGCTTCCTACTGTAGCCAACAGCATGAACAAAGTTCTTTATTGCAAACTCAGCTAATTAGTCCCCTAGCCCAGGGATTCTTAACTAGGGGCATGGGAACCAAATGATGGGGGTATGGGACTTGATCTCTGGTCATTTGCTTTTCAACATTGATAGAGTATTAACTATCACCATTATAAAATAATAATAATAATAATAATAATAATAATAATAATAATAAATGTATTTATATGTCGCCTTTCTTAAGATCACTAGATTTCTCTAATGACTGTAACTCAAGGCGGTTTACATAGGCAGACTTTTATTCATAAACCCGAAGGTTTTTACAATGTACAGAAACGTTCTATCTTTTAAGAACAACACTCATACAGATCTTTCTTTCTGGATTTAGCCTTCTTTCTTAGCCACCCATCTGCCTTCTGCTGGCTGATAAGAGGCTTCCCTGCTCCCACCAGAGACGCAGCTGACTTCAGCACACTCCTCCTCCCATGAGGCAGCTGGAACTCAGCTTTTAATCAGCCGCAGTTTGCAAGGTCGGCCGCTCACAGAGACTTCCGGTAGTCTCGAGCTCACGACCTTCGGATCTTCAGCTGTTATCTTCGGGCAAACGGAGGCATTAACTCTCTCGGCTAAATCTTCTGCCCCCATCCATTCAATATGGATGGAGGCCTTCTGTTATCTAGCTATCCTTATGTAAGTCAAATCCAAGCTATTGACAACTCTTGAAATCATACAGGAGAGAAATGAAATATACCGATATCCCAAGAAATATAATATAGTAAATTATCATCACCCAATCCCCTGCCAACGCAGACTATACACAACTATAATACACACAGTGGATGGCTATTCAGTTTCTGCTTAAAGTCAAGAAGGCAACAGCAGCATATGCTGTATTCAGAACCCCTGATTGGGCCCAATCTGTCTTGAGCAGGCTCCTCAGTGCTACACCAGCAAAAGAACGGGTGTATATCTATAGAGTCCCATGAGGAACCCTTCCAAAGCCAACTCTGTTTTCCATTCTACTGTGAGGCTGGCCTCATCCCTAGCAAGCTTGCCCAGGATAGGATTTGGGACATTAACCTTTAATACATCACAGTAATGCTCAATAATTATTGATATTTTTGTCATCGGAATCAAGTCAATCAGTAGTATTTCTTCAAGCAACTCCAAGGCTTGCCTTTGTTATTCACATTTTATATGGTGCTTAGTAGCTGTGAGTAATTTATAACTGTTCTCTCTTAATGTAAAACACACAGTCTACTCATTAATCTTCTCGTGTACTTATTTTCATACATTTATTGGCAATTCCTCACTTAAACCTTTCCTCATCTTGATGTATGTGAACTGTCTCTGATTATCTAACTGTACTAATATTTGTGACAAACGCCTCCTGGATTAATTGATCACCATTATTTCATAACCTGACAGTTCCCACAAGCAACTTCATCTTTCCACCAAGAAGAATCTGAGTTGAAAAGAAAAAAAGATTGGATAGAGATTATTGTATCTCACTGTAACTCAAGACCAATTATTTTCAGATCAGATCTGTACACCAATTAGGTAAAGGTCAGTGGTCTTCAACCTTTTTTTCTGCTATGACCCCACCAATAAATAAATAAAATAGGACACTCAGGACCCACTACCAATCCTGTTCCCTTTCCTGGACCTGATCTGCGCATCCCCACCCCACTCACCTCATTTCTCCCTACTGTACATTTTGTGTCTTCACAGCAACCCTGTGCAGGTTTATATGAAGAACTCCAAGTACCAACCCAAGTACCATTTTTGGATTAGACCCAAGCCCTCTCTTGCACAGGCTTTAAAAGGTTGCCCCCCTAAGTGAGACTTTGTGATCCCATTACTCTAATTATGAGTCATTAAATCCCATTATTAGTAATTAGTTCTAATTATGTGATCCCATTATGACTCTCATAACCCAAAGGTTGAAGAACACTATTTTAGGTCATTCTCATATTCCTAAACAGCATTTCCACCCGTTGCCCCTTTCCCATAGTCATAGATTCATTTTGCAGGGATAAGGAATGACATCTCACCCTTAGTTCACCCCAAATAGTATCCCAAAGTCCCAGAGTCTCTACATGGGAAGTTTATTGCCCACAACCAATGGGGAGGATATACAGGTAGGGCTTTGCCCTGTGGCAAAAAGGGGTTAAATTTCCTGAAAATCCATCCTGGGATGCCCCTCTACTTGTCATTCTAGTCATGCAGATGGGGCCTTCACCCTTTAAACAGAGTCTGCCCAACAGAGACCCTGTTCAAGGACCTATCCTTCTGGGTAGGTCCCACAGGGTCTCCTCCAGGGTAAGGTAAGGCCCCAATCCTATCTGGCACTTACAGCAGCAGATCTCACAATTGCTGCCATAAGTCCTGGGCCAGGAGCACAAAAGCTACTCTGATGGCACGTGAGCTAGGGCTGCCAGCACGAACAGATGGAGGCCCCACATACACACTATAGCAAGTAAGATGACACGTGGGGAGTTTGGGAGAGGATCAGAAGGGGAATAAAGCAAACTGGGAGAAGGAGGGGAGGATCTCAACTCCACAATCCTATCCCCCTTTTCCCATGCCGCTGTGAGTCTCCTTGAACTAACGCGACTGAACAGCTGGCATAGGTCCAAGGAGACAGCTTGGAGGCCAGGTGGCCTACAGGAAAGTATGTAAACAATATTTTTACTGACCTCTCCTAGGCTGTCTGATCACAAACACAGACCCCACCGTAGCATGTTACATGCACCTTCGGCAGTTCTATGTGTTGTGTGCTGGTGGTGAACAGGAATGGGCTGCCTGTATGTGTAGGATCACACCACCATTATTGATCCCAGGTTTATCCAGCAGTAAACTCGGCTACACCAGGCTACACCAGGAATCAGGCTAGGCAGACATCCATGCCCTCATACACCTTTAGTCATGCAGCTAAACCCACAAGCTCATTAGACATGTGGTTAATAAAATCATTTATTCACCGACGTGTGTCAGCTCCCTCTTTTCTCCTCCATTGTCCCTCCAGATATAAATGATTATTTTTTTAAAAACAGTGAAATGTCTTCAGATGTATCCAAATAGGACAGAATATTTGTAAACCTCAAGAACCTGAGTTGAAAATCTATACAGATTTTTTTTTTAAATCATGTTGATAACATTTTTTGAAGGAAATTTCTACCCTCTGCCCTCGTGAACTCTCTTTAACCTGGGGGATGGCAAAAGAGCTGAATCCTAATGCTGTTATCTATTTGCTGAGACAGCCACAGCTGAGTTTTGGGCAAACCCAAAGCGTTCACATTCAGATGCAGCATACCGGTTCAGACTTGGCCCCCACAAAATTCCAATTTATTAACTGCAAAGCCCTTTTGACCCGGCACAAACCCTGAACCTAAAAGTTAACCATTGAACTCCTGAAACAGCACAAATGGTTGATTCTAGAAATGTACCTTAAGTTTAATCATTAGAACACAGCGCATCTGACTTGTAACACGTAGACAAAAATTAGCCTAATAAATGAGGACAGAGCTCTTGGAAAAGAGCAAGCTTGGAAGCAAGCTTGGGAGCATGGGAGCTCGGAAAGCCTGGAGAGCTTGAGAGCTAGGGAAAGCTACAGCAGCCTCTGCTCCTCTATGAACCTGCAATCCTGTCTCCTCTCATCATTGACTCGTGATTGCTTCAATTTTTTCCACTTTTCTTTACTTGACTTTCTATCAATCAATCAACCAACGGTATTGATATACACTGCTTTTCAACACAAAGTGGTTTACAGGGATATAATAGTAATAACGTTAAATGGCTCCCTGTCCCAAAAGGGCTCACAACCTAAAAAATGCAGACCACCACCAGCAACAGCCACTAGAAAAGACACTGCGCAGGGGTGAAGAGGGACGATTGCTCTCCCCCTGCTAAATATAAGAGAAACACCACTTGGAAGAGTGCCTCTTGCCCAGTTAGCAGGGATTCTAGCAGGGGACTAGATGGAGAATTGAAGGATGTTACTTCTCAGTTCAGGCCTCATTCAATTCATGATGCCGGAAGGCCACCAGTTCCAACCCCCTCCACCTTTGCAAGTCAACAAAATCTAGATCACAAAGTGCCCACAGGCAGCCACTGAAAAAAGATATTATACCTTCATGGCTAGGACAATTCCTATTTTTCTTCTAAATATGACAGCCACGACAAAAAAAAGTGCCCAATTAGCAGTAGTGCATCCTATGTGTTCTGGGACTTTTCCTACTTTTCTCCAGCCACAGAGAGAGAGAGAGAGAGAGAAAAAGACTGCTGAAGTTTCTAGTGGAGAACACATTCTTGAACTGTAGACAAAAATTTAGCTTCAGTGGTTATTAGTTCTGCATCAGGGAAAGCAATTAAAAACATTTCTTCTATTGTGATTTGATGAATCTCAAGTAACTGTGTACCAAGAAGTCAACTCTGCGCCTTTCCACAGCAGCATACCAGACAAAGTCTATTTCCCTTGATGGATACAAGCAGGAAAGTGGAATGAAAAAACAAGGATGGGTCAGGCTCCCGCCCCCTCCAAAAAAAAAAAAAATCAGTTAAAAAGGCATTTGCCCCTGGGCTCAGAAGACAAGTGTCAGTCTCAAATCCCAGACACCATTCTTAGAAAATGTCTTATCCTGCAGTATTTTCTGTGTGTACTTTTAAACTCTGTCTCTTCCCTGCAGTGCTCTGAAAAATGGCTGGCCGTCTAGCATAGAGCACAAATAAACATCCAGAGTCTCTGAAGTTCCTGCCATGAAGAGCTCCACAAGACTGGGAGAACAATCCTAACCTGGATTTAGGCCAGCATAGTTAGGCCAGCAAAGTTCAGCCGGCACAAGGGCCACCGTAAAGTGTGTTTGGACTACTCTCAGAGTCAGAGAGGCCAACACACAGATGTGCACCATCCTCCCTGATTCCAAGAGTGGTCCAAATGCACTTTATGGTGGCCCTTGTGCCAGCCAAACTTTGCTGACCTAACAGTGCTGGCCTACCTCCAGGTTAGGATTGCTCTCTGGGAGACTTTTGCTGCAGATTGAAAAGCAGGCAGCACCTCTATTTGTTGACAAAACCGCTTGCATCCAAACCACTCAGCATGTTTCTTTGTCAGTCCCTTAGACTTGAAACAGTGCAATAGTGCATGCAACTAATTTTAAAAGGGTATGTTGACTGGTTGGGGAGGAGGACATTGATGGCAGTTCCTCAATATAACTGATGACTGGGGTGGGTTTTTTTTGGTGATCAAAAAGGTGACTGTTAAATGCATGTCTCCTGCATAACTAGCATTAAATAGAAATAAAAAAAACTGAGAGCACACTTGTTCTTCAGGTGGGACTAAGCCAACTGAACAAAATGCAACTAACTTGTGAGTAAACCTGCATAGGATTGTGCTGATGGTCTATTCATATCTCATTATTTACTAAATCCAGACAAATGGGATGTTCTGAAGTTTTTCAAAGATGTTTTGTCAGAAACCACATCAGATTTTCCTTTCAATCATTCTTGTCCCTCAACCAAATATACATAATGCCACATTTCAAGGGGCAATTGGAGTTCCTCAAATCACTTTTTCACACTTTATTTTAAAGCTATTTTAAGGGGTCATTGATTCGCATCTGCCAAAATTCAAGAACCTGTACTTCTATTTCAAGCAGAAGTTGTTAAGGTTTATGAAAGATGATGACTCTTTTACAGAACAGTCACTCTGGATATTTATGAGCTCATATTGATGTCAGCAAAACCAGGTGTGTTTTCCATTTGGAATATTTTACTTCAACTGCAAGATTTTGTGCCACCTGTAAAATTAGGGCTTCATATTGAGTTGCCAGGATAAGTGGCAACTGTCTTCCCCCACCCCGCTTTAACTCCATAGCTGAATCTGATTAGTGTACATTAACCTTGCCTGATGTTACTTACTAAAACATAGTAAAATTATTCCCAGGGCAATTGGGAACTGGTTATAGTCATGTACTTATTGCCATTTGCAACTGAAATTTCAGCATATCAATTTGCAAGGCTCTTCAAAGTGCCTTTTGGGTTTGCATCATTTCAGTACTGAATTTCCAATGCCTCATCCTCACAAATGTGCTTGCATCAGATCCATTGCAGTTGAAGTGTATGGAGTGATAAACCTCTGGGTTTTTTTTAGGGTACACTGCATTTCTATGCACCCTTACATGCTCTTAGGGCCCAATCCCAAGCTGGAGCAGTACCAGCAGCCTGCATGCTGCTGCCCCAACAACCACCGTTGTGCGGGTGCTGTAAGGCATACTACTGCTGGCGGTGAGCACACTGTACTGGTGGGGAGACTTGCTCTAGTCAGCACTGATCCTCTGCACCAGGAGCACAGCAGCAAGGAGCACCCAGTGGTCAGTATCCCCACCAAGTGGCAGGGAGGCTTTTGGGGGTGGGGGGAAGCAGGGAGGGGCTGGACTCGGCAGAAAGAGGGCAGAACACTGGGAGGATCAGGAGTAGATCCATTGGAGCAGCCAGGACTCAAGTTGGGGGGGGGGATAAGGGAACTGATTTATTCCTAGGAGACCTCCGGCAGTTTCCCTAGTCCACAGGATACAATGGAAGCCATTTCAGCACCACTGTTCCACTGGGTGCCAAGGAAGTTTAGGATTGGGCAGCCCATTCTACTGAGAACAATGGAGTTAAAAGTTGTTCAAAGCCTGAAGTTGTCAATAGTGCATACACAATAGTGCATGTGTATGATTCAGCATACACATTGAACATGATGCCCCTTTGCAACAAGATCTTGGCCCAGAAAATATACTATAAAATGATAAAAGCCGTTAGCACCTTCATGCGCTAACAGCCCCCTTGCCCCACCTCCCAGAGGATCAGCAGGCTGCTGATAGCCAGCCATTGGCTGCGGGGGGGCCCTGGGAGGCAGGCCGTCACCTATGCCATGAGGCAGGCCCGCTCCGAGTGCCATTGCGCTCCCAGACAGCGAAGGGCTCAGTTGCCGAGCTGATTGCGAGTGTGCCCTTCAGTCTCCACAGCACTGCAGCAAGGCTGCAAGCACTGCGGTAACAGGCAGAGCACTGGAGAGTGCAGCGACGGACTGGAGGGAGCCCTTTAACAGCGCAGCGACTCTTCTCCATGTCCTTATTCTGAGCTGGGAGGCATATTCAGGGAGCCTGCCCAGCTTGTCGAGCGGGTGGTCGGCTACAGCGGGAGGCTTGTCGCGGTAGTGGGTGGCCCCCCTCTCCCCGTGCTGTACAGTGCAACCTTCCCCCTCCACCCCCCCCTCAGCAGGTACAAGCGGGAGTGTAATGGAGCACTGCATCAGCCTTTAGAGAGCTCTACCCAACGCACCGACTCTCCCCCGACTAATTCAGTGCTGGGAGGCATAGTTACGGTGCCTCTCCAGCTTGCTTCGAGGGTGGGTGGCCCAGTGGGAGGTTTCCCCTCTCCAGGACAACCATCATCCCTTCCTTCATGGACTCAGTTGTGACCCCAAGGCATTGTTGGAGCGTTTGGGGGTAGCAGTGAGCCTAAGTCACCCCCCCCTACATGCGTGTAGCTTCTCATTCCGGCAAGGTACTTAGCCTCACAGGCCCTTGCAGTTTCTAGGCTGTTCTGCCTTCAGTGTGTCAGTGACCCAGCCAAGCTCATTAGACTAATGGGATGGTGGGGAAAAAGCACAAGAAAAAGGGGGAAGGCCCCCAAAAGGCTCCCACCTAGACCCAAGCCCCCATCATCCACAGAGGAGGAGGAAGAAGACACGGGGGCATTGAGGGCCATGCTCAAGCGCTTTGAGGCCAGGCACAAGGAGCAGGCCTTGAGAAAGGCCGGCAAGGAAGATGGGGGGGAACACCTCACATGCTCATGCGCAGTCTCAGCGGCCATCCAGACTGGGAAAAGGGGCACAGCTTAATGAATACCTCTCTTCCAGAAGGTCAGGCCCGGGTGGTGGACCCAACAGCAAGCCTCGAAGTGACGTAAATGCCTCTGACCCGTAAATGCCGAACCCGGACCAAGCCAGATCCCTGATGCCATCTGCAGGCCGGGCCAGAGACCAAGCATTGTATGCAAGTGAAGTGTGTAGCTTGAGGACAGAGTCAGCCAGGCCAGTGTGGGAGGAGGAGGATCCCAGGCAGGGAGGGGGGGGAAAAACCCCACGCTTGAGCAGCGAGTCGACCAGCACACTCAGGCTCCAGGCACTTTTCCTTGGGCCCAGGCCCCGAAGTTCGGATGGACAGGATGGTACCAACCACCACAAGGCATGTCCCCATTCATGGGGGGCGTATGTGGCATGCCACTGCTGCAACAGCCACAGGGCGCCACAGCCCTCCCTCCATTGGGTCACTTCATGGGGCCAGCACAGGGTACTCAATCTGGGGGCAGATGGGTTATGGAGTTAGGCGAACGCCCTCGTATTGCCTACGGGGACATAGCCCTCCCACTTGGGGGACACCTGTCGCTCTCTGTCAAAGAAAAAATTTGGAGGGGCGAGTACATTGATATCTTTAACCTACTCCAAATGGAGCCAGAGCCCATTAAAAAAAGAGGGGACCCCGTCCAAGATGACGAGTCAATTAAAAAACGACTGGTCGACAAGAACTGGTCGAACTGGCTGAATGGCTATTTAATTTTCGCCTCAGTCTTGTTGCAAATGTACCCAACAAAGGCAACAGCTCTATTTAAATATTTAGACATAGTTCACTGGGCTTTCAGGGACTACCCGGGCACAGCTTGAGTCGCTTATGACCAGCATTTTCAATTAAGAGAAGCCCATGACCCCGCCGTCGATTGAAGAATCTCTCAATGGGAGCTCTGGTCTCAACTGGTGGAACCGGTAGGGCAGTATGGGGGGACAGAGCCAATAGCAGGCCCCTGATTGTGCGGAATTAAACAAAGCAAGGCAAGCCACCATCCAGTGCCCAGTGGGTTCAAGCCCCACGTATCTGTTACGAGTTCAACTCGACAGGTAAATGCACCAGATCCCACTGCTCATTCACTCACACTTGTGGGCTGTGCGGAGCAAAACATGCCATGTCCGCCTGCCCAAAGTTTGGGAACAAACAAGGACCCAGGCCCCCCACAGTATGGAGGCAAGAGGGGAGGCGGACAGCCCTCCCCAGCTCCACCGCAAAAGGGGGCCAACACCTATTAACGTCAACAAGTTGCGCCCTCTATTGTGGCAGTACCCAGACAGGAACACGGCCAGGATTGAGGAAGGGTTCACCTGGGGCTTCAGGAGTCCCGCACCACCTCCCCCCCCACCCTTCATTTTTGGATAATCTCCATTTGGTGAGGGGCCTAGAGGATGTGGTGCGGAAGAAGATTCAGAAAGAGGCGGCAGCAAGCAGAGTAATTGGCCCTTTTAGCACCTCACCCATCCCTAATTTGCAGATCTCGCCATTAGTAGTTGTCCCCAAAAAGGCACCAGGGGAATACCGGCTAATTCACCATCTCTCCTACCCAGAGGGTTCTTCGGTCAATGACAAGATCCCACAGCATCTGGCTTCGGTCAAATACACCTCGCTGGACCAAGCCATAGCAATGGTCAGACGCTGTGGCCCAGGTGCGCTGATGGCCAAAGACTGAAGGGCCGGCCACATGTTTAACCTTCCTGGGGGTGGAGCTAGACTCCCAGTCACAACAGAGCCATCTCCCCCGGGATAAGCTGGACAAGGCCATGTCCCTGCTTAAGGCCGCAGCCGCGGCCCGTAAGCTGACATTACATGATCTACAGGTCCTGGTGGGACACCTTAACTTTGCCTGCCGGGTGGTCGCACCAGGCAGGGCGTTCTTGAGACACCTATGTGATGCCATGTTGGGAGTTAAGCATCCCTCTCACAGGATTACAGTGTCAGCTGACATGAGGGAGGACCTTGTATTGTGGCTTAGTTTCCTCGAGAATTTCAACGGGACTTCGTTTTGGTGGGACACGCAGCTCCTAGAGGCGGAAATGCAGGTCAGCTCAGATGCGGCAGGTGGTTTAGGGTTTGGTCTCTACTTCAGGGGCAGGTGGTGCTCCGCCCCCTGGCCCGAGCAGTGGCACGAAATGGGCATTACGGGGGATCTCACCTTCTTAGAGTAGTAGTGGCAGTATTCATCAGGGCAAGGGAATTCAGCAATGCCTCTGTGCAATTTTGGTGTGATAACCAAGCGGTGGTTCAAATAGTGAACCATCAAACATCAAGGTCGCCCAGAGTCATGACTCTGGTGTGGGCATTTGTACTGCAATGCCTGCGTAACATCACACAATTCATTGCCAGACATGTCCCCAGGGTTCAGAATGACATAGCCGACGCACTCTCTTGCTTGCAGGAGGAGCATTTTCGGCAATTGGTCCCGGAGGCGTGTCGGGATCCAGAGCCCTTGCCACCCTGGCTGTGGAGCCTTGGCTCATCAGGGCCCAAGGGGCCATGTGGGCTTCATTAGCCCCCGCATTGAGGGTCAGCTACTTGCGTAAGATTGCCGCATTCTATTCTTTCCTCATGCAAGCTAGTTTAGGAGACATTTGGCCTATCCCAGTGGAGCATATCATGCAGTTCTTACTGGAACTGAGAGATAGACACCTGGCAGTGAAGTCCATGGCTGTCTTCCTGGCCACGCTGTCCTTTCAATCCAAATGCCTGGGAATTAATGATGGGACATCAGATTTCAGGGTCTGCCGTATGCTGGAGGGGTTCCGGAGGGAATGTCCGATGGAACGGGATATACTGTGGCCCATTACAGTGGCCATTCTGACCGGGTTGGTTTCTGAATTTTGTGCCCTTTGTCACAGTTTGAGTTTCACCTATTTAAAGCAGTTGGTTTAGTGTTCTTTTTCAGGGCTTTTCACCCCTCTGAAATTCTGGCCAAGTCCATACATAGCTGGGACAGAGCGCTACAGTGGGGGGGATCACAGGTTGAGCGCCGATGCACTTTACTTGTACATTCACAAGTCAAAACGGACCAGAGGGGTGCTGGACAGTGGGTGTGGCTTCGCCGAGCGCGGGATGAAACCATCTGCCCTGTGCGTGCCATGGAGCAGTTCTTAAGGGTGGCCCCAGAGGGGGATAGACCCATTTAGACATATGGATGCAGTACCCCTCATGTTACATCTGTTTGGGGCAGTATTCAGGAGAGCGGCCGGGCAACTCGGTCTGCCGGCTGGTAGATTTGGGCTGCACTCCTTTAGAATTGGGGCAGCATCCACGGCAGCGAGGCTGGGGATCCCTGATGCGGCTATCAAGAGGATAGGCTGCTGGAAGTTGGGAGCATTCCGTTACTATGTGCATTAACATGGATGGGGGGCAGAAGGCCAGAGTGCCTTGGAGTACACCATGTGGCAGAGGGAAGACCTGCAGTTGGCCTCCCCGCAGGGTTGCCTGAGGCAACTATCAACTCCGATAGGCCTAACTATCGGAGGGTCAGTGTGCCCTGGTCACATTTGGTCTCAGCGGAAACTCATGAGTGTTGTTTAAATTGTTAAAGTGTTGGGTTATACATTTACAGTGTTCTTTGTTTCGACAGGTCCGCCCTGGCCAGGCCCTGGCCAGATCCGTATCTGTGGCCACTCTATCATGTTTTGGGCCAGGAACAGGGCCCTGTCTACCAGTTTTGGCTCCCAACTGGGCCTGGGCTCCCTAGCATGCATTTCTTGGGCGCGCGCAGGGGCATGCGATGGGGCCAACTCCTGCCAGTCATCCACGAGAAGCAAACCAGGCAGCCTCCGCCCCAGGTAATATTGATACACCTCAGTGAAAACGACCGGGGGCAGAGAACCACGATCTCGCTGCGAGTACAGGCGTGCAGGGACTTTGCTTGGCTCAGGGAGTGGTTCCCGGGCGTTTGCATCCTGTGGTCTAAACTGCTGCCCCGGCGAGTGTGGTGTGGGGCGCGTATCGTCCACAGGATTGACGTAGCTAGGAGGAGGGTCAATGATTACCTGGGACGGGTGGTGGTTTGTCAGGGGGGTGCAGTCATCTGGCACCCGGGCATAGCATATTCTATCCTGTATCGTGGAGATGGTATCCACCTTTCACCATCCGGTAATGGCATTCTCCTGAGGGATTGGCAGCAAGGATTGAGAAACTTCCTAGAGAGTTGGGAGGAGGGAGGACAAACGCGAGGTTATCCTCCCTAGTGGCATGAGAGGTGCGGGGTAAGGGGGGGAAAACCAGACAGCTCACGGTGTCCATGCCAGGGCAGCAAGGTCATGGGGGAATCTCGGCAGCTCCGATGATGCCTACCCGGCTCAAAGAGTTACTGGGTGAAGCCCATTGACTGGCTCGAAGGAGCCAGCTGCCCAGGCCCTCCAGTGTAATGACTGGGATTGGACTCGAGTTGTATGGTTCGCCCAATGAGATCAAGGGAGGTGATCGCTAGAAATCCACCCCCTTTGTCTCTGTCATAGTTAGCCAGTCCTTGGTTGCCAACCCTCGGTATATCCATCTATCTATCTATATAAAAGAGAACGTGGGTGTGCTTGTGTGTACGTGGGTTTGTGTGTATGTGGGTTTGTGTGTACGTTTGTGTGTTCGTATGTTCCACATAGGCTCCGCAACGCCTGGAGCAATTGACACCAAACTTGGCACGCATACACCTTGCAGCCTGGTGACAAACACCATGGGGGTCAGACCCCCCCTAGGACACCCGGGGGTGGGGTGTGCAGGAGCTGCAACGTAAAAATGATCGAAAATGGCCAACATTAGAGAAATGTTCTTCCTGTAAGACTCTATCGTATATCAAATATGCCACAAGAACTAGAGTGGATATTGGACAAAGCATGCCTTTAGAATTCATCATGTGACACAAACCCTGTCAGATGCTCCAGTGTAAAAGCTGAACCAGTATTTTCTGAGGAGCCAGCATTTTGTTTCAAAATTATACTTCTGCTCCTGATAAATTTCTGTGGAAATGAGACCAATGCAATGTGCCAAGTCGATGTTGCATTGCCAAAAGATGTGAAATGAAAGAGGATCAAGGAACATCGCCTTTTCAGTATGGTTAACCTAGATAACATCTTCCAGACATTTGCATGAAATTAAAAGGGAGTTAACCTAAACAGAGAGGAGCTGAATCATCTCCAAGTTGCAGATATTATCCTTGCAAATTGTCACGTGTGACCTAGAAAGTCAGTGAAGCACTTAACCAGAAAAACAAAAAGTGCAAAGAGCTGTGCTGAGAGTCTCAATGAAGGATTCAAAGAAATGATGCAAAGAACACAAGAAAGTACTTTTTGTCTAAATACTGTAAGTGCCCACAAGATTAAAAGAAATCAAAGGAGCAGATAAAGAACAGTCAAAGCACAATGGATCATATTCAAAGAGCAGAATGATCATTTTTTTAGAAAAATGGATAGTGTGCCCTAGTGATGCTCTATGACAGTGGTCTTCATCTTTTTTTCTAACATGACCTCAATAAATATATAATTAATGAGGCTAGGGTTAGGGACCCACCATTGATACTGCCATCCTCCCAAGACCTTAGCTGCCTAGCTCCACTATACCCTCTCAATGCTGTTTACTATGGCCAAATTTTGTTGTTTAAAAGGACAGAAAACATGACCATGAAGCCTGTCACTAGTGAAAACTATTTTAGCATAATTGCTAAGAACCTTAGCAGGACTGTGAAACAATCTCCCGGTATAGTAACAGAAGGGGTGATCCAGATGCATTCTCCTTTACTTGGTGATGCTCTAGTCTGATGGTCTTCAAACTTCTCAGTTCCCGTACGTTGCTCTGATCCCACAGTGGACCCCAAGGTTGAAGAACACTGCTCTAAGAAAACATCACTAGCTTGTTCCAGTGTTATACATCCACTGTGGCTCCAGTCCTATTCAAGTGGTGCACTGGCTGTTTCAGCCTGTAGCAGCTCTCACAGCAGGCTGGAGGTTCTTTGGGATCTGAAGAAGGAGCAAGTCCAGTCCAAGGGTGAGGGGGTAAGACTCTTTATTCAAACACAAAGAAAGGCAAACAAGAGAAAACTTACACAGTGCTGATAGGGTGGTGTGAAGGTGTCGTGAGTCAGGGGCAGTGATGTCATGCAGGGGGTACACAGGGGTACGCGAGTACCGGTTTCTGTGATTACAGCTGGCCCTGCCCATTCACCCCCCCACTCGTCGACTCCATCCTCTGCAACGTTTGAATTTCCTGCATGTTTGAGTTGCCTGCATGTTCTCAGAGCCAGGCAGGCAGGCAGGCAGCGAGCGGAGCCTTTCCTTGCCTTGCCACTGAAAAATGAGTTGCTCTGGGGTTTTAACATGATGCCAGGCCTCCTTAACATGTTCTGGGGGTGCTGTGGAATACTGTTGCAACTGTTGGGTCAGTTTAAAATCATCTGAGGCCTCAAAAAGGGCTTTTTTCATGTCACTTCCTGCCACGACATCACTTCTGGCTTATGATGTCACTTCCGGTGGGCGGGTCCTGACATGTGCCAATCAAAAGTGAGTACCTGTCCTTAAACCATTTAGATGACATCACTGGTCAGGGGACTACTTTTAAGTTAGTGCAAGGCTGTATGGGAAAGTGCTCAGTTAATCAGTGCTTAATTGGCTGGAAATGAAGCCAATAACCAGTGCTTAATTGGCTGAAAGTTAACAAATAATGGAGTAGGACTGTTGTGGGGGTGATGAGGCTACAAGCAAGTGGGAAACAAGGATGTTCCCACGGCCAGGGAGAGTGGGCCTTTGCCACAGGTGTCAGTAATGAAGTCTGGAGGATGGTCTTGTCCAATCCGTGCCGGACAGGGCCTTTGGTTTGTGGCCAAGTCTCTGCTGTCTCCCATTGCAACAGAACTGGCAAGGACTCTGGGTTGCTGGGAGGCAGACAGACAGTTTCTGGGCCCTGCACACAGGCAGATCCCACTTCCCAGGCCTGAGCTGTCGATAAGGGTCAACGTGGACTTGCACCAGCGATATTGCTGGCATAGGTCAGGGTCAATCTGTTGCGACTGCTGAGGTTTACACTAAAGCAAGGGGACAAATGCCACCTTACCCAGAGAGACTTTTGGCAGTCAAAATTTCCCCACAGGATGCAACAGAGCAGTGGCGTAGCTAATGAAAGTGTAGCCCAGTGCTGAGGGCAAAATGATGCCCCAGAAGTGATGTCACAACAGGAAGTGATGTCACAATTATATTTTTGTTTTCTGGTTTGTTTGTTTGATTTTGTCATAACTTTTGGTAGAATGAAGATATTACACTCGGATTTGTTTCACTGCATTCTGCATGAAATTTCACATCAAATGATCGTCCAACACAAAGAGATTGCTGATTAATCCTGCAAGAGACAGCAAGTAACTGAGGAACCAAACCACTACTGTGTACTACTAACACAAATGTGGTGGTGTTATATATGGAGATATCTCCCTGGTTGAGTCTTTTGTAGCCCAAATGGGGAGAAGACAGAAGAAAACAAGAGCAACAAGACAAGGCTTGAACTTCCTTAGAAGTCACATCTGATCTCAGGTATGTTATAAAACTTAATTGGTGGTCAAGGAATCACATGCTGCACTCACTATTATTACTTTGTGATCATTGGATGTGCCAGGGTGATACACATTGTTTAGAAGTTTGTTATATGTGTCAACAAATAAAAAAGGTAAAGGTTTCCCCAGGACCGAATGGTCTAGTCGTGACCGACTGTAGGGGGCGGTGCTCATCTCCATTTCTAAGCCTGTAGAGCTGGTGTTTGTCCAGGACAAGCTTCCGTGGTCATGTGGCGCACTCAACGCCGTTACTTTCCCACCGAAGTGGTCCCTATTTATCTACTTGCATTTTTAGGTGCTTTCGAACTGCTAGGTTGGCAGGAATCAACAAGTAAACACTATTGCAAAAAACAGATCACAAGCTCTGAGTCAGTTTAATCCTGGTGAAAAACAAAATTGAATTACAACACAATCCAATGCATGTCTACTCAGACATGTCAGACATGTGTTCAGTAGGAGTTACAATAAAATTAGTATAGGATTGCAGCCTTACTTACCTAACACAAATTGAACTATCCAGGCTGCATTCAATCAATCAGTCAGTCAACAGGTACTTATATACCGCTTTTCAACACGAAGTTCACAAAGCAGTTTACAGGCAAATAGTAATAATAATAAAATTAAATGGCTCCCTGTCCCAAACGACTCACAATCTAAAAAAACGGCAGACTACCAGCAACAGCCACTAGAAAGACTGCACAGGGGTGAAGAGGGACAATTACTCTCCCCCTGCTAAATATGAGAGGAACACCACTTGAAAAAGTGCCTCTTGCCAGTTAGCGTTCCTATATACACACTTTTCTGGGGCTACATCCCATTGAACATAAGACTTACATTTGAGTAAACATGGCTTGCTCTGTCAGTTGAATTCAGAAAGTAGAAAAATTACTCTGGCAAGACTTTTGGAAAATCATTCTCTCTCACTGAGACCTCTTGAAACTATAGAAATGATAACCATTTTAAGACAACAGGTGTCATTCTTCCCCAGGTGAACTATTTTAGCTGATGGGCTTTGTCTTTAGATATATGCCTTCTTTACAGCAAATTGGAACTCTTAGTAGTCTAACTCTGTAGATTACTTATTTTCCAGATGAGAATTTCCTGCTGGTTTTGTCTCCAGTTGATGTTACTTAAAAGGACCTATCACAAAGCATTATAACCAACAAACAGCTGTAAAGGACTGTGATAAGACTTGAGAAAGAAGGTTCATGCCATAGATTTTATTTATTCCAGATGCCCCTGTGGCAGATACACTATCTCTACTAATAAAAACAAATTAGAACAATGATTAAATGAATACCGATCCATGAATACTGGTGACAGTAAATGCTGCCAGATCACATCTTTTGGGGTATGTATTTCAGTCTGAAGAGTGATTATGCTGATGGCAAAGCAGAACTAAAGGTAAACATATGAGAGACAAGGTTGTCTTTATGGCAACATCATACACATAGTCAAGACTGGTCGGTTTAGCATCATGCACAACAGTATAACTATAAACCTTGGAAAATATCTCATTGACAGGCAGCTGATGCCCACTAGGGTTACTCTTCTGATATGGCCTGAATCAATTGCTCATCGCATAATCTATGTGAAAATATGCAGGCCTCCCAAACCACATTTATCAAAGTTTTTATATATAAGCTTTATAGTTTGCAAGAGTCCGAGTGCATGATGTAAGGACATCTGCTATAGCTACCTTCCTAAAGCTAAGCAGGCAGGATGGCCTGGGGAGGAGGGAGGATTATTAAATTATGCATGGGATGGATAGCACAAGGGACACTGTAAAGTATGTTTGGACCACCCTTGGAGTCAGAGGCCAGAACACATATGTGCGCCATCCTCCCTGACTCCGACAATGGTCCAAATGCGCTTTATGGTGGCCCTTGTGCCAGCCAAACTTTGCAGGCTAACTATGCCAGCCTAACTCCAGGTTAGGATTGCGCTCTCAGTTGAGGAGGACATCCCTCTATCTACTGTATCCATCCCATGAATAATTTTGTATGTCTCAATCATGTCCCCCCCTCAGGCGCCTCTTTTCTAGGCTGAAGACCCCTAACACTGCAGTTTTTCTCCATAAGGGAGGTGCCCCAGCTGAGTAATCATTTTCGTCGCTCTCTTCTGCACATTTTCCAGCTCCACTATGTCCTTTTTGAGATGTGGCAACTAGAGCTGTATGCAATACTCCAGATCTGGCCTTACCATTGATTTCTACAATGGCAACACAATATTGGCTGCTTTATTCTAAATTCCCTTTTTAATTATCCTAATTGGCCTTCTTCACAGTAGCTGCACACTGGGTCAACATTTTCATCTAGCTATCCACCAGTACTCCAAGATCTTTCTCCTAGTCTGTCACAGACAGTTCAGAACCCATTAAGCCGATATGTGAATTTTTTATTTATTTTTTCCCCAGTACACACCCCATGCGGGGTGCCTTTAGTTCCATGATGGAAGAAAAATGGAAATGTCATTCATTGAAATGAATGAAAGCAAGGCGCTTAGTCTGCTATGGTATTAAGCCTGATGCTTAGGGTGCAAACCTAACCTGGACCTAGGCTGGCACAGTTAGGCCAGCAAAGTTAGGCCAGCAAAAGCCCTGGCACAAGGGACACCGTAAAGTATGTTTGGACCACTCTCAGAGTCAGAAAAGCACACAGATGTGTGCCATCCTCCCTGACTCCAAGCACGGTCCAAACGCATTTTACGGTGGCCCTGGTGCTAGCCAAACTTTGCCTAACTGTGCCGGCCTAACTCTATCTTAGGATTGCTTCCTTGATAAGATAAATTGCCCATAGTGCCCTGAAAGGGAGAGAAGCAGCATTGCTGTAGCAGCAAAAGGGTGGTTGAAGTTCTTGGCAGAGGACTGGATTCATTTGATGAATGAGTCTAGCCTTGAGTCTTTCGTCTCTCAGCATAACTGAAGCTCACTAATGATGTCCTGGGACTTTCTCAAAGTGTTGTTCAATGAGTGCATTCCTGGTGTTGTGAAGACTTAGAATTTAGTCACAAGGACAAAAAGAGATTTTTAGATTGAACAACCAATCTGAGAAACTTGGGCAATGGTTCAAAATGACCTGTCACCAAATAACTGAAAAATACATTCGATTGGTCCACAAAAACACCAGCCATGCTGTTCCTGGCAACTGCCTTTTTCTCTTCCGGGGACTATAATCAAAAGCAGGTTCAAGGAGCTGATAATGATGAGGCTCAGCAGGCAAGCGTTTAGAGTGTCCTTGTTGCTTGGGAGATGCGAAGAAAGCTGGCCAAGTCACTCTGAAGGAGCCTTTAGAGGAGGAGAAACCAATTACCTTATCTTTACTAATCCAAGCTAGCAGGGATTTCATGTTACAAGCCAAAGAAGGAGAAGACAGGCCCTGCACTTGGAAAAGCTTACATAGCTGAGAAAGGATTGTTCAAGGAATTCCTGGTTATTTCTCTGTCTTCGACTGAGCTTGTTATTCAGACTAAATCTTTAGGAGAGTAAGCAAACCTTTGAGATGGTAACACTCCTTTGCACCATCCTTGAAGCTTTTTAGAAAGGCATAGTGGTGGCATAGTGTAAGGGGGGCCAGGGGTATAGAGTCCCAGATACCACACCTTGAAGGGTATAAAAAGAATTCTCCACCACACTTTGCTCTTGGAGACGACAAGCGGAAGGAGGTGGCCTAAACAGCTGCAGGCCCATGAGGGGGTTGTTGTTGTTGTTGTTCAGTCGCTAAGTCGTGTCCGACTCTTCGCGACCCCTTGGACCACAGCACGCCAGGCCTCCCTGTCCTCCACTAGCTTCCTGAGTTCGCCCAATTTCATATTCATTGCTTCGGTGACACTATCTAACCATCTCATCCTCTGTCGCCCCCTTCTCCTTTTGCCTTCAATCTTTCCCAGCATGAGGGTCTTTTCTAAAGAGTCCTCTCTTCTCATCAGGTGGCCAAAGTATTGGAGCTTCAGCTTCAGCATTTGTCCTTCCAGGGAGCAATCAGGCTTGACTTCCTGGAGAATTGACCGATTGGATCTCTTTGCAGTCCAGGGGACTCTCAAGAGTCTTCTCCAACACCATAATTCAAAAGCATCGATTCTTCGACGCTCTGCCTTTCTTATGGTCCAGCTCCCACAGCCATACATGGCTACTGGGAAAACCATCGCTTTGACTATGCGAACCTTGGTTGGCAGGGTGATGTCTCGGCTTTTGATTAAGCTATCTAGGTTCACCATAGCTTTCTTCCCAAGAAGTAAACGTCTTTTAATTTCATGGCTGCAGTCACCATCTGCGGTGATCTTGGAGCCCAGGAAAATAAAGTCTGTCACTGCTTCCATTTCTTCCCCTTCTATTTGCCAGGAAGTGATGGGAGTGGTTGCCATGATCTTAGTCTTTTTAATGTTGAGCTTCAAACCAATTTTGGCACTTTCCTCTTTCACCCTCTTCAAAAGGTTCTTTAGGTCTTCCTCACTTTCTGCCAGTAGAGTGGTATCGTCTGCATATCTGAGGTTGTTGATGTTTCTCCCAGCAATCTTGATTCCAGCTTGTGAGTCATCCAGCCCTGCCTTCCTCATGATGTACTCTGCGTATAAGTTAAATAAGCAGGGTGACAATATACAGCCTTGTCGTACTCCTTTCCCAATTTTAAACCAGTTGGTTGTTCCATGTCCAGTTCTAACTGTTGCTTCCTGACCCGCATAAAGGTTTCTCAGAAGGCAGATCAGGTGGTCTGGAACTCCCATCTCTTCAAGAACTTGCCACAGTTTGTTGTGATCCACACAATCAAAGGCTTTAGCATAATCAATGAAGCAGAGGTAGATGTTTTTCTGGAACTCTCTTGCTTTCTCCATGATCCAGCGAAGGTTGGCAATTTGATCTCTAGTTCCTCTGCCTCTTCGGAAACCAGCTTGTACATCTGGTAGTTCTCGATTCACATACTGCTGAAGCCGAGCTTGTAGGATTTTGAGCATGACCTTGCTAGCATGTGAAATGAGTGCAATGGTGCGGTAATTCGAGCAATCTTTGGCATTGCCCTTCTTTGGGATTGGAATGTAAACTGATCTTTTCCAGTCTTCTGGCCACTGTTGGGTTTTCCAAATTTGCTGGCATATGGAGAGCAGCACTTGGACAGCATCCTCTTTTAAGATTTTGAGTAATTCCGCTGGAATGCTGTCACCTCCACTAGCTTTGTTGTTAGTGAGGCTTTCTAAAGCCCACTTGACTTCACTCTCCAGGATGTCAGGTTCGAGCTCAGTGACTGTACCACTGTACTGTGGTTATCAGGAACATTGAGATCGGCCTTATAGAGTTCCTCTGTGTATTCTTGCCACCTCTTCTGAATCTCATCTGCTTCTGTTAGGTCCTTGCCATTTTTGTCCTTTATTGTGCCTACCTTAGCATGAAATTGTCCTTTGACATCTCCAATTTTCTTGAAAAGATCTCTAGTCCTCCCCATTCTGTTGTTTTCCTCTATTTCTTTGCATTGCTCATTTAGAAAGGCCTTCCTATCTCTCCTTGCTGTTCTCTGGAAATCTGCATTCAGTTGGGTATATCTTTTCCTTTCTCCCTTGCTTTTGGCTTCTCTCCTTTCCTCAGCTATTTGTAAAGCCTCGTCAGACAGCCACTTTGCCTTCTTGCATTTCTTCCTCTTTGGGATGGTTTTAGTTGCTGCCTCCTGTACAATGTTACAGACCTCCGTCCAAAGTTCTTCAGGCACTCTGTCTACCAAATCTAAGCCCCTAAATCTATTTGTCACCTCCACTGTATATTCGTAGGGGATCTGATTTAGGTCATACGTGGAGGGCCTAGCGGTTTTCCCTACTTTTTTCAGTTTAAGCCTGAATTTGGCAAGAAGAAGCTGATGATCTGAGCCACAGTCAGCTCCAGGTCTTGTTTTGACTGCCTGTATGGAACCTTTCCATCTTTGGCTGCAAAGAATGTAATCAATCTGATTTCGATGTAGACCATCTGGTGAAGTCCATGTGTACAGTCGCCGTTTGTGTTGCTGGAAAAGGGTGTTTGCTATGACTAATGTGTTCTCCTGACAGAACTCTATCAGTCTTTGCCCTGCTTCATTTTGTACTCCAAGACCAAACTTGCCTGTTATTCCTCTTACCTCTTGACTGCCTACTTTAGCATTCCAATCCCCTATGATGAGAAGGACATCTTTTTTGGGTGTTAATTCTAGAAGCTGTTCTAGGTCTTCATAGAAGCGGTCAACTTCTTCCTCATCAGCACCAGTGGTTGGGGCGTAGACTTGGATTACTGTGATGTTGAAAGGTTTGCCTTGGATCCGAATGGAAATCATTCTATCACTTTTGGGGTTATACCCCAGTACTGCTGTTCTCACTCTCTTGTTCACGATGAAGGCTACTCCATTTCTTCTAAGGGATTCCTGCCCACAGTAGCAAATATAATGGTCACCTGAATTAAATTCTCCCATTCCTGTCCACTTTAGTTCACTAACTCCCAGGATGTCGATGTTCAGCCTTGACATCTCACGTTTGACCACATCTAGCTTGCCTTGATTCATAGATCTGACGTTCCAGGTTCCTATGTGGTATTGTTCTTTGCAGCATCGCACTTTCCTTTCACTTCCAGACACATCCACAGCTGAGCTTCCTTTCAGTTTTGGCCCAGCTACTTCACTCTTTCTGGAGCTACTAGTACTCGTGTTCTGCTCTTCCCCAGTAGCATAATGGACACCTTCCGACCTGAGGGTCTCATCTTCCAGTGTCATATCGTTTAGCCTTTTTGTTCTGTAATCCATGGGGTTTTCTTGGCAAGAGTACTGGAGTGGGTTGCCACTTCCTTCTCCAGCGGACCACGTTTAGTCAGAACTCTCTGCTGTGACCTGTCCATCTTGGGTAGCCCTACATGGCATAGCTCACAGCTTCATTGAGCTACTCAAGCCCCTTCGCCACGACAAGGCAGTGATCCATGAGGGGGTGAGGGATTGCAAAGGGGGCAGGGGGTGGAGAGAAGGTACTGTGGCAGTGAGAAGGTCTGCACTTGGAGCAGTTGCAAGTCACTCTGAGCGGCCAACCATTTTTTTGTGGTTGAAAGTGGTTGTGAAAAAAAGCAGTGAAAAAAACTCAGCTGCTCAGGGCAGCATAGAATCAATGAATAGGATTCAAAGTTCACAAAGCAGTTTACAGGCAACAGTGGCGGAGGGAGGGTATGGCACCATAGGGCACGAGCCCTGGGGCGCCATAAGGAGGGGGGCACCGTTGGCGTGCCCCCCGTGCCCTCCCGCCAAGCCGGAGCGCGCCCTTTCTGCACGGGCCGCTCTGGGCGCCGCGCAACCTCTCCGTGCTCTGGGGAAGTCGCCCAGAGCACGGAGAGCTGGCGCGGCGCCCAGAGCAGCCCGTGCAGAAAGGGCGTGCGCCGGCTTTTCGTGGGGCGGCGCACGGCGTGGGGCGCAATGGCGTGCCTTGCCCTGGGCACGGGCAAGGCACGCTATGCCACTGGCTCTGCCAGTTAGCAGGCACTCTTGTTAGGCCTTAGCAGTCTGCTCTAGATTGTCATGTTTCAGGATCCCAGGAAAACTAGCTATCAGTC
Source organism: Lerista edwardsae (assembly GCA_029204185.1). NCBI lineage: Eukaryota > Metazoa > Chordata > Lepidosauria > Squamata > Scincidae > Lerista > Lerista edwardsae. The sequence goes on along the minus strand of JAJKFI010000003.1, from coordinate 38,040,904 downwards.
AAGGGTCCTGAAGCCAGGCAGATAGCTCATTAAAAGGCATTCCAAACAAAGTACACCAAGAGCCAGAAGTGGTGAATAGTCAAAAAGGTAAAGATCCAGATTAAGCAAACCAGTTGCAAACACCCCCAGCATCTTGTGATACATCACACACCATTCTGGAGGGTTGTGCAACAACCTGGAGCGATTATTTGTGACACAAGAAACTACA
>JAJKFI010000003.1:38025572-38035696 GCA_029204185.1 Lerista edwardsae | reverse complement strand
TTTCCCCAATCCCATAGTCCTTAGCAAAAACCAACCTTTCAACAACATCTCCCCCTTTTCTTTTAAACATCTGCTCGGAAGTCTTAAAAGCAACATTTTGGATACATTGAAAACAGCAAGGTCCAAACAAACACATTAAGATACATATGACTGCTATCATCAGTACTGGTTGAAGCATATGTAGCAGCCAGGCTGGCAATCCTAGTGAGTGGAACCAGTCTGCCACGGGGTCGGTCTGGATCCGGATTTTTTGCAAGTTTTGCGTTAGCCTTTTGAGTTTACTGACAACGGAATCTGAGTGATCGGAAAGATTAAAACAACACAGACCCTCCAGTTCGTCACATCCGTGGTTATGAATTGCAAGTAAATAATCAATGGCCGCCCGATTCTGCAGAACTGCCCGGTGTACCCCCCTGACATCCATGGCCATATCTGCGAGAATGCTAGCAGTGATATTCATCTGATTTCTAGCCCAGCACGCCAGCCGGCGTATCTGATCTGCGTTAATCCCCGCTTGGACTCCAGGAGCGAGCCAAGACGCAAAGACAATAGCAGTGGTGCTACTAAGTTCTACTCTGTCATTACAATCAGCAGGCAAGGCAATATCACGCTTGATTCTTGTTTTGGTGAGATTCTGCACAACAGTCATGTTTACCGTGTCTAAGTTTAAAAACACAAGCTTACCAATATAACACGGGCCCCCGACCGGTCGCCAGGGTATCCCAGTAAATGCACGGTTTTCACAAATTAAAAACACCCCAGGTGGCAATGCTCGGGGAGTGAGAATTTTTAGATTGACATATGCCGGCCGGGTATGAATGGCAGCATGCCATAGATTGCTCCCAGTAATATTGGTGTATTGCTCCCAGGTGGGTCTGCCTGGGGTTATGCTTTGATAGTATGCGGCACCATCGAAGGCTATCATGCCGGTGCCATTTACAAAATCTATCGGTCTTCCAGTGGAGGAACAGCCTTCAAGCTGAGTGACATTTTGTTTTATCCCCGGGGGAATTGACCACAACAGGTCGATCTCTTCCGGGGGATCTTGTGGGATCTGATTCAGGGCTCTAACTATACTACTCAGCAGACAGGTGGCCCTATAAAACGGCCACCGCATTTCTTTGGAAACGTTGTCACAGATGCACGTGCAGTGTGTGTTTTGTGAAACTTTACATTCTGAAGACACCTGAGAGGAGTCTATATACAACCGTAGCTCAGTCCGCAATTCTTGCGGGGTCATGGGTACTCCTATCATGCAGGATCGAAACGGATCACCCGCCGCCGTCATCGCCAGGCACATGTGGGTCTGATTCAGTCGTTCTGCCAGCGTCATCCACAGGTTCTGCTTCCCCAACTGCAGATGCTGCGTCTCGATCGCTGCTCTGCTCTCCGGTAGATTCTGAAGGCTCACGAGGAAGAGGAGGCAGGTGTGGACGTACCCATTTCGCAGGAACCCATCGCGATCCATCTCCTGCAGAAATACAAGCATACCCTCTTCCCCACGTTATTAACTGACATGGTCCCCCCCATGCATTTCTTCGTGGATTGAAGCACTCCACCAGCACCTCCGCAGAAAATTCGTTACTTGCTTTACTAAAGTGAAAATAAATAGGTTGCTTATCTTGTAAAATTGGTCTCACATTTACCCAGTTTAAGACATACATGGCTTTAGCCACTGCCCCAAGAATGCCTATCTCCCCCTTTTCTTTTAAAAAGAGGGAAATATATCTTTTGACATCTTGATGTGTACGTTCAATAATCGCTTGGCCAGTAGAGTTATAAGGGGTTCCAAAAACGTGTTTTATCCCCCATTGACTCATAACTTGGGCTACGGAATTTGCATGATACGCAGGGGCATTGTCAGTTTTAATTGCGTCGGGCTTTCCCAAGACCGCGAAAGCTTGAAGCCAATGCTGAATGGCAGCCTTTGCCGCGGTGGACGTGGCAGGGGTACACCAAACAGCATGTGAATAGGTATCGACGGAAACATGTAAGAACTTTATCCTCCCTAATGCTGGAAGTTCAGTAACATCGGTCTGCCAAAGCTGCAGGGCTTGAGTTCCTCGGGGGTTGGCTCCCTGGGACTGCAGAGGAGGAAGTCGTGCACAGTCTGGACAGGAGGCGACAATCCCTCGCGCGGTCGTCAAAGGAATTTTGAATTGTTTTGACAGTGTTTTCGCCGACTGATGAAAAAACTGGTGAGACTGACTAGGCAGCTGGCACGCGTAGACCTGGCTCACGCTGGTGTCAATCACGTTGTTCCCTGCAGCAAATGGGCCAGGTAGAGACTGGTGACTGCGCATATGAGTGGTCCAGTATGGGTGCGTTCGAAGTACGACGCAATGTTGCAAAGTTAGGAGGGTAGTGCTGATCTTGCTATCTGTGTGAAAATGCAGTAGAGCAAAGGGTAATTTCAGCAAAATGCCATGCACGTACAATGAATCCACTACCACGTTGATAGGTTCTTCAGGATGATCCTTGAATACTTTTAGCGTGGCCAGAAGCTCTAGTTGTTGTGCCGATCCGTGAGCAGTATGCACACTGGTCTTCCAGACTCCTTTTTCTTTCCATGCATAGCCGTATGTCTGTGTTTTGGCGCTAGCGTCTGCAAATAAAGTCTTTGCACCGAGTATCGGTTGATCTGATCGCAAAGGGCGCCACTGTAGCGGTAAATTCGTTGAGAAGAGGGGGTCGGCGGGCAAATGCGGATCAATGGGAATGTCAGCCACTGCCAGGGCGAAAGTGACTGATTGTTGCATGGCTTCTATGACGTTTTCTGTGGAACAGTCAGTGAGACGGAGGTGAATTGCTTGAGGCAGCTGCCCAGTCATTTGAATGGTCCTCTGCTTTGCCTTCAGTAACATCTGTCCTAAGCTGTCAAAGAATGCGGTGACTGTTTTTTGGGGTAGAGAAGCATGTACCCATTCCAGGATATTTAACTTGGTGCTTTCGTGTTGTCCAATAATAACTGCAATGGGCAGCTGGGTGCCGTAGACATACAAGTTGACAGGAAGGGTCGGGTCAAACCGCTGTGACGATGCGTGCATAATCTTGCTCTCAATTGTTCTTAAGGCTTCCTTAGCCTCAGAAGTTAACTCACAAGGGTCCGTGACTGCTTTAGCTCCCTGCAGGAGGGAATACAGTGGCTGCAATTCTTGCGTAGTAATGTTTGCTCGCGGGCGAAGCCACTGAATGTCTCCCAAGACCTGTTGGAGGTTGTTTATCGTAGTCAAGCAGTCCGTTCGTATCTTTGTTTTCTGCGGGACTACCGTTTCTGGAAATATTGTCAGTCCTAAATAATTCCACGGTGCCGTTCGTTGGACTTTTTCAGGTGCGATGCGAAGTCCAAAACGGGATAGCTGTATCTGAAGGTCTTGCAACATGCCTGATGTTACTTCGTTCGGATCACAGCACAGAATATCATCCATGTAATGATAGACCAAAGTTTGGGGGTACCGCTTCCTCCAATCCGCCAATGCCTTATCCACATACCATTGACATATGGAGGGCGAGTTCTTCATGCCTTGTGGGAGGACGACCCACTCGAACCTTTGAGTGGGTCCCCTCAGATTAACCTCAGGTACTGAGAAAGCGAAATATTGACAGTCAGCTTCGTGCAGAGGAATTGTGAAAAAACAGTCTTTAAGATCGATAATAACCAAATCCCATCCCCTTGGGAGCATGTTCGGGGACGGCATCCCTGGCTGTAGCGCCCCCAGAGGTTGCATAATCCGATTGACAGCTCTCAAGTCCTGGAGCAGGCGCCATTTCCCCAATTTCTTTTTAATAACGAATACAGGAGTATTATAGGGGCTGGTGGAAGGGCGAATGTGCCCTTGATCTAATTGTTCCTGAACAAGCTCTTTTAAATGTTGAAGTTTCTCCGCTGGTAGCGGCCACTGGCTCACCCAAACAGGTTCTGATGTTGTCCAAGTTAGTTGTAATGTGGGCGCGGAGGCGCTGCCAGTGACCGCTGCTGAAAAGGCGGGGTGACTATCATAGCTCCCCATTGCGAAAGAACGTCCCGTCCCAGCAGCCACAAATGTGTGTTCAAAACGTACGGAGTGACTTGCGCAACGTGTCCTTCGTTGTCTGAAATAGCAAGCCGGCAGGCTGCTTGAAATGTTCCTTGATGATTCGTTGTGCCCCCTATTCCAGTCACGGCTGCTGCTGGCTCCATTGGCCACTCTGGGGGCCAGGCTTGCAGGGGGACAACCGTCGCGTCCGCGCCAGAGTCCATCATCGCGGGCACCCTTATCCGAATTCCGCTGGGTCCCTCTATGGTGACTTCTCTGAGCGGGCGATCTTCCGTCAGGGGTGCAGCAAAGGCGATAGTTACCGCTTGCGCGTCCGTGGAGCTGAAGCCTCGTTGCTGGGGTAGATCTAGGGTCGCCGGCACAGTCTTTCGGAATGGAATCAGCTGGGCAATTTTATCACCGGCAACAATCACAACGGGAGGTGCCCATGTTCGTACCATGACGTTGATTTCTCCTCGGAAGTCCGCATCCACACATTCAGGAATGACCATCAGTGCACGCCTGCTCGTTGAAGATCGTCCTGTTAACAAAGCAGAAAGTCCTTCCCCCAAGGGGGCATACACACCGGTGGGCACGTATACCACATCAGGGGTAGTTAAGGTAATTGTGCTGGCTGCTGCCAGTTCCATGCTGGCGGACCCACTTGTGGTGGCGCGGGGACTGTGGGGGCAGCCACGGGGCACATCTGACCGGCTGAGGTTTGGTTGGAGGAGTATTTGTTGTCCGCGCTCCCCCCGCGGCTCTGCCGGTTTCCCGTCAGCGGTGAGCCATTTTTGTGGAATGTAGATCGGCATTCTGCCGCCCGGTGACCCAACCTGCCGCATCTATTGCAGTTCCCCTGAAATTTTACTTCTCCCTGGGGGGCGGGTGTCTGGCGCACCCCTTGGTTGTTTTGGGTCACCCGGTTGGGGCAGTTTCTCCGGATATGGCCAGACTGGCGGCAACCGAAGCACACTGGCCCTTTGCTTTGATCGTTTTGCCCTGCTGGCATCATTTGTTTTAGAGCGGCAGCCAGCGCAACACTATGAATCTGCGCCTTCTGTTCCTCCCACACTAAGCGCTCCCGTGCACAGGCTTCAATCATTTCCACAAGGGTCGCCCCCACTGGTAATTGGGCCAAAAGTCGTTTGCAAGTAGGGTTCGCATTTTGCATAGCCAATTCTTTCACCATGGTGGCTCGGATTTCCGGTTGCATATTAGGCGCTTTATCGACCGCCTCTTTTATTCGGTCCACAAATTGCATAAACGGTTCCTGTTCCCCTTGCACGATCTTAGTATACGGAGGGCTTACTGTGCCCATTTGCGGCAATTGCTCGAATACCCACAAAGCACACTTCTGTGATTGTTCTCTAATACGGGGGGCTAGCCGCGCTTGACGCTGGGGATCAGTGAACAGCCCTCTTCCCGTTAACATATCCAAGGTGGCCGTGGACAGGGGATCAGCAGCGGGAAGAGCCACATGTTCCATCATTTTTGCTTCTAGTCGTTGCTCCCATTTTTGCAAAAACAACATATTCTGAGTAGGGGTCAACAACGTCTCCATCAACAATTTGATATCGTAAGGCACCAAGTCAGTATGAGTTAACAAAGTCCCGATCTGCTGCCTCACCAGACGATTGTCTGTGCCATAGTCCATTATGTTCTTTTGAATTTTATTAATCATGTTCCAGTCAAAGGACACCCATTCTGGTGCATTGCCCCGTCTCACCACAGGCATCATGATCGGTTGCATTGTCAAATCTCCCTCTAACGACGCATTCTGTATCACCGCTCGCCACCGCTTTCTATGATCGAACGTCTCGTCTCTCTCTGGCGGGGCCGAATCCCAGGAAGGGAGGGGGTTCCCTGTCAAACGTCTCATTCCGCGGAACCTGCCTCCACCCTCCGGGCCCTTCTGAGTATCTTTCTTGTCCCTTTCTCTTCGCTCATCCCATTCTTCCAACAATTCCTGTGTCCTTATTCTCTCCTCCTCTCCGGGCGATAGGGGCGCTCCCAACTCCCTTTTTTCCCAGGGACTCCATCGTCCTCTTTCCCCATATCGCGCCATCAACCACTCCTCCGCATCCTTCCAATTGCATTCCCGCCTCAGTACCTGCTTCTTTGCTCTCTCCCTATTTTCCAACAACTCCCGATCATCCCAATGCTCTGAGCTCATTCGCGGGGGACGCGCATCTGGTGGGACTTCATAGGCTCCCTCTCTATTCTTCTTCCATTTTGACAGGTCAGGGTAAATTTTGTTTGGAATGTCCTCATCCATGGGCAAGGGGACATCGGCTGGGTCAGATGGAGCCGTGGGACCAGCAAAGGGGGCTTCCTCGGGGAGTGGGCTGGTATACGGAGGGAGGCTGTCAGTGGGACCCCCCATCGCTGTTTTTTCTGCCTCTGTCAGAGGGCACAACTCGGTGTTTGCGGACACGGGGCTCACGAAATGCCGAGAATCACAGCCCTCGCTAATTTCCTTCCCGCTATCCATCCCCAAAGCCCTCTGCAGTGCCTTTTTTGCCTCGACCTCTCCGTGGAGCCTGGTCATAACTCTATTCATTGTCCCGTAAGTGGAGACCAATCGCTGTGCCTCCGCATTCCCACTTTGTACTGAGTCCCACAAATTCGTCCCAATGTCTGTCCAAGTTTGTTTTACAAACACATCCTTTAATCGTTTAAGGTGACCTCTTCGCCGTGCCCACTGACAGACAGCGGCGGCATCCTTCTCCTTCAAATGGCAGTCATACTTCAAAGCTAATTCACACAACAACCGGAGCGCTGCCTGCTCCGAAACCGATACGGTCGTTCCCATCCCGTGTTCCCTGACTCACCGGTCAGTTCCCTGACCCACTGGTCAGTCGTGGCCACTTTTCCTTTTCCCGCCTCTCTGGCGTCCGCCTCTCTGGCGTCCGGGGGACCCTTTGGCTCCTGGCCGCGGCGATCCACTTCCGTCCGGGGTGCTAAGCCTCGGGCTCCTTTGGCGTTCGATCGCAGAATCACGTCGGGGTCACCAATTGCCAAGTCGCGCAACGAGGGAGAACGCAAAGACCAATATGATCCATAAGTTCTACTTTATTGTTGTACACAAGCCATATTTATACCTCAGGGTTACATCGCACATGTCATTCATCATTAACCCGGCAAGTTTCAATTAACACCTTGCAAACAAGCTTAACGATCGGTAAAACCGGCAAACAAGCTTAAACGGTCTCGCTAACAAGCTTAAGGGTTTCGCTAACAAGCTTAAACGGTCTCGCTAACAAGCTTAAGGGTTTCATTAACTTTTTACAATCTTCTTTCCGTCTTAGCGCTTTCTCAATCTTCCGGCCGTATCAGCGCAGGCTGCTCCGTTTCCGATCTCCTTGTTCCGTGCGTTGTCGTGTTGCGCAAGGGTCAGCCGTGTCGCGCAAGGGTTAGTTGATTGCAGCGGACTCCTACTTCGTTCTGGCCCATGTTTCCCCAATCCCATAGTCCTTAGCAAAAACCAACCTTTCAACAACACCCCAGCAACAGCCACTAGAAAAGACACTGTGCAGGGATGAAGAGGGACCATTGCTCTCCCCCTGCTAAATGTATAAAAGGAACACCACTTGACAAAGTGCCTCTTGCCCAGTTAGCTGGGATTAAACATACAACTTCTCTAAATGTGCTGTAACACAGAAGTAATTGGCAGTGGCGACAACAACAATTACTTTTGAGTCAGGCACTTCCAGGGCCAATGTAGAGAGTCACAATTTCAGGTGCCAGAAGGGCCAGCTACGCCATTGAGGCAAAGGTTGCTTCACAGCTGGCAGATTAGCCCTTGTGCAGCACATCTCAGAGCGCAATCCTAACTTGGACTTGTGGCAGCACAATTAGGCCAGCCAAATTTGGCTGGCACAAGGAACACCATAACATACAGTATGTTTGGACCACTCTCAGAGTCAGAGAGGTCAGCACACAGATGTGCGCCATTCCCCCTGACTCCAAGAGGGGTCCAAACACGCTTTACAGTGGCCCTTGGGTCAGCCAAACATTTCTGGCCTAATTGTGCCGGCCTAACTCCAGTTTAGGATTGCACCCTCAGTGTGTTTGACAGACTGAGCTTATGCATGCTCACTCTGAAGGATATCAATTGCATCAAATAAGTTCAATTTCAGTGAAACATATTCCCAAGAGAGCAGTGGCATCTCTACAAGAAGTTTTGCAAGAAGCCTTACCTTGCAGTGGAAATCACTCCTTTCCTGCACCGTTTTAGCCAATCCTCACAGGGAAAAGCAACATCTTGGCGTTGCTTACTGGCTACAGCAGCAAGGGAGAGGAGGGATTTACATGACAGGGTAAGGCTTCTTGCAAAACTTAGAGCTCTGCCCTCCCTGTAGAGATGCCACTGCAAGAGAGTGTACATAGGATTGCAATATAAGTTCTACCTAAGGAGTCACAATTTGTAGGCACAGTACAGAGTGTTATAATTGGCATATATTCAAACAAATATTTCACTTTTAACAAATATTCATGTCTTCAGTCTTCTGGAAATGCTGATCATGAAATTTTATTGAGCATATTAATGTCATCTCAGGAAGTAAATGGATGCATTTAAAGATCTTTTCCTTAAATTGCTAATGTATTTCCCTGTTCTGATCTATACTATATATGAGAGAGGAAATATTATTTCAGATCATGAGTATTTGAAAGAAACGTGAATATCAACTTTGGCATTCCTGAGAAGGGTATCCTTTTCTGCAGGCGTCAAGACCAACACCACTTGGAGACCAGGAAATTACTCCAATATTCCCCATGGTGGGGAAGTGACATTTCAACAAAGGCCTCATAGGAGCTGCCTTCAACACATTGCTTGGAACGGTTTCCCTGGCCTTAAAATCTCCTGGAGACAGAAATCGGTCATCTTCACTGCCTACAGTTCCACGCTGCACGAGTTTATTGCTTTGACTTTGGCTGATCTGAATAGCTGGAAGGTTGATAAAGATTCTGGAAACAGCAAAGTCATTTTTTATGGAACGTTTTGGCAACAACATAGGTGTGCGCTTCACAGTACATGATGGAGGAAAAATATCCAGTCACAGAGAGAGTACAGTTCCAGCTCATCTGCAGAAGCAAGGATCTCTGTGATTTCTGGAATGCTTGTGGTTAACCTCATGGCACAAATACATGATTCTCCAAGTTTATCCTTCATTATACCGCCCTGTTTGCAAAACACATCCAAAAAGTCAACACATGGCCAGCTACTAATCAGCAAGCTGACAAGGCAGCCTTGAGTTGCTGTCTTTTTGGCCTGAAGAAAAGTTGAATTATCCTCCGTCATAATTTTCAGTTTTGTATGTTGTGTCTTGCCATTAGATAAGAACAGCAATCCTTTTCTAATTCAGTCTGGATGCATGCACATGCAGTGGTGGGATTCAGGGGGTTCGCCCAGGTTCTATAGAACCAGTTGTTAAATGGCCGGGCCCCGCCCACTTGCTTACCTCGGCTGGCTTCGGGATTTTTTTTGCTCTGGCTATGATGTCATACAACTGGTTGTTAATTTATTTGAATCCCACCACTGTGCACATGCATGCATGAATGTCTAAAGACATGCAGATCTCTCATGGTGCAAAGACTCTACAAATCCCTGAAAACAGCTCTTTACTCTGAATGATGGCACTTTTCAAAGCTTTGATGGATCACCACTGTACCGCCTGCCACAATAAAATCTCATAAATGGAGCCATGTGATTAGGAAAAAACAAAAAGCCACTGGACAGTATTTCTCCTCCCATAACTAAGAGTGCAATCCTAACTGGAGTTAGGCCAGCACAGTTAGGCCAGCACAGCAAAGTTTGGCTGGCACAAGGGACACCGTAAAGCATATTTGGGCCACTCTCAAAGTGAGGGGGGATGGCACACATGACACAGCTATGGGCTGGCCTCTCTGACTCTGAGAGTGGTCCAAGCATACTTTACGATGGCCTAACTATGCTGGCACAACTCCAGGTTAGGAATGCGTCCTAAATGAAATGTGAATATAGTCCTCCAAATTGAAGATTTTCTCCATTACTGGAGAAAAAAAATAAACTCAGCTTTTTCTTTCTTTCTTTCTTTCTTTCTTTCTTTCTTTCTTTCTTTCTTT
>JAJKFI010000003.1:38014682-38025562 GCA_029204185.1 Lerista edwardsae | reverse complement strand
TTTCTTTCTTTCTTTCTTTCTTTCTTTCTTTCTTTCTTTCTTTCTTTTTCAGTCTATTTATATGTTACAAATTTATATCGATCTTGGATCAATTGACCTGCCCTTCTTCCCTGCAACAGGATTCCTTTCATTTCATGTATCTAATTTGAATGCATGCATCTGTCCAGAGTTGAAAACAGAAAAAAAAGCTTCTGAGAAAATTCCTATACTGTTTGTTGTTCATCACATAAAAAAATAACAGGCCAGTGTTATCAAATGCCTATTTCTTGACCTGTGTGTTCATCCAGTTGCATGAAACTGTTGTTTGCCACGTAAAAAAAAAAGTGGTAAAGCCAGATTCTCTCTTTTGTTCATGAGGCTTGAAACCCTTTGTACAGCATTTGTGCAGGGACAGCGCTGTCACTTATCTGGCTGAACACCTTGCTTCAAGTGGTGGGATGGGGACGGCAGCAAGCTGCCAGGGGATGTTGTACATCCCACACAGAAATAGCTTGTTCAATCCTTTTTTGTATGTGGGAGATACATACAAAGAGAGAGCTTACCTCTAATTCTGCTGCCACTTCCTTTAAGTACATGGTATGGAGAGTGCTGGGACCGGCAAGGTTATGCTCCCAAGGTTCTTCCAGCTCAGCCGGTTTACTATATAATAGCACAGTGGAAGAGTTGAAGGAGGAGGATGAAGATATTGAAGTGCATTCTAAAGGTAGAATGGGTGGTAGTGCTAGGTGGTAGAGCTAGATGGCAGAACATGGGATTGGGGTAACGGATTGGCTTGGGCCACTGCTGCATACAGTGTGTGTGGGGGGGCGGTTCCTGGTAAATGTGCATAGAATGCAACCTAAAGTGCATGGGAATGCAATAGCAAGTTTTGCCACACTCAGGTTAATTCAATTATGCAAACAAACCCCTTCAGACCTTCAAAATCATTTAGGTTGAATGCAGGTGGGGGCAATGATTCAAGTTACACCAAGAAACTTTGAATAGAACCCTTGAACAAATGTACATCTATAATCTCCCATTGTCAACAACTATGCACAAACATTTTGCACATGTTTAGGGTTCTGTTCAGCCCTTCCAGTGGATGCATAGAGATCTGGAGTGTGGCGCATGAGTGCAATGCTGATCCTACACTTCTGCCCAAGTTCAACCTACATAATTTGAAAGCCCAAATACAGGGCTGCAGTAATGGGGTTTTAAGCAAAGGGGTGCAATCTGGAGAAAGTATAAATCCCATTGAGATTACAGTTGCAGCAGCTGTCCTAAACACACACAGGCTGCAATCCTATGCATACTTTCCTGCAAGTAAATCCCACTGCACACAATTTAAAATCGTTTAATGATCATCCAACACAATGGGTCTTATTTCTGAGTAGACAAGCATAGGATTGTGCTATTAGGCTCCAATCCTATCCATGCTTTCCTGGAAGTAACTATATTGAACACAATGGACACTTCTGAGTAGACATGCATAGGATTAGGAGTAGACATGCACACTCACAGCTTTGACAACCATGCTTTTCGATGGACTCCAGCAGGATAGTTCTACCTCACCTACCACACATACCTGCTTTGGGATACAATTCCCTGGGTGCCATCTCTTTAAAAAAAGGCTTGTATATTTAATGTCCTAATGAAATCAATCAACATGCCATGCAATCCTAAGCATGCTTACTCAAAAGTCCAAATGAACTCAGTTGGGTTCCTTACCATGCAAATAATGACAACAGTAAACCCAAATATGCTTACATACTATGTATTCATAATCTTCCTGGGAAACTAGAGCTGAAGGAGTACTTTGCAATAATTTTCCATTCCTTAAAAAGTAAAAAAATAATGAAGTATATTATTTAGCTTTGTTAATACTGGAACTGTTACACCTGCTAAAATATTCTGAATGAAATAGTAGGATCTTAATATAGTTGTTTATGAGTTTTCAATCATCAGACATTTTATTCTCTCAACATGATAACATGTCTTCCAAAAACAAATAGGAGATCATGGTTGCTGTCCTTGGCTGACATTTGAACCATCTTGTGTACATCTCCAGGAACACAACAGAATCCTGGAGATGCGCACAAGAGAATAAATGGTTAAAATGTTAAATGGTTAAAACACTAGAAGTAATCACAAATAGACTTGGGTTAGGTACTGTTTTGTTGGCATCCATTTTTACTATGTTCCATTTATCCTGCATAAATTAGAAACAAAAATTATATTTGTGAGGCCAAGACATGATAGGAATAGCAGAATGAAAATTAAATTCAGATATCTTGATTATTGGTCAAAATATGCTTTTATGTATTCTGTCCTTATACATCAGCATTATGAGAAAGCAACAGAAAAGCATTGGAGTTCTCTAATATTTCACTTAAATTCCCTTCGTAATTCACAAAAGAAACATTACACTAACGGCTGTACTCACTCGCATGCATGCTTGCCTTCCCGGATGTGGGGGGAAAAAAAACCAGTTTCAGGACTCCCACGACCTGGCAAAAGCTTCTGGAGTTTGGAAATACAACTGCATTATGGACGCTTTCCAATTAGAAATGAAGAGGTGAAGATATGTTTTGCATTGCACCTCCTTAAAAGCAGGTAACATCAGGAAGTGCAAGGCATGAATCCCATTAAAATATCTTGTGTCCCTCGATACCTTCTTCCCATCTGAACAATTCAGAAACGTGCACAAGAACCAAACCCACCCAACTAAATGTGGGTCGTAATCCTCTGACATCATTACTTTGTCTTCCAGATTTGGAACATGGTATTCCTGAGATGAGTATCAAAGAAGGAGCCAAAAATATGTTTCAATGTAGCGTATTTCTTCTCTCCATCTCATCCAAGTCACAAGTTTCATGTTCGTATCTGCCTCCCAGTACTATCGTTCTTCAGCTGACATTAGTTGTTAATCACGTTATAAACTCCTCGGGTTAAGGCCTGTGGCTCATTTTGTACTTCTGAGTACAAAGTGTGATGCATAAATCCACCATTGGTGCAGAAAAGAAAAAAGCAAGGGCATTAGGAAACTGTCATGGAAATTACTTCTGAAAAAGTAATTACTTTTCCCCTTCCTTTCTGAAACATCAAAACGCTCTAGCCTAGCTATTTTTCAACCAGTGTTCCGTGGCACATTGGTGTGCCACAGATGGTCCACAGATGGTGCCACAGGTGTGCCCATGAGAGTTTGACAGATGTATGTATTAAATTAATGGGGCCATTGAGGGATGTGAGCCCCACACTAGCAGCATGGTGTGCCTTGTCAATTATCAAAAGACTGATGGTGTGCCTTGACAATTTTAGCATCTTGTCAGTGTGCCATGAGATGGAAAAGGTTGAAAATCACTGCTGTAGCCCGTTTTCCCAGATAACCCACCTAATTTTCCTATATCTTTTTCCCAATCCGTGATTGCACCACTTTCCCTTTCAAGAATTTTGGCCCCTTCCTTTTCAAGAATTTTCTCTTTCCTGTCCTCTCTGTACAAGCAATTGCTTACATTCACAACAAAAGGACAAATCCTATCCAACTTTCCAGCCCTGGTGTAGCCATGCCAATGGGTCATGCACTGCATCCTGTGGTGGGAGCATAGGTAGGTAGGTAGGGGTAACAATTGTTCCCTTGCCTTGGGGCTGCATTGTAGCGGCATCAACTTTGGAAAGTTGGATAGGATTGGGCCCACAATCCATACACATCGTCTCAACCTCCACTGCTGACCTGTACTGTCAGAAATTGCACAGATGGGTTCTGTGCTTCTTTAACCTGGAAACTGCTCCTTAAGGGCAGCAGCACAGTGACCTGAAAATAGGTACAGCACAGTTACCTTAAAAAAGGTGCAACCCCACCTGCCTTCAATGGGTCAGGCTGCATACACAATGCAGTGGATTCTATCTCCTCTTCCTAAAGGTTTAAAAAAAATTCCTTCTTGAAGCCTATGGATCTGACCATTCTAGGCAGCAACTAGAGTGGAAGGGGCTGCTTACATGGTGCTTTGTCGCACCTGAAATACTTATTGCCACACACCTCGATAGCTACACTACTGCTAAGAACATGAGAACATAAGAAGAGCCCTGCTGGATCAGGCCAAAGGCCCATCTAGTCCAGCTTCCTGAATCTCACAGCAGCCCACCAGGTGCCCCAGGGAGGCACGAGACAACAAGACGCTTGCATCCTGTTGCCACTCCCTTGCACCCGGTACTCTGAAGTAGCCTACTACTAATGTTAGGAGGTTGCACAACCCATCATGGCCTATAGCCCACGATGGACTTTTCCTCCAGAAATCTGTCCAATCCCCTTTTAAAGGCATCTAGGCCAGATGCCATCACCACCTCCTGTGGCAAAGAGTTCCACAGATTAATTACCCGCTGGGTAAAAAAAGTATTTCCTTTTATCAGTTTTAATTCTCCCAGCACTCAGTTTTAGCAGATGTCCCCTGGTTCTGGTGTTGAGAGAGAGGGAAAAGAAATCCCTCTATTGACTCTATCCCTCCCGTGCATAATTTTGTATATCTCAATCATGTCCCCCCTCAAGAAGTGCCACTAAATTTATTGGGGCATGCACTCAAGTATGTATGTGTACATAAGATTGTAGAAACCTTCTGTAGTGATTTTTTGCTGCATGGAGGTATACCCATTTTTGCCCAAATCAGTAATACAACTTCTGAATTCTTTCCCATCAAGCCTTAATCCCTTCTGCAGAAAGAAAAATGTTTTGGTTCCTGAAAACGCTGGCATACCATTCCCTTGTTGGAACTACTGGAAGACATTTGTCCAGGAATCCATCCCAGGAGCCATGGCACACGTTGTCTTGGGAGAAATATGTTTGCAGGAATGGGGCCTTAACATTCAGAACGATGCCAACGGAAATAAGACATTGTAGCCAATGCTATCTATAGCTGTTCTTACCCATCTACAATGAAATGCCCTACTTAGAAAACAAGACTATTGTGCTGAGAGGATTTTCAAATTAAGAGAAACTACTAAAGAAAATCGGCCTCTCCCTTTTCCACTTTTATTCTGCATTCAATTGTAACCGAAGCTGCAGCTGCTTTAATTGTTTTCATACTGGTAATAACTTCAGTAAAAACAAATGCACACTTGAAGGAATGTTTCAGGCCAGTAGCTGGCGTGCCGTCAAACCCCAAGATGCCACATGCCAATTTGTTCTTTAATATTGGGCATGTTTCAGCTATGTGCTTCAGCAACGTTTCTTAATTCCAGCTTTCATTTCTAATTAAGAGGAAATGCCCAAACCCATGAACAAACTATGTCACTTCTCCACGTGAAGAACTGAGTTTGCTGTTGTCTAACCCAGTGGTTCTCAAACTTTTTTGCACTGGGACCTACTATTGAGAATAACAATCTGTCCAGGACCCGCCGGAAGTGATGTCAGGGCCAGAATGCCACCATAGTGACACCAGAACCTGCTGCTTTCTTGAGAATGCAGCAATAAATTTGGTTATTTCTCAGCCAATTTCTAATAGCAAAATGAGTCATAGCACAATCCTAACCTGGAGTTAGACCAGCACAGTTAGGCCAGCAGGTCATATATTCCAGAATATCATTGCCACATACAATGGTATACTACATAGGTATACTACAGCTATTTCTCTTTTGAAAACACTTCCACATCTCCAGAACATCATTTGTGTGTTGTTTTTAAAAGAATCCTGTATGACAATTATTGGAGTGGTGTACGTGTTACCTTTAATGTGCACAAATCATGCAGAGTAATGCTTTCCGCATGGCACTGCTTTACTTTAGTAGAGCACATCTCATGCTTCTTCTGCACGGTAATGCATTATCACACCAGCATCCGTCATCACCAAGAACATATGGCATTGATGTGAAAATGCTCCCTGCAAAGAGGAAGAGCTACTTTGTGAGCCACACCATACATCTGCAAGGGCACATGGAAGCCATTTCAAGCAGCATCCAGCTGATGTTAACACAGAAGCCCTTTTCATATGTTATCTGTATGTTCAGGGGAACAGCAGTCTCCATCACCAACACTCTAAGGTATTCACTGAATGCTGGAACCACATGTATGCCTGCATGCATGCGGGGTCCTGTTCAAGTGTTTACTGAAAGTAATGTCTCCTCTATAATATCACCCCTCCTACATCCATTAATTAAACATATAGAGCCCAGTCCTGTTCTTGACACTTGACGTTGGTGCTCCTGCTCCGCTGATACCAATGGCCGTAAAGCAGTCTGCGCCAGTCACAGATGGTGCTCCAACACTGTGCTATGCAGCAATCTGCCAGGAGCACCCCAAGAAACCTGCGCCTTCCTGCCTGCGTTGTCACTTCTCCTGTCACTGGAGCAGATAAGTCAATGGGAGTACAATCCTAACCTGGAGTTAGGCCGGCACAGTTAGGCCAGCAGAGTTTGGCCATCGCAAGGTGCCACCACAAAATGTGTTTGGACCACTCCTGGAGTCAGGGAGGATGGCTCACGTCTGTGTGTTGGCCTCTCTGACTCCAAGAGTGGTCCAAACATACTTTACGGTGCCCCTTGTGCCAGCCAAACTTTGCTGGCCTAACTGTGCCGGCCTAACTCCAGGTTAGGATTGCGCCTTGGGACACGTGGAAAGGGTGGGGGAGGGTGGAGAGAGGGTGCAGAGGTGCAAAACTGGATAGGAAGGGGTGGATCGAGTCTGGGAAATGCATGGTTTCGGCAGTAGCAGCAGCCACAGAATCCTAACCCCTTTTCTTGTCCCAATCCCATGGCACAGGTATGCAGTGACCCGTGCTAGCTATTTAGCTAGTGCAGTTCTGAATAGATCCCCTCTCACCATGAAGGCTTACACCAGGTAAAGGAACTTGTTCCCTTATCCAGAGGAGACCTCCACAACTGTCTCCCCATAGATGCAGCAGTAGCCATTTTAGCACCTCTGCATTTGCAGAGGTGGAGGGATAGCTGATAAGCAATCACATCTGCCAAGGGCCAGAGACCAGCTCCGATGGAAGGAAGCCAAGAATAGAACATATGCCCTCAGTCTTTTATTTTATCCAACAAATGTTTTAAATCAAAGAAAGGCTCTGTTTAAATCTCACACAACTAAGGGCAGAATCCTAGCCTGGAGTTAGGCAGGCACAGTTAGGTCAGCAAAGTTTGGCTGGCACAAAGGACACCGTAAAGCACGTCCACTCTCGAAGTCAGGGAGGATGGTGCAAGTCTGTGTGCTGGCCTCTCAGCATGTGATTCAAACATACTTTACAGTGTCCCTTGTGCCAGCCAAACTTTGCTGGCCCAACTATGCCGGCCTAACTCCAGGTTAGGATTGCGCCAATAGTTTCCTGCCTTCACAGGAGTCAGGCCTAAATAAGGGCTTCCATAATATTAGCAATTATCTTTACAAACCCAAATGAGGGGTGCTAGTTTATGCTGTTCATAGAATCTTTGACTGGTTGTGTTGAGCATATGCCTTCATCTATGAGTGGTCGATGTTTCTCTCCAAACAACAGCGGTGACGAGTGGCAAACCTTGTCCTCAGAGGACCTTTCCCAACTTTTTATTTTCCTTTTGTGAAGGCCTGTTTAGGGTTATTTCCAGCATTGCATTCCCATCCCACTGTTGGATGGGGCAGGCTGGAGTGCAAGATGGGAGCAGATCAAGTTCTGAAAAGACTCCGAGGTTGAGGTTTAGCAACTAGTATTAGGTTGCTTTTATCAATATCCATCCAAAGAGGTTTACCACAATATGTTTGTTCTACTTTTTTTTTGAATTTTTATTATAGGCCTCAATGCTTTTTTGAGAGGAATCTTGCTTTGATGATGAAAGACAGATTATTACGCTTGGCAAGACATAGCTGTTTACTCAGATTTAGCTGTTTTCACTTGCAGTATCGTCAGGGCACACTATAAACTGCTGTTGCAATAAGCTTACCATCTTTAACACAGAAGGGCCATTACACTGTTCCACCTCAGTAAACATACATAGGTCTTTCTGCACAGTAGCCACCTGTAGCTTAGGAGCTGACGCCCGGTTCACACATCATCAGTGCAACATGGCTGCCACTGAAAAACTACTTCATTTGGTGGGGTAACAATAGGGCTGTAACAATTCTTTATGTTACCTGGAGTTACTGACAGTGATCTTTAAAATACTCATAACACACACCCATGAAGGGGGGGAACAGTCATGTGCAGGTATCCTGTGTCTAAGATTACTGAGGCAAAAGTTAACGGTGCACCAGAGTTTACTAAAAAGTTTTCAAACCAGGGCTTTGAACTGGGATTCACGACGCTCACTTCTTAAATCAATCAATCAATCAATCAATCAATCAATCAATCAACAGGTACTTATATACCGCTTTTCAACACGAAGTTCACAAAGCGGTTTACAGGCAAATAGTAATAATAAAGTTAAAGTTAAATGGCTCCCTGTCCCAAAAGGGCTCACAATCTAAAAAAAGGCAGACTGCCAGCAACAGCCACTAGAAAGACTGCGCAGGGGTGAAGAGGGACAGTTACTCTCCCCCTGCTAAATATAAGAGGAACATAATATAAGAGGAAAAAGTGCCTCTTGTCCAGTTAGCAGGGGTCAAGGGTTAAATGATTCAGGAAAAAATTCCATCACTAACTCCATGTATAATGAAGTCGCACAATTAGAGAGAGGAGAGGAGGAGATAGGGACACCTTAGAAAGAGAAGGGGTAGGGCAGAGGGGGGAAATGTGAAGAAGAGACATAGGTGGGTTATTTGGGGGCTCCAGAAGAACCTGGGAAAAGAAAGGTATTTATGGTGCTGGGAAAGAAGAAAGAGGGGAGAATAGAGGGATTCGTAGGGAGGATATGAGCAGGCCACTGGCAGTTCAGATCATGGCTAAAGACTTTCTGGGAATGGCTTTCTGTGGCCTGAAGCAAGGGCTATAGGCAAAAGCTGAATCTTTTGAAAACACTTAACTCTCTTGACTGATGTCACAGACCCTCTACAGCAGCGGTGTCTAGAAGGAAATAGCCTGCAAAAGCTCATTATCAGGCCCACACAATAACTGGGGTCTCCCAGTGCCACCCTTTCAGCAGCTTCACTTCTGCCAAGGCTCTAGGAGGAAGAGACGGGAAGAGGCCTTAGAATGCAAGGAAAGTTACGGAGAAGGGACAGATCTAGAGGGGTGAGATTGGGAAACACTGCTGAGGTGCTGGGAGTGCCCAATTATCACACAGGCACTGTCTCTGCCAAGGTGTCACTTCACAGAGCACCTTTTGGGTGCTGGGCTGTGAAGTGATGTCTCTGCAAAAGCCGTGCTGCTGAATGGGAGGTCTGTAATAATTGAGCTCTCCCAGCTCTGACATCAGATGTTCAACACAGCTGCTGAACTGCAAAGTGGCTCTTCCGCAGAAGTGGCACTGCTGAAAGGGCAGCCCATGTGAAAACTGGACTCTCCCATATGTTGGAAATAGCAGCATGGACATCTCTACTGGGAAAAGAGATGACAAAGTTCTGCTTCCAGAGCAGGGATAGTCATAGGACTTTGCACAAAGGAAACAAAAGCTTTTCTGGGTTTTGGAGGACAAAGCAGTTTGGAGTTTCTCGTTGGGTATGCAGTTTAGTTTCCTAGACTTGATTGCACTTGAGTGTGTCCTTCCAGAGGCACACAAAGGCTTGATTGTCTTCCAACTCAGAGAAGTTCGACAGGGATAAAAGGCATGGCAGGGTGTGTGCTCCACCCAGGCTCCGGTCATTGATGGGAGAGACTTCTGGCAGTGGAATCTGTCCAGGTGGCCTGGCCACTAGGCAACTTGAAACCTTATTTTATTATTTAGCAGGCCTTGTGCTTGCAGCAAAGATCTATCAGGATGGGGCAGCCAAATTTGCAAAACCTTAGAGCAGTTCTTAAACCTTTTTGACTGGCAGCTGCCTTGACCTACTGGGCCATTGGCCATGGCTCCCAATTAGGGCTACATTCCTATACATTACATAGGGTGGTGGATTTTTTTGCTAGGACTCCCTGATTCCCTGGCTGGTTTCTGTGGCTCCCTGGGAGCTGACAGTTCAGTTTGGGAACCACTACCTTAGAGGAAAGAAGATGCCCAGCAGTGCTCTAGCCTTCCTTCCCCTTCATGACTCTTAATTAGCACGATTTCTCAAGAATTCAGCCTGACTTCCGCCTTTGCAAAGTGAAGTCCAGCCAGAAACCAAAATGGTGAGGTTTTAGACTGCACATGTCTTAAATTAAGATCAAAATAATAATCCTACCATATAATCCTTCCTGTACTCTTAGACCATCTGGGGGGCCCCTTTTGACTGTGCCGCCACCAGGAGAGGTGAGAGGGATGGCGGCCAGGAAGAGGGCCTTCTCGGTGGTGGCCCCCCAACTTTGGAATTGAGAACTGCTCCCTCTTTGGTAATATTTCGGCGGGGGCTGAAGACCTTTTTATTTCGAAAAGCTTTTAATGGTTGACAGGCTGGCTGGTTTTTATACTCTTGCTTATATTTTATGATCCACAGGGCTTGTTGTTGTTTTAAATTTTAATTGTTTTAATATTGTTTTTAAATTATTGCTTTTTAATGTTAAGTTGTGAATTTTATTGTATTTTACTGTTTTTGTTGTAAGCCGCCTTGGGTGCCTATGGGCAGAAAGGCGGGATATAAATTTAAAAAAATAGGAACAGGAACAAAATACCATATGGGAACAAGCCCATCTATTCCTCCATCATCATTTCGCTAGATTTTGTGGCTCCCACCGGCACAGTTAATAAAACAAATTTACTCCTCCAATCAGACCACATTATGCATCTAGTTATCTGTCTAGTTTGGTCTTTTATGCTCATATGCAAATTTATTGTGTATTTTTGAAGGGTCATCTTTAGTCATACTTTCCCTTGAAGAGTAACTTCCTCTCTCTCTCTCTCTCTCTCTCTCTCTCTCTCTCTCTCTCTCTCTC
>JAJKFI010000003.1:37955757-38014672 GCA_029204185.1 Lerista edwardsae | reverse complement strand
CTCTCTCTCTCTCTCTCTCTCTCTCTCTCTCTCTCTCTCTCTCTCTCTCTTGAAATTTTAATGGTAAAATACTTCGGAATGAAAAAATGAAGATGTTTTTGTTTTGAAAGATTATAAAAATGTGACTGTTCAGGCAGACAGTGTAGGGTTGTGTGGCTCTGCTATTGTGTTCATATGTTGCAATGAATGGGTCTATGTACAATGTCAATGTCATTTAATACATGAGGTTTCCATTCTGTTGCCTTCAGTATTTTTTTGGAATCAACTGGAGCTGAAACAACCTGGAAGAAAAGTTCAGTTTTTGCACCCCCTGGTTTCAATTATTTTTAAATATGACGCACAAACATTGCTTTAAAAGATATGTGACTGAAGCGCCATATAAGGATCGTGTTGGGTTTTTTTAAAATACATGTGGTTGAAATCTGAGACCCACCAGCTGCCAAGTTCCAATATTTGTAATAGAGTATTGGCAGAAGAAAATAAGTCATTGTTCGGAGTATAATTTTGAGGGGGGCTATCATACATAAGGGAAAATATACATTCTCATACTTTAGCTCATGGTTATTGGACAATCCAATAATCTTTCATTAAACTTTTTAAAGGTTGGAATAAACATTCTGTTGTTGTTACTTCAGGTTCTCAGAAGTCATGAATTTGTGTAAGTAACACCAAATCATGCTTGTGCTTTTCTGCCTTAAACTGCCCCCCCCCGGAAAAAAATCTCCAAATTCCTGTGACATCACAAGAAAATCAAAATGCCCTTCATTTCTACAGTACATGTTTATAAAGCCTGCTAGATTGGGTTAGTGTTCACACCTGTTTGACACACATTGACCACACTGGGGGAAGGGGAACACACTGTTGTGAAGACACTGGAAACCAACCATTACTGGCAGATCCAATCCTGTCAAGCGAGTGTTACATGTGTGATAAAGTCAAAGGTGAGAGACTGAGGGCGCAATCCTAACCTGAAGTTAGGCGGCATAAGCTAAGCCAGCAAAGTTTGGCCAGCACAGGGGACACCATAAAGTATGTTTGAACCACTCTTGGCGTCAGAGGGGCCAACGCACAGACGTGCGAACTTCAGGGTTGCCCCATTCCAGTGAATTTCCCTGAGAGCTTAATCATAAGCTAACATGACTCTGCCCCTCCCTATTCCTACTGCCACAGAGTTGGGCAGCGCAATCCTATACCCCCTTTGCGCTGGCGCTAAGCTCTTGCGCTGGCCAAACGCTGT
The DNA here is from genome assembly GCA_029204185.1 of Lerista edwardsae. Taxonomy (NCBI): domain Eukaryota; kingdom Metazoa; phylum Chordata; class Lepidosauria; order Squamata; family Scincidae; genus Lerista; species Lerista edwardsae. The sequence goes on along the minus strand of JAJKFI010000003.1, from coordinate 38,013,435 downwards.
CATAAGTGTGCCGTCAAGCACATTTGCATTGACGCTGTGGTGCTGGGCTGGCGTGAGCAGCAGTGCTGGCGCTCGGGCACTGCCGCAACCATCGGCAGCGCCGACCATGTGCGAATCAAGCGTTGGCGTTGCTCGGGCGTCACAAGGGTGTTTCAGAGGTGTTCCAGGGGCGTAACTGGATGGTGGAGATAGTGGTTGTGAGTGTGACACAGGACGGCCATAGTGCCGTATCCTAAAACCTGTCCCTGGCCAGGGTGGCCCCGATTTGGGCCGCTTCTGCGCACGTTTCTCTGTGCCTGCAAAACAGCAGGCGCAGATCCGAGCAGGCCCATAGGGGCAACCGGGGCCTATGCAGGTGCAAGGGGAAAGCCTCCCCTTGTGCTGGACATTGCTGCTGCTGCCTCCTAATGGGCTTTAGGATATAGCCCTGCTATGTTGGCCTTACTAGGCCGGCATAGTATAGGATTGCACTCTCAATCTGCCACTTTCTCTGGCTGCTTCAGGAACGTTTGCCTAATCAACCAGAGACCCATCTTGTTATCGACTGTGAAGTGCCATGCACTTTAACGGTGCTATATAAGTACTAAACAATAATAACAGTTTGCACAAGGGACACAAAAAGTGTATAAACAAGTGTCTCTCTACATAGGCCCCTTGTGCTGCATTAAAAAAGAAAAAGACAAAGTCTTTGCCTACTGTGAAACTATGTGAAACTTTAACTAGATCCAGCTTTTAAACTAGTGAAGGACTCAAATAGCTATACTTGATTACCTCAACGTTATATTTTCTTGAAGTGACATTTCTCAAACTGCATCACTGTGTAAACATTTTTCCTTCTCATCTTTTAATTCTATTACACTTTTGCTCCAAAACAGCAGCCAAGAGTCTCTCCAGTGTCATCCATAACATTGCCCGCATTTCGTGACAAAGCATGCTACAAATGATTCAGAGCTGCAGTGTCAACATGCATAGAGAGTGCGGACACAGCTCGCTCCGTATAAATCATTAGCTACATTGTCTGCTCCGAAAAGAAACACTTGAATGAATGGTGACGCCTGTCATCTGGTTTTGTCTTCACTATGGCAGTAAACAGAAGTAATGTCAATTGAAATGTTTACTCTTGAAGGGAAAGAATCTTTAGTGTACGGTGTGTAAGAAAAAGTTTATTGCTAAAAGCTTTCAATATAGTGCTGATTTAAAACACGTTATCTAAAAACTGAAAAAAGCATCCTAATGTATCACTGAGGTTTCTTGGTCACTGATATTTTTGAGGGTTTTTAATTATTTGATAATTTCAATTCCATGGTATTTTCTGCATACTTTTTTCCTTGCAGTGTGTACTCATTGGACCTAGTACTACTGTCAAAGGCAGATGAGAACAAATGTGTCCTTTCTTCCTTTTGACAGCCCTTCAGATATTTGAAGAGTGCTAACATATCCTGAAGCTGAAGCTCAAATACTTTGCCACCTCATGAGAAGAGAGGACTCTTTAGAAAAGACCCTCATGCTGGGAAAGATTGAAGGCAAAAGGAGAAGGGGGCGGCAGAGGATGAGATGGTTAGATAGTGTCACCGAAGCGATGAACATGAAATTGGGCAAACTCCGGAAGCTAGTGGAGGACAGGGAGGCCTGGCGTGCTGTGGTCCATGGGGTTGCGAAGAGTCGGACATGACTTAGCGACTGAACAACAATAACAACATACCCCTCTCAGCCTTCTCTATTCCTGGCTAAACATATCCAGTTCCCTCAACCTTTCCTCACAAGATTTGATCCAGTGCCATGTGTTCTAGATACACTAAACTAGAGGAAGGGGTCTAGGACTATTTTACTATTAGTTTACTATTTTACTATTAGACTAGTTTACTATTGAGGTCTAGGACAGTGATGGCAAACCGATGACATGCATGTCAAAAGTGACACGCCATGACATTTTGGATGACATTTTGGTAGCATTCACCAATACCCGACAACTGTGTTTGTTTTACTCATATTTAATTCTTTGTAAATTGTTTGACATTTTTTTATGTAATACGTAGCACCACACATGATTGGACTATATTTTTTAAAAAAATAAATGAAGATGTAAAGAATTGTTCCTCTTTCATTTGAGGGACAGTACTGACATGCCAGCAGAGAGAAGTTAGGCATTTTTTTGGATTTTTGATACACCAAGCCCAAAAAGTTCGTCATCACTGGTCTAGGAAGTCTGTGAACTGAACTGGGTGTTCTACTACTGGGGCTCAATAATTTTGGTCTGAAGGTGTTAGTTTTACTTTCCCATGTTTGAATAGTTCTAATACATGTTGGAGAAGATCTGGGTGCATTTCCACTATAGCTTTACTCCACTTTCAGTGCACTTCTATTCCGCTAATGTACTCTGGGGGGACTGTAGTTTGTTAAGGAATCTGAGACCTGTTGGAACTACCCTTAGCAAACTACGGTATCCAGAATGCATTGGGGGGGAATATAGGTGCATTGGAAGTGGACTAAAATTGTAATGAAAATGCAACCCTGAATAAATTTGTTTTGAATTATATAGTATAACTCCCTTGGGTCCCCAGGGATTTTGCCCCCTGCCCTCCTCTCCTCAGGCCTGGATATGAGTACACCACATACTGGAGAATAAGACCTGGGATTACCAAGAAGTAAACAATTCTAGCTATTCAATTGGAGGTAAAAGCTTTGACATTCATGCTTCCGTGAGAATCAAACTTTTCTGGGATCGCGCAACAGCTGTCCAACATCTTCTGTACTTCAGGGTTTTGTTATAGATCTTTGTTTTCCAGAGTCTTCTCATCCAGCTATTATCCTCTGCAACAACCACTTGTATAATGCTTCACCAGATAGTTGGCCCACACTACCACAAACTGTATTGATTCCAACTAGGCAGTGTGGTGAAGGGTCATAAGCCTAGAGAACCCAATGGCATTGAAGCAATGCAAAGGGGAAATAACAGGAAGGAAGAATTCCTTATGCATAAAAATGTGTAAATATCCCCCAGAGAAATCATTGTATTGCTAGCATAAAACACAATTGGAAGCACAAAGGGCATTGACTAGGAGAAATTCTCGAACAAACATTTCTTGTAGATTTACCTCCCCATCGCCCATGTTTTCATTCTTGCTTTTTCTCTTCCAGTCCCAACACATCACGGTGTAAGTGCAAGGAGAGTTTTCTCATGCATATGCAATGTACTGAGTAGCTAAATCAAACACAACTGGAAAACTAAAACAGATTGAGAGTGCAATCCTAACCCGGAGTTAGGCCAGCAAAGTTAGGCCAGCAAAGTTCAGACGGCACAAGGGCCACCGTAAAGCACGTTTGGACCCCTCTCAAAGTCAGGGAGGATGGCTCATGTCTCTGTGCTGGCCTCTCTCACTTTGAGAGTGTTCCAAACATACTTTACCGTGTCCCTTGTGCTGGCCAACCTTTGCTGGCCTAACTGTGCCAACCTCATTCCAGGTCAGGATTGACCCTAAATGAGTCACCAAGCAGCTGAATACAGTAGATAAAATCAAGCCAAATGGCTTCAAAATTCGACACAGAAAGTAATGATGGATTGTTCATGCCACCATCCAAAGTATGGAGTGGGGAGACTGTGTGAAAAAGCCTACAGTATTTACATAAACAAATTTAGCATAGAGATGACTTGGTTATCACTGAACATTAGATGCAAATGTCATGATTTGATACTTATATCCATGTGTAATTTACTGAAATGCATACATACTGTGGATACCCCAAAACCATTATCTAAACATGACTACCAAGAGAAATACAATATGCCGTTTTCAGTGTCTGACACTAATAGGTTTTGTAAGCTCAGAGTGGTCCATCTATTTTTTATATATATTTTTTGGAATTTGATCTCATCTCTCTTATTAAAAACATAAGATTGGAATGATACGAGTTTCATGCAATGGTTCTGTTTATTTGAAATGGAAAAAAGACGCAATCAACAAAAACATATGAGTCTCTGCACACATATTTCACAATCTCATTCAGACACGTTTTTAGATCTTGCAGAAGTAGGTTTGCAGGGAATTAAAAAACATCCCTTCTCGACATGCTGATATAGGAATGTAATGTGAAAGATGAGTTTCACCTTTCCCATGATGGATTTACCTTTATAATTATGTCAACCTATTTCCCTTTTGCCCCTCCACCATAAAGCTCATGGACACTACAGACCTTCGACACAGGAAACAGCATTCTTTCCAATAAGTCTACAGGGATCCTTACTCTGTACATCAAGTATAAGGACCTCAAGAAAGCGCATGTGCAAGCATGAATTTTGGGGAGCTTTTAAACACCATTTTTAACTTCATTCTCTTTGCCAAACTTCAGCCTGTGCATCAGCCAAAAGCAAGGCAAGCACTTTTTATATGGCCAACCCTTCATTAGCTAGAACTAAGTATTGGTGATTTTAGTTCCATATACACTTGTAATCCATTCCACATTTTCAGCTTTCCTAAAATGCTTTTTCAATAAATTGTTGTTGGGGGAGAGCTCAGGTTAAATGCATAAATACATGTAGTATCAACAGAGAAACAGATGCTGTTGACTCCTGAATAAGACAATTGTATGGTCAATCCTACTGATGTTAATAGCATTGATTTATGACTAGAAATTCCTGGGTGATGATGGGAGGGGAAGCTTTGGCAAAATATGGTGGGGACTTGGCATTGTAAATACAGACAAGAAAAAACTCCGGCACAGAATCAGCTATTCCGCATCCAGTGCGATGTATCAAGACTCTGAAGAGGATGCAACAATGGAGCAATAATTCCATTTTTCACCCATAATTAAACCACCACCATTGAATTTATATAGGTCTGTGTTGCAGTTTTAACTGAGACCTGATGTGCTCAATTGTTCTGGCGTTTCCTATCACATTCATAAATACATACGTTTTCCATCTCCCCAGTCTCAAATGCTTTCCAGCTGGAGAGACCCTATAGGTTAGATTTTAGTTCAAGCACTACAGAATCAGGGAGACCATAAGATGAGAAAAGCTGGACTGTAGGCTGCAGAACCAAGAGCAACCTTCCAGTTTTGTTGACAAGGAGTTTTCTTACCGAAACGCAGAAAACAAAATACATAACCCCCATGGCACATACAGAAAATGTTTATAGCTCCCTCTTCCCATTTTTTCCTATATAGCTATCCCTGAAGATTCTTATTTTTTTTCTTTTTGCATTTACATGCCTAGTAATAGAATCCTTAGGGAACGATCCATCTTCCCTTGTGCACTCCACAGTATACCAGCAAGAGGGGATCGTCATAGAATGTTATATTTTCCCTCACTCAAAAATGTTATATTTTTCCCTCACTTTCCCTTGGGCCAAATCTGAATGTATGGCAACATGTATGTCTATTACTTGCAATGAACCTTCTATATGTAACTCGGATGTGCACATTTAACTGAACATCTGCCTGTATTGGTGCCAGGTTGCTGGAAGCCTGAGAGTAAAGCCCTACGTTGAGCCTCCCATGGCATCCTCTACCTGCACCCTGATGGTGCATTATGCACTACCACTGCAACCACTACTGGCCATTTAGGAATTGGCCTTGCTGGGTGGGGCCTCTGATAGGTATCAGCGCTTGGCCAATGCTTGGCCTGGCTAACCTGAAGCCACCTACAGATGCTCCTCATCAGAACTATGCATGTAAGCATCTCCTACTCAGAGCAACCAGTAACCAGCTGATGTGTTCCTGTACATAAATGCAGGAGCATAGCAGATTAAAAAAAACACCTCACTCCTATCTTTGGTTCATATTTATCATTTGTCCATTCTGCCCACCCTTCAAGTGGCTTGCAGCAACTTCCATGGACTTTCCCATTTAGAACACACCTGAAGGAAGGTACCAAGTGGACATCACAACTGAGCAGAGATTTAAATCTAAATCTTCCTGGTCTAATGCCAATGAACTCTTTGCTGCACGATACCATGCCAACAAAAATTAGCTCCATAGAACTCAATACACTGCATACAATAAACTCACAGATCTGCATGCTTAAAGCTATATTTGAATCTATCCCAGGCATAACTGGATGCTATCACTGCCACTCTTACTGGGGTCTCAGTGCCCAATCCAGCTAATTCAACACAACTCCCAATCAGAAGTTGATGTCAGAAGTTGATCCATCTGGGCACTGACTAAGAGCCCATGACTGACTCTTGAAACCTCATTACTGGCAGCAGTGGCAGCATGGGATGGGGGTGGAGGATCATGAGTGATGCTTTGCCCCAAGCTCCCAGAAACCTGATACCAGGTTTGCTGATTCATCCTTAGATGCCACAGCACTTAGCAGCATTTAGTTAGCAGGGAGACAGATTATTTGGCCCTATTTCAGCATTCCAAAAATGCAGGACCCCAACTGTATGAAAGAAGAAGACAAGCAATATAAAACTGAAAGTGAAACACATACTGTAATGTGAACATCATTCAACACAGATGTTTTAATGCTATAGAAAAATCAACAACAGCCATGCAAATACAAAACACAACAGCAAGGAACGAGTGCCACGCAATCAATTCACACAAGCTACACCTTGGGAGTGATGGATCCGATACATTGGAGTCTGTGCAACATTCAGCATCACTGCCCTTGACATTGACCCATTTTATTCCAGATAAATCAACCTTCTGTAGACAACTCAAAGTCAAGGCAAAACCATGTGTTTAAATAAAGGTAATCGCTTTCAAATATGCTTCACACAATGACTCGTCTATTCAACACTGATTCCCAAAGGTTACGGAAGAACCTCCTCCCTTAGCTTCCAACATACTCCGAATATGACTCATATTGGCTGCTTAGCAAAGCCAGCGATTGGACACCTGCGAAACAGATATCGTATATGCAGCTGCAGCCATGACAGCTTAGCCATATACCACATGCAAGTTTCTTTCATTAGGTTTGGTGCTGGTAGGCATCAGCTGTGGTGGCTACTTCAATGCCAAATCCTCCCTGCTATTCACCCTAACACATTCCTAACATTCCAGATCTGTCAGTCTAGCCATGTTTTTTTTTCACTCGTTCCTTCCTAATGCTTCGAAGCCACTTTGCACATTTTGTAGGATGACATTCTGCTGACTTACAAGCAGCTCAAAACAGATGCTCGCAATGAAAACAACCGAGATTAAAAACATGCCTTTTGCTGGGTCTTAGGTGCTGTGCTTCTGGGAAGTCGGTTTATATGGTTCATCTGGTTACAGGATGTTGCTTTAAGTCTGGGGGTAATGGAAGCATTTGGCATGTTCCGGGTTTCTGAAACACTGCCCCCACCCCACCCCACTCCACCACAAATGACCATCAAGAGAGTTTCCGGACCTCAGCGCTTGTGAGATGTCAGCAAGTGATACCAGGAATAAATAATCACTGAAGGATCATTTTCCAAAGTGTTTATCTTCCTACGTTAAAAACCACTTCTGAAATACATCTCCTTTTGTTGTAACGTGGGGCATGGTCCAGCCAAAATTAAGCATTTTTCAGTCCAAGTGCTTCAACGCAAATCCTATCCAGGGCCAGACCAGAGCGTGCAGCAATGCCGACGCTAGTGTAAGCCAAACCGCCAAACCAGTGAGCATCTGCATGTTGCTGTCACTGCCCAGAATGGCTCCAATGGCAAGTGGGAGGGGCCACTTCCACAGCACATTACAGTGCCTGCAATATATACCATGCAGTTACTCTACTGCCCTTTGCTTTCATACTTCCTTTTTTGTTCAAAAACCCATGCAGAGGGTGAAGTGAGATTGCTGTGCTCTGGAATGCCGCAATCTCGTTCCTTCCTCAGCCCAGGCCCTTTAAACAAAAGAGGAAACATGCTAGGTGTCCAGGCTATGCAGGCTATGTAGTCCAGCTGCCTTTACCCTTCAGGGGAGACCATGAAAGGCTGGCTTAGTCTAGTGACTGAGCACAGCCCTGAGTTGCCCTGGAGAATCACATCCGAGTCAGACAGACAGACAGACAGACAGACAGGAATGTTTCCCCAAGTGCCCCACACGCTGTAGGTGGGGTAGTTTATGTTTATCCCAATCTAGCAAAGTTCAATAGAAGTGGCCCCTTTTTAAACCCAAAGCCACATTCTGGTGTTCTTATTTGGTGGGGTACTTGGGTAAATAAACCGACAGACAACTGCCTCATGCTGGAAGTAGGCCCAAAAGTTCCAATAATATTAATAATATCGAAAATCTGGAGATTTTTTTTCTCTTGAAAATGATGTTGCTTGATTGGCTGATGACAAACTAACTTATCTGAGAATGACACAAAATAGGAATGGGAATGAATGAGAAGAGCAAGAATAACTCCATTTAATGTGCTTGACTTTTTTCAGAGAGAGAGAGCCAAAAAAAAGGAGACCTACGTGCCTACTCAAGAATGTTGGTAGGGTGATGGATTTCCAGGTGTTTGTAGGCAATGATCTCATGGGTATGAGCCACCCTCTTTAACCCACAAGAAGATGCATGTCTACAGTAAAAACCACATAATACTAAAACATTCAGCAAATGGAACATTAGCACAACGAGCAGAGTAAACCTTATGTGTTGTCCGGGAGCGCAATCCTAAACCGGATTTAGGCTGGCATAAACTAAGCCAGCGAAGTTTGGCTGGCACAAAGTCCACTATAAAGCATTTTTGAACTACTCTCGGAGTTAGGGAAGATGGCTCACGTCTGTGTGCTGGCCTCTCTGACTCCGAGAGTGGTCCAAACAAACTTTACGGTGCCCCTTGTGCTGGCCAAACTTTGCTGATTTAGCTTATGCCTGCCTAACTCAGTTTAGGATTGTGCCCTGGATTAGGACTGAGGGTGCAATCCTAACCTGGAGTTAGGCTGGCCCAATTAGGCCAGCAAAGTTTGGCCCACACAAGGGATACCATAAAATATGTTTGGACCACTCACAGAGAGAGAGAGGTCAGCACACAGACGTATGCCATCCTCACTGACTCTAAGAGTGGTTCAAAGATGCTTTACGGTGGTCCTTGTGCCAGCCAAACTTTCCTGGCCTAACTATGCCAGCCTAACTCCAGGTTAGGATTGTGCTCTAAGTATCTCAGTTCTACAGAGATACAGTATGTAGCAGTCATTATGGATATATAAGACAAACATTCTTTCCTGTCTGCATTCATTTTCATCGCAAAAAATTGTTGTTGTTGTTTTGTGGGCACAATTGTGGGCACAATTCTAACTTGGAGTTAGGCCATGCGCTGTCCTCCCTGACTCTGAGGGTGCAATCCTAACCTGGAGACGTGCTTTGCAACCCACCTGAAATTGGCTCGCGACCCACAGTTTGGGAACCACTGCTCTATAGCATTTTCCAATGTTCTTCCACCAAAAAATTTCCAATGAGCACCAAAAAATGATAAGGACACACACAAAAAGGAAATTGGAGTGAAACAAAAACATGGAGGATATAAAACTGTTCATGAACATATCAAGTTGTTCTCCTGTACTCCGAGGTGAGAAAGGGGAAAGGTTCCACAGTGAGGATCAGCCATTTATTTCTCCTCTTAAATTTCCTATAAATTGCTTAGCCTGTGCAAAAATCACATGAGGTTAATGTAACATCCATATGTTCTATGGTTAAGGAGGTTAACCTAGCTTTCACAGATTCTTGAGTTCAACTATGGTCTGCCCGCATCTGGTCTTTGTCAAGATTTATTCACAGTTTGGAAGAAATGTCTCCTAAATTATGTCCTAGTGTCACAAAGATCATGCGAGATGCAAGCACTCTAAAATAAAATATGGTTTTCAAACAGATTCAACATTTTATTGGGTTTCTGCTTGGAAAGGACTGGACAAACCACTTGAAAGTACATTTCTGAGTGCTAACACCCATGCTGTCGAATTGGCCTCTTCCATTTTTAAGACTGCTCACGGATAATATTATTCTAGTGTAGGACTTGGGTGGGTTTGAAGCCTAGAACGGAAATGATTCACAACTGGGCCACATTGTGTAAGAACTAAAAATGGCTCCCGGAAACCATTATGCAACTCTTTGTAGCACAGCATTTAGTGGTCTCAGTAATGTTTCTAGTTGACAGCCTAGTCAACACACACACACACACACACACACACACACACACAGAGAGAGAGAGAGAGAGAGAGAGAGAGAGAGAGAGAGAGAGAGAGAGAGAGAGAGAAAGAGAGAACCATCCACAATAACAGAAACTTGGGAAATTACTAGGAATACAATCAAATGAAATTAGGGCTAGTAACTGATCCTTAAACAGAAACAAGCAGAAGATATTGACATTTTTGAAAACTCCAGGTTAGGATTGCACCCTCAGTGCCAGCTAACAAAATTGTGCCTGGATATACTTTATTCAGAACTAGCTTTTTGATACCTGGAGTTGCCCGGGTAACAAAATGATCTTCCAGAGATTATGAGTTTTGCACACCTTCTCACCCCCCCCCACACCAACGGGGGCCGAATCCGGACTCCAACGGCATCGGGAGCGTCGCCACTCGCCTCGGTGACCCCGGAAACTACGGATTCAATGCCGATTTTGGCCGTTTTCGATCATTTTTACATGGGACCCCCTGCGCATCCCCACCCTGGGGCACTAGGGGGCCCTGACCCCCACAGTGTTTGTCACCAGGCCTCAAGGCATGCGCGTGCCGAGTCTGGTGCCAATCGCTCCAGGCGTTCCAGCAGGGCATGGAGGACGTTTTGTTTCGCACCCCTTCTCACCCCCCACGCCAAGGGGGGGGGCCGAACCCAGACTCCAACGGCATCGGGAGCGTCGCCAGGCATTGCAAAGCCTATGCGGCACGCACACGCACGCACGCACACGCACACGCACACACACACACACACACACGTCCTTTTTTATATATATAGATGAACAGAGAAGAGGAAAGTGGAGGGGAGTCTTTCAAAAGGTACATAACGGTGCCAACTTCCTATTTGGTGTCTGGAATTAGCCCTTTGTCTTGAGAAATGTACAGTTTGCACAATTGTCCTAAATGCCTATCTTGATAAAGATGATTTGGGACACTGAGTTCAAAAGGCTAAATATTTACCAGAACTTCAGGCTTGGTCTGCACTCTTGACAGCTATTTTTCAGTTGTTGTTGTTGGCTAGTATAAGGCAACCTCCTGTTCAGGTTCATCCTATAATGAAGCTTTTCACCTCACGATGGTGCCAGGCAGGTATAACTCAGCAGCAGAGCAGCATGTGGTCTTTTCCTAAAGACCAGGTCCAGGCCCTAATGCTAGGAATGCAGCCAATGCAAAAGCCATTCCTGTTAGGCCAGTTCATAGAATGCTTTGACATAAAAAGGGACAAGTGCTAAATGTTCATACTATGGATGCAATCCAACAGTGCCCTAGAGAGTAAAGCACTTTTGCGCCAATGCGAGGCATGCAGGGCGGACACGAGCAAAGAAAGTGGGAGAAGGAAGTCCAAAGCAAAAGAAGAATCATCAACAACAACCCACAGTGGTTGTACAGAATTCAAGTTTTCCCTTGTTCAAATACTAGGCACTCAGCCACCAAACCAAAAGCTCAACAGCCTTTAAAGGGTAGGGAAGCCACATCAATATACACACCATTTGATTTCTCCGTTTAAAAAAAGACTAATCTACTCGGGATTCTGGATAGTTATTTACACTGAACCACACTAATGTAATTATTGAACAATTCTTCAAATTATGTGAATGCAAGACCCAGTCAAATAACTTGGCAATATGCTACAAAAGCCACATACTATTATTTACAGTACATTACTCCCATAGACCAAACTACTGGAATCGTTGGGCTTCCTGATGTAAATTTAATAGACTGGGTCTCGGTTTTGCTAATGCCCCTCCCATTTTAGCTCCAGTCAATCAACGCGTGATTTCCCAATCCCGTAGCGTTGATGCATGTGTCTAATGAAACAAGTAACAGCCTGATCCTTACCCGTGCTGGAACAGGGAGGCCTGCCGGCCTGCCCCATGCCCAGTGCAGGGTTGGGGCTGCCTGCACTGCAACCCAAGATAAGAGGAATTAACTCCCCTTATCCCGTGTCATGGGGTAGCCATCCCAATAGGGTTCCTCAGACCTGCACCAGTGATTTCACTGGTGCAAATCTGAGGGGCCTGGGTAAGCTTGGATCTGGCCAATGTCAGCCAGGTTGGTCTCCCCCAGCCCTCCCCGGGCTAGCCCACAGGTCTACCTTCCCCCACCTTCACCAACCCTATTCTTTGCACATACCAGAGTCTTGGCCAAGAAGCCACCACACCAAAGATGAAGGGGAAGGAGGCTGCAGCGGTGGCCTCTTGATCCAGCCACTGCCCCCACTGTGCAGGCCTCCAGGGGTGGAGGGATGCGGCAGCCAGATTGTGACGCTGCTAAACATGAAGAAGTAAACATAGCGGCTGGTGCCGCAGCTGCTTCTCCTGCCACCACCATCTCATGCAGCATCCCTTTTGGCCTGAAGAATTTATGCCCTGCCTTTTCCATGCCGAAGCAAATGCCCAAGGTGGCTTACAGAGAACATGATACAATGTAACAACAATAAGTAAAAAGACATCAACAAAATTGGATCTGGTCTATGTCGGCGAGGTTGGTCCCACCCATCCTGCCCCAGGCTAGGCCAGCCACAGGTCTACCTTCCCCCCACCTTCACCAACCCCTATTCTCCTCCCCTGCCCTCCCCAACCACTGCACTGGCCCCCCTCTGCCAGCCTTACTTCCCAACACAGGAAGGGCAGCGTACGTCCTTGCGTTGGCCTTCCCAACTCTGGAGTTGGCGCAAACATGTAAGGCTTGTGCCAACCCACAGAATGCTTAGGCTTGCACTCTAATTGTGTCTGTCTCTTCTGAAAGGCAGGTGTCGTCACTGAAAGAAATTACAACTTGCCTGATGCACACAACTTGCCTGATGATGGTATTTGAACGGATTCCTTCCACAGGACTATAAACTGCTGGTATGTTTACCTCACTAGCATCAATATTTGTCTTTGAATGCTGTTGATACTTAGCATCATTTCAAGGGAGTTGCACCTAGGGACTGCAGTAAAATTTTTGCCATTGCTCTGAACTCAGAAAACAAAGCATATTTAATGTTTCAAGGGAGCCTTAGTTTCAGCAGAAACAGAGCTGGGAGCAACTGGCTTATGTATGTGCGTTTCTCATGCTATCGGCTGCTGAGTGCCTGCCAACTTTTTATTTTGTTATAAAATTTTAAAAAAAATATGCAGGGAAAGCAATGACTACATTTGTTCTGGTTTATCTTCAACGGTAGTCCAACCAGAAAAATAATTGGCTGGCTCTACTTTTCTCTTGCACAAAACAAACTGGAAAGTTGCTTTCGACACTTTTGCGCCTCTCTCAATTAGCAAACTGCACAGGGAAAGGAAATGTAAATGTTCTGCAGGGTTTCCACCACTCACTCACGGCCAACTGTCCTTTGACTTTATTTAATGCTCTCGTATGTATTTGCATTGTTGAGCACATGTTAGAGTGCAATCCTAACCTGGAATTAGGTGGGCACAGTTAAACCAGCAAAGTTTGACTGGCACAAGGGCCACTCTCGGAGTCAGGGAGGATGAAGCACGTCTGTGTGCTGGCCTCTCTGACTCTGAGAATGGTCCAAACATACTTTATGGTGCCCCTGGTGTTGGTCAAGCTTTGCTGGCCTAACTATGCCAGCCTAACTCCAGGTTTGAAACTTGTAAACTGAGGTTGGAGCCTAGCCTGGTGAGCTACATTGGACTGAATGTACACAAGTCTTGCAGCCTTCTTGAGACATGGATAGGAACATGGGTGTGCAACATCATCACACAGCAGGCAGCACGGCACCGCTGGCTGGTCAGGTCAAGTAGAAATACTAAGAGACTACCTTCCGCTTTTAACTGGGCAATAGAGCAGGGCCTTCTGTCACTTGCATTTCAAGTGTCTGGTTTCCTTCTTTTTCCATTTCCATCCTCCTGCTCATGTCCCCAGCACAAGCAACTGACTTTAATCAGTCTGGTCCAATCTAGAGAACAAACCTTTCAAGCCAGGTGACCCGAACAAGTGTTCCAACAGGGTTAACTAACTAACTGCAGTCATAAACAACACTCCAAGTGTACACAGAGGCAGAAGCTGCTGGGTTGCTGGCAGGAAGGCCAGAACCTGCTGTCACATGCTGGCAGATCCCCCTGAATCCCCTGAGACAGGTAAAGTGGCAAGGAAGGGTGTTACAGGCTGCAGTTGGGATAACAAAATGGGGCAGGAAGGGCAGAATGGGGGCAACAGGTTGGGGAAGGGCAGATCAGGTCCAGCAGCCACTGCTGCTGAATCCTAGCTCCCTTCCTGAACCTGATCTACTGGTGCAGATCTATATGGACCTGCATATTCACTAGCGCAGATCTGAGTAGCCCCCTCTGCACTATTGAGGATTACTATTGAGGATTGATAAACTACATATAAATAAGTCACCAGGCCCAGATGGTATACACCCAAGAGTAATTAAGGAACTAAAGAACGAAGTTGCTGACCTCTTAACTAGAGTATGCAACTTGTCCCTTCAAACGGCCACGGTACCAGAGGATTGGAGGATAGCCAATGTCACGCCAATCTTTAAAAAAGGGAGAAGGGGGGACCCTGGAAACTACAGGCCTGTCAGCCTAACGTCTGTTCCGGGTAAGATGGTGGAAAGCCTCATCAAAGATAAAATCCTAAAACATGTAGAGGAACAAGTACTGCTAAAAGAAAGTCAGCATGGCTTCTGTAAGGGTAAGTCTTGCCTCACAAACCTTTTGGAATTCTTTGAAAAGGTCAATAGGCACGTGGATGTGGGTGAACCTGTGGATATCATATACCTGGATTTTCAGAAGGCATTTGACACGGTCCCCCACCAAAGACTGCTGAAGAAACTTCACAGTCAGGGAATAAGAGGGCAGGTCCTCTTATGGATCCAGAATTGGTTGAGGGCCAGGAAACAGAGAGTGGGGGTCAATGGGCAATTTTCAGAATGGAGGGAGGTGAAAAGCGGAGTGCCCCAGGGATCTGTCTTGGGGCCCGTGCTTTTCAACTTATTCATAAATGACCTGGAGACAGGGATAAGCAGTGAGGTGGCCAAGTTTGCGGATGACACAAAACTTTTCCGGGTGGTAAAAACCAGAGACGATTGTGAAGAGCTCCAGAAGGATCTCTCCCAGTTGGGGGAATGGGCAGCCAAATGGCAGATGCGTTTCAACATAGACAAATGTAAAGTGATGCACGTTGGGGCAAAAAACCAAAACTTTACCTATAGGCTAATGGGTTCTGAGCTGTCTGTGACAGCTCAGGAGAGAGATCTTGGGGTGCTGGTGGACAATTCAATGAAGGTATCGACCCAGTGTGCGTCAGCAATTAAGAAGGCCAATTCCATGCTTGGGGTCATTAAAAAAGGGGTTGAGAATAAAACAGCCAATATTATCATGCCATTGTACAAATCAATGGTAAGGCCACACCTGGAATATTGTGTCCAGTTCTGGTCGCCGCATCTCAAAAAGGACATAGTGGAGTTGGAAAAGGTGCAGAAGAGAGCGACAAAAATGATTATGGGGCTGGGGCACCTCCCTTATGAAGAAAGACTGCAGCATTTGGGCTCTTCAGCCTAGAAAAAAGGCGCCTGAGGGGGGACATGATTGAGACATACAAAATTATGCATGGAAGGGATAAAGTCGATAGAGGGATGTTCTTTTCCCTCTCTCAAAACACCAGAACCAGGGGGCATCCACTAAAGCTGAGGGTTGGGAGAGTTAAAACAGATAAAAGGAAGTACTTTTTTACCCACCGGGTAGTTAATCTGTGGAACTCTTTGCCACAGGAGGTGGTGATGGCATCTGGTCTTGATGCCTTTAAGAGGGGATTGGACAGATTTCTGGAGGAAAGGTCCATCATGGGCTATAGGCAATGATGGATTGTGCAACCTCCTTACAAAGGTGGTGGGCTACTGGTACCGGGTGCAAGGGAGTGGCAACAGGATGTAAGCATCTTGTTGTTACATGCCTCCCTGGGGCACCTGGTGGGCCGCTGTGAGATACAGGAAGCTGGACTAGATGGGCCTTTGGCCTGATCCAGCAGGGCTCTTCTTATGTTCTTATGTACTCCCAGGTACAGGATCAAATGCTCCCTGATCCAGATGAGACATTTTCAATAGGTTGGTAAGGAAACCAACTAAGATAGAATAAATGTCCCAAGATCTCCAAGTAGACGGAATGAGGATACCTGGCTCAAGTCCAACACTCTAACCACTACAGATCCAGGATGCACTCCTAACCTGCGCTGGAACAGGAGGGCCAGCCGGCCTGTGCTGTATCCAGCCCAGTTTGGGAGGCTGCTGGAGCTTCCACAGAGCAAGGGCACGTTTGTCCCCTTACCCTGGGTCCAGCACCTGCCTCCACTATGGGCAGTGATGGGATCAGCTAATGACTTGGGGGAATGCTGGGCGGGCAGCAGGAAGGCTGGGCGGGACTTCCGGGTGATTGACAGCCTGTCCGTCCAGGTCTGCCGCCCGCCCGCCCGCTGCACAGGCTGCCCCCGGGTGGCGCACCCCACCGCTGCGCACCCTGGCACCCAGGGCCCCACGTCCCCCCGGTGAGCGGGCGCCCCCTCCGAGGCCAGGGCAGCCCATGCAGCGGGCGGGCAGGCGGCGGACCCAGACGGACGGGCTGTCAATCACCTGGAAGTCCCGCCCAGCCTTCCTGCTGCCCGCCCAATCGTTAGCTGATCCCGTCACTGCCTATGGGGCAGCTTGGATCTGCACCTGCTATTTACCAGGTGCAAGTCTGAGCAGGTCACAGTGGCCTGGATCAGGGCCATGCAGGGATGGGGGGTTGGATAAGGCCTAAGGGCCACATCCAGCCTCCTCCCCCTGCCCCGTTCTGCTCTCCCTCCCACCTTCCTCCCATCCAGAAATGTTCCCACGCTGGCTGAACTCAACTGGAGCAGGACCAACTTACCTGTGGGTGGCAGCCGCATTGAAAGGCCGACGCAACTGCCTGTCTTAGCCCTGCTTTATGACACATGTGCAACAGTGCAGGGCTAACACAAGTGGCTTGCATCTGACAGAGAGATGGACAAACAAATCACCGACCCTATTCTCCTGGCATAGGTCTTCTTCCAACAATGGATCTAACAAAAAAGCACACACATGCATGCACACACGCACACACACATGCACGCACGCACACACACGCGCACACACACACACACACACACACACGTCAGGTTACATTTATTTTATCTTTTCAAGTGTGATCGAGTTTGGTAGTTTCAAAAGTATGACCTCATCTTTAAGAGTAAATAATATACAGATGTAGATCCTACACAGCCCCAAAGCAATCAGAAGATGTAACTGCTCCAGTCTGCCTTTGTAAGATGAGAAAGAGGCTTGTCTCTCCCCCCTTTCAAGACTGCACATCCAGTGATGTCATGCACCCACTACGCACCACTACGCGAGTACCGGTTTCTAGCAGTTGAGCTGGCCTAAATCATTATTTGTTTGGCATTTGGACAAGTGCCAATCAAAAGTGAGTACCGGTTTCTAAATCATTTGGATGACACCACTGTGCACATCCCCTTAACTTTAACGTGCCCCTGAATTATGCCACCTAAATATGACCATTTGTTGTATTTCCAGCACTCATTCAAATGCTTCCTTCCGACATACTGGTTTTCACCCATCGAACATCACCATACATATCACTGTTTAGGTTCTACTGTTCTGAAACTTTCAACTGATCTGGACAGCAAGGGTAAAATTTGCTACTAAGGACATTTATGTAAAGTAAAATCATATGTTCATCCCCTCCCCCAATTTTGTTCATATTCATGGATGGTGACTTAAAATTCAGTCCCATAAGTCTTCATTATTCTGGCATTTAATCATATGGAAAATGTGGTAATTTAATTAAAACAAAGTAACATAGGTTGGCTGTCCCTTGGGATGGAAACCAAGGGAAAATGATCTAATCCATCGGGTTTCCATTTTGAAAATGTATTAATATTAGACCACAAGACCACAGCAAAAAATGCTGTTCATTTACAATGCTGTAATCTGATGCTGAAACAATTTTAGTAGAGGAAGCCAAAATGTACACTGTTCTGTCTCAGTGTCTGCACCAGGCGCTTGTCAAAGTATAATGTGACCTAGCAAGATCTTAGAAGAATGCTTCAGTTAAGACGCAAGCATAGCACTGCATTTGATCAATGGCATGCATCATTTCTAAGCAAAACTCATAGCAGTTAAGATACAAGTGATGGAGAACAATCCCACCATCAAATTTCAGGTAAGAGTCTTGCTAATACAGGCATGCCCTGATATCTGCTGGGGTTCGATTCTGGACATCACTGTGGATACCTGAAACCAAGGATACTGGGGACTCCTTTTTAAAGATAGTGGGACATCGGTGGTTTTACTGTAACAAGGTAAAAAAAGAGATTTGTTTAATGTTCCCTTACCTCTTTAATAGATGTCCCAGAATCCATAGTATCTGAGGATAACTGAAACCATGGATACAGAATCAGCGGATACTGGGGCACACACCTATAATTATATTTATTTCCAAAACATATTTGATGTGTTGCCTCACATTAAAGAAAACCATTGCAACATAATATTTGAGGGTAGTTTTTTTTGTTTTTGTTTTTTGCTTTTCCTGCTAGATTTCCATTGTCTCCAACATCAGAGGTAAGGGGTGCTTGCGAAATTACTACTACATTACTAGTCAGATTTCTTCTGTGCATGCTCAGAATGGCTGCTCTGATCTTTGGGTTGAGCACTTGCTTTCCTCTTCACAAGCCCCAAAGCAACAGCCTTTGGTAGAAAACTGAAATCATAAAATACATAATGCACACTAGGGAAAGGGATAATTCAGGCTCATTCACACATGCATGTTTATTTCTTGATGACTGCTATGAGAATGGATGACTTGCAAATATTCTATCTTGCAAAGGGAACATCACAAAACATTCATTTCAGCCCACAGTTCCCTATGTGGATGGGCTGATGCAGTCAAATGCTTATTATCAAGTGCTGAGGACAGAGTGGGTGAGTAATAAAGCAACATGATTGCTTGCTTGTGTGCATGCATGCGCATGCATGCCTGCTTGGATTAAATAAAAGATTTGCAGCCCAAAGATACTGTAACTACATGTTACTACAGTGGAACAGAGGTTCTGCTGTCATAAGCAGAGGCGTAACTAAAGAAGTGCAGGGGGGTGCAATTGCACTGGGCAAAAAACTTTAGAGGGGCAACAAGCTTAGCTTAGCCCTAGTGACCAAAACTGTGAAAACCTTAGTATGTATGAATAATACCATAATGTTATATATCATTGGACAGGTAATTTAATGTAAAATGCAATGAAACAACCCAGAGTGTAATATCTTTACTCTATCAAACATTATGGCCAAAACCCCTGAAACAAAAATACAACTGTCATATAAAAATTGGTGTTTGTTATCATCATGTTTACTAGGAATAATACTGTCATGTTATAAATCATGCAATGTGAAATTTCATGCAGAATGCACTGAAACAAACGGGAGTGAAATATCAACAGTTCAATCAAGAGTTACAGTATGGCCAAAAAACCCCAGAGAAAATGAAAATGCAATTGTGATGTCACTTCTGGGGCAACATTTTGCCCTCTGCACTGGGCTACACTTTCATTAGCTACACCCCTGGTCATAAGTAACCATATGGCACTGTGAGCAGCATGCTGCCCTCGGCCATGCTGGAACCATTATGAAGCCGGCGCAAACAGTGGCAGGGTTGGCAGCTTGTTGCTACCACTGGCTGCCTGCAGGAGCACAGGTAAACTGGCACAGGGAGCAGGCAGTGGGAGAAATGGCGTCGCTAAAGGGGTTCAAAACACTAAGTTAAACACCATTTTTTAAAATGGTGGTTTAGATATGGCTGCCCATATAAGCAACCTTGGGCATTGGCTTTGGTATGGGAAAGGCAGGACAGAAATTCTTCAAATAAATTCTTCAAAGTCTTTTCTGGCATCCAGCCATTCCATATAAGTGGCTTCTCTCCCACGCCACCAGAGCCAGTCAGGGCAGTGAAAGCAATGGAGAGGAGATGCCTCCGCATTGTTATCACTACCCTGGCTGGCTCCAGAGGTGAGGGGGAGGGGCTGCTTTCATGGCACATTTGGGTGCCATACAAGACTTAATATTTTGCATGCCTCTAGCTATGCCACTGGGTAGGGCGAATGGGGCCAGAAATGGAGGAGTGCCTGGGCAGTGAGTGGGCAGGCAGGAAGCAGAATGAGCTAAAGAGGGAGGGAGGACCCTGGTGGACCCAGCACATGTCAGGATCCTATCCCCATTCCCTCTCCCTTACTCTCCTTGGTTCTGCACCAGCAAAATGGCTGGCACAGAGCCAAAGAGACCAGTTCAGGCAGCAGAGGCTTCCTCCAGGGTAAGGGAATAGAAGTTCTCTTACCATGGAGAAGGCTCCATAACTCCCACCACCACCACCACCATAGGATGCAGCACACACTCTGTTGCCACAGCTGCATTGGCGGGAAGGTTGTATGTGTGTTCATAGTTCAAAGAAAAACTGGTGAAAACAGTTGGAAATAGCTCCGAGTCGTTTCAGACCGCGCTGCCCAACCAGCCCTTCCCACCTCATGCTATGGGACACGGGAGCACATATCACACATCGCCGTGGCCTGCTCCCTGTCCCAGCATGCCAGCAAGCCTCCATATAATTGTGTGTGAGGGAGGGAAGGTTTCTCCAAACTGCTCCCTACACAAAGTAAATACTCCATTAAAGTAGCATTTAATTTACACATTAGGGGCAA
Source organism: Lerista edwardsae (assembly GCA_029204185.1). NCBI lineage: Eukaryota > Metazoa > Chordata > Lepidosauria > Squamata > Scincidae > Lerista > Lerista edwardsae. Next base: position 37,992,658 of record JAJKFI010000003.1, on the reverse strand, counting down.
TTGGGAGAAACTTCTCTCTGTGATTAAGCAGAGGGCCACTGGAAGGGGAAGGGGCCTCATTATAAGAGCAGGAGGATCTGTCAGGCAGTATCATACATACCAGCCCCAGGCTTGTAGGTTGATGGAGAATGCAAAGAATTCATTTCAGTCAGATCACAAGTCCCCTGTCTATTCTCTCTTAACACCTTCTCCACACAGAACCTTCTGTTGTGTTTGCACCAGAAGTAAGTTGGGGAGAAAAATTCTCAGTTCTACCAGCTTAAATTTGCATAAATAAAGTCAAGGGTTGTTGTTTTTTAAGCCTTTACTAAAATGTTGTGTTGCAATTCATTCAAAGTGATGTGGGAGGTCCGTCCCCCCCCCCCCCCCCCCCAGGATTCTCTCAGACTTTGTTAGGCTTTTCCTGGCTGGCCGTGCTCTGCCCCAGCCATGTCTGCAACCCCTCTGCCTTTTTCCTGGCTCTCCAGCCATGCTGAAACCACTAAGCTCCTTTTCCTCCAACAGTGCAAGCCTGAAACATTGGTAGCACAGTAACCAGAGTAAAACAATAGAGGTTTTGGCAACAATAGAAGCAGCAACTCTGGTGGGAAAAACACTTCTTGGCAAGAGCAACTGTTAAGAGCCTCCTTAGCCTGGCTCTGTAATTTGGCCTTCCAGGGAACACTTGCATTGCAATGGTCAGATGCACATAATGCAGGACCTGGAAAGGGGAAGGTCAGACCAGGATGTCACGGAAGGAGGGGAAGGTTGTGGACATCCTCCCTGTCCCAAAAACATGTGGAGACCTGACTCCATTTTGGATCTCATCCTGAGAGTGAAGAATTGGTGCCAGACATCTGTAAGTCACCTTTTCCCCCCAGACTTAAAGAAATGCAAATCTGGTCTCTGACAAAAGGTTTATGCAATGACAAGTCCTTCCTGAAATTCAATCAAGTCCTTATCTGCCCAAAAGCCAAGAGTTTTCCCCCATCAGAATATCTTGTCACTATTCAAGTGCAAGCCCTCTTCCTGAAAGTACTTACTATCTTGATTGTGTCTTCAGCATTGTGGCTAAATCTGTCTGAGTGTTGCCTCCTGCTTTTGTGTTTAAATGTGTCAAACTTAATTGTTACCTATGTTTGCATCTGACTAGACTTTGTAATCGTGCCCCTAACCCTTTCGTTAAGGTTACACAAAGAGGGGAGGGGAGCAAAAACCTAAAAACCCACCAGTCAGATGGCTCACATCCAAAATGGCCAATAACATTTGGCAAATGTTTTTACTTGCTGTTGTCAATTCCACATTTTGCATATTCAACTGTATAACTGACCAAACCCAGATGTACAATTTACACAAATTCTGTAATCTCCTTGGAAGCATGCTGCATCTTGTGTCTGTTTTGCTGATGTCTTACACATGAGTAAAATGTACTTCTCTTCCTGCAACATTGAAGTCCAGCTGGCATTTTTCCATCCACATGTCTGAATTTCCTTAGGTGAGTACTCGTAGTAGGAAAGTATCTGGGCTTGTAGAACAGTCTTGGGATGAGGGAGGGTGCTTCTTTGGAGGGCAGAGAGAACGCACGCCGGAGAAACGAGTCTGCCAAAACTTTCAGGGTAAAATTTGCGCACCTCCATTAGTGCTGCGGTGACCCGGGTCAGCTATCTCTGACCCTGGGGGGTAATTCACACAACAAAAGAAAGCAACCATTTTTTTAAAGGCAAGAAAATCAGGGGACAATGCAGCCATGGGGAACATAAACTAATGGATGCAATAGAGAAAGACTTACAGAACAAGCCCATACATGTCTACTCAGAAGTAAGTTCCATTGTGTTCCATCAGGGCTTACTCCTAGGAAAGTGTTTATAGGATTGCAGCCTTATTTTGCTTAACCAGAAGGCAGGAGAAATTCTTCACCTTCTTAACAGAAGGAAGGCCACAACCTTTACAGTGCAATTTAAAGCATAGCTGGTCTGTAATTGGCTCTCTGGGGAGATAAATCCCACAACCACAGCCACTGCCCCCACCCCACAAGAAGAGGAACCAACATCTTTGGAAGTCACTGATGGCAGAGTTTATTTTTAGAGGGTGGTGTACCAGATGGTGAGCGCCGAAGAAGAGAAGATGATGAAGTGAATACATATTCATTGGGGCTGAGTTGAGCATTATTTGTCAGTTTCATTTTTCAGATTGAAGGTTTCCCTTTCGACAAGGAACAACTTTAAGTCAAAAAATGTAGGCAGTGTCTGTGAAATATCAAGGCGTTAGTGGCAGTCTCAATGGAAAGCGGCTTCCCAGCCTTGAAGCTTTAAAGGTATATGGTGAGCCTTAATGGGACATGCCAGGAGAAAATGTGCAGCCTCAGCTGAAGGAAGTGAGCAATGCATGCAGAGTCTAAAGAACAAGTCTCAGGAATAGCCAAAGCTTGGGCAGAATTGCTGTGTTATCCCCATAGTGTTATTCCACCCCATCCCAGGTTATCTACTGTACCTCACTTTGAACAGATGTTTAAAGCTATGCTGAGATGGTGCTGTCCAGTAGTGTAGCCAGGGAGGGCAATATTTTAGAGCTCCATATTTAGAGCTGGCTCATTCATGAGGCCAGCTGAGATAGTTGCCTCAGGAAGCACACTGTCAGAGGAAGCCTGTCATCTGCCTATTTGGACAACATCAGTAGTATAGCCGGGGGGCGGGATGCGACACAGTACATACTGCAAGTGCCACAGCATGCCTTATAAGCGGCTCCTTCTACTCACCATTGGAGCCATTCCAGGCAGCAATGGCAATGCGCTGCATTGTTGCTGCTGCCCAGAATGGCTCTGATGGCAAGAGAGAGGGGCTGCTTACATGGCACATTGTGGCGGCTGCAGTACTTACTATGCTATCCCCACCCTGCCTACACTACTGATGCTGTCCAGGTAGGTAGATGACAGGTTACCTCTGACAGAGTACTCCCTGAGGCAACTATCTCAGCTGGCCTCATGAATGAGCCAGCTCTAAATATGCACTCTAAAATGTTGTCACCGTGGCATACCACATACATACACAACCCATCAAAAGAAAAGCAGCCCATGCCTATTATATCCTTGAATTGGTTTCTTTTTCTTTAGGGAAGAAACAGCTAAGAAAGACATGGTTATCTTTCTATGATGTATTAGCCAGAACTGACATTCACTGTATTTTAAACATTTCATATGTCACCATCCACAGCTAGAATAATATTAATTCTTCCTTGCCTCGGGGTAGCTTCTGCTTTTTCAAACAGACGTTTATAGAGAAGGAAAGGAAAACAAACTGAGTTCTAGATTTCAAGAAAAGAGAATTCTACATTTATAATATAACCTATGTAACTCAAAACCATCAAAACTTTACTATATATTAAATATCATTTATGGCTTAACCAATTCAAATACACTCGCCTACACTACTGCGGTCAAGAAGCATCCTGAATTCAGGAGCCCCCGTTCCTGTCAATCAAGACAGACACCTGCAGTTCCAAGGACATAACCAGAATCCTGAGGGAGCCGGCAAAAAAAGTTCACACTGTCTATCTGGAGTTTCTCTCCTATGACAACTGCAGCTAAAAATAAATATTGCTGCAAATGCAAGTCTACTCAATTGCCCTGACAGTAGAAGTAAGAGGCTTCTTCTACTTTAATTGAATTAGAATAAGAGAGGAAGTGACTTGAAAGGCTCTTTTATGTTAATCTCATGCCAAAGGATCTGACCCTTTACCTTTTGTGGAGTCTACGGTACAATGAAAGCAAAGGTAAAGGTAAAGGTTTCCCCACGACCGAATGGTCTAGTCGTGACCGATTGTAGGGGGCGGTGCTCATCTCCGTTTCAAAGTCTGTGGAGCCGGCGTTTGTCCTGAGGACAAGCTTCCGTGGTCATGTGGCCGGCATGACTCTACACCGTAGCGCACAGAACGCCGTTCCCTTCCCACCGAAGTGGTCCCTATTTATCTACTTGCATTTAGGCGCTTTCAAACTGCTAGGTTGGCAGGAGCTGGGACAAGCAACGGGAGCTCACTCCGTCGTGCAGTCTTGAACTCCCAACCTTCCGATTGGAAAGCACAGCAACAGCGGATTAACCCGCTGCGCCACCACGTCCCTATTACAATACAATGAAAGCAAACCAGCTCGTAAACAGCAGGACCCTTACATTGTTCCCAGTCATTCACTAAACACCAAGCATCATTTGAAAATCGTTAAAGTACCAATACAAGGACTCCATGTGCCTACTTCTAAACAGCAATTGTTCCTGGGGGCCAGGGGCAAAGCCCAAGTGGGCAGCAACTCTTCTCCACCAATCTTGGAAGCATTCCCTGGAGCAGTGATTTTCAATGTTTTTTCTTCTCATAGCACACTAACCTCTATGGCAGCGGTTCCCAAACTCTCTGGGAAAGTTTGGGCCACTGTAAGTCCTTGTGGGGGAAGGGAAGGGTGGCGCCGGCATTCTGGTGATTGTACTGAAGCTGGGAAAAACGGGGTTATTTTTACACTGAGGGTCACCATGGTCCTCCAGTGGGGGGAAGTCTGCACCCCCCTCTGCAAGACTCCCGGCATCTTACAATTGCTCAAAAATGTGAATGTGACACACTTCCAGTTTCACACCGAAAACCAGAAGTGGATTGCGATATTTGTCAACAATACCTTAGCATGGTAGAGAGGCTTGCAGAGTGGGCCGTGGGCTTCCTCCACCCTCCATAGCGTAAGGGCCATAGTGTAAAAATAGCCCTGTTTTTCCTAGTGCCTGCACAATCGCCAGAGTGCTGGTGCTTCTGTAAAGGGCCCCCCCCCCGCCCCTTAAGGGAGCAGGGTCATAGCTTCTCTGGCTGTGGCATCACAATGCCCCAGTTTGGGAATCTCTGCTCTTATTGCTTTCACCTCTTCTGATGTCACTTCCAGTTTCTGGGAGTCTCTTTTGTGTTCTGTGGCTCCGTTTCTAGCGCTCTGCTGGAGGAGGAAGAGGAACAATCAGTTCATTACTACAGACAGTTGCCCTAAAATCAGAGCTGCGAACCCAGAAGAGATTTTTGGCAATTTTCAACTGCTGTGATCCATACTCCAGCAGCACACTGTGAAACTTTTGCAGCACACCAGAATGCTGAAGCACACTGGTTGAAATCCCCTGCCCTGGAGAGCCTGCAATGATACTGGGGAGGACACTCTTAGACCTGGGTGCTGGGTGCAATGACCCAAGTCGCCCAGTCAAATCATGCATCTGCTGCCTTCATGACTGATGGGTTGCAGAATTCAACCCAGCAGGATAGGGTCTTGGCCCATACCAAACATGGCCAACCCCTGACAGCTCCCGACAGGGCCGGCTTAAACCAATGTGACCAATGTCGTCACATCAGGCCCCGCGCCTCAGATGAGCATATTGCCTGTGGCCGCAGCTAGGATCTCTATGGGCTGTAAGTCAGTAGGGTGAGCAGAGCAGCTTTACCATGGTGTCTCCCACCTGCCTCTGCCTCTGAACAGCCCAAAATGGGCCACCTGGAAGCAGTTGGTGGTGATGTTATGATATCACCACCAACTACTTCCACATGCCATGCTTGGCATGTGGCACGAACAGAGCTCTTCTTGGTGAGTGGGGGCCCCCACAGGAATGCCCCACATTGGGCCACACTGCTGCTAGAGCCGGCCTTGCCTCCCGATTCCTGATAACCCAAAACTCCTCTTTTTCATGTTTTATTTTCCTTCTCCCCCTACTCTACCCTTTTCTTCCCTAGCCTCTCCTGTGGGACAAAAAAAAGTAGTGTTGGAAGAGGAAAGCATGAAAGTCACAACCTCCCTCCAGCATTCTGGAGGCGAAACAGAAGAGAATAGTTTAGAAGGCACTTCATGCCAAGATACTCGCTCCCTCTTCCCATGCAAGCACTAGGAAAGAAGCAAAGAATGTGGCTCAGATGCATTATGGGTTGAAAGTCCAACTGAAGTACACAGAATAGGGAATTCGGCATAATGGTTGCATGCCTTTTCCCCAACTTTTAAGTGCAAATTGGCTAAACCTTAGCTACATCATCTGGAATGTGTTCTGAACAGTGTAGTTATCCGTATTTCATTACTGAAAGGAAGAGCCAACAAAGGTCAGCAAATGTAGCATTGATAAAACATGCAGAGAATCTTGACTATGTTGCCCCCAACTACTTCTTTATAATAATTTTTGCAAAGGATCCATCAAACTTGAAGTCTGACCCGGCAGCTTACAGGGGCATTTTGCATAGGCTCCATTTCAGAGATGGGAGAACGACTAAAGAGAGGCATTTGAGTGCAAACTTTCAATTTGGCATTGCCTCCTCAGTTTGTCCATTGAGATGTCTTTCGCTCATCAAGCAAAGGACTGGTGTTACCAAGCTTTGGCCAAATTCAGCCACTGGCTGAGGGCCCATGTGGCTATGCCCATTTGAAAGTAATAGCCCATTTCCACCACTGCTGTCCTGCAACTGGTATTCAGAGGTATACTGTCCCTGAACCTGGAGATAACACACAGCCATCATGACTAGTGGCCGTTGATACTTTTCTGCATTAATGGATTTCCTGCCTCAAGCAAGGGGTTGTACTAGATGGGCTACAAGGTTCCATTCAGCTCCATGATTTCTGCTGATAAAAAAAATTGTGGAGCCTGATCCTCAAATGAACTGTGATTGGTGCAAACTACCAGTCAATGCCTCCAACCTTGCAATATTACAATCCTTACAGTCTCATGGCTATTGTCCTACAACCCTTTCACCTCTGCAAGCCACAAATTTGGTGTTTGGCTTATGGCATCATCTTGGTGGTTGTACTATGTGGTCATAAATTATTTATAGATTAACTCACTAATCCCCTCCATTTTATTTGGGTAAATAAATAAAATATAAACACTGGGTCTGGCTGGGTTTCAAGAATTATTTTTGTCCTCCACAAAAGCATAACTAGAAACAGGCGTGTTATTTGGTGGAGTTCATCAAGCATTCTCTTCTTCTTATGTAAAGAGAAATGAGCAAGGATCCAAGGGAACATTTCTGCCAGAGCCACAGTGTCATTGTATGAACAACACCTGGGTTTTAAAGAGGCCAGGGTTTGGAGAAAGGACATTGAATTCCAGCTATATTGCAAATCCAGTTAAATTAGAGCATATGGGTCTGTAACAGCCTTCCAGATGTTGTGCACTGACAATTGCAATACAAATCAAACATATACACACAAAACTTTTATCTTCCATACTTTCAAAAATCCCACAATAAGAGCAAATCTATTTATATTCTTCTCAAGTCGATGCAGATTAAGAGCGCAATCCTAAAGTGTGCTGGATTGGCAAGGCTGGTGGGCCTGTGCCAAACCCAACGCAACTTTGGTGCGCTGGGCAGCCTCCCCCGGGCAAGGGCTATCTAGCAGGTGCAGAACTGAGGAAGCCGCATGGCACCAATTTGGCCTGCACGGCCTCCTGACAAGGCCTAGGATGCAGCCTAATGGCCCCGCCTTCTCCCCAGGCTGGCCCACCTGCTGGCCAGCCCACCCCCGCCCAGAACTACCCATTCCCCACGTTCCTCCTCCCAGAACCTCCCTTGCACCAGCTGAATTCGGCTGGCGTGAGGGAGGCTTCCGGTCGGCGCTATCAGGCTGACGCTACTCGTAGCATCGGCATGAAAGCTCTAGCGCAGACATGCATCGGTGATAGTGACATAGCATTGATGCAACAACATTGCATCAACACTACGTGTGAGGCAGGATTGCGCTGTAAGTAATGAAGTGCTTCTTCTGATATGGAAAAAAGAAACCTCCATAGTAATTTAGGAATGCCCTACAGCCTGGCTACTCTGCAAAGTGACCATAGGCAAAATGCAACCCCATTCACTTTAATAATAATACTTGGATTTTTATACCGCCTTTCATAGGTCACCAGATTTCTCTAATGACTATAACTCAAGGCGGTTTACATAGGCAGACTTTATTCAGAAACCTGATGGTTTTTACAATGTTTACAGAAACGTTCTATCTTCCAAGAACTACACACATACAGATGGATCTTTCTGGATTTAGTCCTTCTTTCTAGCCACCCATTTGTCTTATTGCTGGCTGATAAGCGACTTCCCTGCTCCCACCAGAGAAGCAGCTGACACAACTCCCCCTCACACAAGGCAGCTGAAGACAGCTCAGCTGTTAATCAGTCGCAATTAATGAGGTCTGCCACTCACAGAGACTTCCGGTCCCGAACTGGCGACCTTGAGATCTTTCAGCTCTTATCTTCAGGCAAATGGAGGCATTAACCCTCTCGACTAAATCTTCTGCTCTAATGTTCTTTAATGTGCTTCTGCAAGGGGTTACTTGTACCTCTATAGTATGTGGTCAGTTGACTACAAGGTGACACAGAGAAGTGACCTGAGAGGATATGAAGGACCTTTCCTCTAAACATGCATGCAAACCTAACTCCATCTTGGTTTTCAGGGGCAAGCAGGTCCTCTGCTTTGTTGATTCTCAGGAAAGAAAGCTGGAACACTGGAGACATTCTGAAGTCCCCTCCATAAGGTCATTAAAATTTGGGTGCTTAATTCTGACATAAGAATGGCAGCAAGGGTGTGTCCTGCCTCAATAATAAATTAGATTCCTAATGGTCCAGGAGCCAAGCTCACCTGAGCAATCTTTTTTCAGTCTCCAACCAACAAGTATCACTTGATTGTGCCTTTTGTTTCTCATGATTCATAGCTAATTAAGCTCCAAACTCCTTTGTTTCCCCAGGAGTTTCCTGGGGAATTCCTATAACTTCCCCTGTTCTAGCAAGCAAACTCAAGGACCATCTCTCTCACTCTCACTCTCACTCTATGCTTTTTAGGTTTAGATACCTCCATTTAAAAGTATCTCTTTTACCATTTAAAGCTCTGCAAGTGATGTATTGAGCAAAGTGCCTGAAAGTAAAGGTTTCTTTTTCTTCTTATCTATATTCCTTTAATAAACTAAGCTGCTCAAAACAATAAAGGGAACACTTACACAACACATCCAAGATCTGAGTGAACGAAATATTCCTATTAAATACTTTGTTCCTGACATAGTTGAATGTGCTGACAATAAAATCACATAACAATCATCAATGGAAATCACGTTTATTAACTCATGGAGGTCTGGGCTTGGTGTCATACTCAAAATTGAAGTGGAAAAACACACTACAGGCTGATCCAACTTCGATGTAATGTCCATAAAGCAAGTCAAAACGAGGCTCAGTAGTGTGTGTGGCCTCCACGTGCCTGTATGACCTCCCTACAATGCCTGGGCATGCTCCTGATGAGGTGGCGGATAGTCTCCTGAGGGATCGCCTCCCAGACCTGGACTAAAGCATCCACCAACTCCTGGACAGTCTGTGGTGCAACGTGGCGCTGGTGGATGGAGCGAGACATGATGTCCCAGATGTGCTCAATTGGATTCAGGTCTGGGGAACGGGCGGGCCAGTCCATAGCATCAATGCCTTCATCTTGCAGGAACTGCTGACACACTCCAGCCACATGAGGTCTAGCATTGTCTTGCATTAGGAGGAACCCAGGGCCAACCGCGCCAGCATATGGTCTCACAAGGGGTCTGAGGATCTCATCTCGGTACCTAATGGCAGTCAGGCTACCTCTGGCGAGCACATGGAGGGCTGTGCAGCCCCCCCCAAAGAAATGCCACCCCACACCATGACTGACCCACTGCCAAACCAGTCATGCTGGAGGATGTTGCAGGCAGCAGAATGTTCTCCCTGGCGTCTCCAGACTCTGTCACGTCTGTCACATGTGCTCAGTGTGAACCTGCTTTCATCTGTGAAGAGCACAGGGCGCCAGTGGCGAGGTTGCCAATCTTGGTGTTCTCTGGCAAATGCCAAACGTCCTGCATGGTGTCAGGCTGTCAGCACAACCTCCACCTGTGGACGTCGGGCCCTCATGGAGTCTGTTTCTGACCGTTTGAGCAGACACATGTACATTTGTGGCCTGCTGGAGGTCATTTTGCAGGGCTCTGGCAGTGCTCCTCCTGTTCCTCCTGGCACGAAGGCGGAGGTAGCGGTCCTGATGCTGGGTTGTTGCCCTCCTACGGCCTCCTCCATGTCTCCTGGTAGCGCCTGTCTGGTACTGGCCTGTCTCCTGGTAGCGCCTCCATGCTCTGGACACCACACTGACAGACACAGCAAACCTTCTTGCCACAGCTCGCATTGATGTGCCATCCTGGATGAGCTGCACTACCTGAGCCACTTGTGTGGGTTGCAGACTCCGCCTCATGCTGCCACTAGAGTGATAGCACCACCAGCATTCAAAGGTCACCCAAACATCAGCCAGAACACAGAGGGACTGCAAAGTGGTCTGTGGTCACCACCTGCAGAACCACTCCTTTATTGGTGGTGTCTTGTTACTTGCCTATGATTTCCACCTGTTGTCTACTCCATTTGTGCAACAGCATGTGAACTTGATTGTCAATCGGTGTGGCTTCCTAGGTGGACAGTTTGATTTCACAGAAGTGTGATTGACTTGGAGTGACATTGTGTTGTTTAAGTGTTCCCTTTATTGTTTTGAGCAGTGTATATTATTTGATAAAGCTCAGTCTCTTGGTTACTGGTAACTCTGACTCCAAGAGTAGTCCAAATGGCTTTACGGTGGCTCTTGGCCTCGCCAAACTTTGCTGGCCTAACTCCAGGTTAGGATGGTGCCCTCAGTTACGTTGTACACATGTATGACATGCATGTGCTTGTGAATGAGCAGTGTTGGCAACAGACTGGCATAGAAGGCAGGCAACAATGTGTGAGAAGCACTATGACCATCTGAAATGCGCTACAGAAGCAGCAGCCAAAACAGAATGCGCTTATAGAATCAGCCGCCAGAAGCAGGCTACAATTTCATCCCTTCTTTCCTTCCTTTTCTTGGAGCCATCTTGGAGAAGGAGGAAGAGCGGCTGGGGGGTCATCCTTACACCTGCAGTCCAATAGAGGAAACACTCCACCAAACTGTCATCTGCTGCCAGGTTATCCTGGTGGCCATTTGGAGAGTGTGGGGAGATAGGTACATCAGGCCTCTGCAGATGCAAGGAACAGCAGGAACAGCAGCAAAAACATCTGGACTGGAGTGAGGGCTGCTGTCATCTCATCCACCCAGGTCCTTCTGCTGCTTGGAGCTGCTGCACAGAAGAAGAAACGTTATATTTGCATGCCAGTGGGGAGGACTTTGAATCATACAATGTTCCAGCTGGAAGGGACCTTGAAGGCCTTCTCCAAGTGAAGGCAAGTGAATCACTAACAGGTGGCTTCCCACTGTGCTCCTGCCATCATCTACTAACAGGTTTTCCTAGTAGCAATTTTCATGAGAAATTTTTAACTTAAACCAGGCCTGTTTCCATTTACGGAACCAGCATCAGCCAGAAGGCTATTTTCTCCCATTGTATTTAAACCACTTTGAGAGGTCACCGCCTAAAAGGTGGTAAAAATAATAATAGTATTTACAGTCAGTCCTCTTTATATGTTGTGAACTTGCTATCTGCGAATTCGCTTATTTGTGAGGGGCAGAACTGCTATTTGCCTCGTTATCTGTGCCTGTGTCCTTGTTATCCACTATGCAGAGACCTTCAGAATGGCACTTGTGACCAGCCCTGACCCAGTGGTGTCATTCTATAATGAAGTACCGGAACGCAGGCGGGACTTACCCCTTGATTGACAGGGGGCCCGCGACGCGTCGCCACCTGCTGTTCCACCGCGGAGGGCTTCTTCCGGGTGGCGCACCCCTCCGCAGCTCTCCGCAGCACCCAGCGCGCCACCCAGGCAAGCGGGCACCCCCTCCGAAGCCAGGGGTGCCTGCGCGGGGCTCGGAACGATGGCGACGCGTCAGAACCGCGCAGCCAATCACGCGGTAAGTCCCGCCCACCATTCCGTTAGTTCATTATAGAATGACACCACTGCCCTGACCCCTTTAAAATGGATGACAGAAGGAACCGCCAGCCATGTTTAAGGGGTCCATGCTGGTCGCAGGTGCCATTCTGAAGATCCCTGCAGACTCTGGAAGGTTTCTGCAGCATTCAGAGATCTTTTGGCACTTCCTGCTGCACTCTGCTGGCTTCCTGAAGGTCTCTGCTGGATCCTTCTGATGGCAGATAAGTTACACCTTGCACCTAATCCCATTGATTCCATAGGATCAATGATTCATTATCTGTGAATTTGGCATCCACAAGAATTTCCAGGAACCTAACCCTAGCACAGTGTTATTCAAACTGTGGGTCAGGACCCACTTGGTGGATTGCAACCTGATGTCAGGTGGGTCGCGAAAAGCTGGGAGCAACCATCTTGGAAACTTCAAACCTTACTCTTGCTATATTCCTTTTGTGAGTAAACAGTTTGAATTTTCAAGTGAGGGTCTTTTAAAAGTCTTTTCAGTTCAGTGCTTTTACATAATATTTTGTCCTCATCCTGCTTTCTGTCAAGGATATTTCATGGTTGTACAATTGCTGCATCTTTAAATTTAAATGCCAATTTAAATTTCAGGAGTGTCATTTTATTATGTTACAATGACAGCAATTCCTGCTTGATGCCACAACATCACTTTCAAGTTAATGACATCACTTGGGTGGAACCCAACATGAGTGTCATTCTAAAAAGAGGGTCCCAGTCTAAAAAGTTTAAATACCGCTGCCCTAGCAGATAATGAGGACTGACTGTACTTACTTGCATTATTCCTGTGGACTGGATAGTCTGAACCTTTTTGGATCTTGTTGCTAACATAAGCATTGCTTTTCACCTCATTATCAAGAGATGCTCATATGATTTCATTGTTAAGAGTGTTTGACTGAGAGTCCAATCCTCTCCTCACTGCTGGAATTAGTGTTCCAGTGGTGGGGAGTGCTTTATGTAGGGTTACCAGATTCAAACTGGGACACTGTGCCTATATCTTTAACCATTGCACGGGAGAGGGAATTTTGGCAGGTGCAGCTCAACATGGAAGGGTTTCAAAAGCTGCACCTGCCAAAATGCCTTCTTCTGTGCAGTGGTTAAAGGTATAGGCACAGTGTCCCAGTTTGAATCTGGTAACCCTAGCTTTATGGCCACAACAAGCTGCCTACCGGCAGCATGCAGAACCATGCAAGTTGTTCCTCAAATTGTCCCACTGACAGCGTGATTCAAACCTACCTTTTGGCCAGCACAAGTCCCTTGTGCCAGCCTCTGACTGTTGCAAATACGCTGTAAAGCACATTTGCGCCAGTTTGTGAACGGACAGGCCAGCACAAGCATGCAGTGCCAACTCCTGGGCATGGAGGCCCAAAGAAAAGGCCGGCCTTGTGAGGCTGGCACAGGGACATGGGGAGGGCAACAGAAGGCAGAACTGGGCAGGGGGGGGGTGGAAGGGGGCAGGGAGAGGGGGGGAATTGGCAGGCCTATTGGTGCCCCAGCCCAAGAAAAGGGGTGGGGTCAGTATCTGGCCCTTGGGTATCTGGGTATACCCAGATACTAATATCTGTCCGTAGCCTGGGTGGCCCCAATTCAGCTGTTCGGAGTTGCACCACCAGTTTTGGCGGCACAGCTCCAAGTAGCCCATCTGGGCCACTCCACACTACCCAGGGGAAGGAGAATAAGTAACCCTTGCTCCAGGCAGCACATCAGCAGATCAAAGAACCCTAAAATTCATTTTGAATTTCATTTTTTCAATGTTTTGGTGCTAACACAGCTGCCTGGATTAAATTCCAGCTGCATGTAGTGGGAGCTTCTATCTTTAAGTAGGGGTCACATTAACAAAAGGCAGGGAAGCTTGTTTGGCCATGGTTTCCCCTGGAAAGTCAATTCAACCGACCCACCCTGGCAGACATTGCGAGCGCAATCCTAATCTGGAGTTAGGCTGGCATAAGATAAGGCTGCAAAGTTTGGTCAGCACAAGGAGCCACCATAAAGCGTTTTTGGACCACTCTCGGTGTCAGGGAGGATGACTCACGTCTGTGTGCTGCCCTCTCTGACTCTGAGACTGGTCCAAACATACTTTACGGTGTCCCTTGTGCTGGCCAAACTTTGCTGGCTTAGTTTATGCCGGCCTAACTCAGTTTAGGATTGCGCCCTGCAAGTGATCCTGGCTTGCATGAAGCCAGAACTGCTTGGGAAATATGATGTAATTATATCTGATCTACCCATGCAGTTAAAAAGAATGCTTGAGAAAAAGATGGGGCACTAACACAAGGAGAAAGGAAGAAGAAAATGCCTATACTTCCCACCACCACCACTGCAGGTACACCATAGGAGCTCATGCTGCATCCTGCAGAAGGGGGCAGTTTTTTGTTTGTTCCCTTACTCTGGGGTAAGCCTGTACAGTGTGGAGGGCTCAGGCCCAAGGCCAGTAAAAACATTTGTGAAGATCCGTGTGAACCTATGCTGTGGGATTGAGTCTGGATAGGGTTAGGATTTGGCAGCTGGGACATGGTCTGCCCTTCTCTCTACCCCAGGGGTCAGGGAACAGGGGTAAATTACCCCAAATGGGGTAAAAATGAAATTCCTGGGGGTAATGGACGGTCGCGCTGCCGAGACACAGCCGGGCATGCATATGAATCTATATGCATGCCCAGCTGTGTCTTGGCAGTGCAACCGTCCATTACCCCAAATGTCATCAAATCAAATCTAACTAAGCAGGTTAGATATTTACAATAAGAGTAAGATTAAAAAATATTTAAAGAACTTTCCTAACTCTCCCAAACCCTTTACAACTTCATATTTACATAGCATTAATTAAGCTCATTAATTAATCAAATAAAAAGCAATGGGTTCCAATACGTTATTTTTTTTCTTTTGTTCTGGCTGGGCGGGGTAACGTTGGCGTATCTAAATATATTTTCGGGTAAAAGGTAAAAATGTTCCCTGACCCCTGCTCTACCCCTTCTACCCACCCCCACCCCCATTCAAACCACAACCACCCAAACCTGCCTCCCACACCGCACCTTACTCTCCCACCCACTTACCTGGGTTGGGTCCGGCACTGTTGCCCTGTGGGAAGTCTCTGCAGCCTCTGTGCACTGCCAGAAGGGGTGTGTGTGGGAGTTGTTTTTTTTGTTTTTGTTTTTTTGCAATTGCCATGAGGCAATCAAATTCCACCAGCATTAGGGCCCAACAGGATCGGGTTGAGAGGTGTGTAAGGTTCCCACTTATTCAGCCTGATGTATTTTGATTATTTTTTTAGAATAGGTTGTCTCTTTCTCAAGCTCTTCTGCAAATACGGTCTAAGAGCTTGAGCTAGTCTATTTATATCCTTATATTACCAGAGGCGAGAAAAGGCACAGGTGCGTTTCATTTGTGAGGTGATACGCCTCATAGGCAAGGCTGGGCAACAGAAGGATAACATTAACTCTTTCTTAACACTAAGAAAATCCTCTCCTTTACTTGTGGAAAAAAAAAACCACAGATAAAAAGACAACTTTATACAATATCGCACACTAGATATTGTGCCAACATAAGCACATAAAGTAGTACCTGAATGGTGATTCATATTACCAATAAGAACCCAATCCTGAGCTCTACATCACCTATGGAACTTGCATACCACCAACTCTGGGTGTTGGTGCCATAAAGCACTTTCATTACACCCAGGTTGTAGGCGCTGAGCCTCAGTGCCATGTGGACGTTGTGGAGAAGCCAGCAGAAGTAAGTAGCACTGTTATAGAAACATAGGAATAGCCCCACTGGCCCATCAGGCCAAGATAGTGATGTCATTCAGGGGGAACGGACCAGAACGGGCGTTCCGGATCCTAACGGGCTCCATGGCTGGTTCCAGGTTCCCGACAAGTGCCAATCAAAAGTGAGTTCCTGTTCCTAAATCATTTGAATGACACCACTGGGCCAAGGCCCATCTAGTCCAGCTTCCTATAGTTCATAGTGGGCTACCAGATCTCTCAAGGAGCACACAAGACAACAGCATACTAGAATCTCACTGCCACTCCCCTGTATCTGGCATTCTGAGGCAGCCTATATACAGTTGCAAAAGCCCCACCACCACCAAGTGAAGACACCAAACTGTGGCTTGGGTTTAACTTTATTAAACTCAAGCAACCATTTTTAAAAAACATGAATCCTACTGATCACACCATCCCTCCCTCGCCAACCACCTTCACTCAGTGGTGTGAATTTGGGTGTGGGGGGAGGTGGGGAGGGGAGGAAATGGGTGGGGAGAGGCCCAGGAAGGGGCAGAAATGGTGGGAGCATCTGTCACCGTATCCTATCCTCCCTCCCTGGCATGGCAGCCCAACACAGACTTCCTTGACTCTGTGCCTGCTCAATAGTGCAGCTGTCCGCAGTCCCCCTGGGGTAAGGGCGCAAACACTCCCTTACTCCAAGAAGACCTCCAGCTGTATCTCAGCAGCCATAGGACCCATAGCCACTTTGGCACAGCTGGAACCATGGACACCAGCAACCTTAGGACTGCCCATCCTTAGACTTACCCACCCGAGATGCAACGAAAGGAACAAGGCATAAAAGTCAAAATGGTAATAGATTAAAAGAGAATTAAAATTAAGAGACAGACAGGCAGACAGACAGACAGACAGACAGACAGATACACACACACACACACACACACACACACATGTATGTATGTATGTATGTATGTATGTATGTATGTACTTCTCATGTTTGTGAAAAAAAATAACAGCTGCAAAAAGCCCAATTTTATTTGGTTTCTATTACTGAATAGTGCATGGGTAATGAGTGTGGCTTCATCTGCTGACACTATATCAGCTATTTTAACCACCTAGTACACTTTTAAAATTATTATAATTTATAATTATAATGTAAATTTTGAATAAAAACACAGAACACCACTGTCTGCGCTTCTACCTTTGGAAAACACCAAAATCTGTGAAAAAATAAAACTGTTTTCTCCCACCTCTAATGATGGGGCATATTTGAGGCAACACAAAAATGCTTGATGGAGGAATGCTTTCAAGTTCCATAAATTTCTCTACACTCAGATTTATATTACAAGCTGACTTAAAACCTAAGTGCTAAGAGTTCAACCCCCCCTCCCTCCCTTGGACACTGAACTTGCAATTACCATGATGTAATTATATCTGAAACCTAAAGCAAGAAAGCCCAGCTTGCTTGGAATACCATTTTTATTACAAACTCACTTGACAGCAAACCACAGCTCAGATCCTTGTAAAACCCAAAACTGCAATCCTCACATTTACCAAATGCTCTGCCACCTGGGAATACTATGTTGAAATCTCATGGAAAGCGTCGTGATTTTTTTGGAGCCAACAGCCAGGTTCCAAAGAGCTCCTTTCCATTAACTTTACATTTTGTGCTTGCCCAATGGGATTTGCTCTCTCTCTCTCTCTCTCTCTCTCTCTCTCTCTCTCTCTCTGAATAGTGCATAGCGCACACACACACGCACACACGCACACACACACACACACACACACACACAGAAAGGACGTATCACAAACTGCTACTTTAGAAACTTCCACCAGTTAAAAAATGCCGTGTCATACTGAATGCAACATGCACATATGACACAGGACACAAACTCAAGTAAATTGCACAAACCTTTGAATCCAATGAAAGATGGCCAGAGCGTACTAACAGAATCATTCTTCATAAAACTAATACACTGAAAGCATGGTAAATCTGAAATTGATATTTTCATCTGATATCTTCATTGTACCTCAATTATCACCCAAACCTTTTTATCATTAAAAAAAACTACAGTCTATTTCGGGAGGGGGGGGAAGGAGAGAGAGAGAGAGAGAGAGAGAGAGAGAGGTTCTTTTTGCAATAGAACTGTAGGGATAATGTCTGCCTATGGGCCATTCCCATGCTCTGTAGAAGACTTATCCCGAGAGAGAGAGAGAGAGAGAGAGAGAGAGAGGGAATGAGTGAGTGAGGGAGAGAGTAAATATAAATTCTTTTTATATTCAAATAAAATATAAATAAAATATATAATATATAAAAATATAAATAAATTCATTTTATATTCAAATAAAATAAATAAAAATGAAAATAAAATAATTTTATTTGAAGAATTTATATACTGCCTTTCCAATGCCAAAGCAAATGCCCAAGGTGGCTTACATGGGCAGACTAGTCTAAACCACCAGGTTTCAATTGGGTTTTTACAATTATACTGTATTCTGTGATTCACAGAATCCTCAGTCCCATATGTAGCCTTCACGGTGTGGTTCTCACCTCTGGCTGTGTGCTGTGGTTCCACATTGGGCCTTTAAGTTTCTTGAAAAGAAACAGTTTAAACAGATTTAAACTGAAGCTGCAGCAACAACAGCCCTGACCTAACTCACTGCTGAAGTGGCTTTTATCCACAGAAAGGAATGGGCACATTTTTTATGTCCATATGTTTCCCCACCATGGCCAATAGCGATTTGGAGGGAAATTTAAATAATGGAACCAGTGGTTGTCTCTTACTGTCACTTCTAGTTCGACCCTTGTGGGTCTAGACTTATTGCTCCTGACTAGGGTTTACAAACTCCTTCGTACGTAGAGGCTAATTCATACTTCTGAATGCTTGTATTGAAGCATACCAAGTCACTCTATCCTTTCCTGAGGGATACCTCACTTCCAGAACTCTACATATTAGGAACAGAACCTGCATGTTAATATCTGAGTATTGTTGTTCAGTCGCTAAGTCATGTCCAACTCTTCGTGACCCCAAGGACCACAGCATGCCAGGACTCCTTGTCTTCTGCTAGCTTCTGGAGTTCGTCCAATTTCATGCTCATTGCTTCGGTGACACTATCTAACCATCTCTTCCTCTGCCATCCCCTTCTCCTTTTGCCTTCAGTCTTTCCCATCATGAGGGTCTTTTCTAAAGAGTGCTCTCTTCTCATGAGGTGGCCAAAGTATTTGAGCTTCAGCTTCAGTATTTGTCCTTCCAAGGAGCAATCAGGCTTGACTTCCGGTAGGATTGCCCAATTTGATTTCCTTGCAGTCCAGGGAACTCTCCAATAAAGAGAAGGTGAGGCATCACGCATGAAAAAAGCTTTTTGGCATGTATCAGCACAAAGACAGGAAATATCAGGATACTTTGGACAGAGAACATTATCATCATTCAAGAGTTGAAGGCCAGTGCAACATCTGAACACAAAAGACATTTTGCTCTATTTCAGTAACAGGGAGACATAAACAACATGCCAATGGATAAAAACAGAAACTAGATATTTGTGGCTCAGATGTTAGAACCAAATTTAAGGGGGGAAAAACACAGCAGGATTAACTTTCAGCTCAGTCACCACTGAGGAAGTCCCTGGAAGGATAAAAGAGTACTTTTAACCAAGTGGGATGCTTAACTGATCATCAGACCTGCTTTGTCACTTTCATCTTAGCAATCCACAGAAGAGACCAGACTTCCGTGCCAACACTTGGCATGAGGACCAAGCCATGAAAGAAAGGGAGTCGGTCAGCCTGAGAACAAAAGGGAACGCAGCTAAAGACTGCAGCCAACTCTGTGGAGACAAAGCAGCAGGCAAGGGAGAGTGACAAGGAAGAAGCTAGTGCCTCTGTTTGCCACAGAGAACAGCTACAGTGTAATCATAAACCTAAAAGACCTTACCAAGGAACACGGCCTAAAAGGAAACAAAAAAAACCCGCCTCCAATTACTGCCTGAGGCATTCTATTAATCCACAGAAGAACTCCTGACAGAATTTCCATTCAATCTTCATCCCATGGATTCTGCCTAATAGGAACCTTATTATGTTTGACACTGAGAGTAATTACCTCATGAGAATTTTGCATACGAGAGGAACCAACGCTTTAATTTTCTGCAGGTGTCTTGGACACATTTGGTGCCCAAATGAGGTGCACATTCTTGTTCTGCCGCACTGCTTTTAGACCAGGCCTGTTTATACTTCAGAGAAACGTGTTTATCATGTCCATCAGAGGAAGCCACATAACTTACTTTTTGTCCACCACAGCTACATTTACAAAGAAATTGCCCTGACACAACTCCAGTGAAAAACATAAGCAATCACCATTTACTTACTTGGAGGACATGAATGTTCATCCTTTTTAGTTCAAAGGACAGTTTACCAATTGTTCGATTAGGACTAGATTATTGCTGTATCCTATCATTTTAACACTATTGGCCATGATCAGATTTAAACCTTGATGTTAATTTTATTAAATAATAATGAAATAAAATTTTTTAAAAGATACTTATTTCTAAATAAATTAAACAAATACTTTGCTTCTAGAAGTAAAACACTAGTAAGAAAGAACGAAAATAGGGTTAACAAGCAAAAAGAGGTTATCTTTTATTATATTTTGAAAGGACACATGGAAATGCTTTTTAAAAAAAATATGTGTATGCTTTCCATGGTGAAGTGACTTACTGAATCACACCTACATTTTTTGAAACAGATTGTACAACATATAATAGTATCAGCTGTTTGATAAGTAATAAAATATGTTACTGCAATATGAGTAAAGAAGATGTAAAATACGCTAAATCATATTTTGAATCAAGTTCGTATTTCTTAATTTTTCAGGTAGCTTAGTTATATTTTCATCTTATTTTGCATTAGCAGACAAGATTATTCTGTAAAATAAGGGCACAAAGCGAGGAAAACTTGGAAATTGGTGGTCTTTCTCTAGGCTGAGAGCCAAGAAAGCCTTTGTATTTCAAAGTCTCTCCAGGCTGCGTGGAGGCTGTTTAAAATAACAGTAGTAGAGGCCCAGCGGAAGTGTATACCACAAAGAAAGAAGGGCTCGACAAGGTCCAGGAGGGTGCCTGCATGGCTGACGAACAAAGTTAGAGAAGCTGTAAAGAGCAAGAAAGCTTCTTTCCGTAAATGGAAGTCTTGCCCCAGTGAGGAAAATAAAAAAGAACATAAACTCTGGCAAAAGACAAGTAAGAAGGTGATACAGGAGGCCAAGAGTGTGAGGAATGCATGGCTAGCAACATAAAGGGGAATAATAAAAGCTTCTTCAAATACGTTAGAAGCAGGAAACCTGCCAGAGAGGCAGTTGGCCAGCTGGATGGTGAGGGAGGGAAAGAGGAGATAAAAGGGGACTTGGAGATTGCAGAGAAATTAAATGAATTCTTTGCGTCCATCTTCACGGCAGAAGAACTTGGGCAGATACCGCAGCCCAAACAGCCCTTCCTAACTAAGGAATTAAATCAGATACTGGTTAATAAAGAAGATGTTTTAGATCAAATTGACAAATTACATATAAATAAATCACCAGGGCAAGATGGTATACACCCAAGAGTTATTAAGGAACTAAAGAACAAAGTTGCTAACCTCTTAACTAGAGTATGCAACTTGTCCCTTCAAACAGCCATGGTGCCAGAGGATTGGAGGATAGCCAGTGTCACACCAATCTTTAAAAAGGGAGAAGGGGGGACCCTGGAAACTACAGGCCGGTCAGCCTAACGTCTGTTCCGGGTAAGATGGTGGAAAGCCTCATCAAAGATAAAATCCTAAAACACGTAGAGGAACAAGTGTTGCTGAAAGAAAGTCAGCATGAGAAGCCAATGTAAGGGTAAGTCTTGCCTCACTAACCTTTTGGAATTCTTTGAAAAGGTCAACAGGCACGTGGATGTGGGTGAACCTGTAGATATCATATACCTGGATTTTCAGAAGGCGTTTGACACAGTCCCCCACCAAAGGCTGCTGAAGAAATTCACAGTCAGGGAATAAGAGGGCAGGTCCTCTTATGGATTCAGAATTGGTTGAAGGTGAAGAAACAGACAGTGGGAGTCAATGGGCAATTTTCACAATGGAGAGAGGTGAAAAGCGGAGTGCCCCAGGGATCTGATTTGGGGACGGTGCTTTTCAACTTATTCACAAGTGACCTGGAGACAGGGATAAGCAGCGAGGTGGCCAAGTTTGCAGACGACACAAAAAATTTTCCAGGTGGTGAAAACCAGAAGGGATTGTGAAGATCTCCAGAAGGATCTCTCCAAGTTGGGAGAATGGGCAGCAAAATGGCTGATGCGTTTCAACGTAAACAAGTGTAAAGTGATGCACATTTCGGCAAAAAACCAAAACTTCACCTATACGCTAATAGGTTCTGAGCTGTCCGTGACAGCTCAAGAGAGAGATCTCGGGGTGCTGGTGGACAATTCAATGAAGGTATCGACCCAGTGTGCGGCAGCAGTTAAGAGGGCCAATTGCATGCTTGGGGTAATTAAAAAAGGGGTTGAGAATAAAACAGCCAATATTATCATGCCATTGTACAAATCGATGGTAAGGCCGCACCTGGAATATTGTGTACAGTTCTGGTCGCCGCACTTCCAAAAGGACATACTGGAGCTGGAAAAGGTGCAGAAGAGAGCGACAAAAATGATTATGGGGCTTGGGCACCTCCCTTATGAAGAAAGACTGCAGCATTTGGGCTCTTCAGCCTAGAAAAAAGGCGCCTGAGGGGGAACATGATTGAGACATACAAAATTATGCACGGAAGGAATAGAGTCGATAGAGGGATGTTCTTTTCCCTCTCTCAAAACACCAGAACCAGGGGACATCCGCTAAAACTGAGAGAGATGGCACAATCCTATTGTGCCATTAAGCCGGCTGCCCAAGTACAATCTACCAAATAGCCAAACTGATCCAACACATATGCTCTTTAAAATGCCAGATCTTGGTGTGTATCCCCCCACCCCCGTTTGTGCATATGTGTGTGCGTGTGTATGTGTGTGTGCAGTGAACAGCATAAGACTTTCCTAGCAGTTTCCTGGTGGAAACTTCCAAATATCAATGAGTGCTGTCACTGCAGGGAATGCTTCCTCCAAAGGAAGCCTCTACCCACAGGAGAAAGAAACCCTTGAGACACAACTCAGTGCATTTATAGTTGATCGGTGTCCCAATATGTTACTATTCTCAAGAAAAATGCACACGGTTACTAGGAAACATTGGCAAATCTGATTGTAAAAATGCTAACAGTAACTGGAACAGGGGTGTCAAACATATGGTCCATAGTCCAGATGCGGCCCTTGGAAACTCTTTATTCAGCCCTCGGGCTGCACCAGCACCACCATCAACTGAGAGCACAATCCTAAACTGGAGTTAGGCCAGCATAAGCTAAACCAGCACAAGGGCCACCATAAAGCGTGTTTGGACTACTCTTGGAGTCAGGGAGGATGGCTCATGTATGTGTGCTGGCCTCTCTGATTCCGAGAGTAGTCCAAACATACTTTATGGTGGCCCTTGTGCTGGCCAAACTTTTCTGGCATATCTTAGGCTGACCTAACTCATTTTAGGATTGTGTCCTCAGTTGTTGAGCTAGGCTGAGGTGTCACTGCTGAAAAGGCAGCCTGCATGATAATTAGGCTCTCCTACATCTCGAAAATATGATCAAGATTTGCGTGTTTTTTTTCCTTCTGTCATTTGCAGCTAATGTATTGCTTTGAGAAAAAAAATTGCTTATTTTTGGTCATAACTTGCTTTATGTCGCTTCCTGCTTAATGACATCACTTCTGTCCCTCAGCAGGTGTCATGAATGCTAGTCAGCCTGCTGTATGAAATGAGTTTGATACCCCTGAACAAGAACAATGAAGGACTTGTGCACCTCCAAGAATGTCACCAGCAGAATTTAATACATATCATACTCCTCCGTTTTGTGTTCCGTTACACTATAGTATGGAATTAATTGTAATTTAAAAGGAAAACACAGATTCTAAGATAGGAGTTAGTTGTTGAATGTGCTTTGTGTTCATATATTAAACTATTTTAGCTGGACCTAAATGTCCAGCTGAAAATTCAGCAATACCCAACCACACTGATTGAAACCAAAACCGTTTTTTACATGAAGCCAAGGAAACGAAACCTATCCAACTTTTGCACAGCTTGTTAAAATGACATTATCAGAGTAAGGGCTATTTAGAAACACTTACGTCATGTCCAAGAACATGTTTAGACAAGAGAGAGAAGAATATGCTCAGGCTTGTTTGGAAGCTTAAAACAAGCCTAATTAACATTTTGGACAATCGAATTGATGTTAGTTTGTTGTTCTGGAAAAGTGCCTTGTGGTTGAATTTTTAAATGCATCACAATTCCTGAACGGCTCCTTAACTAAGTGAAAAAGTGTGCCTATACTGGGTATCTCATGGTATTATAACCACTTTGTAAAAGGGTCCAGGAAACAAGGATATAGAAAGCACATGCCCAAATGATGCTGTAGTCTGAAAGACAAGAGAAGGGGGCTGGTAAGGCACTAAATACAAAGGATAAAGGCAATTAACCTCTTGTGTTGCTTTGTGTAGTAAGTCGCTTTGTCAAAGACTGGATGCACCCCAGACATGCTGGCTCTGGAGTAGGATCAAGTCCAGATGGAATGTATAAAACACGCATAAAACCCAACATGATATGGATAACGTCTGCTCAAGAACTATTTTCAGTTTAACAACAATGACAGAACAAGAGGGCATACATGAAAATTAAAGAAAATCTGATTGGAAGCAGATGTCAGGAAGGCCATTTTCATGCAAAGAAATGGGGCTGTTTTGAATAGACAAGGAAGCAGAGTTGCTCAGGTGAACACTAGTCCCATTCACAAACAATTGAAAACCAAACTGGGATAGAATTAAGCATGAATGACTAATGGGGCTCATTTCGGCAAACATCCGAAATATGTAATTGCCATATAATATGTTCAAATGTTTGAATACAGAGGAATTTTATGGGCAGAGATAATGGAATTCTTTCCAGTTCACATCTGTTGAGTCAAAATTTAGAATTTTTTCTGCTTGGGTATTTAAGTGCTCCTTCCAAGCTTTGCTTAAAATACAACTAATAATGTGGTATTGTTTTGACTTCTGTATCTTTTTTGTAAACTACCTTGTAAGTAAGTAAGTAAATGTTGATATTCAAACATCAGCTTACAGACTAATTTCATGCCATTCTATGTGGGAATCAGCATTTTCCTTTGCACCAAAAGAGTCAGTGTGAAAAGTGAAATATAGGATTACTGATGCTCCTTCCATGTGTTGCTATTGTATGTGTTTGTTGTATAATAGGGAAGGGTCAAGGAAGTGCACTTGCTTTCCATGTAGAACATCTCCAAGTAAGGCAGAAAAAACATTCTACCAGGGGCATAGCTAAAGAAGTGCAGAGGGGTTGCAATTGCACTGAGCAACAAGCCTCAGGGAGGCAATAAGCTGAGTAGAGCTTGACACTAATGGCCAAAATTGCAAAAACCTTGGTATGAGCGAATAATACCATCATGTTATGTATCATTGGAAAGGTAATTTAATACAGAATGCACACAAAAAGAGTGTAAAATCCTTACTCTATGAAAAGTTATAGTCAAAAAATCATAAAACGGAAATACTGTGTAGTGTAAAAAATGCAGTTCGTTATTTTAGGATTTTAGGAATAATATGGTCATGTCATATACCATTAAATGTGGAATTTAAAGCAGAATGCAATGGAACAAACCAGAGTGTAGTATCTTCATACTATCAAAAGTTATGGTAAAAACCTGAAAATGAAAATATAACTTTTAAAGTGGACAAAAGAAAGGGAGGAAGCATGCACACCACCCTGAGCAGCTTGGAAGAAGAGTAGTATAAATATGAATGAATGAATGAACGAATGAATGAATGAATGAATGAAGGGCGCAATCCTAACCTGGAGTTTGGCCGGCATAGTTAGCCCACAAAGTTTGGCTGGCACAAGGGCCACCATAAAGTATGTCTGAATCACTCTCAGAGTCAGAGAGGCCAGCACACAAACATGTGCCATCCTCCCTGACTTTGAGTGTTGTCCAAATGCACTTTACGGTGTCCCTTTTGCCAGCCAAACATTGCTAGCCTAACTGTGCCAGCCTAACTCCAGGTTAGGACTGCGCCCTGAATGAATGAAGAATGTTTTTGTCATATGGGGGGATGTTAAAAAATATATGGGTTGCAAGTGTCAAATGACTTAGCTACACCACTGTTGGGGGAGGGGGTGACTGCAGGCTTTTGAGCAGCAGGGGTGGCACACTACTATGGGGAGGATGAGAGTTTTCCCCCACCCCCATTTTTTTTTCACCATTTATAAAAGCCCAGGCATGCTGTCACTTCTGGAAGCAACATCACTTCCTGTTGTTACATCATTTCTGGGCATTATTTTGCCCTCTGCACCAGGCTACATTTTCATTAACTACACCACTGATTTCTACTTTCCATCTTGAAGAGAACCACTGCCAGTTAGTGCTGACAAAACTGTGCGAGATGGATCAAGCATCTGAGAGTATATGACATGTTTGTATCCAGATCTTCCTCCCAGGAAGCTGAAATCGCATTTTAGATTCCATGATGTAGATCAGACTGAAAGTGACTGAGAAATGGGCAGTCAGTGAGACAACCAGCTTGTTTTTCTACCATTTTGTTGCTGGCCCTTCTGTAATATTTATACATGTGGCATTAAAATATTTTCCACTGTGCATTCTCACATGTGGTATTTTAGCAGATGATGAGGTTTTTCTTCAGTTTCGACAGAGCTGCATGTATTTGCAATCCATGGCTGGCGACACTGGGCGGTAACCGTATTTCCTTGAGCTAATGAGGTCGTGATTAGAGAGCTGTATTTTTAAGCTGGTAGCCCATAGTCAGCCACTGTAGCCACTATAATTACATTGACTCTGAAGGCTGTGCACCCCTTCTGTTTCCTCAACCTTCAACACATGACTGTCCTTAAGGCCAATTCCCACAATACTTCCATACAAGCCTCCAGAATGGAACCAGGATGTAACTTGGGACTTGGTGTCCTATTTTCTGTCAGAGTAGGGATCCCACAAACTGTACCCATAATTAAGAACAGGAGAAAGTGGCCTTCCATATTGCATAACCAACGTTGCTTTTTAAAACACGTGCAACATGCGCACATGGGAGGGGGAAGCAACTGAGTGCAGAGGTTCTGTATAGCGGCCAGTGGCATAACTGTACTGCCACCAAGGAAAGGAACATGGAAGAAAGGGTGAAAGGTACAACAAAAGGATTTAGTTTACTGATGTAAAACTAAAATGGTTAGAACTGGGGCCTAGCTGAACTGGTTCATTCATCCAATATGGAGCCCTATGAAGGCTGTTAGAAGTTGGCAAGATGTGAAAGAAGGAGAAACTCTGTTGAAGGAGATATAGGAAGAGCGAGGGCGCAACCCGAACCTGGAGTTAGGCTGGCACAGTTAGGCCTGCAAAGTTTGGCCAGCACAAGGGACATAGTAAAGTATGTTTGGACCACTCTCAGAGTTAGAGAGGCCAGCACACAGACATGCGCCATCCTCCCTGAATCCGAGAGTGGTCCAAACGTTCTTTATGGTGACCCTTGTGCCGGCCAAACTTTGCTGGCCTAACTGTGCTGACCTAACTCCAGGTTAGGATTGCACCCTGAGCAACTGCACCAAGAATGACTGTTAGGAGGCAGGTTCCCCTAGGTTCCTAGCAAGATTTGGAGCTGGTATGCT
This sequence comes from Lerista edwardsae, assembly GCA_029204185.1. Classification (NCBI taxonomy): domain Eukaryota; kingdom Metazoa; phylum Chordata; class Lepidosauria; order Squamata; family Scincidae; genus Lerista; species Lerista edwardsae. Next base: position 37,965,323 of record JAJKFI010000003.1, on the reverse strand, counting down.
CCATCTGAATTTTGGGAGCTGTGAAAACTCCATTGAAATGTAAGGATTAAGCCAGTCTCTGTTTGAATGTAGAGTGCTCATGGCTCAGTCAGATCAACTGAGTGGAGGAGGGGAGGTGACTGCCTGGCTGAATCCACAAGTGTGGCTTGTGGATCTGTGGCCTCTTGCCATCTCCCCAGCCAATAGCCATGTAACTAGTCTGGCCCATGCTCTGCAGGCAAGCACTCAGCATCCAGTATGAATGCATGTCTCCTGCACACCTTGAAATGAAGGAAATAAAATATTGACCACGTGACAATTGCAAACAGCTGTTTTGATGAGTGAGGACAGACACAAAGGTGCTAAGAGAAGTTTCTGTCCTAACTTCTTTCTCAGTCTTCCTTTGCACAAAAGAAGCCCTGGCTTTTTTTCCCTTTTTTCTTTTTAAGGAAGAAACGCCTTTTGCTTGAGGAGAAAAATTACCTTGATTTAGTTCAGGTATTTATATCCTGCCTTTCCATCATAAATTTGACATTGATTTTCAGGTTGTTCACGTGGTCGGGTCAACTACCGAACTTTAGAATCTACAAACATGGTACGCAAAAAAGTATTACGGTGGAGGACGTTCTGATCTTTACATGGTGCTGATGTCCCAAAAAAGGAGTTGTGATGGTTTCTTGAATTACCTAACAGGCTTACAGTTTATATTTGTTGCTACGAATGACCTAGGAGTCAAAAAAAAAATAACTCCTGACATAGGTGAGTACTTGGAACAAATATCTGTGATCAAAAGAGGAAGTGGGCAACTGCAGCACCAGCAGGGAAGTTTGTGCCATCCCATCAATGCCACTGCAGAAGCCCTGGCTGCTTCTAAGTCAGAGGAAAGCAGGTAAGCAGGTAAGAGCCAAGTAGTGTGGGGGCATAGGGAGGGCGGTGGGAGGATGGGGAGAAGGCATTTCTGGGTGGGAAGAGGGTGGAACCAGAAAAGGAACTGGCCCAGGAGGGGGGAACCAGCAGAGGCATCCTCCACTGCATCCTAGTCCCCATGTTGAGAAAATGAAAGCCCGACATAAGGCTTCTCAGTTCTGCACCCACAATTTAGCAGGCACAGACTCGAGAAGCCCCATTGAACAAACTGGGGCTTTACGCAGGGTAAGGGATGAATGTCCCCTTCCTCCAAAGAGTGCTTGCATCCAGCATAGAATGCAGAGGTAGCTGTTTGGAGCCACTGCTTCTATGCTGGATAGGATTGAGCAATTAATATTTTGCCATTCTGCCAATATTTTGCCAATATTTCATTCTGGTGATTTTGTCCTAGTGACTATAGTATCCCATATCATCTACCATATGAATGAATTGGTAAAAGCAGTAGGACTGCAGTGCAGATCTGAAGAGCAAGCAGCAGCATCACTTTATGTATGCACAAGTTGTTGGATGCTCCCACCACAGTTCCTCTAGTAAGACATTGGATGTATACTTACAAGCTCCACATCACTGATCTAGTGATGATTTAGCCTATGGAGTACACCACAAGTTTTTAGAAGTGCCTCCTGCTGAGTAAAACCAATATAACTCTATTAGAATTTCCAATTTTTGATAGACAACATTTGTAGTATCATTATAAAACTGTGTAGGATTGAATTGGCACCAATCCTATTTGTGTCTAGCCAGGAAAAAAACACACATTTTGCCAAAAAGTCTTGAAAGCTTTCATCATAAACACCTTGGCCCATCCAAACATTTCTGGAACCTTCTGGTACTTTCACACTGACAAAATAGATCCTCAACTGGTCCAGTTTTTGCACCACGCATTGCCTCTAAGCACACCCTAAACACATACAGTGACGGTGAATGGATGCAAAATCTGTGCCAAATAAAAACCATCCATCTCATTGTCAGCCTACCATATGTTTTCCATATGATGTGTGAATGCACATGCTATAGAGCTTGTTATAGTAGATCTTTATTTTGGACCAGTTGGGCAATGTAGAAGTAACATGGTCTAAACCTACAATTTAGGCCTAGGCAACTTTGCAAGTCCTATCAGCAATGCCCAACTGTACGCTGAAATTATTTTGCTGACCAGCAGGTGCAAGCTGCCATTCTCTGGCACACACAGCTATTCCATCACAACCAAATAAGCCAGTCTATTCCTCCCCTCACCAGATCCATTAACAATAGACTTACAGTGATGGCCATCGCCCTATTGTCACTTAATCGTGGCAAGTAGTGGCAAGTACAAGAAGGAGGCAGAGGTACCCCACGCATTGGGCTGGCCCAGAAATGTCACAAACATGCCATAAAGTGCATTTGCACCACTCTCAGACATGCACTGGCCTCCCTGACTTCAAGAGTGGTCCAAAAGCACTTTACTGAGCATTTGCAACACTCCTGGGCCAGCACAAGTGACAAGTGGCCAGCACAAGGATTGCGCCCTCAGTTCATCAAGAGCCCATCTGCTCCTCCACTCAAGTGAGCAAGCAGTGCAGATCGTACTGCACACAGCCATTCTCCTCCTACCTAGCATATGCATGGGTGGGGCCTGTAGCATATACATGGGGTACTGAATGCTCCAATGTTAGGAATGGCAGCCCTGAAAAGTGGCTTCAGTACTCACCAAAGATCTCTGACACATGAGGAGACATGCCAAATGCTGTCCATCCTTCCTAATGATGAGCAGGCTCTGCTCCTTCCACTCTCCAATGGTCTTACTCAGCACTCTTCTCCCATCTATATTTCCTCTTCCTCTCTGTCTCACTCTTCCAATCCGGTGAGTGGAAGGGGTAGGAGCCGTGGAGGCAGGTAGGCAGGCAGAGATAGGCACCTCCCACCAATATGCTGCCTGAGACAACCAGTTGGCCTCATGGATGGGCGGCCCTGTCTGGCTAGATACACTGCTGCACAGCAGAAGCATCCACACCCTGCTCCCTATACAAAGAGAACTGAATTGCACTCCTAAAATGCTCAACGTCATGTGTGATAATTAACATAGTAAAGCATGTAGTTAGTATCATGTTGTTCCTGGAATCCCTCTTGGAAGCATTCCTGACATCGTCTTGCATGGAACATCTTGGTTCATTCAAACTGTGAAATATCAAACCAGATGTAGAAAGTTTTGCTTGGAGGCGTCAAGAGAAGGAAAGAGACAGTTTTCATTAACAAAGATTACAACAATGAAAGTGCAGTTTTATAATCATTGAACAGATTCGTCTTTCATTTACTTCCTCTTTTAGGCATGTTTTCCTAGTAGTATTTCATTCTCTCTCATTCTCAGCAATATTTCTTTTTCCCTCTGTTCATATCACAATCACTTCTTCCATTTCCATTTGCATTCATTTGGCTCCCCTTCTTTCCAGTTTATTAAAATTCTAAAACGCTAGCCCACAGCATGGTCATGTGACTGAAATCCTATCATGGCTCATCTCAACAGCCAGCAAATCAGAACTGAAAGTGAATGGTCTATCTCACTTTCCCCCTTGGGTTTCCTCACTTTTTAACCTTTGATGAAATATAAGCCAGGGCTCTAGATTAGTGCTTTTAATTATGGTGATTGCTTTACCTAAGCCAAGACTCCAGCCTCTCATCTTGGACAGAAAGCAAGCATTCCATTTGGACACATATATTAAACTCAGGGAAGCCACAGAATCCTGTGTACCAAATTAGCTATTCCGCTCTTATTTGCCACATTTCCTTCAGCCTACCACTTTAAAATGGCAAGAAGATCAAAGGAAATTTCCTTCAGTGTTTCATGCCATCCCCCAGCAAGGTCTCTTTTTACTGGGTTTTGCAGGGGCTCATAAATCATCATTATCAGATAGGAACAAAATAGAACAAAGTGCTAAACAAGTACCCCACTTTTGTCTACATTCGACAAACAAGACGTACCTTACAAGCAAAACCACAAGACCCAAGTGTTCTACTGAAAATTTGGGGAAAAAATTACTGGATTGAGTTAATTGCTGTTTTGAAAATAGAGGCGCATATTTCAAAAGACAATGAGAACACTAAAACTGCAGCCAGCAACATATTCTTTGACTGCTCAATGCAGAGACAATGTGTCTGTGGTTAAAGAACAATTGGCAGGGCAATCTCACATCCTGTTGAGACTCCTGCAGAAGTCCATGAGTTGGAGCAATAACAATGGTCCTTGCAGGGGAAGAGCTACTGATTAAGATTTCAGAGCCTGATTTTCTCCGGTGCTTCCGAATGAGAATCATATACATACAAAAGAGCAATGAAGCATTCATTACCAAACCACAACGACTGCAGCTTCTGAAATCCAGATGTTGTCCTGAACCATAAGTAATCCAATGACTTCAGTAATATCAAATAGCTTCTCCGTGTTGCACAGATAAATGTTTGACCTGTGACACCCTCTGTATAAATATCAGGGGAACAATATGCAGCAAGTAGCAAGTTCAAAGATATGGCAGCTCAATTCAATGCACACTTATTCATAAGTAAGTCCCATTATGTTCACCGCGGTTTACTTCCAAGCAAGTGTGATTAGGATGGCAGCCTATTAGGATTTTAACTAAAAACAAGTCAACAGTTGTACTCTGTGAATGTAGTTTGGTATTTACGCTTTACAGTTAGAGAAGTTTTTTAACATGCAAACAGATAGTTGCAACATGCAAACATGCAAACAGCAAACATGCAAACATGCAAACAGCGAGCACGCTGCCGATCACCACGGAAACCCTCCCAGCGAGCGAAGAAACTCCGCCCAGCGAACCGGTAGGCTGACACCACTGGTGTCATGTACATTTAACCTGCGAGTAAGCCCTATGGAAATAGCAGGATATTATTTGGAATAAAGAAGCATAGGTTTGTGCTGTGCATTCTCCCGAAACTAATGGAACATGTCAAATGGGAAATTTAGGTCCCATTCTTTTCAATGAGACATGGCATGACTAGCTGATGACCTAAACACTAAGATATTCAGGCTGTAATTCTATACAGACTTACCTCGGAGCAATCTCAATGAAATAAATGGAACTTACTTCTGAGTAGACATGCTCTGTAAATTTGCTCTGTAAGCAGCATGGGCTGAAGTTACAATTTCATATTTCAAAGCTGTTAGTCTTGACTTACTTCTCCTCTTTCATATTTCCACACATAAGAACATAAGAAGAGCCCCACTGGGTCAGGCCAAAGGCCCATCTAGTCCAGCTTCCTGTGTCTCACAGTGGCCCACCAGGTGCCTAAGGGAGCTCAAGATGCCAGCATCCTGTTGCCACTCCCTTGCACCTGGCATTTTGAAATAGCCTACTATTAATGAAAGGAGGTTGCACCACCCATCATGGCATATAGCCCATGATGGTCTTTTCCTCCAGAAATCTGTCCAGTCCCTTTTAAAGACATCTCTACCCATCATCACACAAACTCTACCCATAATCTAAAACAGGGGTTCTCAAACTTTTTAGCACCGGGACCCACTTTTTAGAATGACAATTTGTCCAGGACTCACAGAAGTGGTGTCATGGCCAGAAGTGCCGTCATTTTGATACCAGAGCCTCCGCTTTCCTGAAAATGCAGCAATAAGCTGTGTTATTTCTCAGCCATTTTCCAATATCAAAGGGAATCAGAAAGGAAAAAAAAAACCTTGACATAAGCAAACCAACCACACATCCCTCCCTCTTTCCAGTGTCTCATCTTTCCATATTTTTCAATATATACTAGATACTTCCCGACCCATCTGAAATTGGCTTGCAGTCCATTGGTGGGTCCTGACCCACAGTTTGGGAACCACTGTTCTAAAATGTATGTATCTGTACTAGTATCGATGTGTTGGTACAGATCTGAGCATCTCCAATATAGCTAACCAGCTTAGTCTGCACTGAGGATATTAGAGGAAAGAGATCAGTGGCATCCCTACAGAGATGGGGCAGAGCTCTAAGTTTTGCAAGGAGCCTTACCCTCCCATGTAAATCGCTCCTTTCCCTTGCCACTGTAGCCAGTAAGCACGCCAAGATGTTGCTTTTCCACCTAAGGACTGGCTAAAGTGGCACGGGAAAGGAGCGATTTCCACGGCAAGGTAAGGCTCCTTGCAAAACTTAGAGCTCCCTCCCCCCGCCCCGGTAGGGGTGCCACTGAAAGAGACAGAATAATATCACACTGCAAACTGTGCCAAGTGAAGAAGTGAATTTTTTCACTTCCAGGGTCAATGCACAATGATCATACCATAAAAAAGTGTACACATGCACACACACACATACACACAAATTAGCTGCCTGCACTGGTCACATAAGCTAGAGAAGGCTTAAAGTTTCATAGGGCTTTCCATCTGAGATCAAATACCTGGATACTTTCCAAGCTGCTCCACATAACCTTTCATGCAAAGCATGGAGTGATTCTTGTTTTCAGGGATGTCAGATTTGGGAGGAGGGTTTGCTGCATAAAAAAAAATGTGTGATGGTTCATGTTTATACGTACTTCATAACAACCATAGTTATAAATGCTCCTGGAGAAAAATCAACATGAAACATGAGAGGTGGCATCCACCCACCCTATTCTCCCTAAAAGGCACCCTTGCTTATACATTACATGTTGGCAATTAACACTTAAATGATCGTCTCTCTTTTCCATCTCCCCAGTATACACAGAAGAAGGAGGGTATTTGTAAACATACAGTCACACACAACGAATCAGTGCTTGGGAAGAATGCCCATTTGCCAAACAAGAAGGTTGTGGACCTTTGGGGATGGGGTATAAAGGAATCAAGTTTGGGTGCTACTTGGGGAGAAGTCGCATATAATCCCCAAATTCGAGAAACGCATGTGGTTTTGTCTAAGATCCAGACTATTCACAAAACCCAGAGCCAGAAGACACTGGCTTGCATATTTTACCATAAACTCCAGAAGTTTCACAGACTCTCTACAAGTATATCCAGATGACCATTTTCCCCCCACTTAGGTGGTGATTGTTGCACTGTAATGGCTTCCATGTGGAAATGGATTTTTATGAAGAGCTTGAATGCATGAGGGACTGCATGGCCACCATCCCTTCCCACCCACACTGTGGCTTTGTTTGCCAAAAAAAAACAAAGGCTTTGCACATGGAGCACAAGGAAATACCAGCCATTAGGCTGTCAGCCTCCACTCCCTATCATAGGAAGATGATCAATAATGCTGAACAGATCGCTAGGCTTCACAGCAGGCCGATATCGGGCAACAAGGCTGCAACAAGACGTGTACCACTTTTGCAGTAAAATAACAAAATTATAAACAGCAGGCAACACCTGTTGCCAGGGCCAGTATCAGGGTTTAGCCAATTCAAGCACTGCCAAGGGCTTAGAGCCAAGCCCTGAAGACACAGTGGGAAAAAAGTGGCCAACAACAAGTACCCCCAGCTTAGTGACAGACCTAAGGGGGTCAAGGGGGAAATGCCCCTGGGCAGCACCCTGCAGGGGGCAGCACCATGACCCTTCCCCCTGCCAACAGCACTGGGTGCCCTCTTCCCCGAGTATCAGAGGAGGCAGGAGCCACTTGAAGCAGCGCCTGCCCCCTCCAATACTCAGAGGGCCTAGCGCCATGACACCCAATGGCTCTGCGGCACTCAGCTCTCTTATCATTGGAGGAATCTCAGGCCACTGCAACCTTAAAGCAGCCTGACATCCCTCCAATGATGTCAGAGGGGCAAGTGCTGGGAAGTTGCTTGGCTTTATGGCGCTTGGCTGCTCTACCTATCGTCGGAGGAATGTCGGGCTGCTGTAAGTTTGCAGTGGCCCAACATTCCTCCCATGATCGGAGAAGCTGCTGAGTGCCACAAAGCCAAATGGCTTCCTAACGCTTCATGTGGCTCTCGTCTCCTCCGTTAGTCAGCGGGGACAGGCGCCACTTGCAGCTGTGTGGAAAGCCTTTTTTGTGCCACTGTGGACCACCTCCTCCTTTCAACTCTCTTTTAAAAGGGGAAAGAAAAGGAGAAGGAGGCCCAGAACAGGCAGGGGTGGCAGACTGGACGGGTGCTGCCCCCCCCAAAAAAAAACATCTCTGCCCCAGGTAGTTTCTGGTAGCTTCTACCCAGTAACTGCTGCTTCCACCAAGGTGGCCCTTCCTCAGATCCTGGACAGGGGGCTAAGCCACAGCATCTCAGAACACTCTTCACGGCTACGCTAGTGGCCACCTTCTTCCTTTATCTACAGTGTAATGCCTCTGATCCCACCATTGTGTCCAGTGACACGGAGCCAAGTGGCCAAGGTTTGTGCCACTCAGCAATGTGACAGTATTACTTCCTGTTGAGTGGGCATGGGGTCTACCCCTTATCTTGATGCTGTCATGTTGCCCAATGCTGGGCTGACATTGACAAATCTCACAATCAGCACAAGCCCCATTCTGGCAGCATGAAAGCCATGCTGCCATCGTGCACTTCAGAGTGGCTGGCATAAACAGCCAGAGACCCTGTGTATATGCAACAGTGGCTCCCAGGTGCCCTGCCAGAGCACGTAAGGTGGTGATGGGAGCGGTTCTGGCGTGGATTAGGGCAGGCACCAGCCTGAACAAGCTGCATCTCCATTACGGAGAAAGGTTACAGCATTTGAGGCTCTTTAGTCTAGAAAGGTGCCTGAGGGGGGACATGATTGAGACGTACAAAATTATGCAGAGGGTGGTTAGAGTAGATAGAGAGAATCTCCTTTCCCTCTCACACAATACCAGAACCGTGGGACATCCATTCAAGTTGAGTGTTAGGCGTTAGAACAAACAAAATACGTATTTACCCAGCATGTAATTAGTCTGTGGAACTCTTTGCCACAAGATGTGGTGATGGCGTCTGGCCTAGATGCCTTTAAAAGGGGATTGGACAGATTTATGGAGGAAAACTCCATCACAGGTTACAAGCAATGATGGGTATGTCCAGTCTGAGACTAACTGGTCACTCACCGTGAGAGCCGGGTAGGAATTTTTTTCTGTCATCCAAATCAGCTACAGATTGCAGTTTTTTTTGCCTACCCAGACTGGCGAGGGACAGAGTATTCAGTAGGTTTCATGACATAAAAACTGATCACTTGTGTTTAATAAAGTTAAACCCCAACCTCAGTCTGGTGTCTGGGTAAAGGGTAATAGGCTACCTCAGAATGCCAGATGCAGGGGAGTGGCAGCGAGATACAGTATCTGGTTGTCTATGTGCTCCCTGAGACATCTGGTGGGCCACTGTTCTTAAATGTGGTCTTAAAAATCCATGCTGCTTATCTACGTGACAGAAAATGCACCCTTGGCTCCCTTGCAAAAAGAAAGGGTTTCTGCACAGGAAATTGAGCACACATTCAAGTATACCAGCAAAAACAATGCTTAGAAATGATGTTGGGGGCTTTTGGATATATATGCAACTGGATAGGTTTAATGAACAGTTTAAAAAAAAAAAGGCAGCCTGTAATTTCTGTCACATAGATGCACAATCCTCTATGCAGTATTTCTCAAACTGTGGGTTGGGGCTCACTAGATTTTTTATTTTATTTTCATTAATAACAAATTAATAAAAAAAAGAAAATGCAAAGTGAATTTTGTGCAGTAAATTTTAAACACAATATATACCATCATAACAAATGAAGGAAAAAAGAGAAAGAAAAGAAAGAAAAAAAGGGAAATATA
>JAJKFI010000003.1:37942316-37952806 GCA_029204185.1 Lerista edwardsae | reverse complement strand
TGTGTGTGTGTGTGTGTGTGTGTGTGTGTGTGTGTGTGTGTGTGTGTTTTAAAAAGACAAATATCCTTGCAAGCAGACCCAATTATCATTTGGTCAGGCTTCTGCTTTGTTTTCACTACTCCTATAAAAATGAGAAACAATTGATAGTAAACTAAATACAGGATAGCCATTGCAACAAATGTTTCAGCATGCATATCTCTGTCTAAGTGCTGCCAGACGCAATGGGGCTTACTTGAGTAAACACACTGGGAGCACAATCCTACTTTATGCCGGCCTAGTAAGGCTGCCGCTTGCGCCGGCCAAGCACCATAGGGCTGACGCGGACATGCTTTACGGCACATTCATGACAGCGTTCGGCCGGCGCAAGAGCGCAGCGTTGGCACTAAGGAGGGTATAGGATTGTGCTGCCCCTCAAACTGCTAGGGTGCAGGGGCTGAGAAGGAATCTTCAGCATTAAACAGGCAGTCTCTCTCTCTCTCTCTCTCTCTCTCTCTCTCTCTCTCTCCCCCCTCAGTTCCAAACCTTCCAATAGTTTTTTCCTCCGTCTCTGTCCAAAATTTCTGTTCCTGGGTGGTTGGCCAGTTCTGGATTGAGCTGCCCGTTATCTTAAACTAGTCATTCTCAACATTAACAATCTTATTGTAAGGATATAATGGGACTAATCCATGTAAACTGCCCTAGCTCAAACATTCACAGCGCAATCCTTTACCCCTCTTAGCGCCGGCGCTGCGCTCCTGCGCCGGCCGAAAGCTGTCGCGAACATGCTGTAAAGCACATCCGCGTCGGCGCTATGGCGTTTGGCTGGCACAAGCGGCAACGCCAACACTCGAGCGCCACCATGACCGTCAGCAGCGTTGGTCGTGCGCCAGTTGAGCGCCGGCGTCACTCGGTTGGTGCAGGGCCTCTGCGAGGTCATTCCAGAGGCATACTGGGGGCATAACTGGGCGGCGCAGCAGGTGGAGACGGCGGTTATGATGCGGTTGTGACGCAGGACGGCCGTAGTGCCATATCCTAACGCTGGTTCCCAGCCATGGCGGCCCCAATTCGGGCCGTTCCCATGCATGTTTCTCTGTGCTTGCTATTTTGCCAGCGCAGATCCAAGCAGGCCCATTACATAGGGATGACTGGGGCTTACGCGGGTGCAAGGGGAAAACCTCCCCTTGTTCTGCACGTTGCTGCTGCTGCCTCCGAATGGGCCTGTGGATATGGCCCTGCTATGTCGGCCTTCCGAGGCCGGCATAAAGTAGGATTGCGCTCTCAGGGTGGGTGAGGGACTGAAGCAAAAATAGCCTCAGGGCACAATCCTAACCTGGAGGTAGGTCAGCACAGGTCACGTCTGTGTGCTGGTCCCCCTGGCTCTGAGCGTGTTGCAAACGCATCTTTGCAACACTCCTGGGCTGGCACAAATGACTTGTGCCAGCCTAACTCCAGGTTAGGATTGCACCCTGAGGCAAGGCACCTAGTAAACCAAGTGGGAATCAGTGTTAACTGCACGATGCACAGCTTCGATGCCAGCATGAGATTTCTGGGGCCTTGGGGGACAGCCCTGCGCTGGGCACGATCTTCCACTCACCCTCTGATGGCTCACTGGCTCCTATCACTTCCAATAACACGGAGGGTTTGGGGCTGGCCGATTTGAGTAAGCCTTCTAATGGATGTCCAATATCCAACGGGTCAGTGTCCCACGACTCTGATGCTGTTCCTGAATTGCTGAGGTTGAATTGCTGTCACGCAGCCCCAGCCTGAGAAGCCCTGCTTCTGGCCCCTTAAGAGGAGAGGGAAAGGGAAGGCAGCAATCCCCAGGATCGTACTGCGGCCAGGGCTGATCTTTTAAAAAAAACGTACCCTCTGCAGCTCCAGAGGGTGTGGGGACCCCGTGGAGCCCTCCACAGGGCTCCTGAAGCCTCAGTATGGATAAAAATACATAATTAGAAACCACTTCCTGTTTTTTATTGCAAAACCAGAAATGGTTTCCAATTGTGTTTTTTACCCATACAGAGGCTTGGAGAGCTCTGCAGGGGGTTCCATGGGGCTCCCTGCACCCACCAGAGGCCAGATCTGCCAAGGGTAAGTTTGAAAAAACCCTATTCTGCCCCAGCAGCCGTGTGATCCTGGAGATATCGCTGCCTTGCCCTTCCCCTGCAATAACCTCCCCTGGTTCCCAAACAAGGGGTTTGGAAACCGCCGGGTTATTCTGATAGCCTAAAGAGTATGAAGGGATGAACAAAAACATGGCCAACTGCAAACACACACACAAAAAATGAGTTTTTAACAGCTTGAAAATGTAGTAGATGTCAAGCGGTGTAAGTTCTCATTCATATAGCCAGAATCTACAGGATGGAAAAGATTTCTTTTGGAGACAAAACATTACTCTAAAAGGTATAATCTCAACCATTCTTGAAATGCACCATCTGCGGCAAGCTGGATGATTAGGAAAAATGGACAAAAATTGTTCTCCTACATTGTTACATTTTTGGACAATCAACTCATTATCCAGTTTGGAAGCTGCTGGGAGCAGCAACCTGTCCTTTCTAAAGCTCCATGTACATTGATGGGAATACTAGTAGTGCTAATATCAGTGGGATGTTTCTGTCTCAGTTGCAAGCAGGGATGTGCTGCAGTCACTGAGCCTCGAGTCAGGAGTCAGTGACCCTGTGACTCGACTCAACTCACGATTCCTAGCATGCAGCTATCATGATTATACTTGCGAGAAATTTAGAGTCTTTCAAGTCAAGTCACAAGTCATTTTGATGCAGGTACCCCCTCCCCCCATGCTTTGGGTGCTTCTTCTCTTCCCTCCCTCACCCAGGAAAAAAAAGCAGGAGTTCTACAGCAGGGGTCTCCAAACTCTGGCCCAGAGGCTAGATACGGCCCTCAGAGAGCCTCTATCTGGCCCACAGCAAGCTTCTGGTCCCTTGTGAGCCTCTGGCCCTCCTGACCCTTCTGGCATGGGCTACATCATCCAAGCTGTGCTCTGGTTTGCGTTGAAGGTGTTCTGATGGCCAGGGGGGGACCATGTGCGGCCTCCTCAATCCTCAGTCTGCCTCCAAAAGGCCAAACATAGTCTCTTTGGAAGTGACAGGGAGGCCTCTCTGGCCCTCAGCATGCTCTGGGTGTTTCCTTTCCTGTGATCTGCTGGTTCTATTTACTTCAGCACATCTAAGTAAGTTGCTTGTGGAGTGGTGGAATGGGAGTCCATTAAAGTGTGTGCTATATTTCTGTGGTGTGTGTTGGTGCTTGGAGGAATCCTGGAACTTTAAGCCCTTTCATTCATTCATTCATTCATTCATTCATTCATTCAATCAATCAATCAATCAATCAATCAATCATCTAAGTTCTGTCTCTAATGTATTAATTTAAATTTTATATTTAAATTTATTTAATTATTTCTTGGCCCTTGACACTGTGCCAGATATTTGATGTGGCCCTCCAGCTAAAAAATTTGGAGACCCCTGTTCTACAGTATATATCTTAAAGAGCCGCTCCCCCATGTCCTTTCTTCAAACCCCCCCCAAGCCCTTGTCTCATGGAACCACCTACTCTCTTCTTCCCACCACATCTGCTGCTGCCGTCAGTTTAAAGTCCGATTTCCAGATTGCCCACAAGGTCTTCAGCCCAATGCGGAAGCAGAGAAAATGTCCCTTTTTTATCGTAACTGGCCCTGATCCATGAGTCGAATTGGGGATCAGTGATATTCACAACTCATGTCAATTCAAATTGCCCAGACTGTGGTTTTGCGTGATTTGAGTCAAGTCATACCAAGTCAAGTTCACATTCCTGGTGTAAGATACAGGAAGTGTTACTAATCCATAAGCAAATATACAGGGGACACTCATAAAGCACACAGGAAAAAGTTGTCAACTTGAAACCATCCAAACATCAGATTCACTTGCTTCCAGATTCTGAACATCTGATGACATCTGAGGAAAAATTTGCTCAAAGTAGTTTAAGTCAAAAAAATCACACAAATGTGGTCAAATCCATATTCACAACCTGAATATGTGATGGCAGAGAGAAATGGGGACAAAGTTAGCCAAATTTAAAAATGCAATGTGTGAATCAGTAGTTACTGTACCTATAGCTACCTGCTATTGGGAGGGAGGAGATTAGAGAGCCAGCAAGAGGGAAGAAAAAAAGTAATTTTTACTTATCGCCCAGTAGGCCCCTTGATCACCAACTGGCTTGCTCAGACCTACACCAGCTATTTTGCTTTCATTAATCCGAAGAGAGAAAGGGGGTGGGTGGGTGGGTCGGAAAATTGGGGATAGGGTCCAGAAAGAACTTTTGCTGCAGAAATCCACTCCTCCAGGTTGCTCCCTACCCTCTACCAAAGCAGAAGATAAGATGCTGCTAAGACAGGGCAGAGCTCTTCCTATAATGATGTTTCTCCTGTAATTGCTTTGAAGGGAAACTACGCAGATAACGTAAGTATGGAAAGCTACAGATGTTATATGTAGTCGATATAATCCAATAATTGAAATGCCCACTGGACAGGTCCATTAAGAATGTTCCAGAAGGAATGACCTTTGCATTGGCAGACCAAAGAAGTAAATGATCTAATAGGTCTTTTCCAACTTTATTTTTTATTACCCTAGGAACCACACAATGTCTCTGCTTAATGTTAAGGTGGGTGGAGCACATGACAGGCCTTTACTGTGTTGTGCTGTGCATAAGCAAAGCCAAACAAAGCTTAAAATGAAGCAACATTAATACACACACACACACACACACACACACACACACACAAGCTTCTAAGTCACAATCATTTGTGGAAGTCTGTTTCCTTAGCATGTGGACTCTGTATAAATTCATCTTTCAGCCAGAGTATATGACATTGAATCTAGAGTGTTTGCAGCTGAAAAGAGCTGGGAAAAGATACATAAAAGTTTTTGGCTCCCTGATGATGCTCCGAGAAAGTAAGACGATCACACTGACCCCACTTGTCCACCCACACGCACATTAGACTGTCTTTAACCAATGTATATCCCACGTAAACAACAGTGCATTCAACATGCAAAATCACAATGTCTGATTAAAGGTAAAGGTTTCCCCACGACCGAATGGTCTAGTCATGACTGACTGTAGGGGGCGGTGCTCATCTCTGTTTCAAAGCCTGTAGAGCCGGTGTTTTTGTCCGATCATGTGGCCAGCATGACTCTACGCTGTAGCGCACGGAACCTTCCCACCTAAGTGGTCCCTATTTATCTACTTGCATTTTAGGCGCTTTTGAACTGCTAGGTTGGCAGGAGCTGGGACAAGCAACGGGAGCTCACTCCGTCACGCAGTCTCGAACTCCCAACCTCACCGTCAAAAGCTCAGCAACAGCGGATTAACTCGCTGCGCCACCACATCCCTGATACAGACTGATTACAGACATCGAAATTCAGAGCCATCAGATTCAATCTCAAAAATGGATAATATAAAAATTCACATAATATGAAAATGTAGAACCTCTCCAAGTAGCATAACCTAGAGTCATAAAAACTACACCTCCCTGCCTTCCTCCCCCATGGGGTATTACATAAGTAATAACAACTTATGATGTTGCTAACAG
Source organism: Lerista edwardsae (assembly GCA_029204185.1). Classification (NCBI taxonomy): domain Eukaryota; kingdom Metazoa; phylum Chordata; class Lepidosauria; order Squamata; family Scincidae; genus Lerista; species Lerista edwardsae. The sequence continues at coordinate 37,947,252 of JAJKFI010000003.1, read as the reverse complement.
CCCAATTCTATACTGCGCTGGAACAGGCATGCAGTGTAGGAGGCTGCTGGAGCTCACCCCAGGGCAAGGGGACATTTTGCCCCTTACCCCAGGATAAGCCCAGTCAGCCCCATGGTGCTACTTCAGTGAATCTCTGGTGCAAATCTGATCATTCCAGATTGGCACCAGCTAGCCTGGGGACAGGGGTTAGGATCCGGCTGAATAGTCAGATCCTGACTCCACCCCCTTCCCAGGCCAGCCCACCTCCTCTGCCCAACACCCGCGCTATTCCACCCTCTCCCGCCTTCCCCAAGCCCCACACTGGCCCAGCGCTTCTTGCGCTGATGTAGAGTAGATATGCCTTATGGTTTGCAACAGCCCTCGGCCAACGCAAGCAACGTGTGTCGGCCCGGCCGTACTCTTGGATTCCGCCCTAAAAGCACAATCCTAACCTGGAGTTACGCTGGCACAGTTACGCCAGCAAAGTCTGGCCAGCACAAGGGACACCATAAAGCAAGTTTGGACCACTCTCCAAGTCAGAGAGAATGGTGTACGTCTGTGCGCTGGCCTCTCTGACTCCAACAGTGGTCCAAATATATTTATTTATTTATTTATTTATTTATTTATTTATTTAATTTATACCCCGCCTTTCTGCCCAAGGGCACCCAAGGCGGCTTACAATACAATAAATACAATAAAAACACAGTATTTGACAAGTTAAAAACAATGGTTAAAAACAATAATTAAGATAATTAAAATTTAAACAGCCAGCCCCGTGGATCCTAAAAAGAGTATAAAAACCAGCCAGCCTGTCAACAATTAAAAGCTTGTTGGAATAAAAAGGTCTTCAACCCCCGCCGGAATATTGCCAAAGAGAGAGCAGTTCTTAGTTCTAAGGGGAGGGTATTCCAAAGTCGGGGGGCTACCACCGAGAAGGCCCTATTCGTAGTCGCCATCCCTCTCACCTCTCCTGGTGGCAGCACAGTCAAAAGCCCCCCCCCCAGATGACCTCAGAGCACAGGTAGGGTTGTATGGAAGGAGGTGGTCCCTCAAATACCCTGGACCCGAGCCATAAAGGGCTTTAAAATTCAAAACTAGCACTTTGAATCGGGACCGGAAAGGGACCGGCAGCCAGTGTAGTCGCCGAAGCAACGGCTCGACAGACTCAAACCGCTGTGCCCCAGTTGTAATTTCAGGACCGTCTTCAGAGGCAGCCCCACGTAGAGCGCATTGCAATAATCTAATCTAGATGTCACTAGGGCATGGGTCACAGTGGCCAGGTCCGCGCAGCTCAGGTATGGTCGCAGTTGGCGAATCAGCCGAAGCTGAGCAAAGGCTCCCCTCACATATTTTAAAGTGTCCCTTGTGCCGGCCAAACTTTGCTGTCTTAACTGTGCCAACCTAACTGCAGGTTAGGATTGTGCCCTAAATATCATAATGAGCTGGTTCAGAAAATGAATCAACCTAGCTCATGATGCCCTGATGCAATACGAATCAAATGTAATCTCCCTAAAATGCTCAGAAGAATGTCCCAGCTCATCTCTATTGTTTCTGCTTCTACAGTAATAACAATTTTGACTTGACTTTTTGAAATATGGCATAAATTCAGTATATATAATTGGAGAGACCTTTAATTTCCTGGGAGGTTTTTCTGCAGCAGGGTATTCTGCTCAGTTTGTTTTTTCAAACAGAACTGACTCAACCAGAACATTCTGTCTAATAAAGTATTAATGACACTGCGCATTCTTCTAAACCAAATTAGTACAATTAGCAAAGCACATGTTGCTTAGAATTCCCCGGTAATGTGTGCACCACAGTTCGGTTTTTACTGCACATGAATGACAAGGAGAAGGCAGATGGGAAGGAGGTAAGCAATAGGACTTTGAAAAAAAATCATTTGAAAATATATAATCTTTGCAAATCCTCTGAATCTTTAAATCGGTTTAAAACAAAACAAAAATACCCAAAGTATCTATAAAATGTAAAACTGCTCTGTCTCTTCCAGTAAAATCTGATTTAGCATCAACTGTTGCTGCATTTCTCTTCCAACTGTTTTCCTGCAAAACATCTGCCAATGTAGGTTTGCAGCCTGGCTGAAAGATGTGCGGCATCAGTAAATTAGTGGGCATATGCCCCAGTGCTTGATTTTTCCTTATATACTTCAGAGCATACAGTAAGAGAAAAGCAGTATACAGGTGGCCTTTTCATCCATGAAGGTTCCAGTCCCAGAACCCTCATGAATAAAAAAAATCAGCGGATAATTAAACCCACAGATTTTGACCACACGCACACACACACACACACACACACTCCGAGCCTCATCAGAACTATGCTCTGGTCGGGTCCAGAAAGCTTTCTGAGGCCCACCGAGGCTGTGCCCACCCACCCACAACCTCGATGGGCCTCAGAATGGCCATTTTGGCTAAAAAAAACATTATTTCCAGATTTTGGTGAAAACTGGAAGTAATGTTTTTAATGCCTTTTATGGCATGTTAAATATATTAGACTGGCTATTTCAAACCAACCATGTGGATGACTTCCTTCCTTACCTGTGCAGCAACAGGACATATCAACCTCCTCTTTCCCAGTTTGTTTTCCCTTCTCACTCTTTTTCCTCCAGCCACCTCCTCTTGCCCTTTTTTTCTTTGAACTATTTTTTGTTCCAAGCCTCCTTTTCTAACCCCTTTCCTGCTGTTTTTTTTCTCAATTAATTTCAGGTTCCTGTCCCTTGGCCCTTTGAACTCTCCTTCCTGTTGTACAGACCTCTCTCTCTTACACACACACACACACACACACACACACACACACGTTTGATCTCTATTTTGAAGAATGAAAAGCACAATAAGACCTGAGGCTACCAAGCAATAGAACATTGGTTTGGAAACTTTTTAGCACGGGGATCCACTTTTTAAAATGACACTCTATCATAGGGTTACCAGATACAAACTGGGACAGAGTGCCTCTACCCTTAACCATTGTATAGCAGAGGGAATTTAGGCAGGTGCAGCTCATCATGGAAGGGTTTCAAAAGATGCACCTGCCCAAATTCCCTCTATTATCCAATGGATAAAAGTAGAGGCACTCTGCCCCAGTTTGAATCTGGTAACCCTAGTCTACCAGGACCCACCTAGCTTTACGAGACTTTAAAAAAGGTGATTTAGAAAGAAATTATTTATTTAAAAGTAATATTTATTTGTTTGCAAAATAAAATGATCAATTTCTATTTATTAGGCAGCCCTAACAAATAGCCTCAGGGTTTGAGGGGCTTCCAGCCTTCACCTGCCCCCACTACCTGTCTTGACAGATGGGGGAAAAACACATCACACCCTTTTCTCCCTTTGAGCCACCTTATTCACTAATTATCTTGAACGCCCTTTTAGCCCTGATCTGGGTTTGCTCTTGGATAACTGGCTTAACACAATAACAGCACAATCCTATACATTTTTACTCAGTAGTCTCTGAGTTGAAATGTATAAGTATAAAGGTAGGCAAATATGTTGGCAAATCTGCCGCCCAAGAAGAAATAATTTTGGCCATTGGTGCCAGACCTCATCGTCACATATCTTCAGTCTTGTCCCATTACCCTGCATTTTGAAATCACTACAGCCTACCTGAGAAAACTCTGATTTTTAGATCTATGGAAGCTGGTAACCCTGGAGACTAGGGTTCAAATTCTAGATTAACTCACACTGTCCTTCACTCTCAGCCATGAAGAAAAAGGTTTAAAAAGCTGTCTGCGCATTATTCTCATTCAAGGCACCCTGTACATGTTCATGCACATACAAACTCGCACATGACTGGAACTTCAGTACTGGAAGCATATCCACAGGCACAATGGCCACAGCCAGCCCCGGTAAACAATGGGGAAAACTCCCTTACATGTAAATAAGTCAGCTCTTAACTATACCTTGCTGGAAGATAACTGCAGAAATAAATGCACCTAGGGAAAATCATTGTTGTCTGAGCACTCCCTAGTGTCATGGGTGGATATTGAGATTATTTCTTGAACACTGTAGCAACAATTATTTAATGGAAACACGTTCTCTAGAATGCAGTTCCCCAAAGTATATTTCCATCCACAGCACACATTTACGTGCACGGTCCTCCCCCATTCCTCATGGAGAACACTAACAAATGCCATAGATATGCAGGAAACGGTTTGCAGCTGAGACAAGCTTAGCACATTTCCTACAGGTTCAGCCAGAGGGAGAATCTTTCCTGGCTCCCTTGATAGAAATTAGGCCTTTGAACCACAAGGGTTTCCTCTTGAATCTTGGCTGGAGATGTACAGGGCCAAAGTCCAGCCACACCCACCAGACAGGGACCTCTGCTAATTGGTTAAGAGCCCTTTAATGTCTGGCCACCATTTGGCAGACCCAGGAGGCAGCTGCAGCCCTCTTCTCCTTTTGTAAGACACCCTTGATTAACACCATATTTTAATACAAGGCCAAATCAAGTTTCAGAAGAGCCAAACATCTGTATTTGTACATTCCTGCGGAGGAACCTTTCCTTTCAATTGCCGAGTTTGCTCTTATGCATTTTTTGGAGAGCACACGGTGGTGTAACCTAGTTTTTGTTCTCTTCCCCAATACTCCACCTTGAATATGAGGATCTACTGTATACCTCCAAATTCTCACTGGCACCCTCCAATCTTCAGCTCTCATCCAGCAAGCCACTTTAAGCGTAGGAGTACTTCCAATCACGTCAATGGGATTCCAACTTCCTCCGCAGCCATAAATACTGCAAAGAACATATTCAAAACGTCACTAGGTTTCCAAGGCTATGTCATGACCACTCACTGCTCTAGACTAAGCAGTCTACTTTTTTTCCTGTTTCGGCAGGGGTCTGCCCTGGATTTTGACTTGCTATTGCTTTTGTTTGTTTGTTTGTTTGTTTGTTTGTTTGTTTGTTTGTTTGTTTGTTTGTTTGTTTGTTTGTTTGTTTGTTTGTTTGTTTG
>JAJKFI010000003.1:37928253-37942306 GCA_029204185.1 Lerista edwardsae | reverse complement strand
TTGTTTGTTTGTTTGTTTGTTTGTTTGTTTGTTTGTTTGTTTGTTTGAACATGTGTAGTCTGAAGACACTGAAGACAAGGAACAAATTTCATATAAAATTCTAAACTGCAGCAGAATTACTGAAAACCAGGTGCTTCAAGGGTATTGGGCTGCAGTGACAACACAGAGAGAGAGAGAGAGAGACCCCAGCAACCACATATTCAGTGTTGGTCTGCCTAGAGCAGAGTGATTTGGAACTCTCAAGGTTCCAAAGGAAAATCAGAACCTTTCACCCAGTTTTATAGACACACACATAGGGGCACCTCCATGCACGCTATAGACTGATATGCTTAGATGTGGCTTCTCCCCACCTCCCCACCCCAAATCAGTGGCTTGCAGATGGTAGGTGCAAACAGCTATAATAATCTCCATCTTGCTCTAACTCAACCAACACTTTTGGTTATCTTGTAGCAATGCAATGCTGTCAGCAATACCCAAATCAAATTGCTTCCTGGCTGCCAATGATATGGCAACATTTACTGACTTTGGAAGTGCCTTGTGACCTGCAAAATGAAGGCCAAGCTACTCGTTACATGGAGTTGCATGTAACTTCCTCTTGCCCCAATTTTTCATTTAACAAAAAGCAGCTGTTGAAAGGTGCAATTAGGAGCAGAGGAAGCCCGTGAGGGGAGCATTTTTTTTTTTTAGCTCTTTCCAGACTGGCTGTTTCACCTCTCAACATTCCTCTTCTTGAGGGGATCTGATATTCCTTATCTCCAACAAACTACTGTACCTTTTTGGCTCTCTCCAGTGAATTTTTCAAGGTGTTAAGCTTAGGGCATTGTTGTATGTGACACTGATGGATTCTGATTATGGAATGCGTATGGAAGGGAGACCAACAGCGCACCCACTTGCCCCCATAAGTGCTCTTATCTCCACATGCATTTCTCGTCATCTGTGAATGTTGGCAATGCACCCCACAAGTCTGTGCAAGAGCAGATGCAACTATAAAATGAAAACATGCCAAATATGACTAGAGACCTTGCCTAGTCAAGGGCTCCGAACGTTGTGTTCAGAGCATACACAGTCCTTCTTTGCATGGTACACACTGTCCCCCTTTGCATGGTAAATTCCAAGGATCTCCAAACTGCGGCCTGGGGGCCAAAACCAGCCCACAACAAGATTATAAATGTGGCCCGTGTCAACATTTTTTTTTCCAGAGCATTTGCTAATGTTTGACATTTTTACTCATATATCATTTCTCCCTTTAAGCATGGCATTGTTTCTTTGTAATTGTCACATTTCTCTTTTGTTCTGAATCTTATCATGCAGATTACAAAAAAAAAAATCAGTTAAACTTACTCATTCATTTATAAAAGTGATTTTTTTTTGGTCCCTGAAAATGTGTAAAATTGACGATGTGGCCCTCGTACTGAAGCATTCAGAGACCCCTGGTATACCCATCCAGCATGGTAGACATAGAAGCATGTTTGAGCTTATCTCTTGCCTTTTGCCTCCCATATGAATGATATTGATGTGGAGGGAAACCAGGTGTACCTACATGCTAATATTGATCTTTCATTCACATCCTAACCGTGCTGGTAAATTGTGTTTTTTTTTAAAAAAAATATTGAATTAAGGATTGAATACAGCTGGCTGACACCAGCACTGCAGAGCACCTGATGCAATGCTCTGTCAGTCAACTTCTCCCCTACATGGATGATCCCCAAGGTTTGTGTTGGGAAATGGAGTGTTGGACTCCTCTATCCCTCACTTGCTCCAGCTTTTTCTCCATTTTATCTGTCAAAAGGAACGTGTTGAGAGGCCTTGGTGATGGCACAAGGTCATGATCCACTTGCAAGGAGGATGCTCAACCAGGACCATCCTGCCACCATTCAAAGATTAAGTGGCCTTAGTAGATGGCAGTAGATGGCCCCAGGAACTGGCAGAGGGTGCCAATCTAAGCCCATCCAAACAATATATTATAGTACAATGATATGATGATCCAAGTTCAGCAATTTGCTTCAACTCTGCAGTTCCTTCTAAAATCAGAGAAAAATGCTTTATGGCTGAAAAACAGTCAGTCCGATAGGTAGACACGTTCATGTAAATCCAGAGACCATCCTTTGCTTCTTAATCAGCTTAAACTGTCATTGTTTCTTTCTAATCCTGCTAATCAGTGAAAAAAGGGTTTACAATGATTAGTTCTAACGTAATTATGTCTACCGCTAATAACAGGATCTAAATGAAGGATTAATATACCTTAATTGAATCAGATTAAACACTTATATCTACAACAGTCTAGTCTTTGTTTTCATGTTGCCACAGAAGCTAATCCCATAGTAAAGTAGTTGTTAAATAATGAGATCCAAACTGATTTCTGGGCAAGAGACTTTTGAGGTTTAGGCTTTAAGAAATTAACCCTTACCTGCCCCATGCTTTGAACTGTTTCCTTTGGTGCATTGCAATGTCAAACACTTTGCTTAAGCAAACAGTCCAACCCTATAGGCCTGGGGATATGTGCGAACATACATAGGAGCCCCTATGTGTAATTGTCATTGCTCCATTCACCACCTTAATGGCAGAGATGACGGAAAACGTTTCAGCCATTGTCCTGGATGTTTGCTTAGTGTCGCAGGACATTCGTTCTGAAATATATATTTTTGAAATCTTAACTGCAAGGGCAATCTCCCTTCAGTGAGTCAGATGTGGCTCCTTGCAAGAAAGTGGCAACATCTGTTTTCTAAAAAGACATCTGCTGGGGAAGTGAAGAAAGCTGCTTGAGGATAATGAAGAAATAATTAATTACAAGAGGAAAAATAGAATAAGACTAGAATCTGCTCGTAATTAGCTGTACTTAAGATGCCAAAACATGGCTTGAGAAACATAATTAATGAGCTAGTAAGAATTCTTGGCGATTCCTTCTAATGCAGGCATAAGAAGGTATTACCATCTGCTTGGAGCGTCTGCTGGGCAAGGGGCTATAGAGCTGTAGTTTGCCATGAATTTTCTTTTCATTTGCCAAGAAAATGCTGGAAGAGTGTGTGTGTGTGTGTGTGTGTGTGTGTGTGTGTGTGTGCGTTTTAATTCTGCAATGCCCCAATCCCATGTCAATTTAGGGAAAAAATGGTATGGAAAAGATATATAGGAAGAGCTTTGCATCATTGAAATTCAGCATCACATAGTGTGCCAACATGGAAACCTTCTCACCTTTCACAAGAGATCTGGGTTGAAATATTTGGCATGAATTGAGAATGCACCACATAGTCCTCACCAGGGGAACGGGATTCCTTTCAAGCACTGCGCATGCTGAACGTGGCATCGTGCTTGAATGATTATGAACACTAGATTACTACTGTTAGTGGCTGATCTGGAATTGTGTTCCGTATATATGTGCCCCGGCCATGGCTGGGTGATGATGGGTGCTCCTTTGCCCAGCTCCGGACAGGTCTTATTACAGCCAAGTCTAAGAGCACAATCCTAAATTGCGCCAGAATGGTGGAGGCTGGTGGGCCTGCCCCATATCCTGCACACCTTAGTCGCACTGGGGAGCCTCCCTGGGGCAAGGACATGTTCTCACCCTTGCCCCAGGGGAGGCTCCAGCCTCCCCATCGGGTTCCTCAGATCTGCGCCTGCTAAAATAGCAGGTGCAGAGCCAAGGAAGCCACACGCCCCAAATTGGGGCCATGCAGCCTGGGGACGGAGCCTTGGATCTCAGTGGCAAAGACACACACTGAACTGTATCCCTGATTTTCCAGCTTGTCCCGTGCCCTTCCTCTCCTAAGACGTGCAACAGCAGAATAGCTGGTGTGGGTCCAAGGAGATCCACAGGCAGCCAGAAGGCCTACCCAGAGAGGCTGCAAAAACGTGTTTTGCATTTACCTCTGGTTGGTCTTCCAGTAGGAAGACATAAGAAGAGCCTGCTGGATCAGGCCAAAGGCCCATCTAGTCCAGTTTCTTGTATCTCACAGTGGCCCTCCAGGTGCCTAAGGGAGCTACTTCAAACCTACTTCAATGACGAATAAATGCCACCCTCAAGAGCTTGCCCACATCTCATGCAGGGCAAGAGATTAACCCTTAGGTAACCACCCTAGCTTGGATGAGCAGCAAAGCTTTTTCAGAGCAGTGTGGTCCAGAGCTTTGAGCTTGGGTCGAAGAACTCTCGATTCAAATCCCAACTCACCTTGAGCAAGAGCCTTGAGCTCTTGGCTCCAGTCCACTTTCTGTAAAATGCAAATAATCATCACCTATATGAGTGCTGTGGGGATAAATGAGGTAAAGGTTATAAAGCACTTTGCACATTAACAGTGCTCTACACCAAGTAGTAATGTGATGCAGGTAAGCCGTAACTAGTCATTTATTGCGTGGCTGCAGTCCTAAATTCTCCATTCTCACAAAGGCTCTTTCATGAGAAGCATGCTTAGGATCCCAGCCTACATTTCATTCCCAGGCTTGAGGATAATGTGTCCCAAGACATATCCAGTACGAGTTGATGTAATATATCTATGCTGTGGTTCTGCAATTAATAAAATAGGGAATGTAGTTTTGATGTGTTGTTTTGTTTTATTAAAGGAACACATTTTGAAAAGAAGAAAATCATACATTATCTTAAATCTAATTGGCTGGGATTGTGCCTCTAAAAGAATAAGCAAAAGACAATGGTGCGCGGACTTTAAAATCAAGTGTGGAGGAGTATGTTGGCTTGATTATGTACCGTTCAACTTTTAAAAATTGAGTTCAAATTAAAATAATATGTGCCCACATTGTGGGCAGAAGCCATCAGTTTGTTATTTTTGTCCAAGGCCCAAGAGCATGGACAACGTGAAAAGAAGTAACTAAGTAAGTCTAGCCATTTCTAAAAATAACTTCCCGAGCAGCCATGGAAAAGAACTGTTTCACACATAGTCGCCTTGAACGTCTCAGACCATAAGAAACAGCGATGGAGGAGAAAGCAACTCTCCAAATTCCATTTCCCATAAACCACAAGCACTAAAAAATTTCAGGCCATTTGGCATGCCACATGTGACTTATCATCTCGATCAGCACCAAATGATTCAAGCCGTGAGCTTTTTTCCGGAGTTTGAATGCTGCCCTTGCTATACAAGCTGCAGCATCCCAAACTCCAGGCGTTCGGGCAGTAGCATTCTTGCTCATAAAATGGACATGAGAGCACATAAGATGCAGCGGGGACAGTTGGATTTCTTCCGGTGGGGCGGGTGCCTTGCTCAGGTGTGGATGAAATGCACCTGAGCTTTGCTTCATCAGAACACTCTGGCGAAGATCCATAGCAGAGTCAAGCACCTATAGGCTGGGATCCGAAGATACCAAAGCCAATCTACAAGTTTACTGTACATACACAGAGTTTCTACATGGAAGAGCATTCAATCATGCACACTCCCCCCCCCGCCTCCTGAATAGATGCCAAGTGACGGACTGGGTTGGCAGGGTTTAGGGAGCCTGGTATACACTTCCAAGGCAATAAGATCAGGGAGGTGAGTCAGGACCACTCAGATAATGCTTGACCGGGTCGGTGAGCTTGGCTGGCCTGTCCCCTGGCCGGCTTGGACAGAGGGCAGCATTTGGCCTTGCTTTACCCCAGTGCCTTGACCCTTTGGGATTAGTGGAGAGGGGCTCTCTTGGGCATAAGACCAAGGGAGCTTGGAGCCAGGCTGTCATGCCCGCGCAGCCTGCGGGAAGTACACAGCTAGTGCCATTTCCTCCAAAGTAGGAGCCTACACATGGGGTTTATTTAGTGTTTCCCTGCTGTAGGCCTGTGCTGCATGCTACTTAAGTTAGAAGGCAACAGCACAGAGCAAGGGGACGAACATCCCTTGCCCCATGGTAAGCCGCAGGCAGCCCAAAAGGGCTGCTCAGACCTGAGCCTGAGCAAATCCAAGCAAACTGCAGCAGCCCAAATCAGGGCAGGGTGGCCTGGGAATGGGGGTTTGGATCCAGCATAACTGCTGGATCTGGACTCCTCCCCCCTCCCCAGGCCCCCCCCCCCCTCCCCCCTCCTGCTCCCTGCTTCCCTTCCCCCTGCCCCCAAAAGCCCCCGCACTGGCCAAACTCAGCCAGCCTGGAGTGGCTTACCTATGGCTTCCCCTGGCATCCATGGGCCAGTGCTGCTGCCTGCATTGGCCCAGTGTTTGTGTGGCGCAGACGCGCTTTACAGCACATTTGCAACCACATTGGGCCAATGCAGGCCACATGCATCAGCCCAACAGCGCATTAGGATTGCACCCTGAAAGGGTGGCCCGCAGGATAAATGGACTGCCCCGTATCTCAAAAATGTGATCAGAGTTTGCCTATTTTCTCATCTATCACTTGCAGCTAATGAATTCCAAGGTGAGAACAAAAAGCCTATTACTGGCCATTGTCTGCTTAATGACATCACTTCCATCCCTCAGCAGGTGCCCTGTGTGCTATTTGGCCTGCTGTATTAAACAAGTTTGACTCCCTTGGTCTATTGTAAGTAAAGGTATCAGATGGAGTTTCCCTCTATTCAGTTTTAATGATGATAGCCCCAGCCTTTTTCCTTATTGCTTTTTAGGTGCATTTCACTGCCTTCACTTTTATTCTGCAGTGTTTGGGTTACTACACAATTCCTTGGCTCCATTAAAGGCTTCCCCTCATATTTTATTCTAAACCATCCCCAATGCTGTTTACATGTTTTGTTTTGTTTTAAAATAGGAGAACTCCACCCTGCTTGCTTTCTGTAGAACTTTGTTTAGCCAAGAGCATCATACTGAAATGAAAATCTTAGTGGGAGGCAGGCAATTGCAAAACAGGACCAAATAATGGAAAACAGACACTATTTACATATTAGTCTATACATGGGACCAATAAAAGAATAAGGGCCCAATCCAGATGTATGCCAGCAGTATATGCATGAAAGGTAAAGGTTTCCCCACACCGAATGGTCTAGTTGTGACTGACTCTAGGGAGCTGTGCTCATCTACGTTTCTAAGCTGAAGAGCCAGCATTTTGTCCAAAGACAAGCTTCCGTGGTCATGTGGCCGGCATGACTATACCTTCCCACCAAAGTGGTACCTATTTAGCTACTCACATTTTTAGGTGCTTTCGAACTGCTAGGTTGGCAGGAGCCGGGACAAGCAACGGGAGCTCACTCCGTCACGCAGTCTCGAACTGCCAAGCTTCCGGTCAACAAGCTCAGCTCAGCGGTTTAACCCACAGCGCCACCACTTCCCTCATACATGCATACCACCGGCTTAAAGTGTTGCAAACGTGCTATAAAGCACACCCACAACACCTTACTACTCCTGCTGGGGCAGAGCTCAAAGTGCGCGGCATTCCATGTGGGGTGGCAGGACGCAGGGAGGGGGAGGAAATGGGCGGAGGGATGGGAGAAGTGGGCTAGTGAGGGGGTGGGACCCTCAGTGGCTTCAAATGCCAGATCTTATCCCCTCGCCTCGCCTGGGCAGCCCGACACAGGGCTGCTCGATTCACCAACGGCAGTGCTCGATTCATTGCGGGCAGTGGGGCTTTCCCCTGGGGAAGTGGATAAAAGTCCCCTTCTTCCAAGGAACCCCCAGCAGCTGTCTGGCTCCCATGGGATGCAGTAGTAGCCAGTTTGGTACCGCTGCTCCTATGGGAGACAAGCAGTTCAGGATTGGGCTACCAGCCTTTTGCTGGTTTTTTCAATGGGCACCATAGACATACAGCACAGATACTCTTTCCTATATCATCAGTGAAATATGGTTTTCTTTGTTACCCATCACTGGGTACCAATTTCATTAAACAATCCATTTCTCTCTTTTACACATAATTTACCAACTGTCAGAATGTCCAATTTGAATGTGGGAGTAATTAAAAAAAAAAAACCTATATCCTAAGCAGAGAATTTTTTTTAAAAAAATGCCTCACTGTCTTCTTTATGCTGCTGGTTTTTTTCTTCCACAGTTCTGGGAAAAAGAATAAAAATGGCATCTTTATTTGGCACATGATATTTTTATTTGGCACATGAAAATACACATGATATTTTTGGAACGCAAAGCATGAGTGAAAAATGCTTGTGATCATTATCTCTAGACCCGAAGAAGCAAACATAGTATAGCATGGAATATCCCTATGATCTTCCCACCCAACATCCAGGACCACAATGACATCTGTGTATTTTATTAGCAGTTATCATTATCATATTCATGTACATTAGTCAATTGTATGCATGCTGCAAAAGTTACATGTATAATATAAAAACCAAGTACAGGCGATATTGTTACAGTTTCTGTTTGTGCAAATGCACAAAGGTGTGTCCTTGAAGAATTCAGATTGTCAAGGGAAAAGGTCAAGTTAATCAGAAATAGTCACTTCAGAGGCTAGATAGCAATCTTCTGAATTTGCTTATTTGTTGTTTCATCCAGTTTAAAGACACATCCACAGACATCTTTAAGCCCTGTATCCTTTTTTTTTTTTTTTTTTCATTTTTACCTGTCTGGCGCCATCTAGCGCTTCCAAGTTGTTACTGGCAGTCCTAAAGCACAGTTGACCGTGTCACCCACTTCCCTAACAGTCAGGCAGGGCTGGGAAATCTTTCACACACAAAATACTCAATGGAAATCCCAAGTAATGAAAGAGCTGAACGGGAATGAACCAGTCAAATGTGCAAAGTTTTGCACTTGGCATCTGTATGGAACACAGAATTGGTGAGAATGGATGAGCCCTATTGGAGGTATGTTGCATGTGGTGGGATAGTCACCAAATTTGTACATCTTCTCTAGACCATTCAACTCAGGCGCAGGTGTCTATGGCTGCACAGAACCCTCATGTCTTGATCTGATGTGCAGGGTGAAGTGGGGGCACACACCTGCTGACCACATGAGGGCAAGTGTGCAAATCATCCCACAGTCTGGGGGGAACTGACTCTCTCTCTCTCTCTCTCTCTCTCTCTCTCTCTCTCTCTCTCTCTCATATAAGCATCTCTTGAACATCCTTCAGGGCCAAGTACATTTTTAAAAAAAAAAGATCACATTTTTATACCGCTGTTCCTCCAAGGAACTCAGGGTGGTGCGCCTGGTTCCTTCCCTCCAGTTTTGTCCTCACAATAACCCTGTGAGGTAGGTGAGGGTGCAAGCGAGTTGCAACAGGATGCAAGCATCTTGTTGTCTCATGCCTCCCTGGGGCACCTGGTGGGGCCGCTGTGAGATACAGGAAGCTGGACTAGATGGGCCTGTGGCCTGATCCAGCAGGGCTCTTCTTATGTTCTTGTGTTTTTATGAGGCTGAGAGAGAGAGTGACTGGCCCAAGATCACCGAGGAAGTTTCATGGCTGAATGGGGGTTTGAACCTGGATCTTCCAGGTCTACATCCAGTTCCTGAACCACTACGCCATACTCAGGGTGCAATCCTACCCAACAGCACTGGGGTAATGCAGCTCTGAGGTTAGGGAACAACATAACCTTGAGGAGGAGGCTGTGACTGCCCCCCCAACTGCAGGATGAAGCACATGCATCATTGGCATAGCTATGTAAGTGCTGGAAAGTTGTTCAGGATTGCACCCTCAGAGCGCAATCCTATACTAAGCTGGCCTAGTCAGGCCAACATAGCAGGGCTGTATCCTAAAGCCCATTAGGAGGCAGCAGCAGCAATGTGCAAGACAAGGGGAGGTTTTCCCCTTGCACCCGCGTAAGCCTCGGTCGCCCCTATGGGCCTGCTCAGATCTGCACCTGCTGTTTTGCAGGCGCAGAGGAACGTGCACGGGAGCGGCCCGAATTGGGGCCGCCATGGGCGGGGATGGGCGTTAGGATTCAGCACTACAGCCGTCCTGCGTCACAACCGTGTCACAACCGCCATCTCCGCCCACTGCGCCACCCAGTTACGCCCCCGGAACACCTCTGGAATGCCCTCATGGTGGTCCTGCGCCAACTGAGTGGCGCCGGTGCTTGACTGGTGCATGGCCGGCGTTGCCGACGGCTGCAGCGGCGCCCGAACGCTGACACTGCTGCTCACACCAGTCCAGCGCCACAGTGCCGTCACAGACGGGCTTTACGGCACGTTTGTGACAGCGTTCGGCCAGAGCAAGAGCTTAGCACCAGCACTAGGGCGGTATAGGATTGCGCTGCCAGTCATGAATAGTTTGGTCTTGATGCTTTGTTCTGTTTTGCTGGTCAGTCATGGGCAGTTAATCAAGTAGGGCACTGACTGAGAGCTCATGTTCATCGTAGGGTCCACCTGGCCAGTACCAGTGACAGCAGCGATGACCGGAAAGCACTATGGGGGCTCAGTGCAGAGGTTAGCCCTGACCAGCAACCTAGCAAGAACAGTGCTCATGAGGACTGCAACTGAAAGCAGAAAACCAACACAGCTGCAAAGGGCTTTCTCATGCAACTTTTCTGCCTCAAATTTTCTTCCCTCTTTTTGCCCCACAATGGAAATTTGAGATCTCTGACAGCCACTGCCAGTTGGACTAGATCAGTGGTTCCCAAACTGTGAGTTGGGACCCACCAGTGGGTCATGGGCCAATTTCATGTAGGTCATGAACCACACAGAGCAGCCATACTGAAAATATGAGAAGATGGGATGCTAGACAAGAGGGGCTGTGTGGTTATTTTGATTGTGTCGGAGTTGTAAATAGGCTTTTTTTTCTTTCTGATTCACTTTGCTATTGGAAAATGGCTGCAGAATAACCCAACTTATTGCTGCATTCTCAGGAAAGCAACAAGTTCTGGTGTCACATTGACGGCACTTCTGGCATGGCATCACTTCCGGTGGGTCCTGGACAAATTGCCATTCTAAAAAGTGGGTCCCAGTGCTAAAAAGTTTGAGTACCACTGGACTAGATACTTCTGCACAAGATGGATCAATGGTCTGATTCAGTGGAAAGCAGCTACACGTGTTTATATGTCACCATCATACATTAAATTATCTCCCAAGCCTCCCAAACAATCGGCAATTACTGCACTCATGGTAACAACTGGAACCAATCAAGAGCTGCACAGGTTGATGGTGAGAGCAAGTCTACTACCAGCAAGACAAAGCTAAAGAATGATTAGCATTCCCGCTTAGTCCGTTACAATGTTTAGTCTTTCGCACCTCTAGAGAACAGTCTGGGACCATTATAAATAAACACCATGCATTACGTTCTTTTTCTGTGAACTGGAAAGACGGGAATTTCCCATAATCAAACAGCTTTTTCTTTTTTGCTGTCAATGTATAGATACTTATGATCACTCTGCAAAGATTTCATCCATGATTAACTCCTCTTGAAGAATGCATATGGAGCTGGAAGTGACCCAAAAACCATCTAGTCCTGCCACAATGCAGATCAGTGAGCGCTGTCTGGGCCGCTGTCTCAAAATGTAAAAGCAAATGCCTGGCCTGTTGGTGTCAGGAGAACATAGACGTGATTGACTCAAGCCCAGTCACAAGATGCAGGGAAAGGCAGACAAAAAGCCAGGTGCGCTAACCAATTAGATCCAGCACTGCATGCCATTGGGCAGTTCCCCCACACATTAGAGGCTGCAGAGGGAGGAAAGAGCTCAAGTTATGCCACTTCTATGCAACACTGACACCAGTAAGGGCTCGCCCGGATCAAGCCTAAGGGTTACATAAACAGCCATTGACATCCAACTATCTGTATAGCACTAACATAGCTTTATGTTAGGCGGTGGCTACGTACGGCACTGTCCATGGGAGCCACAGCCATCAACAGGGTCCAACAGGGAGCATGCCAACCCCGGAAGTAGGCAGACGTAACAATCAGTGCTAGAGCTGGAGCAGGCTCTGATTGCGCCTGGGGTGGGCTGGTATAGAAGGACATCACCATGCCCTCTGCACAGCCACACCATGCCCCCTGCTTCTGGAATCACTCCATTTTGGAGCATCAGAGGCAAGAGTGGGCTGGCCCAGCTCCTCACTGCTTTTTTCCACGGTGTGCCTCTCTCACCAGCGCCCATGGCAGATGCTACACCGTGTCCTATGGGTGCAATGCCTCCACTCGGTGCCATATCAGGGGATGGGTGGAGGGTACCAAGTCATTGCCCCTGGACCCCCAGGAACCTAGCACTAGCTTTGGGTGCACATTACACGGGTTTCCTACAAAAAGAGATTTGCAAGAGACGAGGCTTATGTCACCCCCTGGACATTCCCTCTCTGGCCTTTTTCAAAATAAGAGAATTCATTTCCCATCATTGTATCACAATTTTGATGTTTAACTCCTGAAATACCAGCAATGTGAGCAGGGACGAACGGAGCCCCGAGTGCGCCCATGGCAGGATGACAAAAAAAACCGCACCCCCAGCATGTCGCCACGCCTCCCTGCACCCGGAATAGCTCCATTTTGGAGCGGAAGAGACGCCAGGGAGTGCGGGTGGGCCAGACAGTGCGCGGGTTTGTCCGCGGACTCTGTGCAATGGTGCCCCGCCGCCCCACCACTGCCGGCGCCCATGGCTTGTGCCACCCTGGGCTATACCCTTCCTCCGCCTCTGAATGTGAGCCTTTTGTAGATGTGACATCATGTAAAATGAATTCCCAGTCATTAAAATGTGTGTGTGCAGGGCTCTCTAAGCACACATTGTAATGAAAGCACATAGGGGCAGGGGCAGGCTGGCACTGCAAGGCTGCTCCCTTCTACAGAGATAAATTCTGCCACTTCTAGGCTGATTAGTCATCTATATATGGTAGTATATTCCTGACAAGGCAAGATGTATTATGACCTGAAACCAAAAAGCTGCAACCCCCCCCCCCAAAAAAAAAAAAAAAACTTCCATTCCTCCCAGAAGCTTATTTTGTATGGCTTCTTTCTCCCCTGTCCTTAGACAGCCAACATATCCTTCAGCCAACTTCAACTTTGAAAATGTGGATCTTTTTTTAAATTTTTTTGTTTCTAGCTAAAACCACACAAGTTTGGAGAATCTCAAATAAACAGACATGTGAGAAGCATTGGTAATGTTCCAGACTATTCTGATTGTCATTTTTTTTCTTTTTGGAAAAATAGAGAGAGGTTGTTTTTTTGGTGTGTGTGTGGGGGGGGTGCGTGCGTGCGTGTGTGTTCACCCAACTACGGAGTTTCAATTTGCCCTTAGAAGTGCAGATGTGAGGTTTCCCTAAACATTAACCTAAAGGTGCATTCACACATGGTGGGTTTCACTCCTCTTTCCTTTGCTACCGGAGAAGCACAGATTGACTGCTTATCATTATCCTCAGAGCGCAATCCTAACCTGGATTTAGGCTGCCTTAGTTAGGCCAGCAAAGTTTGGCTAGCACAAGGGACCACTCTCGGAGTCAAGGAGAATGTCAGGGTGGACATCTGTGTGCTGGCCTCTCTGACTCCAAGAATGGTCCAAACCTACGTTACACTGGCCATGGTGCTAAGCCAAACTTTGTTGACCTAACTCCAGGTTAGGATTGCGCCCTCAGTTTATCTAAGAGCAAGTGCTTTGGGGCATCATAACAGGCTCAGAATTAGCCGCTACCATTCGGAAGAAATAGGGCACTTCCATACAGGGTTCTTTGTAGGACAAGACAGTTGTTACTTTTTGGCTTGCAGTTGCATGCAGAAGGCAATGTTCCTTCTACACCACCAGGGTCAGCCCCAGATTTGGAGTCTCCAGGGAAGGCCTTTCGGGGATCCTGGAGAACTTCTTCCAATCAGTACAGACAATACTGAGAGAGGTGGTCTTCAACCTTTTTCATGCTGTGATCCCAATAAATACATAAATAAATAATTGGTGTATAAGACCAGGGACCCACCACCAATCCCACCCTCCTCCCTGGACCTGATCGGCCCCCATCCCTGCCCACCCCCTGCTCCTCCATTTCCCTGATCTCTTGCAACATCACAACAACCCTGTGAGACAGCACCCTAACCAGGGGTGAGGAGCTGCAGGGCAAGACAGCAAGAAGAGGTTGTGCAGGAATATAAGAAGAGCTCAATTTTGAAAAGGCAATACCATGATTGGATTGGGTCCAAGCCCTCTCTTGAACAGGTTTTGAAAAGTTGCAGTGACCCCAGAAATGAGGCTTCATGACCCCATTAGGATTCCGACCCACAGGTTGAAGAACACTGAGCTAGAGGAACCAGTGGTCTGAGTCAGAATAACTGCCCAGTCCTATCCCCC
>JAJKFI010000003.1:37904336-37928243 GCA_029204185.1 Lerista edwardsae | reverse complement strand
GGGGGGGGCAGTAAAAACATTTTCTGGGTAGGCCTATAGGCCACCTTGTGTCTGAGGAGAGAAAAGGGGTGGGGTTAGTGCAGTTAAAAAATGGGGATAGGATCCAGTGTGCATGACTGGTCCATGTCTTCCCTCCTCAGCAGACTCCTTGGTTTCTCCCTCAACATGCCCAGTTACTCCTCCTCACTGCCACCAAATGACACCCCCCCCATGCCAACTTATCTACACTGGAGCCTACACTGGAGCAGATTGCTGGCCTTAGTAGCCAGCCACCAATGCTGCTGCAACTTACAGCTCAAAAATGGCCTTCAGTGGTATGCTTCATGCATTGGCGAAGCCTCATTATGACAGCAGGAGGCTGTTCTGCTGTTGTATAGAAGTTGATAGGATTGGGGCCCAAGGCCCAGAGGGCTTTCCCAGGCATAAGGCATTAAAAACGTCACTACCGGTATCTGGAAAAGCAGAAGTAACTTTTTTTGGCCAAAAAGACAATTCTGAAGCCTACCAAGGTCATGCTCTGGCATACATAGCCTTGGCGGGCCTCAGAAAGCCATCTGGACCTGGCCAGAGCATAACTCTGCAGGGAGTGTTCGGACAAAATATGTGGGTTTAATTACCCATGGATATTTTTTTTTATCCACAAGGGTTCTGGGAACGGAACCCTTGCAGATAAAAAGACCCCATCTGTACATTGACCCAATCATTGCGAAGACCATTTAAATCACCCATAATTACATTGTCTCTTTTGGCTGCCTCTGTGATTTCTTTCTCCATCTCCCAATCACCCTTAGAGTGGGTTATGGGACTTAGGTGTAGACACCCTCTCCCCTGCAGCTACTTTCTTAGGGCGCAATCCTAAACTGAGTTAGGCCGGCATAAACTAAGCCAGCAAAGTTTGGCCGGCGCAAGGGCCACTGTAAAGTATGTTTGGATCACTCTTGGAGTCAGAGAGGCCAGCACACATATGTGAGCCATTCTCCCGGACTCTGAGAGTAGTCCAAACACGCTTTATGGTGGCCCTTGCACTGGCCAAACTTTGCTGGCTTAGTTTATGCCAGTCCATCTCTAGTTTAGGACTGTGCTCTCACTTAGTTTGAAGTGGTCACATGCATCACCTCCTGGGACTGGTCAGCCTGCAGCGCTTGTAGCAAACCAAAGCATTTTGGCATGGACAATTCAGCTGGAGTCCTGATCTTTTAACAGTAGAGAAATTGGTTCAAATCAAGAAGGGGCAGACAGACATGCAGACCCCAAAGCAGACATATTTCAGTCAATTATGTTTACAGATTTGGCATATTTTGTATCCCGGTAACTAAAAGGGAAGCAATGACTTCTTTGATTGTTCATCGTATTCACTGTGCATTCTGGCATTATTCTTTGTAAAATAATGCATACCAAGCAGAAATTGCTAAACACTGAAAGATCTAACTGACTGAATGCCTCTTTAAAAAAAATCAGAGCCAAGAGTGTAATAATTGATGTTGCGGGAGGTGTAATGTGCTACAAATGCCAGATTGGCCATAGAATGCATATTTTTTTCCAGTTTACACAGTCCCTAATTTGCCAATCCTACTGGTGACAGGAGCGTCTAATGGAGATGTTGACAATAAAATAGTCTCATTAACACATCATGATTTATTGCGTTAGTCCCCACATCCTTGCATCTCAGGAAAAAAAAGTGGATATTTCTGTATCTGGCTATATTTTCATGGGCCTTTTACCAGTATAATTAGACTCCATACAATGAAACAGCCATCTTGGATTATATAATTCTCCAATTAAAATGGCTTCAAACAATGAACACTTTAGAAAGCTGCAATGAAAGAAACCAACTGAAGCGGCTAATACTCCGTTCAAGCAAATGTGAACAGTTCGATTCGTGTCTCGTCACAAGACAAGCTCTATTTAAGCTTTATTTATATATGGGGGGGAGCGCTTCATCCCTCAAAAAACTGAAGAACGGAAATGAACCAGGACATGAAAACTGAACTCCACTGCTAAATTCATTGCTTGCTCAAGGTGGAACATTGTTTCAAGGCCACTCTCAGATTAAGGACTACTTAAGCACTTCTCAATACTCTTCTATCGGCATTGAACCCCTAGGCTGCAAACCCAGCACCCAGCAATGACTGAATTGACTGGCAATGACATCATCACCAGTTATCTCCGGGTTTGGAGACTTGCAACGGAGCTTCAAACAGTGGTAAGAAACTCAGAGCGGGTGGATGGGCTTTTCAGACTGTGTGAAAACCACACTTTGGAGCTCAGCCTGCCAGGCTGAACCTCCTTACCGCCATTAGAAGCTCTGTTGCGGGTTTCTCTGCCGGCCGGCTGGCAGCCAGCAACCACTCCCTCCCCCAGGGAGTGCCCTGCAATCCTGCAGGGTGGCACGACGCGCAGTTTCGGCACCCCTGGACTACTCCATTCTTGAATCAAGGCAGGCTCTTACATTCACAAAGGTATCTTTCATCAGAGTGTAATGCATTGACAAAGGGTTTTGAAAGGGCAGCAAATACCATGATTAAAAACGAAAACCAATGGTAACTATAAATATCCTATGTATATGGTACAGTATTCCCAGCCAACTGGGCTTCAGCAGCCCACCAACTCTGAGAGTGCAATCCTAACCTGGAGTTAGGCCGGCACAGTTAGGCCAGCAAAGTTTGGCCAGCACAAGGGTCACCATAAGTTTGTTTGGACCACTCAGAGTCAAGGAGGATGCCGCACGTCTGTGTGCTGGCCTCTCTGACTCTGAGAATGCAATCCTAAACTGAGTTAGGCCGGCATAAACTAAGCCAGCAAAGTTTGGCCAGCACAAGGGACAATGTATGTTTGGATCACTCTTGGAGTGAGAGAAGCCAGCACACAGATGTGAGCCATCCTCCCTGACTCCAAGAGGAGTCCAAGCACACTTTATGGTCACCCTTGTGCTGGCCAAACTTTGCTGCCTTAGCTTATGCCGGCCTAACTCCAGTTTAAGATTGCACTCTGAGAGTGGTCCAGACATACTTCGCTGTGTCCCTTGTGCCAGCCAAACCTTGCTGGCCTAACTGTGCCAGCCTAACTCCAGGATAGGATTGCACCCTAAAAATCAAAAATATTGTACTACATACCACACAATAGTTGGAGCAAAGATGTATAAAAAGATATTCTTGACTCCAATCACATGCACTCCTTGGAGTTCTTTGTAAATAAATTACAGAATAAATATAAATATATGAACAGACAGTAGAGAATATTAACTGGGATGTGCATCTACTACTATGAATAGGAAGGAAAGTTTCAAATGTTAATTTCCAAATGGAATTCCAGAAATCAGACCCACACATAGTGCAGTAGACTATTATATATCACCTGTATCATTTGACTTCTTATCTTCAGACTCAGGTTATTCCAGCACTGAATGGACACCTCTACAGTTCCCCTATTACAGATACAATAAACAAACAGAACAGGCAAAGCAGATACAGCCACAGCTACCATTTCTTGGATAAGCAATAACACACAGCGGGAAGCAACATCAGTTTCGAAGGCTACTGTTCTTAGTGCAACATTAGTACCAAGCTGCCAAGCCAATGGTCTGTCAAAAAGAAAATCTCATCAGCAGAGCAGAAGAGCAGTCAGGGCAATTCCCGGGGAGTAGCCTACAAACTATAATTGGATCTGATTTCGTAAAAAGCCGCAGCACAGCAACAGACCGTGTTTAGTGGCTAATTTGTATTAATTTAATTTGATACCCTCTCCAGCATCTGTGCTTTTGATAGGAACAAGAATGTGCTGCAACTTGAATAGAATATGGCAATGTTCTGACTACTGTTATGGTTGAGAATGATACCCTTGCATGCATGAATGAATGAGAGCGCAATCCTATGCAGTGCCGGAATGGCGAGGCCGACTTGGCAGAGTCATATCCGACGCTGCATAGGACAGGCTGGAGGGCCTCCCCCCCCACGTGAAGGGAGAGTTCGCTCCCTCGCTGTAGGGGAGGGTCCACTCTCCCCAATGTGCTCCTCAGATCTGCACCTGCTAAAGAGCGGGCACAGATCCAAGGAGACTGTGCAGCCCGAATCGGGGCCTCGCGGACAGGCTTAGGAAGTGGCCATATGGCCAGCTCCCATGCCCACCCATGTCCCACCCAAGTCCCACCCACGTCAGTCGGTGCAAGGGAGGCTCTCTGTTGGCACTCTGAAGCCGATGCTATGAGTAGTGTTAGGCCCACACAGTTAGACCAGCAAAGTTTGGCCAACAGAAGGGACCTCATAAAGTATGTGTGGACCACTCTCGGCGCCAGAGAGTCTAGCACACAGACGCGAGACATGCCCTCTGACTCCAAGAGTGGTTCAAACTCGCTTTATGGTGGCCGTTATGCTGGCCGAATCCTGCTGGCCTAACTGTGCCAGCCTAACTCCTGCTTAGGATTGCGCCCTTAAAAGGGTCATTGAGTCATGGTCTGACAGTGGCAACTGGCTATTGATGAGATGCTAAGGGCTCAGTTCTAACCTGGAGTTAGGCTGGCACAGTTAGGCGAGCAAAGTTTGTCCAGCACCGTAAAGCGCGTTTGGACCACTCTCAGAGTTAGGGAGGATGGCACATGTCTGTGTGCTGGCCTCTCTGACTCTGAGAGTGTTCCAAACATACTTTATGGTGTGCCAGCCAGAATTTGCTGGCCTAACTATGCCAGCCTAATTCCAGGTTGTGATTGCACTCTTAAATGATTAAAATAAAATCAAGGTACAATAAAGTCTGCTTCTATAGGAGTGCAGATGTCAGTATACTGTTCATTTTCAGATGTGGAGCAATCTTGAAAATGTCCCAGTTCCAATGTGGAAGCCATGTAAAAAGCCATGCATTTGTTCTTTTCATTTCTAAGATTTTCCATGTCATCTAAGGAACACATATGGTGATGTTTCTTCAATGAGTGCCTAACTACAAGAGACACAGAAGATCTGTGTTTGGATGTTCCAATTTTTTTTTCAACTTTAAATAAAGCACGGAGGACTCCGAATGTAATTGGAACAGCAAAGAAAAAACGTCCTGGAAAAATCTCCTCAATCAGTTGATTTTGTCTGGAATAGATGTATCACCTGAGTATAAAGGGACATGTAATGAAGCAAAGAGGTGCTGGAAACAGGAGGCAGGTCCTCCCATTGTGCTTTTCCCAAAAAACTGGCAGGATTTTATGAGAAATCCCACAAACACAGAACAGCTATTAGCTGCATTTTGTACGCACTATTAAGCCCATTTACTTCAAAGGGGCTCTTGCACGACTAAAATGATTTCAGTTGCAATCCTATACACACTTTCCTGGAACTAAGCCCCACTGAACATGAAAGAACTTACTTCTGAGTCAACATGTATAGGATCTCGCTGTTACTTACAAAAACATTTCGTTGGTTTCCCACCAGCTGACGCCAAAGGTATACTACAATGCTTGTTTGTCTATACCAGGTATCTCTAAACTATGGCCTCATCTGACCCTCCACAAGATTTTATCCAGCCCTCAGCAACCTCCCAACAACATGGTTGGAAAGTTAACATGTGCAGTTCTATCATCTGAGCTCCTTTCTGTACGGCCAGAGAGGTATCAGTCTGGCTAACCCTCATTTTCAGTCACCTGGGCCAAATACTTTAAGACCTTCAAACCATAATTATTCAGTGTTAACCTTACTCCTGCCAATAAAACAAATCAGATTTCCACACGTTGACTTTTCGACAACGCCGCAAAATGATCGCAGTGAGGAAATAGCGCCATTTTTGCACATGCATAAACAAATCATAACAAACTGGGTGTTCACAACGGATCGGACAAAGACAGTGTGCCGTGTGTCGCTCACCTCCGCCATATATAAAACTGATTTTTTTTTTCAGCCCACAAAAATATGATGATGTGTGGCCCTTCTACTGAAAAGTTTGGAGTCCCCTCGTTTATACTACAAGATGTGTAGAAATGCAATATTAGTAGACTTTTGGACCAGCACACAAACCTGACTCCAAGAGTGGTCCAAACGCGCTTTACGGTGACCATTGTACTGGTCAAACTTTGCTGCCCTAACTGTGCCGGCCTAACACCAGGTTAGGATTGTGTCCCCAGTCATACGGAAGCTTGACTGGAACAAAGGAAAGCACACAGACTTGTCTTAAAAAATTGTTTCAGACTTTCCCTCTCTGGGTGGGCAACAGAGCCTTGGCAAGAGAGTCCACATTAATAAGACTGAATGGCAAAGGCTGATTATTGCCGAAACTATTACAAGGCTCCATTTCCACCGTAAAATCTTGTCTATGTCTGTCGGGGCTTGGAACATGCAGTGGAAGAGCGATATAACATCTCTGCCAAAGGTGCCTCCTCATGAGGTCTGTTTCTGCCCTTTAATTTCCCATTGACTGTAGCACCTGTTCCCCAATTACACCTCTACCTCCTTAAACAGCCAAGCTTTCATGTAGAATCCAAAATAACTACTCAGACTCATGTGTTATAGTCTGAAACATGCAGAACTACTAAGGGTCACAAAAAGAACTGGCGATAACCCAATGAAATGGCTGATTCTTTCCTCTGAACAGCAGACCCTCAGAAAGGTGGAATGCAGAATTCTGGACTGTTCCATTTCAGAATACAGTATAAAAGGTTGGAAGAGCAACAGCACATGAGCGCAGATGGCAATGGCGGAGGGAGGGTGGATCAGTGGTGTCCCTACAGGGGGCAGAGCTCTCCTCTCCCTTCCCGCTGTAGCCAGTAAGCAACGCCAAGATGTTGCTTCCCCCCCATAAGGATTAGCTAAAATGGCGTGGGAAAGGAGCAATTTCCACAGCAAAGTAAGTCTCCTTGCAAAACTTAGAGTTCCACCCCCCCTATAGGGACGCCACATGGTGGATCAGGACTGGTAAGAGGGCAGTACCTTACCCCCTTTTCCAGCCTCGATTCTCTGACTTGTCCACATACAGACTTGCACAAGAGATATAGCTGGAGCAGATCAGAGTAGACCCAGCAGGCAGCAAGGGCTTTCCCCCGGGCAAGGGAACAAATGTCCCCTTGCCTGGAGGAGGCTTCCAGAAGCTGAAACTCCCCTGAGGGGTGCAGTGGGTGCCACACTTGAGTGGGTGCCACACTGCTGTGCAGGGAGTTGGGTTCGATAGGACTGTTAGTCACAATCCAAAATGAAAAGCAAAGCAGCACAAAAGAGTTAAGATATAAGATGTTGGAAAAACACAAAATGCTAATTCCTGTGTTCTGGCATAATCTTGTTCCATTGTCTTAGTAAGCAAAGTGTATGTGAGCTAAGCATAAAGTGAATATCTCCAAGGAGATCCAAATTATACAGAAATGACATGAGAAACCTGCCGCTTATTTGCTTAGAAAAAGAATTTCCTTTGGATGTGTGAGGAAATGCAGTTTTTGTAGAATTTTGAAAAGCAATTCAAGATTTTTGAATGATCATGAGCATTAGTATTGTTTCTTTATTCTCTTGGGCACGAAGAATCCTGTGTCACAACATAAACCCCTGAGAATATATGAATGTGTTTTTTATAAATTTCTTCATCTTATTTTGGTCCTGCTTCTATAGGGATAAAAGCATGATGACAGTACAGAAAAATGCAGTGTGTCAACCCAAACAACCGAATTGTAATGACCATTTATCACACATGCTGTACTATAGGTCAGGATTGCATGAAGGCATCCCCATAGATATACATCTATGAGTACCCCTTATCTGAAATCTTGGGATCAGAAGTGCTTTGGGAAGGGGTTTTTTTTTGGGGGGGGGGTTGCATATACATAATGCAAATATTCTATCTTGTGGAATGTGACCCAAATGAATAAATGAAATTCATTTATGTTTCTTATGCTCTTTATATGCATAGCCTGAAGGTGATTTTTTTTTTCCCTCGGGGACACTAAATAAACTGTCTGCTGTGCATGTACGTTTTAATTATGACCCACCACATGAGGTCTGTGAATTTTCCACTTCATGATAGCGCTCAAAATTTTCAGATTTTGAAGCATTTCTGATTTTGGATTTTTTGGATCTTCAACCTGTACTGAAAGTTTCAAGCCTGTTACATTCAAAGATCTTTCCTCTATAGTTACAAAAGCTAGTGAGCATGCAATTTTTTCACAGCTGTAAAGCAGCATACCATGTGCCAAGGAGGTCCAAACCAACAAGCTCCTAAGATAATTTTTCATGGTTTTAACTTTTAAACACCATAATTGTTAGGGAATAAACCTGATTTATTTAAGGGATTATTTCATCAGCCTCACACATGCAACTGTTTCATTACTGTGTTTTCAACTTGTCAAAGAACGTTTTATACATTGCAACAGGCACATTCTTTCATGACAATGAGGTAAAAGTTGGACTCCAAGATCCTGCTTTTTTAATAATTGTGGTATTGTCGTTGATTTCTACAGGCGCAAGAGACAGCTAAAGTTGGCACTGTCAGGAAATCACTTGGCATTTCCAAGTTGATTCTCAAGCCGTGCCATGAAAGACATAACAATCCCGCCATTTTCCCCAGCACATTGCTAGGTGTCTGTTTTTATTCCTATAATGCAGGGTGTTTTGTTTTTTTTTTAACATAATTTCTATTAGTATTGCCAGCTTGGACAGACTAACAGATTGGCTTTTTTTGCAAAAGGGAAATGAGTGGTAGGACAAAATGGAGGAGAACCAGGGGGAAAGTGTCAGACTAGAGTGAACAAGGAACGAGAGTCTGGTGGGGCCTCAACCAATGTGTTTAACTAACCATAATTGCTTTATTCTGGAGGAACTTTTGTAAATGAGTGTTATATTGCCTGTGAAACAGTATAGGTCAGAGAAAGGCATTTTGAGGCTTTTGTTTTCATTGGCACCAAGAGAAGAAGATTAAACTGCTTCATGACTTCATTCTACATTTATGTTATCCTAACATGTTATTTTTGTACTTCTACCTTGGAAAATGAACCCTGATAGCATGCATGATACTTAATGAGAGGGGCCCAGCCCTCATGCTACTTGCTTCTGCCATTGGAGGACAGCTTAAGATTGTAAAGCTTACGTCCAAAGAATAACCCCACTGTAAACCTGTCTCTTATTTCTCAGTGAAGAAAATGGTTGTACGGGATTGCCTGGTGTCTGGCCACCATTTCACTACCTTTCTTTGGTAAGCTTCAGTAAGCCACATTTCCACTGCCAAAAGAAAATGCTGCCCACTCCCAGGAAGAAAAGAAAAGAAAAAGACGGTCTTTTTTATGTTCTGTGCTTTGAGGCAAATGATACCACCAGTGGCGTCTCTATAGGGAGGGCAGAGCTCTAAGTTTTGCAAGCAGCCTTACCCTGTCATGTACATCCCTCCTCTCCCTTGCTGCTGTAGCCAGTAAGCAAGGCCAAGATGTTGCTGTTCCCTGTGAGGATTGGCTAGAACGGTGCAGGAGAGGAGTGTTTTCCACTGCAAGGTAAGGCTTCTTGCAAAACTTAAAGCTCTCCCCTTCCTGTAGAGACGCCTCTGGATACCACATGCATGATAGTTGGAAAGTACAATCAGAAAAGAACGTTCTAAATGCAGCTTATTCGTATTAGTTCTGTGTTTCTTCTCTGTATGTAAAAATACCCAGAAGGATCACTGTGTTACAGTCCAATCCTGAACCCAGCAGTGCCCAGGGCTCCAACATGCCAAAATGGATCCCCTTGGCTCTGCGCTTGTGTTTGAATGAGCACAGAGTTGAGGAGGCCCATATCAGGCAGCCCAGCTCTGGTGTGGGTTCAGGATGCTGCAGCAGAAGCTGCCACCATCCCCGCTCCCACCCCATGGGAGCTCCCATTCAGTGGCGTCATACTGCCGGTACGCTGGGCGGGAGGAACGGGTGAGCGGGTGAACATGGGGGCGGGGAAGACGGTGAAACGGAGCAGTATGCAACGGGCGGGCTGCCGCTCACCTGTTCCTCCCGCCCAGCTTACCGGCAGCATGACGCCGCTGCTCCCATCCCCTCCTCCCGCCCTGCCTCCCCCTGCCCCGAACTTTTACCTTTCGCCGGTGCTGCTGCTGGAGTGCCAACTGGCCTTCCACTCGGCACTGAGGCCGGGCGCTAATTAGCACTGGCACAGTACAAGAGTGCTTGCTCAGATGGTGCCGCAAACGCTACCCACTCCATTGGCCTCCATGGATCCCAGAATGCTGAAGCAACCAGAAGTTGCAGAAGCAACCTGGACTTAAACTGGAAGTCACTTCTGCAAACTGGAAGTACCTTTCGGTCACTTCCATGAAGCATTCTGGGGCCCACAGAGGCCCATGGATTGGGTCGCTGGCCTGGAGTGAACCAGAAGTGGCCTCCAAGGGCTTCCAGAAGTGCTTTGTGGCAGAGTGTTAAGCATGGGGTTGCAACCCACCATGGAGGATGAGGTGGGTCGCAGCAGGTGGGTTGCAGCGAGTTTGGGAACTTAACTTAATTGGCTTAAAGGTAAATTCACAGTGAAAGGTGTATTCACAATAATCCTGCTGCAATCCTTCAACAATAATATGCCTCTTTCTATGTCTGCCTGTCATTCTCAAAAGAGTGATTTAAATGGCTTTGTGGTTATTTTCACTTTTAATCTCAGTGGTTCCAGAAGCAACAGTGGATGGTTTGCCTCATTTAACCTGCTGTCGTACAGCCTGGGGGTACACACATCTGTTCCTTATCTTTGGAACATCTGATATGCTGGTTGGTAACCAACTAGCTAAGAGAGTTCTCTCACTCAATGTAGCATTTTTCCTTTTCTTCTATAACATAGCTGGCCAAAAATCTAGCTCAAAAATGGCTCAATAACAGAACACAGTTCTGTTTATGTCCTGATCTTGGCTGTTTTTGTCTGCTAATGTAAAGACTAGGCTTGGACTCAATGTTCCGATGTGTCGCTGCCCACGCATTCACTTATACTGGCCTGTCGAACAATTGATCGCCTGAGACTTGAAATTAATAAGGGGGTGTTGTAGCCAATGTTGTTTGATTTGCTATAGAACGAGATCTCTAAAATCTTACCCCTCCATTATGTTTTTTTCAGTACACTAGAATCACAATCAGTTCCTATCCCACACAACATTGTACTGGTGGATTTCTGGGGTTGACCTGGAAGGCCCTCAGGAGTTTGTGCATGGCTGGCCAGTATCCAACCTGGCCAACCTCTTACACTGCCCATGTTACACCTGCCACAGCAACATCATTCAAACCATGTTTCTGCACTAAATGCACCTCAGTGACACTTCCACATGGTCATGGAGGACTGATGGGAGTTATTATGAGAGTGATACATATAGGAAACATATATGAAACAGCCGTACTTAAAACAGCTTTATTCAGACATATTCAGACATATTCAAACTAGGAATGGCTTCTTCTAGTGTTCACTTCCTGTAAGGATTATCCTTACTTCCTGTAAGGCTTTTTGACTATAAAGTGACAAACTAAAGCCAGGGCGACCAACCTTTTGACATTTGGGTGTTTGTACTTTTGCTGATTGTTTAGAAGATGGACCTTCAACAGGTACAGTACTTCAGTCAGTCAGTCAGTCAGTCAACAGGTTCAACACAAAGTTCACAAAGCGGTTTACAGGCAAATAGTAATAATAAAGTTAAATGGCTCCCTGTCCCAAAAGGACTCACAATCTAAAAAAAAAAAAAAAAAGGGCAGCCCGCCAGCAACAGCCACCAAAAAGACTGCGCAGGGGTGATGAGGGACAATTACTCTCCCCCTGCTAAATATAAGAGGAACACCACTGGAAAAAGTGCCTCTTGCCCAGTTAGCAGGTCACTTCAAGACCCTGTGACAGTGGTTCCCAAACTGTGAGCTGTGGCTCCCTGGGGGATAGTGGAAACCAGCCAGGGGAGCTGTGGAATCCTTGTGAAAAACCCACTGCCCTGTACAATGTATAGGATGGCAGCCCAAATGGAGAGCTGCCACAAATGGCACCATTGGTCAAGGGAGCTGCCAGTTGTAAAAGTTTGTGAACCACTGCTCTATGACATCGCAAGAGGCACCAGCGATTATGCCTACACAGCTGTTAAAGACGCAGGAGTCAGATTGAAACTCAGCCCCTGGTGCCCCCATACATGTAAAACCAAACCAGAGTGCCCTCTCTCTTTTTGTGCATTTTACAGGCAAGGCAATGAATGAGGGCTCAATCCTAAACTGTGTTAGGCCAGCATAAACTAAGCCAGCAAAGTTTGGCCAGCACAGGGGACTTTACAGCACAGTAAAGTATGCTTGGAACACTCTCAGAGTCAGCGAGGTCAGCATACAGACGTGGTGTGTGGCCCTTGTGTGGCCCATAAAGGTGTGTGGCCCTTTATGGTGGCCCTTGTGCTGGCCAAACTGTGCTGGTTTAGCTTATGCCGGCCTAACTCCAATTTAGAATTGCGCTCTCAGTAACTGGCAAGGCATCTTTTGCCTTGTTATAATTGATGGGGTATGCATGAGAGTGCCTTGTTCTCATTTGCTTAGTTACCCACTTGTTAAATTGCTATGTCAGAAACACATACTTTGGAGGTGTGTATCACATATAAATAAAAGCCAAAATAGCATCAAATTGGCTCACTATACTTGCTCCACTCTAAACACACTCTCCTAATTAGAATGTTCAACACAGATATTCTCTCCACGGACTTTGAGAAATTCACTCATATTCCAACAAATATTGTTCTAATAGCCTCATATTTACATATGAAAGCCTGCTCCTGGTAGTACTGTTATCCCAGTAGTGTTAATGATTTCTCACTTCATGCATATGTTTAGTTGCTTGTTTTTGCCATGTCTCTTGAGCTGTGGTACTATTTGCACAGGAGACAGAAGTAAAAAGATATCCTTTTCAGAACCAGTGAGCATGTTTCTGACAGGCAGGCAATCATGACATGCAGCAATTTCTGACCACTCACGGAACTGACAACAGTAAATCTTACATTTTGTTTCCCTTGAAGTGAGGAATGACTTTGGTCATTGGTGCTCCCCTTTTCTCTAAGCGGTAAGCAATCCAGGGGGATGCAAAGAAATGACCATTCCTTTGGATGAGAGAGCGTTGGAAACCCATGGTGACTTTGCAAATTTTTTTACTTACTAATACAGAATAGCATTCTTTCCAGGCAGACAAGAAGCTATTGCTGCTGCATCAGATTACCAAAGACAGCCTCATCAGTCCACAGTGCTTCTCCATCACACAGCTCACAGCTTTCCATCTCAGGCAGCCCCAGGTTATCCAGGGCTTCAGTGGTGGATCTCATGACCCACCACCCTAAGTCCTGAACTGACCATGCGAAATCCACACCACTGTCATGTATGCCAGCCTGGCATTGCCCGGGCCACCAGCACTAATGGCAAGAGGCCCTGCATGTGCAACAACAGCTTG
The DNA here is from genome assembly GCA_029204185.1 of Lerista edwardsae. Taxonomy (NCBI): domain Eukaryota; kingdom Metazoa; phylum Chordata; class Lepidosauria; order Squamata; family Scincidae; genus Lerista; species Lerista edwardsae. The sequence goes on along the minus strand of JAJKFI010000003.1, from coordinate 37,914,897 downwards.
CAGTTGCCCACCTGCTCTGGTGGGGCCATTTGGAGGAGCAGACCCACCTGCTCTGGTGGGGCTCTTTGGTAGGGCAAAGAGCAGGCCAAGCATGGGGCATGAGGGGTGGGCGGGAAGGATTTCACTGTGCTCGCCAAGATCCTATCCCCCTTTCCCCACCCCAAACTGTCCCTTGAGTCTCCTCAGACTTACATACAGTACCAGCTGCCCAGAATGGGTCCATCAGTGAGTGGAAGGAGCTGCTTTCACAGTGCATTGCAGTACCCACAGTGCTTATTGCACTTATTGATAGCGCCGGCCTCACCGCGGGCGTTGTAGAGGCGTGCCGGGGGCGTAACTGGGTGGCGCAGTGGGCGGGGCAGGGGGCAGCGACGGCAGAATGATGTAGAGCCATATCCTAAACCCCGTCCCCAGCCTGAATGGCCCCAATTGGGGCAGCTGCTGCACACATTCACCTGTGCCTGCTATTTTGCAGGCACAGATTGGAGCAGCCCCATAGGGCTGGCTGGGGCTTACGTGGGTGCAAGGGAAAAACCTCCCTTTGTCCTGTTCTGCACTGCTGCTGCCTCCTACTGGGCTTAGGATGCAGCCCAGCTATGCTGGCCTTGCTATGCCGGCGCAGTATAGGATTGGGCTGCCCATTAAAACAAGATTTTTTAAAACTTCATTTAAAAGTGCAAATTGTTAACACTCACAAAAGAAATATACAAGAGTAAGAGTAAGATTCCAACATTACATGGCTGGTCCTAACTTTCTGCAAACTCACCTGACATCAAATCGCAGCCCACCAAGTGGGTCCTGATCCCCAGTTTGAGAAGCACTGATCTATCTTGTCTGAGCCTCCACCAAAGCCACTCATCCTGCCCAACATCGGGGCCATTCTTTGCGTTCAAGTGGATTATTATAAACTCTAATTTACACTGTGTAAATGATGAAGGCAGGTTTATAGTTAGGTTGCAACAAGTCAGAAAGTAAATTTGCCGAATATCAGTAAGAAAACCATCTCTGTTCCTTTTACCACTTACAGTAGTGTTTGAAAATGTATTTTCAGGTATATTTGAAATAACATGAATTCAAGGAACACAAAGAAAGGGTACATGGTGATTTTATTATTACATTGGTTTAAAGCTAGTCTTAATTTCAGGGTTTTAAAATGAACTGGAAAAATCCTCTTGGGGTTGCAGTCTGATCTTACAAGAGATAAAAGGAATGTAAATTAGCATAATGTATAATAACTATTCCAATGATGAAAGTGCAAGAAGAATCGCAGGCAATTAGGGCTGGTGTAGGAGAGAGCAAGCCGTAGAAACCCATAAAACAAAATGCTCATTAGTTGAGTAACATACTTTTTGCTTCAGTGGCCACAGCTCGCATGGATTGAGGGCTAAATTAATTGACTCCCAACCTGATATTGGATGGTGATGCAATACCCAAAGCAGATTTGGCAAGAAACAGTGGGAGCTCTAGGATTTATGCTTCATTGTGCTGAAAGGCTGTTCTGTTCTTTGAAGACTCTTGTGAAGAGGGTGCCTTCATTCACATGTCATGTACCTGTTGTCTCAACTGTGCATTGTGAATACAAGGTGACATGTCCACAAAGGCATTCTGCCCTAAGCTTGAATCAGGATGAGCTCTTCTTGACTGGCTCTTTGTGGCACCAGTCAGTCACTGGTTTTCCATTGGCAGCGACATGCAGAACGTTTCACAGCAAACACAGCAGACCAATGGTTCCCAAACTGTGGGTAGAGATCCACCAGTGGGTCACAGCGCAATTTTCAGTGGGTTGCAAAACATACAAGCTGATAGCTGACAAGGCAAATGTACTGAGACCTATGGAAGCTGAGACAGAGCCGCACACGTGCATTTTACTCACAAGTAGGCAATTGTGCCTAGTAAAAAGGATAAAAACAGAAGCTTTCAGCAGTTGGTAAAGCTGAACTTCTTTTTAGCCTCCTACAGCTAGGTGGGTTCACTAGGGTGTCATTTTAAAAAGTGGGTCCCAGTGCTGAAACATTTGGGAACCATTGCAGTAGACTGATCTTTCCTCCTTTTATTTACCCTTTCTATTTTGGCTGCTTACAGCACAACAGCTTTGGGCCAACACAGGCCACATGCATCAGCCTAATGACTGATTTGGATTGCGTCCTGAGGGTGCAATCCTAACCTGGAGTTAGGCTGGCAGAAGTAACTTGCAAAGCGTGTTTGCAACACGCCTGGGTCTGCACAAGTGACTTGTGCCAGGCCAACTCCATGTTAGGATTGTGCCCTTAGAGTACAACTGTAGTATAAATTTTCAGGGATCTTTCTGAGCCTGCTAATTCTTCTCCATTCAAAGAGCAAGTAGGAAGCAGCTCTCTGCTGCACCCTTGTCCTACCAAATAGCACTCAGCAAAAGGGACAATTTTAGCACTCAGCAGAAGGGGCAAAAGAAAAATTATGTGAGGGAAAGGCTCTCCCTCCCCTAGGGCTGCTAATTCTCCAGGATTAGCAAGGAGTCTCTAGAAATCAGTATCAATCTCCAGGGTTCTAGAAAAACCTTGGAGATTTTAACAGGGCTTCTTTGGTAAAAGGAAATTACATCATGTTGAAAAGGAAAATCCCCAGGAGTAGCTTCATTCGAAGTTGGCATCCCTCCTCTCCCTCTGCACAGTACCAAAAAAAAAAAAAAAGATATCCCCATGCTACATCTACAGGCAATCTAAAGCAGGGTTTCTCAACTGTCGCCCCCCAACGTACCACTTCACATAATCAAATTATCATACATATCAGTAAAAGTAACTAGCGATGACATCATCACCAGTTACTTTCAGATTAGGAGGCCAGGCACAATGTGACAGAGAGCAATAAAAGGCTCAAGGCCAACAGGTGTGCAAAAACCACACAGTGGAGCTCAGCCTACTGGGCCAAGCCTCCTACTCAGTAGTGTCATTCAGTAACAAGGAGACGGAACGCGAGGCGGGACTTACCCCTTGATTGACAGGGAGCCCGCGACACGTCGCCGCCTGCCTTTCCGCCACGGGGACTCCTTCCGGGTGGCGCACCCCTACGCGGCTCTCCTAAGCACCCAGCGCGCCACCCAGGCAAGCGGGCACCCCCTCCAAAGCCAGGGGTGCCCGCGCGGTGCTCGGCAAGGCGGCGACGCGTCAGAAACGGACAGCCAATCAGGCGGTAAGTCCCGCCTCGCGTTCCGTCTCCTTGTTACTGAATGACACTACTGCTCCTACTGCTGTCTGTTGTGTTGCAGTTTTCTGCCATGCCTCAGGTGTTCACAGGTGCTGCACATAACACCAGCTAAGCCAGCAAAGTTTGGCCAGCACAAGGGACACCGTAAAGTATGTTTGCACCACTCTTGGAGTCAGGGAGGATGGCTCATGTCTGTGTGCTGGCCTCTCTGACTCCAAGAGTGGTGCAAACATACTTTACGGTGTCCCTTGTGCTGGCCAAACTTTGCTGGCTTAGTTTATGCCGGCCTAACTCCAGTTTAAGATTGCGCTCTGAGTCATTCTGATTCAAGTCCAAAATCATTTTGGGAAACAAGTCAAGTCCTTTAGCAAAAAAGGACTTATCCCCTCAACCTCCCAGTCCCACCTCCTGGAAACACCTCCCACCATGTCCTCTCACCATGTCGTCTGCTGGTTTCTGGGTCACCCACAAGGTCTTTTGGGGCGACACAGAAGTGACGGAGGGGAACAAAAGTAGGCAAACAAGTGCACACACTAAAGAGAGTCAGGACTCAAGTCAAATTCAAGTCATTACTCTTTTCTGAGTCACTGGCCCTGAGACTCAAGTCGGATCTGAGTCAGTGACATCCATGACTCGAGTTCACATGAGTCGCAAAAAAAGTGCTCATCCCTGTGCCCTGGTAAGTTATCATCATATGCACAATGTATCCCTCCAAGCAGGGAAGACATTGTATATGTCATTATTTTCTGAAGTCTCTGCTATGTTCATATACATAGTGTGACATAGTGAACATAACTGATTTGGAAAATCATACAATGCCAAGAAGTACATCATGTCTTGCATGAGATCTTGTAAAATCTAGATTCAGTAAAAAGTAAAGACAATGTTGTCTAGTATAGTGTATGATCTTTATTTGTCACAGAAAGAACAATCCTACTCTTTGATCTGCAAAACACCCAGAAAGTGGTTCCCTTTGAAACTAGTAAGAATCAGCTATTCAGTTATTTATCTTGTGTTCTGCAAGCATTAGATACATTTTCCTGGCTGCAGCCCAAAAGCTGATTTGAGTATGAGGAGGTGGACTGGACTGCTCAGAGACTAATGTTCCATCCCCTGAGAGTGTATTTAGATCACCTCTGATACATCTACTGGCTTTCACATTATATGAATAGAATGTTTTTGTCTGATGTTTCTAATCCCAAGGGTTGTTCACCCAGTGGGATTTTGTTACCTTTTTACTTTGAGCAGCAAACTTGCACATATATCACAAAAATGCCATCCGTTTCAGAAGGAACTTGCTGATGGTTTCACAAAATCCAAAGTGATATATAGGTTTTGTTTTAATTCTGGTTTTGGACTATTGTTATGTTTGTAATCTTTTGAGCTGGGCAGTTAATACAAATATATCTACTTGGGGTAAGCTTTGTGTTTCTGTTTCAACAGAGAGTGCACTCCTAACCTGGAGTTAGGCCGGCACACTTAGGCCAGAAACGTTTGGCTAGCCCAAGCAACGCCGTAAAGTGCATTTGAACCACTCTCGGAGTGCAGTCGTATACCTGCGTTGCACTGGCACTATGCTGTTGCGCCAGTCCAGCGCTGTCGCAAACATGCCGTCAAGTACATCTGCGCCTGCTAGTCAGGCGCTGGACCACAGCAAGCAGCAGCATCAGTGCACGGGCAGCGCTGCGCCCGTCAGCAGTACCAGCCTTCCACTGGTCAAGCATTGCCGGCGCTCAATCGCGTGCAGGGGGCGTAACTGGGCAGCGCAGTGGGTGGCTATGGTGGTGGTGTATTTACAGTGTCCTTTGTGCAGGCCAAACTTTGCTGGTCTAACTGTGCCGGCTTAACCCCAGGTTAGGATTGTGCTCTGAGAGATGTACAGATTTCCCTATGTTTGAATTTTCCTATTGAACACATTGGCTTGGGCTATGTATGAACCAAAGTTCAAGTTTCTAAATCATGTGGAACTGTTCTAGCAATTTTGATATCCATATGAGTGAATCAGCCAGTCAATCTCAAAACACCTGGACACATATAGGTTTCCAGTCCAATTGAAGTGAGTTGTGAGTAAAAGTGAAAACCTAAACATGTTTACGCAGACGTAAATCCTATTGAGTACAATGGAGCTTACTCTCCAGAGCTGCACATGTGCTTTAGAGTCCAGCCATGCAACACAATCCTGTACATGTTTACATGAAAGTAAGTTTCACACAATGGGGCTCATTGACAGGCAAGTGTGCCTAGAATAGCAGTCTTAATCTCACTGAAAATTAAGAAAGTGACTAACCTGTTCCATTAGTTTTAACCAGATTTTGTTTTGGTCTAGTGAGGTTAATTGTGGCAAATCACAACCAGACATATCATTAACCTCCAGCTTTCTTTCCTCTACACACATCTTTACTATCTACTTCCAGCTGAATCCTGGTACATGACCTTCAGACTAAACATGATTAATGCCAATATAAACAAGTCTCCAGTAACTCTTCCAGAGAAATGCAAAATATTAAGCTTCCCTACCAGAGAATTTGCTTGTTCAACAAGGCTACCATATCTCTATATTCCTCCAAGGATCTGGGGTGAAATTCATGGAAACGAAAGACCTGTGCAGAAATTTCTAGCGCAATCCTAACCTGGAGCAAGGTCAGCACAGTTAGGCCAGCAAAGTTTGGCCGGAGCAAAGGCCACCATAAAGCACTTTTGGACCACTCTTGGAGCCAAGGGGGATTACGCACATCTATATGCTGGCCTCCCGGACTCTGAGAGTAGTCCAAACGTGCTTTAAAGTGTCCCTTGTGCTGGCCAAACTGTGCGGGCCTAACTGTGCGGGCCTAACTCCAGGTTAGGATTGCACCCTTCACCGCATTGTAGTTAGGGAGGGAAGACTTTAAAAGGTTGTACATGGAAAGGACAAAATTAGAAAGTTAAAAGTTCTCCTGGGATCCAGCCCTGGACAGTTTTCTACAATTGCAACTTCCTGGAGATGAGCGCATTGCACTCTTTTCTTGCGCCACGCATTTCCACAGTCACGAACAGACACACAATATTAGCTGTTTGCGTCTCTCACTAGTTTACTTTTGGCCTGCAGACATACCCATGCGATGGATTCACACTGTTCTTCTAGTTAAAGCAGATTTTTTTCAGTGACAGATCTTCAGGCGCCCTACAGCCTGTGATAATGAGAAGCATGAGTTTCAAATCAAGGCATCAAAAGAGTGATTTTCTCAGAACATTATCCTGCAAAAAGAGGGGGAGTCTCTAAAGCTGCTTTTCCTGTGGGTTTTTAAAAGCCCGGCAGAAAACATAATTTTTCTCATTACCTTGATCATGTATTAAAAAAAAAATTGGCTCTATTTTGGGCCTGATGAATGATAGTGACATACATTGTAACTTAAGTATACAGTATATCTCCTTTTTTCCTCCAGTTAATGGCTCTGTTTAGGGTAGTTGTGTAGCCAAGAGAGAGTCACAGGGGCCACATGACCCAGGCAGCACTTTCCATGGGGCAGCAATGCCCTCCCCACTCTCAACCACAACCATGCTGTGCTGAGAAAGGCTCCGGGGCAGGCAGACCCCATTGCCCCAGAGCAGCGGCGTCATGCAGCCGGAACGCTGGGCGGGAGGAACGGGTGAGCGGCAGCCCGCTCGTTGCGTTCCGGTCCGTTTCACCATCTTCCCCGCCCCTGCGGGGAGCGGGGAAGACAGCGAAACAGACCGGAACGCAACGGGCGGGCTACCGCTCATCTGTTCCTCCCGCCCAGCGTTCCGGCTGCATGACGCCGCTGCCCCAGAGCCTTCCTCGGTGCAGCATAGCCAGAGCAGAGCTGGCCAATTCTTCAAAAGTGGCCAGCTTTGCTCCAACCCCACCAAGAAAATCTCCAGGGTCAGGCTGAGTACCTGCCCCCAGAGTCTTCCTCAGCATGATGCAGCTCAGGGGGGTAGGCAGAACCCCCGTAGCCTGCCTTGGTGCAGCTGGAGCAAAGTGCTCCAACAGTGTTGAGAAAGGTTCCGGGGCTGTCAAAACCCACCTCCAGAGCCTTCCTTGGCACAGCCAATTGGCCGCACCAGAAGTAATTCTGTGCCATGAGCTTTCGTGCCCTTAAGCAACTGCTATAAAGTGGGCACTCAGTATCTGCGGGGGGATCTGTTTCAGGGGGATTTGTAATCAAATCCACAGAGGGACCTGCCAGCAAACCAGAAATGCCTCTCAGAAGCTTCTGAGATGCAGGCCTTCCCATACGAAGACACTGCCTTCCCATACGACAGAAGGCCTCCCTACTGCAACTGAAAAGCACTTGCATGCTTGGATTTGCATTGGATCCACATGGAATCAAGTCCACAGATCCCAAGCCCAAGAATATGGGGGAGGAGCACTGTATATTGCAGTGATTATCTGTAAACAGGCATTCATGGTCATGCAGTCAAACCCAGGCAAACTGCACCAGCAGCCTTTGATGGAGACAACAGGCCACGATCTGTTCACTTCTGTTCTGGACATGATGATTCTTACGGAAAGAGACTTCACTTTGTACTTCACTTTTGAATATGATCACACAGTAAGAAGCATTTTTCTCTAGGAACATATCTGGGAAATATTTGCCTTTGACTGACTTATGAAGACCTCATACCTGCATTCGTTGTTCAGGGGTCTCCTCCTTTGAACTGTTTGCCTGGTTCCCAGGCCAATGCACAACATGTGTCTGAAGCTCTTAAAGGCCTGTTTCTTTAAGCTGTAAGCTTGCCTGGCCTGACTTTGCCTTCCCATCAAGTGTCTGCATGCTGCAGTCTCCAATTACATTCTTCTGGACGCTTCAAGCATCTGGGTTTTGAAGCCATTTCCAAATGACTTTTTGTTCTGAATTTGTGAATTATGGTTCGGGGATACTCTCCAGCTTTGAGTCATACTAGCTGTTTTATAATGATAAAACAGCAGCAGCATATCAAAAATGGTTAAAGCAAGCACCATATTCAACCTACTTGGGGTGAACCAATGAGGAGATGTACCGTACAACACAGGCCATGAGGGAAAAGTCAGATGCTGGTTTGGGCAAGAGGCAAAATTCTCACTGCAATGAATTTACAGCATTTTAATAGGACTTGTAAATTATCTGAGACCTTGATTCAATACCCAGATTAGATCTGTCTGCCCCCAGAACCCTTGGTCCAGAATCTTAGGTGACAACAGATGTCAACTATAACTACTAACAAGACACTATGAATGGGGAGGAAGTTGTCTGTACACTGAAGAGTTACTGAGGTATAAATCAAGGCCAAAGCCTAGACTGAACATGTGGATCACATCTGTTCTGCTCAAGCTTTGACGTGATCATAACTGTGTTTTACCTCTTGCTTGCTATGAGATATGAGATGTGTGCACAGACCTCTGGTTCTTGATAGTCCTCTGTAAAGTTGCTTGCACACGTGGCTACATTCACACGCACCTTTTAGAAATATGGAACCATTCATTCATTTTGTTGCATTAACCTCTGTGAATTTTTTGTTGTTGAGAAAAGTACTGTATAAATATCATATCAACAACAATAGCAATATGACAAGTGGGAGAGGAAAGCTGGGCTGTATCGAAAGCTACAAGAGTCCTCTGTGGATGGGGGCTGTGCCCACACTTGGATAGTGCCCTAATTGTGCAAGTTTTCATGTACTCCTACATGCACATATGCTTCTTATACCCATTTAAAGGAATGACACACATAACCCCAACACTTGCATTTTATCCAATTTACCACAAGTATATCTCAATCTTGGTTCAATGAAATAAAAACACAAATATTAAAAGAAAGGAAGTATGATCAACCCACAAAACCACTTTTGGTTCTGTTTTCACAGAACAGGCAATTCTGTGTTCAAGGAATTTTTGGAAAGCCCATTAACAGAGTGGAATCTGGCTCTTCCTGTTACTTGATTCCCCACTTCTCTTCAGACTGATCTCTTCAAGTTCACTGGGGACTGCCAACTTGGAACATCCCTTGGATCTCAACAACTGGCAGATGTGATCAGTCACTTCATAAAATCTTGAGTGTCAGCTAAAAACAAGTTTGGCACCTTAAAAGCAAAACAGTCTGTTAAACAGCTTAAAGTTTAAATCAATGCAAATGTTCTAAAAAACAAGTTCATTGGGTGAAATCATCTTCATGATCTTTTAGGCATAAATGGAAGGGGGAAAATTCCTTCCATAATGCTCCTTTCCTTACACTAATGGCACAATCCTAAACTGGAGTTAGGCCATCATAAACTAAGCCAGCAAAGTTTGGCCAGCACAAGGGCCACAATAAAGCATGTTTGGACTACTCTTGGAATCAGGGAGGAAGGGTCACATCTGTGTGCTGGCCTCTCTGACTCCGAGAGTGGTCCAACATACTTTACAGTGTCCCTTGTGCTGGCCAAACTTTGCTGGCTTAGCTTATGCTGGCCTAACTCAGTTTAGGATTGCAACTTAACCTAAGGTTAATAAATACATGCTAAGTAGACCTAGAGTAAGGCTGGCATAGTTAGGCCAGCAAAGTTTGGCCGGCACAAGGGACACCATAAATAGGATTACCAGATACAAACTGGGACAGAGTGCCTATACCTTTAACCATTGTAAAGAAGCAGGAATTTGGGCAGGTGCATCTCATGGCACACAGGCATGCGCCATCCCCCCTGACTCCAAGAGTGGTCCAAACATGCTTTACAGCAGCCTTTGTGCCAGCCAAACTTCGCTGGCCTAACTGTGCTGGACTAACTCCAGGTAAGGATTATGCTCTAATTTACATCCACAGGGAAAAATTCAGACTTACAATCAAGATGTTGTAGTGTGCTCACATGTTAATATAGCAACCTTCAATTCCATTACTTAAATGAACTATTCACCAGATCCATGCTGTTTTCATGACTGTTACAGTAGGAATGGGCAATCCTACAGTGCAGTTGCATTAGCACTAAAGCTGTACTGGCATCACATTCCTCCAGCATAGGTTGCACTTATGTTTCAGGTTCTACCTTCTGCCCTCCACATTTCCTCTCCATTTCTTTCTTTCTTTCTTTCTTTCTTTCTTTCAGTTGTGGACCCAGCCAATGAGCTGCCCAGGGACAGAGAAGGGAGAGCGCTGCCCCCTCTGCTGGTTTCCCACCACTACGCCATTTTGGAGTTGTATGGAAGCACTACTAGGCTCCATTTTGGAGTTGTATGGAAGCAAGAGAGGTAGGGGGCCCAAACACCACTCACCACTCTGAGAAGCGAGTCACCTCATCACTGCCCTCTTCCCGCTCCCCGAGCATTGCGCCCTGGGCATTTGCCCTTACCCCCTCAATGGTAGGACCGCAACTTCTTTCTTTCTTTCTTTCTTTCTTTCTTTCTTTCTTTCTTTCTTTCTTTCTTTCTTTC
>JAJKFI010000003.1:37843312-37897483 GCA_029204185.1 Lerista edwardsae | reverse complement strand
TGTGACCTACTTTATTGACTGTGGTGGCTGCAATGCGCCCAAAAATGCTTTGTGCTTCCAAGTTGTGCTGGCCCATGACCCACTTTGTTGGATACATTGCACCCAGAATCCCGTGCAACTTCTGGTTAGTGACCCATAATGCCTTGCAACACCACAGCTAGCGCCGGCACGTGACACACCAAAAAACTGGTTGTGACCCACAGTTTGAGAACTTCTGACTGAGGAGATTGGATGAGTTCTCCCTCATTGGAGCTCTTCAGACAAATAAAAGGGAAAGACTTGGCCATCCATGAGGCAAACAGTTGCTTCACGGAGCAAATTGTGTGTGTAGAGCTAACATCTCAGTTCATTCTCTTGCATCCATTATTCTTACTCCCATTCCATAGATTGGGAAAGAGAGGATGGAGCCGTATAGGAGGTATGGAGGAGGTTAGACTAGAGCTGGAACTGGCATGAACAGAGGCTGACATACCATCAGATAAGGAGAAGTAGCATTTGGCACCTTATACACCAGGGTTAGCCCTGAAGAGGGTGGACAGTATTTTGCTAAGGATGCAGTAGTTCAGTGGTTCTCAAACATTTTGCACTGGGACCCATTTTTTAGAATGGCACTCATTTTGGGACCCACCAGAAGTGATGTCATGGCAGGAAGTGACATCATCAAGCAGGAAGTGCGGTCAATAAGACATAATCAAATGACACTCCTGGAATGCAAACAAGCATTCTTGTACTGCAGCAATTTCACAACCATGAAACATCCCTGAGAAAGCAAGATTAGGACAAAATGTTATGTAAAAGCACTGAACTAGAAACATTTTTAAAAAAACACTCGCTTGAAAATTTAAACACTCACCAAAGGAATATAGCAAGATAAGGTTTGCAGCTTTCAAGATGGCTGCTCCCTGCTTTCCACAACCCACCTAACATCAGGTTGGGCCCACCAACTGGATACTGACCCAAAGTTTGTGAAACATTGAGCTTGTTTCTCAAACACTATGAATTTAGGCATCCCTAACCATAAAGTTTAAATTAAGGAATGGGAGGGGGGTTAAGTATGAGAGAGTGTAATCCTAACCAACTTTCCAGCACTGACATAGCTGTGCCAATGGGACATATGCTGCATCCTGCAGTTGGGAAGCAGCCACAGAAGCCTCTTCAAGGTAATGTAAGGGTTGTTTCCTTACCTCAGAGCTGCATTGCCCTTACCCCGTGCTGGAAAGTCGGTTAGGACTGCTCCCTTAGTTACAATATTCCTCTCCTACAAGAGGGCTTTATGCATACATTTTGTACAATTATATTGAGGCCATAAAATAAAATAACTGTATCAAAGTAAAATAGCTGTATCAAGAAAACATTCACAGGCCACATATAAAAATAGCTCACTATAAAATCACCCAGTCCTGTAAATCTGTGTGTGCCCCACTTAACCTGATGGAGTTTCAGGACTATAATAAGTGGGCTCGAAATCAGCCTTGCTATATGTTCTGGAACATTGACAGTAGTTACCTTGAAATCAATGGGACTATTCATGTGCCTAAAATAAAGCCTGTGTGTGCAAACGCTCCCACAAAGGGGATGAAATATTTAAATGCTCTCAGTAAACCAATCTAACCATTGGTGTAATCATTCAAAACGTAACCAATGGAAAGGTATACAAATGAAAAACTTGATCATTCTAATGCAATAACTTTCAAAAATACAAAAACATCTTTAGTACCGTAAAAACAACAACAGAGGCTTTGATGGTTTTTATTTCTTTATAATTGATTGACCACATGTGTTGCATAACTGTTTGTTTAAAGTTATTCAGTGTTCATTTTATGTTTCATCTGTTGCTGCTTGGCTTCTAGTTTCTAGCTTTTCCCTTAAACTGTTACATGATGTTTGTCAGAATTTTGCTTGCTCAGAAACAAATGGAATAATCATTTGAAAGCCTGATGCCAAAAGCCATCATTTCCTGTAATAAGAGATACGATTGGCCCAGTGAACGATTGGCCCATTAGTGCTACAGTAAACCTAGCTAGCTAGCACATCTATACAGTATGCTATGAAAAGGAATAATTATTTTGCTGGCTCATTGATACAAACAGGTCTTCCTGGCAAAGAGCACAAATTAATTTGTCAGAATTAGCTGCATCTAAACGTTAGGGGCACTGCGTATCTCACCCTAACTGTGCCGGCCTAACTTCAGATTAGGATTGTGCCCCGAGTCTTGTAAAGCTAGATGTGTCCCAACAGAGTGTCATTTTAAAAAGTGGATCCTGGAACTAAAAGGTTTGGGAACCATAGTTCAAGAGCATGGGGATAAACCCTCTTTGTGGTTAATACTGGTCCCTGCAGGGCAGAAATGTGGGGAGCAGGTGCCCTAAATGATGGTGGCACAGAGGACGTTAGCAGTCAGTACAGTCTTGTGAACCACTCCCTCAGTGGTGTCATCTAAATGATTTAAGAACAGGTACTCACTTTTGATTGGCACGTGTCGGGACCCGCCCACCGGAAGTGACGTCATAAGCCAGAAGTGATGTCGTGGCAGGAAGTGACATGAAAAAAGCCCTTTTTGAGGCCTCAGATGATTTTAAACTGACCCAACAGTTGCAACAGTATTCCCCAGAACATGTTAAGGAGGCCTGGCATCATGTTAAAACCCCAGAGCAACTCATTTTTCAGTGGCAAGGAAAGGAAAGGCTCCGCTCACTGCCTGCCTGCCTGCCTGGCTCTGAGAACACGCAGGCAACTCAAACATGCAGGAAATTCAAACGTTGCAGAGGGCGGAGCTGACGAGTGGGCGGGCGAATGGGCGGGGCCAGCTGTAATCCTAGAAACCAGTACTCGCGTACCCCCGCGTACCCCCTGCATGACATCACTGCACTCCCTGCACATATTGGTCTCCATAACATATGAAAAAGGGGCTCTGTTCATTTTTTTAAAAACGAACTCCCTTTGACAATTCATTAATTCATCCTTAGATTATTTGGCAGGGGGGTGGGGTGGAGAGTAGCAAGAAGAATCATCACTGAGGTTATCTTAGCTAGAATAAATGTTTTTGAGACAAATCCTGAGTTCTCCGGTGCCGCCAATTCACTTGCATCACCAGCGCTGAGTGTCACTGCCAGTAGGAGTCACTCCACACCAGCGGAAAGGCCAGCACTAATCAGTGCCAGGCCTCTGTGCCCAGTGGACGGTGGAGAACAGCACCTGGCAATAAATCTCCATGCCAGGTGGTGGGAAACATTTTCAGGGCAGGGGGAAGGCGACAGAAGTAGGCAGAGGAAGGGGAGAGGAGGATCAGGCCCAGGAGAAAGCCGGGATGGCTGCGGACACTGCCGCCGAATCCTATACCCCCTCCCAGGCTGCGGAGACCACACAGGTCTCCTTGGTTCTGTGCCCACTAAATAGCAGGTCCAGATCGCCTGGCATGGGGTAATCGATGCTCCGGTAGCTTCGTCCGGTAGCTTCCCTGGCCCCACAGGATCCCGTGGCAGCCATTTTGGTGCCTCTCTACTGCTGGGCACTGGGGAAGTTTAGGATTAGGTTATTTGATCTCTCCAAGAAATCTAACACATTAAATTACAAAGTCAAAACAAAACCACACAGCTCAAGTTTTTCCAGTATTCTACCTTTTCTTTCCCATAGTATTTCTGTCTTAGGACAAAATTTGCTTCATCAAAATACTGAGAAAATTGAAGGACCTGTAATCATGGAAATCACAGCAGAGAGACATACTTTCCTCTGTCCCTAAGTCAGAGGCCAGGCGGGGAATAGATGTCCCTCCCCATCAAGAGTTGAAGGAAATAGGGGAGGTTGATCCATGTCTCTCTCTCTCTCTCTCTCTCTCTCTCTCTCTCTCTCTCTCTCTCTCCCCAGGGGCGTGCCTGAAGGGGGATAGCAACACTAAATTTTGCAGCCTGCTGAACTCCCGTGTAAAGCCCAGTGAACTCCCCTTATCCCTCACAGGCATTCAGAGTAGCAACTGGATGAGACACCTCTGCCACCTCTGAATGGCTGTGAGGGCGAGGGGGAGGGGACACTTTACACCGGAGTTTGGCAGCCTGCAAAATTTAGCGTGGTGATCCCCCTCCAGGTACCCTCCAGGTACACCACTGTGTGTGTCTGTGTGTGAGAAACATAGCAAGACAGAGACTAGGATCTGTATTTGTCTACATAATCTCTCTAACAGCAGTGGGCTGTCGGAAAAAGCTGCTGATCGTACATCTATATTACCATAGTATCAGAAACCACTGAAATTGTTACCTGAACCCTCATCTTTTTTTTCTTAATGGACCCCCTCATTTCTTACAAGAAGCAAAGAAATGTCGGCTCTATATGGCTTAAACAGACATATAAGAGTGAAACAAGAAAATATCAGTGTCCAGCGCACAAGAGTAGTTGCTCACCAAGGTCACAAACGGCCTCTTTTCAGAACTATAGCATGAGTGGCAAGCCTTCTGAAACTAATTCATAGCCTGAGGGCGCAATCCTAACCTGGAGTTAGGCCGGCACAGTTAGGCCAGCAAAGTTTGGCCGGCACAAGGGCCACTGTAAAACGCATTTGGACTACTCTCAGAGTCAGGGGAGATGGTGCACATCTGTGTGCTGGCCTCTCTGACTTCAACAGTGGTCCAAACATACTTGACTGTGTCCTTTGTGCTGGCCAAATTTTGCTGGCCTAACTGTGTCGGCCTAACTCCAGGTTAGGATTGTGCCCTTAATCTCATCACCACTTTTAAGGCGGGACATAAATTATGAACAGTGCTGGTTATTCTCCTCGCCTTGCATTCTTTTGCTTCAAGTTGAAGTAAAGTCTGCTGCTGACAAAGCCCTCCTTTCTTTCGTTCTTTGTAGTAGGAGTGCAGCTTGCCAGCAGCTTTAAACGTAGAACATAAAAAAAAAAAGGAATTACACCCTTCCTGATCTTTCAGACCATTTAAAAAACACTTTCAAATTTCAAACATAATAAACCTGTCAAAATTTGTCTCTCCCACTCCGATATCCTGCTTTTCTCACTCTTAACTTTGAAAGTCTATGTTCAGAAATGCCATATTATGCACTGACTAAGACTTGCTTGAGGCCTTGAGTCAAATGTTTTCTTAGTGTGCCACTGAAAATTACTCCCCTGTGGTTGGGACTCCATATGGCTGCAACCATGTTTGAATTCACTTCCCACATGCGTCCACCAGATTGTGCAGAGAGCTCCTGCACTGGTGCCCCTGGCTCCCAGGGAGGTGTGAGGTTGGCATGTGCACTTCCTTTTGCACGTGGAAACTACTGAGTCATGTGGGGACTCAAATGTGCCTCAGTCATGCACAGCTTCACCACACAGAAGTTATTTCTGGCAATCCCCACATCACTGAGAAAATCTGAAGCAGGCCTAAGTCTAGAAAATGTAGCACACACCAATATGAAAAGCCACATGGGTCCCCACAAATATTCACAAAATATTAAGCCTATACCAATGACTGTAGCAAAACTCAAACCAAACTCAAACAGTCCACCAAGGAATGACATATTGCCTTTCACTAAGTACCTGCTCAGGTCAGCATTACCACTTGTCTTCTCACATGACTCTACATAATTAAACTAAACTACAGGATAAAAAAAATTCTGGGTAAAAAAAAATTGGCAGCCGTCAGCCAGGAGCCATCAAGAGAAGTCCTTGCCACAAACAATTTCAAAACATATAAAGTCCTCTTTATATGCGAACTTGCAAATTCACTTATCTACGAGGGGCAGAATTGCTACTTACCTCATTATCTGTGCCTCTGTCCTCATTATTCACTATGCAGAGATCTTCCAAAGGCTGCAGAACCTTCCACCATGTTTAAGGGGTCCATGTTGGTCGCAAGTGCCATTCAGAAGAAGCCTACAGCCTCTGGAAGGTCTGTGCAGCATTCAAAGATCTTTTGACACTTCCTTCTGCACTCTGCTGGCTTCCTGAGGTTCTCTGCTGGATCTGTGTGTGTGTATGGGGTGTGTGTGTGTGTGTGTGTGTGTGTTATAAACAGTAACTAATCCATGCCACTACTGCCTCAACCCCCAGATGAAACTTCTCACAAATTCCCCCCCAAAATTGGTGGAATTGTGCCCCCCCCCCAAATTGCTGAAATTCTACCCAACCAACTGCATGTGAATGGAGTGTATTGGGCCAAGCAATTTTCACCCAGCCCTAGTAGCAACACAAGAAAAATCAGTATTACCTTGGGGCAGAGTTTTGCAATGTGAAATACCTATGTGCCTATTGATGTGACACATTGGGGAAAATTTTCTTTTTTCCAGACCAGCTTGCTGGGGAAAAAAATCAGCCCAATTTTAATTGGCACATAATGTACAAATGGTCTTTGCGGCTTAGAACAAGCCCCGATAACTTCTGATGATGAGCTGCATGAATTTTTCATTTCTCAGCCACTGCATTGTAAGTTGAAATTCACTGCATGGTCTGTCTTTGCCGAGTATTCACATTCCAAGTAGGCTAGAATTAAATCTGGATGTAAAAAGGGGAAATCTCTTTTGAACGAATGGTTGGTTAAGAGCGGTGACTGGCACTATGGCCATTATTTGCAAGCCAACCTGACAGGAAATGTTTGCTTTTTATTTTTGGTTCTTTTTTTCTTGCAGCCATGAGTCCTGTTTTATACCACTTTCTCCTGAATGCTTGAAGAGGTGCATGACTCTCAAGTTCTGCCTTGACTTTTTAACCTCTCAGCCTCATCCCAAAGGGCTATAAATGACCTAGCTCTCAATCCAATTGCCCACATTGCCCAGTATTTAGCATTCAGAGTAGCACTTCCCGTAGCTGAGCTACGTCAACATGGTGCAGCAAGAATTCAGAGATTTATTGTATGCTACTGGCCCTCACAAAACTCTTTTCTAGCTCACTCTATCTCTGAGTGCTTTAGAAAGCAATTAACTGCCTGCCATACCTACAGCACAGTTCTCCCCGAGTCATTTACTGCAGCCTCTGTGCCCTCCACTAAATCTAACACTTAATTCTCACTCGATTAAAAAACAGTTAGGACTTCCTAAATCCCAGCCTAGACACTGAGGAAGGAGGATACCCACATTTGTTTACATAGTGCATGATGGGTGCATGCATTGTGATGATTTCTTCTGAACTTCTCTGTCAGGTGCTTCAAATGTTATGTACAGTTGCAGTCCTACCATTTTGTGGGAGGGGCAAAAGCCTCTGGCGCAGCTCTGCTGGGTGGGGGGAGGCTGGAGACAAGGCGCCTCGGAGAGGCGAGTGGTTTTGGCCCGCTTGTCCTCCCCTGGCATTGTATCGCTCGAAATGGAGCCTGGCGTGGCATGGGGGTGGAGCAGAGTGGCACACGGGAGCAGAGAGACAGCAGAGGGGGCAGACCTCCTCCTCCTCTGTCCCTTGGCAGCCCATTGGCTGGGTCCACAACTGGTTATGTATTGTGGACTTCTCCCTTATAACGAAGTCATTCTTTGCATTAGAATCTGTAGGTTTGAATACTGGGATATTATCAGCATGTTCCTGCAAGAGGAAACCATGATTGTGGGCATTTCCCATCATGTCAATACAAAGAAGTAGTTATGCACATGAGTTGATCATTTATGGTCAGCTACATGTGTCTTCCTGATAGGCATCTATGTTTTGTGCAAAGCAACCACAAGCAAGCAGCAAAATAATATCTCGGTTGAAATAGACTCTTACAGTTATAAAGCAGTAATCCTAGCAGGAAAAGTCTGTCAAGCAAGCAGTATTAAGACCAAGGCAATGAAGGAACAAACATGACTAACAAGTAGAGTGTATCCTTTTGTTTTATGATCAATGTACAATATATATAGGTATTGGTTATACTGGATTTGACTAGGAAAACCAGAGTTCATTGGGCAACTTTGATTTCAGTCACTTTCTCATAGGGCTCAATCCTAACCTGGAGTTAGGCCAGCACAGTTAGGCCAGCAAAATTTGTCCAGCACAAGGGACACTGTAAACTATGTTTGGACCACTTTCAAAGTCAGAGAGGCCAGCGCACAGCCCTCTTAGCTAATGTTGTTAGGAGACCACAGGGGGCCATCCTATGGCTACAGTGCAGGAATTCAAGGGGTGTTGCTTATAAGTTTGTAAAAGACTCTTCACTTCTTCTCCCAGAATTGAAATACTGCTAGTATCCCAACAACACCATCATAAAGCATGTAAAATATGTTGTAATTGGTGGGGGTGCAGTGACATCCTTGTGTAATGATGTGTGTGTGCATACTGTCCTTGGAGCAGTTCCCCATTGTTGAGGTGCTGTCCATTGCTGTGTGTCTCTTTTCTAATGGCTGGCAGGAGGTTTCCTCATTGGTGCTGCATCTTTCCCCTCATCCGGTCCATTCACGCTGGCAGCGCTTATCTTGCCACCAATGTTGGGGCTGATTGGCTCCTTGGACATCACACTGATAACATGCAAGTGGTGCACCTACTTTTGCCTCTTCATGACAATGACACATAGATGTCACACAGGCAATGTTCTGACTTCACAGCAATGTCACAAGGATGTCACATGGATGACATGCTGACTTCACAGCGATGAGCCACAGATTATGCGGCAACATCCCAGAGATGACACATGAATGTCATACCAATCTTATGGCAATGGTGTGGTGCCTGTCAGGATGCCTCTTTGGGGATAACAAGTTGTGTTGGTGTTTTCAAGCACACTGGGGGCATTACTGGGAAAGGGTGCACCAATGTTGCTTTGCCAGGTCAGGCTTGGCATGCGGTCCTTGTTGCACGGTGTTTAGACATCATCGGTGTGGTCTTCCCTGGATGGGCTCAGGATAGGATGGGCGTCATGCCAGCGTTTGTGTAACATCGGTGCAGCATTCAAGTAGGATTGGGCATTAACGCTCGCGAAATACCCACACAGTGAATTTTGCTCAGTGCGACTGCAGCTTCAAGATTCAAGCCGTGTACTTTCAACCTCTTTTTGCCTGGCCCTTTGATGATGAAGAAAGCCGTCTAAGGCCATGCAAATGTGATGGTGGAGGCAGCCAAACAAGGAAACAGCTCGCAGATTTATTAAGAGAATAATAGAGTTGTTAGAGGGACTGAAAGGTCAAGAGTAGAAAAGTGTGGTGTGAACTCAAGCTTTGGACGTGTTGTTTTTTTTCAAAGTATTATTAGATATAAAGGAAAATTACATGCTTCCTCTGGACATGAATGGCCGTTATTCAGTCACTGGATTGTACAACCTTGTTTGCAGCCCTGTGACAAAGAAAACACTTTCAGATGCCAAAAGTTTATTTATAAAGTTGACAGAAGCCTAAGATCATTGGTGGTCTTCGCAAGAAGGCTCTAAGAGGACTATTAATTCAGCCTTGGTCTGGACATGCTGAAGGGAATTCAGAATGGTGTAATTAATGGTCAAGAGGAACAGCACATTCCCCCCCCCTCCTGTCTTCCTGCCTTGGGATACTTTTTGCATTGTCCCTGTGTCCTCACCATGTGCAAACAGAGTTTTTAAAATGCCAAACTCCTCATTGGGAGCCTCAGCACTTTGGAAAGCATGCTTACCTCTGTTTAAATATTATTAATACTGTTTATTTACTCGGCACCATGTTGTGTGCAGCAATTTGGGGTCATTTCAAAAGAAACACTCCGTGCCCCACAGAGTTTATAATCTATAGCAGGTATACATAAAAAATAAACCACAGATCTTTCTCTGCAGTAATATAAGGATCTCTGTGTGTGTTGTAAGAAATATCTGTGAGAGAGCTCCTGGCTGCTTCATGTTTACAGAATAAAGGGTAATCAAATAAATCATTCATTCCTCGTTTCCATCTTGCTTTCTCCTGAGACGCAAATTTTATATTTATCCTGGACTCTTTCAGATTTGCCAATAAACAAGAAATCGATGCACAGGTTTTGAACCAGTTGGAACTTTCTAGAAGTGCAACATGTGTTATTTCAAGTTAAATGAGGAAAAAAAAAAAGTTTCATTTGGTGGGGAACCTCTCAAGGCAATTGTATGTGACTGAATTTTCCATAAAGCCATAAACAGTCCCTGAAATGAGGCGGTGTTCAAACATATTTTGGCTCAACAGACTATTGTTAAGCCTTCCACCGCACCCCCTTGTTAAGGTATACAAACATATGAGTGGGTTACAATATAGTGCTCCTTGGTGACTCATCGTGGCGGTTGAATAGTTGCAGGGAGAGAGAGAGAGAGTAGCAAGATTCAGATCCAATTCTTCCACAGTCTGTGCAGCTGGACCACATCTCAGGAGTCTGTGTCCAGTCCCATCAAGTGGGTTTCACTGAAAAGGCAAAGTAAAGGTGCTTTGGGACACACAGGCATAACATACTTTTAAACAAATACATTCACATTTCCAACTAGCCACACAGTCTCCAGAAAGTCGCACTGTTGTTATATTCCTTGGCATGTGGTTTCAATTGTAACAACAATGCCCATTTGTTTGACTGCACACTCGCCTTTAACTATGCTATTTGCCATGTTTAAGTATGGCATGGCCTCTGACTCACCTCTGGAGGTCAAGTCTCTGGCATGTGCTTCCTATATGTTATGATAGCCACAATCTTAATGATTACTGAAACAACAGCTTTAGAGTCTTTGATGTCGAGAAGGTTGATGTACACAGTGCTACACATTCTATAGGGAAGATGGAGGAAAGGGGAAGAGAGCAAAGAAAAATGTTTAGTCTTGTAGACCTATCCCACATATCTTGTTTTTACCAATTTGCTATGTCTCACAATGCATAAAACCACATTTTAAAAACTGTATCTAATCAATGTATTTGTACAATTAATATCCCAAGGGGTTTACTATGGGTTTTGGTTGTTAAAAATGCATGGAAAATATGAAACACCGTATTTTGGGTGTTTAAATATCTGCATAAAAACACAGCACAACACATTTTGGTGTTTGAAGTATTTTCCAGAAATTAAAATAGATTAGTTTTCCAATTAGCAATAATAATGTGGCTATATCTGCCGACACGCTAATTTGCCGACACGCTATCACCTATATGACCTACCTAATATCCTTTTAAAGCATTGGGCAGCCCAATTCTAACCCATGCTGGAACAGCCATGCCAGCCAGCCTGCACTGAATCCAGTACGGGTTTTGGGCCAGTTGTCACTTGCCACTGGGCAAGGAGAATTAATTCCTCTTACGCTGCAGCAAGCAGCAGCCTCCCCAATAGGGCTACTCAGATTTGAGCTTGCAAAATTTCTGGTGCTAATCCAAGCAGCCTGAATCAGGGCCGACCCAGGCCAAGGATGGGGGGGGGGGGGTAGGATCCGGCCCAGGTGCCAGCCCTCTTATTCGGCCAGCCCACCCATGGACCTATTCTAACGCGTATTCTAAGTATTATTATGGTGTGATTAAGGCACAAGCATCCTGGGGGAGGGAATCATATGTAGGGTTATCAGATGCAAACAGGGAGAATGCGCCTATACCTTTAACCATCGTATAGAAGAGGGAATTTGGACAGGTGCATCTTTTGAAAACCTTCCATGTTGAGCTGCACCTGCCCAAATTCCCTCTTCTGTACAATGGCTAAAGGCTCTCTGTCCCTGTTTGTATCTGGTAACCCTACTCATATGTAACTTGGTCAACCCTTTCTTAATCGCATCTTCACACCAGTGCTGGTACATTAGTGCAGTGGTTCCCAAATTATGTGCTGCAATGACCCAGGGCACTGAAGCGAACTCACAGGGGCACTGCGGAATCTCTCTGGAAGCCTCTTCTTACCAGCTGTCCAGGGACCACCATCTTGGCCAGGCCAAGATCTCATGCAATGGCTGCCACAACAGGGCGCAGTAAAAGAATGGAGCAGTGATTCCAGAAACTGTTGCTCTAATGTAAAAAAGTCATTCATAAATTTATTACATTTTGGTCCATACAATGCATTAAGAACATAAGAAGAGCCCTGCTGGATCAGGCCAAAGGCCCATCTTCAAGAATGAGTATCTCATTCTTGAAGATACTCTTATTTATAGATTGTTGCATTGGCTTTTTGGCAACTACATGAGCTTGAAAGATAAATCAAGCCTTATCCTCTAACCATGTTTACAGAATATTCTTCCCTATCCTTTGTTGCTGTTTTTAATTGCCAAACTAAAGCAACGTGGCAATTTGGAGTACATTTTTTAACCATCCTTTGGAAACAAACTTTGAATAAAAGTTCTGCAAACCAATGTCAATGTATAACCCGCAAGGGCAAAAAATATATATATTTTTAACGAATAGCCAATTAACTAAAGGGCAACAAGAAAAAAAAAAAGTCTATTAAAAGATATTACATTGGTCTCCTCTGAAAAATACAGCATCCCATTTAGTCCATCCTTTAGACTACAGGTCATCAATCTACCACAGCAAGAGAGCCTTGCCTCATCTATGGCTTTATTGTACCACTAAGGTCCTACCACAAAGATGATACAGAACATATGCCACGGAAATTTGTGGAAACTGGAATACACATGAACATTACAAATGGAAGATTCAAACCAGAATAAGAAGCTTAGATTTAAAGCTTTGCATAAACCCCAGGATGTTCTCTCCCTAGTTTCAGAGCATGATTTTTTAAAGCACAACAACATGTCTTCTCAAGCACAGTATGAATTCCTGTTTTGCCTGAATGATGCCAGTCTATTCAAGTTCATGTCAGCATTGTGAAATGGAGGCACTTTGGTAAATGGTGGTCAAATTTGCATGAAAGTAATGGATAATTTTGTGCACCGTGAATGCAAATCATAGCTTGACATTGCCACCAGTGGTGTATCCAGTGTGGGGCAGGGGGATGTCCTGCCCTGGGTGTCAAGTACACTTGTGATATCTTGTAGACCTGTTGTTGTTGTTGTTCAGTCGCTAAGTCGTGTCCGACTCTTCGCGACCCCATGGTCCACAGCACGCCAGGCCTCCCTGTCCTCCACTAGCTTCCGGAGTTCGCCCAATTTCATGTTCATCGCTTCGGTGACACTATCTAACCATCTCATCCTCTGCTGCCCCCTTCTCCTTTTGCTTTCAATCTTTCCCAGCATGAGGGTCTTTTCTAAAGAGTCCTCTCTTCTCCAGGTGCACACAGAGGCCTGAGCGCGCCCATGGCTGGCGCTGAAGCCATGCCCCCCCCCACGTTGCCCTTCCCCCGCACGTCACTCAGACACACCTCCCTTACCCCGGAAACGCTCTATTTCCGGGTTTCATGGGTTGCATGGGCGGGTGGGAGAGGCAAAAACTGCACGGTTCCACGCGCAATGGCGCCCCGCTGCTGCCCGGCACCCCATGGCTCGTGCCACCTGTCATATCTGGGTAGGTCTGCGCCTGCTCTTCTCATGAGGTGGCCAAAGTAGTTGAGTTTCAGCTTCAGAATTTGTCCTTCCAGGGAGCAATCAGGCTTGACTTCCTGGAGGATTGACCGATTGGATCTCCTTGCAGTCCAGGGGAGTCGCAAGAGTCTTCTCCAACACCATAATTCAAAAGCATCTATTCTTTGGCGCTCTGCCTTTCTTATGGTCCAGCTCTCATAGCCATACATTGCTACTGGGAAAACCATCGCTTTGACTATGCGAAACTTTGTTGGCAGGGTGATGTCTCGGCTTTTTATTAAGTTGTCTAGGTTCGCCATAGCTTTCCTCCCAAGAAGTAAACGTCTTTTAATTTCATGGCTGCAGTCACCATCTGCGGTGATCTTGGAGCCCAAGAAGATAAAGTCCGTCACTGCTTCCATTTCTTCCCCTTCTGTTTGCCAGGAAGTGATGGGAGTGGTTGCCATGATCTTAGGTTTTTTAACGTTGAGCTTTAAGCCAATTTTGGCACTTTCCTCTTTCACCCTCATCAGAAGGTTCTTTAGGTCTTCCTCACTTTCTGCCATTAGAGTGGTATCATCTGTATATCTGAGGTTGTTGATATTTCTCCCAGCAATCTTGATTCCAGCTTGTGAATCATCCAGCCCAGTCTTTCTCATGATGTACTCTGCATATAAGTTAAATAAGCAGGGTGACAGTATATACAGCCTTGTCATACTCCTTTCCCAATTGTAAAACAATCAGTTGTTCCATGTCCAGTTCTAACTGTTGCTTCCTGGTCCCCATACAGGTTTCTCAGAAGGCAGATAAGGTGATAAGGTGGTCTGGTACTCCCATCTCTTCAAGAACTTGCCATCAGAGGCGGAACTAAGGGGGGGGGCAAATCTGTAAGTTTTGCAGGAAGCCTTACCCTGTCATGTAAATCCCTCCTCTCCCTTGCTGCTGTAGCCAGTAAGCAACGCCAAGATGTTGCTGTTCCCTGTGAGGATTGGCTAGAACAGTCCAGGAGAGGAGTGTTTTCCACTGCAAGGTAAGGCTTCTTGCAAAACTTACAGATTTGCCCCCCCTTAGATCCGCCTCTGCTTGCCATAGTTTGTTGTGATCCACACAATCAAAGGCTTTGGCATAGTCAATGAAGCAGAAGTAGATGTTTTTCTGAAACTCTCTTGCTTTCTCCATGATCCAGCAAGTGTTGGCAATTTGATCTCTAGTTCCTCTGCCTCTTCAGAAACCAGCTTGTACATCTGGTAGTTCTCAATTCACATATTGCTGAAGCCTAGCTTGTAGGATTTTGAGCATCACCTTGCTAGCATGTGAAATGAGTGCAATGGTGCGGTAGTTCGAGCAATCTTTGGCATTGCCCTTCTTTGGGATTGGAATGTAAACTGATCTTTTCCAGTCTTGTGGCCACTGTTGGGTTTTCCAAATTTGCTGGCATATGGAGTGCAGCACTTTGACAGCATCATCTTTTAAGATTTTGAGTAATTCCGCTGGAATGCTGTCACGTCCACTAGCTTTGCTGTTAGTGATGCTTTCTAAAGCCCACTTGACTTCACACTCCAGGATGTCAGGTTTGAGCTCAGTGACCACACCATTGTGGTTATCAGGAACATTTAGATCGGCCTTATATAGTTCCTCTGTGTATTCTTGCCACCTCTTCTTAGATCTGGCCTCCCCGGCCAGGTCTTCTGGCCTCTTCTATCCTCTTCTGTAGACCTGGCCTCCCCAGGAATCTCAAGGTAAGGGCCAGATCTATGCTTTGAGCAGCCAGGTCTACTGGCCACTCAAAGCCACAGGTAGACCTGGCCTCTGTCTTGAGATTCCCTGGTGGAGGCCAAGTTGACTGGCTGCTTGAATCTATGGTAGACCCGGCCTCTGCCTCAAGATCCCCTGGTGTAGGCCAGGCTTTGAATGTCCTGTCCTGGATGCACCACTGATCACCAGTGTAAAGATAAAAAAAACAAGCAAAGCCACGACTGGTGACCTGCACATGATATAGCAATCAGATCATCACTGTATGACATATGCAACATTCACTATTTTCCTGCAAACCTATCTTACCAGCATAAGCCATATTCTCTTAACTATAACCGTGCAAATCATCTGTTGGTACCATCAATTTAAAATGTTCATACCTGAATTGTGACAAAACTCCCCAGACAAAGCATTTCCTGCAGCCCATCAGCATGCATGTTTTTAGCATTACATTTTTTAGACGTTTGGCTGATTCCACAACTGTTGGCATTTTATAATTTAATTTCCCTGTTCAAAGTGAACCTTTTAGTCTTTGAAGCTTTGCAGATCTTTTCTTCTTCTTCTTTTAAATTATAAAAGCAAACAAAAAAAAAAAACCAAAAGCAAAATGTGAAGGAGAAAAGACTGAATCATATTAGTAATGCAAACATCATTCCCAGCTTACATTACATATCACTGATAAATGGCATGAGATGGAACCAATCCATAGTGGCATGTGGTTGTTATCACAATCCTCCTGGTGCAGATTATTAGATACACATAATTCCTCTAATAGTTGCAGAGGCTGGAGTCCAACATTATGCATTGAATAACAAACTAAGGGCCTGATCCTAAGGCCAGCGGCATGTGTGTACTCCTGGTTAAAAGTATCGCGAGCGTGCCATAAAGATAAAAGCTTGAAAGATAAATTAAGCTTTATCCAGTAGTGTCAGCCTACCGGTACGCTGGGCGGGTCTGCTCGGTCGCTGGGCGGGTCTGCTTGGTGATCAGCAGCGTGCTCGCTGCGTTCCATTGCGTAATGGGCGCAGTGGGCGGGCTTTCGCCATTACGCAACGGAACGCAGCGAGCACGCTGCTGATCACCGAGCAGACCCGCCCAGCGACCGAGCAGACCCGCCCAGCATACTGGTAGGCTGACACTACTGGCCTTATCCTCTAACTATATTTACAGGGGTATCTTTCCTATCCTTTGTTGCTGTTTTTAATTGCAAAACAAAAGCAACGTGGCAATTTGTAGGGACACTCTTGCTCACGTTCACACAGCAGGCCAGATTAAGAGTGGACTATCATCTGATATAGCCCACTGTGGATTGTATTCATATTGTAAGAACTTGTAAATGTTACAGTGGAAAAGAAGGAAGACTTACCATGGGCCATGACAAGAATAAAATGTACACCCGCTCCAAGTTTAAGCATCTGAGTGTAGGGGGATCATATAAAATACATTTCTAACAAACTGGTTATGCAAGTCATAACTTTCATGTTCACCTTGGACATATTCATTTGCTTTGCCTTCGTAATATGGGGTACTCCCCTAAGAGCCGAAGAGAGCAGAGAGGCCTTATGAA
Organism: Lerista edwardsae; assembly: GCA_029204185.1. Classification (NCBI taxonomy): domain Eukaryota; kingdom Metazoa; phylum Chordata; class Lepidosauria; order Squamata; family Scincidae; genus Lerista; species Lerista edwardsae. The sequence goes on along the minus strand of JAJKFI010000003.1, from coordinate 37,880,887 downwards.
ATTCTTGTGAAATAATGCCAAAAAAGTGAGAGCAGGGTGGAAATATATGGGAAATGTAATGCTGACAAAGCTCTGTTGATCACAAGTGATTTTCTTTCTTTACAGAAGCAATGGGTGGTCTTTGACTTAAAAAGGAGTCTTGCAGCAATGTGGCTAAGTGGCAAATATAAAATCAAATCTCTGCTGTCAGGTGTGAAAGGAGTGAGACAATCCCAGCACCGCCATTGGCCCATTGCAGAATTTGCCACTGAAGCAAGGTTTCCCATCTCACACCTCCTTTGTTCAGCCTCATCACCTACCCTGAAATGGTCTCCTGGCATGGAGGAAAGTTATTCACCCCTTACAGTAAGTGTTCCAGGCATATCTGAACCACCTCACAAAGTGTGCAGTCCGGATATCTCACTTCAAGAACTCACACTGAGTTAGCAAGTTATTCCCTCTCAAGCACTGCTAAAGTACAAAATTGTGGACTACAACCAGACACCGACATTTATGCAACAGAAAAAAAATAATTACACAATAAAACACACATGGAGAGAGATTTTGCTATCCAGATAATTATGAAAGGCAGAATTAGTTGCACACATTTAGGGCACAATCCTAACCAACTTTCCAGCACTGACACAGCTGTGCCAGTGGGGCATGTGCTGCATTCTGCAGTGGATTATTAGTCAGGGAGGCCTCCCCAAGGCAAGGGAATGTTTGTTCCCTTACCTTGGAGCTGCATTGCCCTTTCCCCAATGCTGGAAAATTGATTAGGATTGCGCTCTCAATTTCTAATTTATTCTAACTGGGGGCCAAGTTAGACTTCTAATTTAAGAAGGAGATATGCCCGGCCCAAGATGCTTACAATGGCACGCCTGAAATAGCTGTGGTGCTGCCAGTGCAGGTGCTGCCTGGGACAGGTGTCACCCTCCCAATCCATGCAGCAACCCCTTACTCACATGAATGGAATGGCATGCAGCACTCATAAGTGGTCTGGCAGTGATGCGTTGACGTCATTGTGCCTCCACTAAGTGCTTCCAGGAGCTGCTATTTCTGGCTGAAGCCTCAGAGGGAGGGCAGGAGGGCCCATCTGCTGCCAAATGTGGCACAGGCCTCCCTCAGTGGGGGCTTGGGTGACACACCCATTACCCACCCAACCCAGGGCACATCACTGGAGGCTTTTACCACCACCCCGCTTGCTACACCACTAATGCCAAATGCTGCCCTCTTTAACTGATGATGTGCCAACCTCTGCTCCTCCCATATTTCTGTTCCTTTGTGTTCCTCCCTGTTCCCCTCTTCTTTTTCCAATCCAGAGAAGGAGAAGTGCTGTGGCAGCAAGTAGGCAGACAGAGATGTACACACACACACACACACACACACACACACACACACACACACACACCCAATTTTCTGTATGGCAGGCCTGAGGAATGGAGAAACAGAATCTTGTGCTCCTAGGCAGGGCCAAACAATTTCCCATCCATGGGCTGATGGCATGGAACGGCTTTATCAGGAATCCAGCTAAAGTATACAGCGGAACATCAATCTGAACACAGAGGCATTGATAGAAAAATGCTCAGGCTGCTCCCATCCATGTTTTAGAATGAGCCTTTTCCAGGTAAGAAGCCTCTAAGCCTCACTATGTGGAAATAAATCAGTGGCCCCAAAGACGATGCATACTGTTTCATGTTTTCACCAGTTTTTCTCACCCTTTCAGGTATTCAGCTATCAGTTACAGAAATGACAGCAACAAACCCAACCCGACAGCCCTGAAAGCATATTATTGGAAAGAAAAATAATATAACTCAATGAAGGGCTGGAGAATATGATTTTAACTCAACCCTGTCATATAATTAATAGCTGTGTCCGTTTAGACTTTTGAAACCATAGATCATGTGGTCATTTCTGTGAAGATTGTAATGGCAAAACAGAACTTCACGTAAGATTTGAGGATAGCATTATCATTTTTTTCCCTAGGCCACATATGTTTAAAACATTATGTAAAAGTATTCCTACAGTGTGTTAGTTTCTTCAGTTCAGTGACTCACTGGATTCAGTCTCGCAAGGTATTGTCTGGCTTAACTGAACCTTACTTTGAATCGTATTTTTATATGTTTAATATGGGCTATGACTAGCACAGCTTTCTTCAGGTACTAAAGGGCTGGTTGCTAATTGCTAACAGATAGAAGCAAAATGCAATTGTGAGGAAAAAAGAAAGGTAAGTGAGAAAAGGGATAGAAATATTTGTTACTTCACTCGGCTGGATACATGTGAAGGAAAGAATTGAACCCTGTTCATGTGACTAAGTGCTCCCTGGAAGGACAAATCCTGAAGCTGAAGCTCCAATACTTTGGCCACCTCATGAGAACAGAGGACTCTTTAGAAAAAAAAACCCTCATGCTCGGAAAGATCGAAGGCAAAAGGAGAAGGGGCGACAGAGGATGAGATGGTTAAATAGTGTCACCAAAGTGATGAACATGAAATTGGGCCAACTCCGGAATCTAGTGGAGGACAGGGAGCCTGGCGTGCTGTGGTCCATGGGGTCGCGAAGAGTCGGACACGACTTAGCGACTGAACAACAACATGTGACTAACCAGGGAGCAGTGAACATGAACAGTCATGGAACTGGGGTCACGGTAGCGAGTCTCTCCCTGCTCTCAACCTCTTCGAAACTGTATACAACTTCTGCATGCATTGGCTCTGTACAGAAGAACTAATGGATGCATGGAAAATGCACCTGCCCCAGCAGTCCTATGCCTTGCCCCACATTGCAATGATCTCCTGCAATGATCTTCAGCTTGCCAAGAGCTGAGCCCATCTCACATCCCAAACGGCAAGACTGGATGCACCTTCAAGCATTCAGCAGGCGACACGATTGACAAGCGTGAGGTCATAGTTCCTTTTCCCAGGTGGTGATGCCCAATCATCATGTGCTGCTACCACACAGTGGCGTTCCTAGAGGGGGGGGAAGTGCTAAGCATTTCAAGAGCCTGGGCTCCTGTGTAAAGCAGCCCCAAATGACTCTGAAGGCGACGGGGAGGGGCCGCTTTATACAAGAGCTCAAGCACAAGATAAACTTAGGGTTTTAGCCCCACCTCTAGGAATGCCACTGCTACCACGTTGTTTTTTTTCCTTCTTTCCTTTTTAGGCCAATTAGAAGGAGAGTGGCAGAATATAGCACAGCAGTAGCACATACACATTTTGAAGGACCCTGAAAGGTCTAATTGAAGACTGGGAGATTGGCCGAAGCAACCCCTCTAATGTATCCAGTGGAATTTATCTTGTCCAGGGCCATGATACTAGCTCAGAGAACCACTAGCTCTGGTTCAAACCAGAGTCTCAGAGAACTGGTGCCAACCAGTGTAGGCAATATTGATATAGATGGGCCAGCTTAAGTTTACTAGTCCAGATGACCCAGTTTAAGGCAGTGTTATATGATGCATGAGCTACATGAATAGGGTCATGGAAACATGATTCTACCTGTCAGCTTTACTAACCTGCCTCCATAATGCAACACCCAGGAGTAACAAAAGTCAGGTCTCAAGATCTGCATGAAAAGAATTGCAAATTAACAGGAAGCTTATGATACAAATTTCATTGCAGTCACATATTTCTTTTGAGTAAAATTGGTGCGACTACTCTGACTTGGCATATCACAGTTTTCAAAGGAGCAACTGCCACACACACACACACACACACACAGAGGGCACAATCCTAACTTGGATAACTGGCCGGCACAGTTAGGCCAGCAAAGTTTGGCCGGCACAAGGGATAAAGTATATTTGGACCACTCTTGGAATCAGAGAAGCCAGCATACACACGTGGACCATCCTCCCTGACTCCGAGAGTGGTCCAAACACGACTCCGAGAGTGGTCAACCAGTCAATCACTGCCTCAGCTATTCACCAGCATCTGCCCTAACATGTCATCCGAAAAGGTTCATGAAATAATTTCTTAGGAATATTAACATAGGTATGTCATTCTAGGAAGAAAAAAAAAGATTGCAAGTATGCATTTTGCAGCTCTCCAGGGTGTATCCTATCCATACCACTCTTATGAATACTTGGGCCGCCTGATTGAGAAATATATGCAACACCTTGGAATTCCCAGAAGGCTAATCCTGACCTGCTGTTTTAGGGAAGCAAAAAGAACCTTTTGAGTCCTCACGAAAATATCAAAACACTCTTGACAAAGGACTCTTTTGCAGGAGCTTTTATTGAGAGGTCCACACATGATTTCCAACGGAAATTAAATGTAATAAGTAAAGATACCCGAAAATAACTCAAATTGCCTAAATTAGCATAATTGCATGGTGTGGTTTTTTTCCCTGTAATCCACATCAACTTCCATTTTGTGTTTGGAGGTCATTCATACTGTATGTTCACACACTTCCCTCACTTTCTAAGAAAGGTTCTTCCCTTCTCCAAAAATAAATCCACATGATATTGTATAGAGGCAGGTCCTGTATTCGTATGGCTCAGTGAGCTCACACTGCAGTATCGAAGTCCTGCCTGTAGCTCTAGATTAAGCAGTACTCCATCCCACATGCAAGACATCAGCAATGACTGGTCTGTAATTTTTGTCCATCACCATGATCACTGGTATGCTTCACTGACCTTTTCACCAGACTTACGGAAACTCTTCTGAATTTTCTGCTTATCCTGCAGGCTATCCCTAAATCACCTCTCCTCCCTCTTTTATAGCATTTGGCTCCTAATTGGATTGTTTTGCACTTATAACCAGTGACATTTCTTTTGCAAACAGAATGTTAGCCCTCTCCTTGCCAAACAGGAATGGTTCACACCATATAATATAATTACCCTTTAATGCTTCGATTAGTGGCAAGATTATCTTGAAATGAGGAAACAAATCAGAACAGTGACCAAGAGAGGCAGGATTGTAATCATGGGGGATTTCAATTATCCTCATATTGACTGGGTCAACTGCTGCTCTGGTCAAGAAAGAGAGACCGGATTCCTTGACGTGCTAAATGACTGTGCCTTAGAGCAACTAGTCATGGAGCCGACCAGAGGACAGGCAACTCTGGATTTAATATTGTGTGGTACTCGGGACCTAGTTAGGGATGTAAGTGTTACTGAGCCATTGGGGAACAGTGACCATGCTGCGATTGGTTTTGCCATGCATGTCCAGGAAAGAGTGCAGAGCAAATCTGACACAAGAACCCTTGACTTTCGAAGGGCAGATTTCCCTCAGATGAGGAGACTAGTTACACAGAAATTGAAAGGGAAGGTAAAAAGAGTCCAATCCCTGCAGGCTGCGTGGAGGCTGTTTAAAAAAACAGTAGTAGAGGCCCAGCGGAAGTGTATACTGCAAAGAAAGAAGGGTTCGACAAGGTCCAGGAGGGTGCCTGCATGGCTGACAAACAAAGTTAGAGAAGCTGTAAAGAGCAAAGAAGCTTCCTTCCGTAAATGGAAGTCTTGCCCCAGTGAGGAGAATAAAAAAGAACATAAACTCTGGCAAAAGACAAGTAAGAAGGTGATACGGGAGGCCAAGAAAGCGTTTGAGGAACGCATGGCTAGCAACATAAAAGGGAATAATAAAAGCTTCTTCAAATATGTTAGAAGCAGGAAACCTGCCAGAGAGGCGGTTGGCCCGCTGGATGGTGAGGGAGGGAAAGAGGAGATAAAAGGGGACTTGGAGATTGCAGAGAAATTAAATGAATTCTTTGCGTCCGTCTTCACAGCAGAAGAACTTGGGCAGATACCACAGCCCGAACAGCCCTTCCTAACGAAGGAATTAAAGCAGATAATGGTTAATAAAGAAGATGTTTTAGATCAAATTGATAAACTACATATAAATAAGTCACCAGGCCCAGATGGTATACACCCAAGAGTAATTAAGGAACTAAAGAACGAAGTTGCTGACCTCTTAACTAGAGTATGCAACTTGTCCCTTCAGACGGCCACGGTACCAGAGGATTGGAGGATAGCCAATGTCACGCCAATCTTTAAAAAAGGGAGAAGGGGGGACCCTGGAAACTACAGGCCTGTCAGCCTAACGTCTGTTCCGGGTAAGATGGTGGAAAGCCTCATCAAAGATAAAATCCTAAAACACGTAGAGGAACAAGTACTGCTAAAGGAAAGTCAGCATGGCTTCTGTAAGGGTAAGTCTTGCCTCACAAACCTTTTGGAATTCTTTGAAAAGGTCAACAGGCACGTGGATGTGGGTGAACCTGTGGATATCATATACCTAGATTTTCAGAAGGCATTTGACACGGTCCCCCACCAAAGACTGCTGAAGAAACTTCACAGTCAGGGACTAAGAGGGCAGGTCCTCTTATGGATCCAGAATTGGTTGAGGGCCAGGAAACAGAGAGTGGGGGTCAATGGGCAATTTTCAGAATGGAAAGAGGTGAAAAGCGGAGTGCCCCAGGGATCTGTCTTGGGGCCCGTGCTTTTCAACTTATTCATAAATGACCTGGAGACAGGGATAAGCAGCGAGGTGGCCAAGTTTGCGGATGACATAAAACTTTTCCGGGTGGTAAAAACAAGAAAGGATTGTGAAGAGCTCCAGAAGGATCTCTCCCAGTTGGGGGAATGGGCAGCCAAATGGCAGATGCGTTTCAACATAGACAAATGTAAAGTGATGCACATTGGGGCAAAAAACCAAAACTTTACCTATAGGCTAATGGGTTCTGAGCTGTCTGTGACAGCTCAGGAGAGAGATCTCGGGCTGCTGGTGGACAATTCAATGAAGGTATCGACCCAGTGTGCGTCAGCAATTAAGAAGGCCAATTCCATGCTTGGGGTCATTAAAAAAGGGGTTGAGAATAAAACAACCAATATTATCATGCCATTGTACAAATCGATGGTAAGGCCACACCTGGAATATTGTGTCCAGTTCTGGTCGCCGCATCTCAAAAAGGACATAGTGGAGTTGGAAAAGGTGCAGAAGAGAGCGACAAAAATGATTACGGGGCTGGGGCACCTCCCTTATGAAGAAAGATTGCAGCGTTTGGGGCTCTTCAGTCTAGAAAAAAGGCGCCTGAGGGGGGACATGATTGAGACATACAAAATTATGCATGGAAGGGATAGAGTCGATAGAGGGATGTTCTTTTCCCTCTCTCAAAACACCAGAACCAGGGGGCATCCACTAAAGCTGAGGGTTGGGAGAGTCAAAACAGATAAAAGGAAGTACTTTTTTACCCAGCGGGTGGTTAATCTGTGGAACTCTTTGCCACAGGAGGTGGTGATGGCATCTGGTCTTGATGCCTTTAAGAGGGGATTGGACAGATTTCTGGAGGAAAGGTCAATCGTGGGCTATAGGCAATGATGGATTGTGCAACCTCCTTACAAAGGTGGTGGGCTACTGGTACCGGGTGCAAGGGAGTGGCAACAGGATGCAAGCATCTTGTTGTTTCATGCCTCCCTGGGGCACCTGGTGGGCCGCTGTGAGATACAGGAAGCTGGACTAGATGGGCCTTTGGCCTGATCCAGCAGGGCTCTTCTTATGTTCTTATGTTCTTATGTAAGATTCTTAGGTAGCCATCGCAAGTTCTCCACCTTCTTAACCTAGAAAATTATAGGCTGCCCAGCCATTCAATGGTGTACAATAATATACAGCAGAATGAAGAAACTTATGACGAACAATAATCATGAGTATCTAGTGCTGGAATAGCATTTATTTTACATGTGACATGCATAGTGAAGAATGTCAATAATATGTTAATGATAGCTATACTACACTGTAATTCATACTTTTCAGATGACAAACATTGATCAAATTCAGACAATACTTCTGATCTAGAACCAGCCCCGTACAATGAATGATGGCTGTGCTCATGGTAAGCATACATCCTGGCCCCACACCTTGTGTCTAGGACAGTTTGCTTAACCATGAAGAAAGGGGTCATCTGAGTCTCCCTTCTACATGTAACGAAACATAGATTACATTTAGCAGCCCATACAGCAGGACAATTTGGATTAACTGCCCTGTACCCATGATAAAGGAAACTGGCACAGATCCAGGCAAGGGGCCAGTATTTTCCCATTAAATCATTACCAGATTCAAACTGGGACAAAGTGCCTATACCTTTAACCACTGTATAGAAGCAGGGATGTGGGCAAGTCCAGCTCATCATGGAAGGGTTTCAAAAGCTGCACCTGCCCAAATTCCCCCTTCTGTTCAATGCTTAAAGGTATAGGCGCTCTGCCCCACTTTGAATCTGGTAACCCTATTTTTAAAGTATATTTGGTAAACACATAATTTTGGACACTGAAGTTTGTTCAAGCCGAATGGCCAACTTCGTATGTCAAGCAACCCATAATAGACATACAATTCTGCCTCCCCCATCTAATTTTGCCCATAAGAGTTCAACTGATCATGGGCGGGACCAGCGGCGTCATGCAGCCGGAACGCTGGGCGGGAGGAATGGGTGAGCGGCAGCCCGCCCGTTGTGTACTGCTCCGTTTCGCCGTCTTCCCCGCCCCCGCGGGGGTGGGAAAGATGGCGAAACAGAGCGGTACGCAACGGGCGGGCTGCCGCTCACCTGTTCCTCCTGCCCAGCGTTCCGGCTGCATGACGCCGCTGGGTGGGACCCTCCAAATAGAGACCCCTTGAAGGCCGTTGACTCAGCAAGGTCTCCCACCTCAGCACACCTTTGCTCTGGGAGTTGCAAGGAATTGGGAGCCAAACTGGACACTGCTTGGGGACACTCCAAAACTAGGGTCCATTTTCTTGGATAAGGGAATGAGAAGAATGAAGGCAGATTCCTCACTCTCTCATGCCATGAGACTTGCAGCAGAATCCTATGCAGTAAGTAAGTAGTCCTACTGAGCACACTGGAACTTACTCCCAGGTTAATGTGTATAGGCTTACAGCCTGTGTTTGGGAGTTAATTATAAATTAAAATGAAGACTTAGCTCATTGCAGATTCTTTTAACAATTAATACATCCAGTATTTTGTGCCTAATCCTCTCATTTCCATTGGTGCATGATAGAAATCACTACCCTTTCAGAAGGCCAACAGCTTTCTCAAGCTTCAAGAATTTCTCAAAATGGCTGCCCTTGGCTCCTGAACATTTACCGCAGCTGTTCCCAAAAACTATCCCAGTTCCACAGGAAACCCACAGACCTGGCAACTTTTGCTTAACAACAAGTTCTTCCAAACAACTTAAATTTGTGATTCTTCAAGAATCTAGGCAGCTGCCGGATCCATATGGGGCAGGAGGAAGGAATGCTGTGGCTTTTTATACATTAATTTTTCCTTCATTAAGTCTATCAAACATAAAATAATTAACAATGAAGCATAACTTTCCAGAATACACTGCAAGTGCAAATCTACAAGCACAGCAAAAGAGAGGTACTGTATATAATAAAGTGAAGCTGCTGTGAAGCGAAGTCCATCATGTTAAGCAATTGTGTAGTTGTTTGGAAAGAGTATGCAGGGCCGGCTCTCGCAGCGGTGGGGCCCAATGTGGGGCATTCCTGCGGGGCCCCAAACCATCCCTGCAGGGGCCCCCATTCACCAAGAAGAGCTCTGTTCATGCCACGTGCAAAGCATGGCATGTGGAAGTAGTTGGTGGTGATATCATAACATCACCGCCAACTGCTTCCAGGTGGCCCATTTGGGGCTGTTCAGAAGCAGAGGCAGGTGGGAGAGACCAAGGTAAAGCTGCTCTGCTCGCCCCACTGACTTACAGCCGATAGAGATCCCAGCTGCAGCCACAGGCAAAATGCTCACCCTGCTAGTGCGGGGGGGGGGGGCCCTGAAACACGGGGCCTGATGTGATGACATTGGTCACATTGGCTTAAAGCCAGACCTGAGAGTATGTGATTCATTTGATGAAAATATCCATATCATTGTTTAGTTTTATTTATCTCCAATATTATAAATCACTTTTCAATTAAAAAAATCTCATCATAGCAAAGTTGGTTTCCTGTGCCTCTGAATTTGATCAAGGTCTGACCCTTGCAAAGAGGTTATAGTTTGATTACAGTCTGGTCCTTCCAACCTTTCAATTCTATGATCTATTTTGTATTAGATGTTTATTCTAAAGCTGTAAATTTGCTAAATAATCATTACACTCAGGAATCTTGAAAAATAAATATAGCAAAATCAGAACTCATGATAGATAAGCGCTTAACCTGGATAGCCCTTGTTTCAAATTTCTTCAGAATTTTAAACTAATTATTGAATTTATAAATTTACACATTTCCAGCACTCTTTTATTTGTAAACCACTTGAAAGACTATCAGTCTCCTTTTATAATTTTCAGTGAGGACAATGACTGCATTTCTTCTTAATACAATGCAATTTTGTCTTAAATGTACTTCTCCCATAAGACACAATATCTATTTTGTCGTATATCACTGAAGTTCCTTTTACTAGGGCAAGATTATTTAGCTCTAATAAAAATATTTTGTAATGTTAATGTTGTTCTCCTGTTCCTACTCATCCCTGAAAAACTTTTAAGAACATGATACTTAACTACAATAACATGATACATGAGTGCATGAATAATAGCACTCACTATTCTCAACTGTGTTTTCACATTTACACTGTTGTAAGGCCATTTAAGGCACTGGATCAGTAGATCTGCTGTCATAAATGGCCCATAGGACTGTGCCAAGAGGTTACAATCCTATACACTCTTGCCTGGGGTCCATGGATAGGCTAGCCCTGTGCATATACGTTTCCCATCCGCAGAACACCAGTTACATGCTTAGCACTGAATAGATTATCAGCATTCTTAGTTTTGATGAAAACGATAGCTTCTTCAGCAGATCTCTGGAAGTATACACAAAAGTCCTGTGTCAGGAGAAGCCTGCAATCCTATACATACTTTCTTGGGAGTAAGCCCCACTGCATTCAATGAGACTTACTTCTGAGTAGATATGCATAGGATTGTGCTGCCAGTATCTTATACCAAAATCTTTGTAAAACCATTAAGAGCACAATCCTAATCTGGATTTAGACTGGCACAGTTAGGTCAGAAAAGTTTGACTAGCACAAGGGCCACAGTAAAGCGCATTTGGACCACTCTCGGAGTCAGGGGGGAAGGTGGCCTCTGTGACTCTGAGAGTGGTGCTAACATACTTTACGGTGTCCCTTCTGCCAGCCAAACTTTGCTGGCCTAACAGTGCCGACCTAATTCCAGGTTAGGATTGCGTTCTAAGTGCCTTGGTATATGCACATACATCATTATTAGGATACAGAGGGGGAGAAATCAACTTGCAGTGATTTTTATACTCATCTCGCTAACAGCTTACTTCACTATTTCACAGCAGTACTGCTTGTACTGTAGGTGGAATACAAGCATCATGGGTCCTAGGTTGGTTGTGTACAGTCTCTTTAAAAACCAAATCCAGAAGGCCTCAAGACGAGACATGCCAGTGAGAGAACTGGAGGAACCATTTCAATTTTGGAATACAATCTGTGTGAGTGGTGGAGCCTGTATGATCTCTGCAGGGACATGAACAGTTCTAGGCCCAGAAAGACCAACACAAAACAATCCTCAAATAAGCCGCTCTCATTATTTCCCCCAAACAACATTTTTTTCCGCCTGAGCCTTTCCAGTGAGCTGTAAGCAATAAATAGTTGTGTTATTAGAAGTCTGGTGCAGGCTGCTGCTCTCGCCTTTTCAGTAGTTGCCACCTTTGTTTCCCACACCTTGTTTCTCCCACAAACTTGTAAAATCTTTTACAGACAGTGCTGAGGTAAATGGGAAAACCACCTAGATCGCTTCAAGTGGAGAATTTTTTTGGTCAATTCTTGTAACGCGGAATACAGAAAACAAGACCGGTTTCTGCACAAAGCAACATTTCAACACTTTTTACCACAGCAGCTGGCCTCTAAGTGCCAAAGGTGAAAAACACAGTGCACAGCCGACAGGGGCTCTCCAACAGCCTTCAGGCTCAGATTTCAAAACATATGGGACTCATTTTCAAAGCTGTGGTCAAACCCTAAATCAATAAGAAAAGAATGAATCATTTTAAATGATGCCTTTAACCAGCACAAAGAGAGAAGCCATCAAACTACCCCCAGGTTTTCTTGCTGAGGTAAGAGCAAGACTCATGGTGGGCCAATAAAATTGAAGAGTAACTTTTCAGAAGGTCAAATGGACTCCTGTTCTGGTTAAGCTGACGTCTTTTTCTACGTGTGTTGCATTTCTTCAGGCTGAAAAAGAAAGAAAACCCACTTCACGGGGAAAAAAAGGCCCCACAAACAATAAAGTGATTCACCATCTCTGTAGAAACAATCCTGTCGGCCTTCCTACCTGAATGGGATTTGCCACTATGGGGATGCATGGAAAATTATAACGAAGTTATTTCTCTGCAGCTCTGCTTCTTTGAAATAAGGTCCTGTGTCCTATTTGGAACACTATGATAAAAATTTATATACCGCCTTTCTTAGGTCACCAGATTTATCTAATGACTATAAGTCAAGGCAGTTTACATAGGCAGACTTTATTCAGAAACCCAAAGGTTTTTACAATTTTTACAGAAATGTTCTATCTTTCAAGAACTACACACATACAGATGGATCTTTCTGGATTTAGTCCTTTTTTCTGGCCACCCGTTTGTCTTCTTGCTGGCTGATAAACGGCTTCCCTGCTCCCACCAGAGAAGCGGCTGAACTTTGGCACAACTCCCCCTCCCACAAGGCAGCCGAAGCTCAGCTGTTAAATCAGTCGCAATTAATGAGGTCTGCCGCTCACAGAGACTTCCGGCTGTCCCGAACTGGCCTTCAGCTCTTATCTTCAGGCAAACGGAGGCATTAACCCTCTTGACTAAATCTTCTGCTTGCAGAATACTGCAAGCAAAGCCACAAATCACAGCTAGTAAGGATATTTTCCAGTTCTTGTCACCAACATTCATTCTTGTCACCAACATTCTCACATTCCAGCAAGCAACAGCAACTCTTCTCTGCCACCGAGGGTTATGTCAGCTTATCAGTGACTTTCTGGTCTCTCCTCCAGACATGACTTGGGCTACACTTGCTTAGCTTCCAGTAGTCTTCAGGCTGCTCTTCCTCCAGACCACTACACCTCCTGCCAAGTGAAGTCACGTCAAGACTACAATGCAACACAAATGAAACCAGTTCCAGCAAGCAGGTGAAGCAATGTACTGTACTAAAAGGCTTTCAGTTGGTAGAGAGGGTGCCAACCACACCTTGCAAGGTACAGGGCTACTACTCAGAAACCAGGGATAGAACTTAGGACTTCCTGCATACACAGTGTGGACTCTACCACTGACCTGTATCCTCTCTTCATCAAAAAACCTACTTTCCATTGCATCCTTAAGTTGCATTGAACAAGAAGCCCAACTCCCCTATTGCATGTAGTGCCTAATCAGTTCAGAAACATTGCAAGATGAGACACAAATGATCGTTTAGATGTAACCATTTTTTTTTATTTCTATGCTGGCTTAATGTTTTTTTTGGGGGGGGGGGATTGGAACACAAATAAAGGATACCAAAGAAAACTAATAAAACTGCAAAAAATGCATGAAGGAAGCATATTGGACATGCATGACAAGGCACCCTTTGAACAAAAGAAATGCTGTCATCCCAATGCCAACCTGAATAGCGGCCCTGAAAAAAAAAATGAAAGCAACAACAGTAAATCAAAACCAAAAAAACAAAACAAAACAAGAAGTTGGAAATCTATCAAGATCCTGTTCCCAGAAGAAAATAACAAAATCGATTCATGTTGCAAAATGAAAACTTGTTCATAGCACACAGGCAAAGTCTGAGGTTTAAGATGAGCATAGAGTTTCTGAAAGCAGTACTTCATTAATTATTGTTGTTGGCATAAACCATGTGTGATCTGGGTATACAGAATTTTTTAGAATTATAGTCCAGAATCAATAAAAATGCTCAGAAACTATGGGCACAATACTATCCAAATTTCCAGCACCACTGAAGCCTCAATGCAGCTTGAGGAAGCATCTGTGATGACCCACCACCACCATCACAAGATGCAGCACACGCTCCATTGGCATGGTTGCATCAATGCTGGAAAGCTGGATAGGATCAGGCCCATTGCCATAGCCATATCCACAAGTTCCTATTGTGTTCTATTCTCAGTAAATAATGTATTTCCTAATAGCAAAGGACAAAAAATGGTGCTTGGATGGCAATCTCCGTAGCCTAATATCCAGGATATTGACTTTCCTTGTATAAACAGGGAGAGGGAACTTTTGTATTATTAAATTCTGTGCAATGACAGAGATCAGGCACACGTCTCTCTCCATCATGAGCACTAAAATACCAAAGAAGCATCTGGAAAAAATGAAGCACTGAAGTTGGGGTGATGGAAAACTCAGTTGCTCCAAAGTAGTCCAGAACTGTTCAGTCAGAGGAAGCAATATGAAAAGGGAAACCTTGTTTGCTCCTTAATAATCAGGTGAGTTATTTTCAGCACTGAACCAATTCCAATGAACTAGCATTTGTTGCTTAGGCAAGCTAAATTACAGTGCAGACATGCCCCATGTCTCTAATTGCAAACACATTTCTAACAGCTCACAAGCCGAAGCCGAATGCCAAGCAAAGCCATTTCTTTCTGTTACACTTGTTCCTCTTGTGCAGCCATTTTCAACCACTGTGCCGCGGCACATTGGTGTGCTGTGAATCGTCCCCAGGTGTGCCACAAGAATTTGGGAGAGGGCCATTTATTAGTAGGGCCATTGGGGAATGTGAGCCCCCTCCCACTGACAGCACAGTGTGCCTTGTCAATTGTCAAAAAACTGATGGTGTGCCTTGACCATTTTAGTGCCTTGCCAGTGTGCCGTGAGATGATAAAGGGTGAAATCACTGGGCTAGTGGAATGAAAGCATTCCTAATCTTGACAACAACTACAAACATGATATCCACCATTAATTTCCATGTGCGATCCTACACAAATAATTATTGCAACAAGAAGCACATGTGGGCAAAGATCTTTTGACCATACTCTGTATTATAGCTCTAAAGGAAGCGTCGAAGCACAAAATAAGCACAGAAAGAGTAACATTGCTTTGTGATTTGTGCATGATTGAAGTCTTGGTTAACAGGAAGCATCTGTTGTCTTCCAGATTTTCGAGTCCCACTTCTTCCGTGGTGGCAAGGCATTCTTAGCATCAGGAAAAGTATAGAGTTGAGCCAGTGGGAAGGATTGCTGACTCTGTTTTCTGTAAACAATAGGGGGGGAACATGAATTGCTGCAGGCTCTTGTTTCCTCGCTGCCTTTTCATGCTACTCTACAGCTTTTCCCAAATAAATACACTGCCCGCTGCAGAAGAACGGCCAGTTGGCAGTGCTATTTTGAAACCCATCCGCCAACTACCTTGTAATCATTTCACTTCAGCTGGAAAGATCATTATTTCCTTTGGCTACTCCTGAAACGTGACCACTTGTACAGCCATTTGGGGGTCCTCTTGGGAGACGCTAGCTATGCCCAACTCTTCTCCTAGGAGGCACGGCTCAAAATTTGTTGAGTAAACTGGACCGCAGCAGGAGTTCAGATTGACGCTGCCAAATGAAAGCTAATTAAGTGTAACTGAGACCTGGGAAGGGGAGGGCTTGTACTGAACATGAAAACAAAAAACCCCAGCAAGCTTAAAGATCTTTTCACCGCCAACATAAAAACACACTAGATTCTCTTTGCTTCAGATAGCATCCTTGAATACTACTTGTGCTGTCTCTTTAGCTTGTTAACCATCAATCATGCATCACATCACATTGTCCTACTTATGATGGCATTGGGGTAAAAATCCTTTAAATACATACATACTTATTCCTACTCACATTCTTAAAACATGCCCCACAAGTGACTGGGAAACAGCTACAATTGTGTATATCATGTTGTATGTGAATTGCTTGGCCTTCCAATCAGATCTGTATTTTAGCAAGTATAAAGGAGAAGGACTAGATCCAGTGGCATTGCTAGGGGGTATGGGCCTCACCGGGTGATGCACTTGGGTGGGGTGGACACTATTACTGCCCAAAATGGAAAAATCTCAGTATTTTTGAATAATGCCACCATGTTATATATCTTTCAATGTGGAAATTACAGGAGAATGCAATGAAACAAGCCGTATTGAAGTATCCCTATTCTATCAATGGTTATGGCCAAAAATCAGAAAAAGAAAACACAATGGCCTTCTGTAACAAAAGGTGGATTTCCTTAACTCAAAACTGATCAATGAAACTGAGGGCACAATCCTAACCTGGAGTTAGGCCAGCACAGTTAGGCCAGCAAAGTCCACCAGCCTCCCTGACTGGTCCAAACGCACTTTACAGTGGCCCGTGTGCTGGCCAAACTTTGCTGGCCTAACTGTGCCAGCCTAACTCCAGGTTAGGATTGTGCTCTGATTGTTCTGAGAACCAATAAAGTGTAGTTATGACGCAACAGGGAATCAGTAAGGTGTTAGTATGATTCAGCTGTCATTTCCATGTATCAGAGCTAATACTAGAACTCTTATTTAGTTCTGTGACTGTCATCAAGTTGGCCATTGTTTTTTTTGTCAGTTACTGATTTGTTGGGTGACCTTTACTGTTGTTAATTAAAATAAATAAACCCTAGTGAAGCCACTGCATGTACATATGATACTGTAATTTATTCTGTATGGTTTGATATGGAAGAAGGTCCATCATGCTGACCTCCCGCAAGGGTGATGCAAACCCTAGTAATGCCACTGCACCAAATAATGGCAGGATGAAAGTGTCCTATATAGAGAACTGGGCTGTCCACAGGGAAGACCAGCCAATCAAAGGTAAGCTGTGGCAAGCACCGAGATCGTGATTGTTCTGGATACTGCTCTGAGCCTGGCATACAGCAGCAGTAGGCAGGATGGATGACATAGTGCAGCAAGGTCAATATGGGGTCAACCATATTGCAAACACTTCAGCCACAAAGTTATGGCGTTACATATGGAACTCATTTGCATTTAACCATGCTTATGTAGCATGATTCCACTACACAGTTTTTAATGAAAACAAGGATCAGCTACATGGCCCTGAAAGTAGCATAGAAAAGGTAACAGCAGAAAGGAGAAACCTAGGCAAGAAAACAAAAAATGGAATGAGACCATGACTTCATCACGGTAGCCCTTTGCTTCTTGCACTGTCATTCTGTGGCTGGACATTGTTCACACAAACCTTCAGATTTGAGTGGCAGTCAGAGGTCTTTTCTTTTGGCACTTCTTCAAGCAATTGCTTGCAATTGTTCTAGGAATCACACAGCTCAAAGTGAACAAAAGACTCAACGAAGTCAACAGGGATTTTTTCAATATTAATTGAAAAAAACTTTCTGAAAATTGAAAACCTCTGGATTGGGAGATTGAGGGTGCAATCCTAACCTGGAGTTAGGCCGGCACAGTTAGGCTGGCAAAGTTTGGCTGGCACAAGGCCACCGTAAAGCACCACTTTTGGAGTCAGGGAGGATGGTGCACGTCAGTGTGCTGGCCTCTCTGACTCCAAGCATCGTCCAATCATACTTTACAGTGTCCCTTGTGCCAGCCAAACTTTGCTGGCCTAACTGTGCCAGCCTAACTCCAGGATAGGATTGTGCTCTGAAGGTCTTGGGGAAGTAGAGATCACATATATGAAATCTGGAAGACAAAATAAACCCAGCTTCTATTTAGTTAGTTCAAGCTTGTTCCTAACCACTCAACAGCAATTTAATTATTAAAGCTGACCACCTTGTAATTGCACTTCTTTCTTTCATCATCAGCTGCAGGAGCATTTATGCATTTTCATGCATTCAGGAGTGCTTTACATACATTATCTCAATACATACATTGAGCATCTCTGTTGTTCCTGGAAAAACAAAGGCCATTAATTCAACAGGGATTCTGCAGAGAAATGACAGCTTAGATCAATTTAAACAACAAATGTGCAAACACCATGCAGGAAATATGTAGTCAGAAATTATTTGAGCTATAATAGATAGTCACAATGAGCAACAGCCTTTTCAAGTGCTTTGAAGCTGAGTGTCTGATTCCATGTACATACCATTGAAAATATTTCAGTGATGAAGTTATTTTACATCTGCAGCATATCATATTAAATTAGTGATACGTTAACATATCAACTATCAGTTTAATTTATTACCAAAATACACTCAGCACTTGAGTGGGTGGACCTGTGAAGACAAACTTTAGATCTTAAAAAAACCCACCCCAATTTCAATTAGAAATGCTAATCCTCAAGATAAATAGAAATTGCTTTACAAAAACAATTTCCCCCTCTCCTGACACTAATATATTTGGCAAATGTCTTCTTTTAAGGCAGAAATTTTCTGTTTGGTCTCGGTCTGAGATGTTTATTTGCCAAGTATGAAACCCTCAGTGATACATATACACAGAATTATTAAAATGAGGCTTACAATTCCAGACACATTTACTCAGAAGTAAACTCCACTGAAAACAAAGTCATCGTACATGAAATCAGCAGTCCAGTCCTCCTTTACCACGTGTGTGATGGTGGGTTTACATATGTGCAAAACGCAAAGCATCATCAGTCACTCAAAGCAATTAATTATCACTCAAAGCAATTAATTCACACAAGATACTAAAATGTATGCAAGGTCTTGGGGCTTTTCTAGGCAAGAAAATGGAGAGCCATGACTGGAGCCACTTATTTAAATTTAAATAAATAGCAGGGATAGGTTGGGGGTGGAAGCAGTAATTCAGATTTAGGCTGCTGCTGTTAACCTGTTCTCCCAGCACCATTTTCCTGATGAAAACTGCCCTAACCCCAATGGTTTGCCAGCTAAAACTGACATGCAGCACCAAAATTTCCCTGGTTGAAAACAAAATAGCACCATGCTACCTTTGTAGTGTATGGAGATATCCACTTGTACTGAACGCTGCCATAAGACTGTTAACCTCTGCCAGTTAACCAGATCATGTGCCACTACAGTTGGCTGCCAGATTTCCAGGCCCAGTTCAAAATTCTAGTTATCAGCCTGACATAGGAAGTTGTCTGCTGCTGACTCAGACCACTGGTCCATCTAGCTCAGTTGTATTGTCTAAACCACCTAGAAGTAGCTCTCCAGGGTTTCAGTCTGGTTCATCTGCCAGCCCTAGCTGGAAATGCCAGTAATTGGATCTGCAACCTTCTGCATACGAAGCAGCTGCTCTATCTCTGAGTGACAGTCACTTCCGAAACATTAAGGGCTTATGGAGGACCACCTACAACTATGTGAACTCCTTGAGATCATCAGAACATTTGCAGTTGCTGCACCTGCTGCCAATTTCTGACATTTGATTGGCATGAACATGGGACAGGAGAGACACAGAGAAAATTCTCTGTGTCTCTCCTGTCCTGTGTTCATGCCAATCAAGATTGCCAGTCTAGATTCATGCCAGTCTAGATTGAAGATTCCCCTTTTCTGGTAGGCCTTTGCTCTGCTGGGTGGTTCTTTCTACTTTTTCTTACCCCTCCAGGTTCTCTTTGCTTGGCTTATGTTTATTTGCAGTGCTTCTTTGGTATTATTTTTATATTCTGTTTTTAACATCGATTGTATTATATATGTGTTTTTTCACTAATTGGCCTTTTGCGAGCAGACTCCCATATCTCATATCCGGGCAGAAAGGTAGGACAGAAGATGTTTTTAATTAATTTAAACTTATAGGACAGTGTTATCCTAAATACTCTTTCCTGGTGTAAGTCGCATGGGGCTTATTTCGGATTGCACTGAATGTGCTGCGTTAGTCGTGAGATCTCAGATGAGGGTTGAAATGCTATAGTGATGATGATGTAGCTGATGTAAGAGACTGATCTATGAATTAGGAAATCCCTAGTTTAAATCTTGCCACTGCTGTGAATTTCCTTGGGTAGGCTGCCTCCACCACCACCCTGTCTACAATATGGGAAAACTATTGCTCACTTAGGCTCACAAAGTTATTGCAAGGATACCAATGGCATTTCAGATGGCTTTTAATTATCAGACCTCAGCTGACCATGGTTGCAGTTTCTTTGCAGTGCATTTTGGAATATATTGCCTTAAATCCAGATTGCTGCTCAGGAAGACACTTTACAGAAGGGGGCTTGCATTGGCCCAGTAGTATATTTGACTTCTTGTCCTTGAACAACGGGCTCCACGCCATATTGGAGACTGCTTTTTGGAACTCTCACTTTCAAGAGCAGTTTACACTAAGGCACATTTTGAATGTCAGCACTAAAGCTGACATTCAATATGTGTCAGGTTAGGGGAAAAGGTTCCCACAAGTTTCCACTTGTTTGCAACACACTTCCATTTGCCTTTCCAGACTGACTTTTTTCCTTTTAATAGCTCTTTATGTTTGCATCAATTGGAGCTAATATTAAGAACAACTCTGAAAATCAGAGATGACTTGCGAATCCAAAATGCAAGAAACTATGTTTTTATCCTCCTTTTACATAATAATTGCTTCCATATTTTTGGCTCTCTCTGCATGCAGCATCAAATTGTTATGATTATTAGCTGATGAAAATGAGGAAAGTTTCTTTCCATTAAGCTTCCATGTGGATCGCACCTAATTAGAATAACTTCCTTTTTCATTATGATTCATATGTACCATTTAGCCACTTCACTGAAGAAATGTATTTTAAAAACAAACATCTGCACGTATGCACACATGATTAGCATGGCTACCAAAGACATCTGCAGAGCTTTCAAACAGTTCTCATTTCAAATCTGCAGAGCAGTTCTCACAAGAAAATCCAGCATACATTTCAAAAGCATAAAAGTGAGAAATGGTCTCCAGAGATACAATCATAAAGTAGCTGCTGCCTCCACGATTCAGACTTGAGCCGTATGCAGACCGATGGAAGAAAGTGTTATGCGACTGAAACCACAGCTCAAATCCTATCAAAGTACTTGTATTGTTCAGCAATCCCTGGGGAAAATAGCTTCCTGGAACAGAGGCTGAGCACTGCATCCAGTTATGTAAATAGAACTTCCTGATGTACAATATTTTTTGCTTCAGTTTTCATCTGTGTTTCCGCCATAGTGCTCAGAGTGTCTCTTATTAGCATATACATCTTTCATCACCTTTCAAAGCCAGAGGATGCAAAATGTAGCCCAAGGGCTCCATGCAGACCCAATAGACTTCTGTACCTTCAACAGGAGTTGGTTATCATTCAGAAAATCCCAGCTTCCAGGTTTGAAAGTAAATTCTAATCGAGTACTGCACGGAGATAAATTGGGACCCAGATCCAAACCTTGGAACTAGTTCCTAAAAATGAATTTGGACAACCATCGTGGCCACCTTGCTAGGCTGGAGCTAAGAGCTTCAGAGAGCAATCCTAACCTGGAGTTAGGTCAGCACAGTTAGGCCAGCAAAGTTAGGCCAGCACGAAGGACACCTGAGTATGCAAAACTGGTATGCAAAAATTCACCATGCAGTACAGGGTACAGTTTGGTAGAGATGCATGAAAGTACTGGAAGCACAGTCAACATTGAAAGCAGCCAGTGGATTTTCACAGAAATCTACCACTTTGGATCTAAGAGGAGGAAGCTGGCAATCAACTCCTCTGGCAGATTTTGCCCATGACAAACATGAGCTCCTCCTGCCTTCAGATTCATTATGTATCTTCAGATTCATTATGTATCAGATGTAGCCCTTGGAGCAACCCAACATGTTTTGCATCCTGAGTCATATCCCCCACTGATGCAATTAACGTTTCGCTCAGGATAGCAACGTCTCTTAGAATACAAAGGAAAACTCCTGGAGGGTTTCCTGAATGTATAAATGCGCGTATCCTTTTGATGCGGAGAGATAATCCCAGCTGTCATTTCTACTCTGATGCTCACTCACTTGGTGTCTTGCTGCCAACAGAGACTCAGCACCACATACCAGACAGCACAGCGGGAGTCCCCCTCACCTCTTGGATAGCTGCACGGGAATGTTGAGATGATTTATGACAACAGCTTTGTTTCCCACTTGCTCTCTTGTCTGTAGGTAAGATTCAGACAGTAACTGAGCAGCACAAAAACAAACAAGGCGACAAATGAGGGAAAAGGAGAGGGGGGAAAGGCAATAAATATTTACATTTTATGGAAAAACAATTCCCTCTGTGGGACAATGGTGAACGCTAGGACGTTCTGTGGCCAGATTTTCTTTTTTCTAAGTCATTGTTCCAAAACCCTTTTCACTGCCCTTGCATTCAAAATAAAGCTTTTTTTATCTTCTTCCCAGGGACTCCATTTCCTTTGCGGGCACATGGTTTTATTATGCACAATCACCACTCATGCTCGCTTTGTTGATGCATTGCACTTGGTGTGGAATTTTTCCCCCAACTCATGGTTTGGGGATGATGTATTGTTCTTGACATACTCTATTTCCATTAGGAAAATAAGCCAGTCCCCAGAAAAGATGGCTAAGTGATCACCCTCATCTACTTTGGAGGGACAGAGGTAACTCCAATGGGGTCTTATAGGGAAGGCAGCTGAGAAACCATCAAAACCATCTCCTTGATTCATAGAGGAAACTAGCACCAAAGGGTAAAAACAAGGGAAGTAATTTTGGTTTTCCATTGTCCTAAAATGTTTATATGGTTCCTTCATGATGCAGGTTTTAAGTCACAGCTTCAATCTGTGGTCAGAGTTGCGTGCATACAGAAGGGCACACACCAAGCATGAATGAACTGGTACATTTCTTCTCCACATCCACACTTCAGCCACCAGTTCTGGTTGTGCTCCAGCCGCAAAATTTGTGCAATTGCACACAGTCACAGAAGAATATAGGCACTGAGGCTTTGTGGCCGGAATTACTACCTAGTGAGAAATTCATTCTGAGTATTTAGGCCACATTCACACAGTCTAGTGACCCGATATTTCACCCTAACGATGCAGGCGTATTCCCTTGAGAAAGCCTGGAATAGTTAGGGTGAAGCATCAGGACACTATCTATGTGTGAATGTGGCCTAAATACTTAAAATTCATTTCTCGCTAGGTAGTCACAGAAGAAGTTTGGAATTTGGTTTTCCAAGAGTGGACTATCAACATTCCAAGAGAGCTGACTTATTACAGTGGAGAAATGACTGAGGGCCCAATCCTATCCAACTTTCCAGCACCAGAGTAGCCCCAAGATAAGGGAACAAACCTCGAAGCTTCCATGACTGTCCACCACCACCACAGAATGCAGCGCATGTCTCATTGGCATAACTGACTGCATCAGCGCTAAATAGGATTGGGCCCTGATTCAGGAAGCCTCTGATCCGAATGTCTCCTCTAACTCCTTAGGTGGACTTAGGCAAGCCACTCAGTATCCACCCACCATCTGCAAGAGGGGACAATAATCCTTATCTTGGGTTGTTGTCAAGATTGCATGACAATACATGTAAAGTCCTTTGAACCCTCAAATTTGTACTATGCAAATACTAGATATTATTAGTATTGGTATAAATTTGGTATACCGAGCTCTCAGTCACACTGCAATAAAGCAAATTTCTTCTCCTTAGGCTACTTTCACCCACACTTTGACAATGGGGTGTGTGAGAGATTTTGCTTTCTAGCTAGGACAGAGACAATGAGACAAGGGTCTGACATTGACCAGCGCACAGAGCTAGAAGGGACTCAACCAGTTAATCAGGGTCAAGGGAGCTGGTGCTTTAACTCTGTGCATAATTTTCTGAGATCTCAAGTTTCAGCTCTGTGGCACAAAAGTATTTGCTTTTTATACATCACCTTGAGTCTGCCCCTCTGCCACTATCTTCCTCTGGATGCATTTAGACTCTCCTCTGGGGATGTAATAATAATAATAATAATAATACTTGGATTTTTATACCGCCTTTCTTAAGTCACCAGATTTCTCTGATGACTATAACTCAAGGCGGTTTACATGGGCAGACTTATTCAGAAACCCAAAGGTTTTTACAATTTATACAGAAATGTTCTATCTTTCAAGAACTACACACATACAGATGGATCTTTCTGGATTTAGTCCTTCTTTCTGGCCACCCGTTTGTCTTCTTGCTGGCTGATAAACGGCTTCCCTGCTCCCACCAGAGAAGCGGCTGAACTTCGGCACAACTCCCCCTCACACAAGGCAGCCGAAGCTCAGCTGTTAATCAGTCGCAATTAACGAGGTCTTCCGCTCACAGAGACTTCCAGCTGTCCCGAACTGGCGATCTTCAGCTCTTATCTTCAGGCAAACGGAGGCATTAACCCTCTCGACTAAATCTTCTGCCAACATACAAGGTGACAAGTCCCCTGTGTACATCCTGAACGGCTTCCCTTCACAGCTGCAGAGCTACATATGGGCTGGTGCCAACTAAACAGAAACAAAGAAAAAATATAGAGAGCATAGCCAAGTGGTCAAGTTAAATCAGGGGTGCTTGAAATTCAGAACAGTAAATCTTGCCAAACAGCTCTCCAGCCCTTGCACATACTTTGGGGTCACCAATAAAGCAGGATCTCCTTTTTCTGAGATCTCACAGGCCACTTCTCAGGGCCTCAAAGACCACCTGTGGTCCACAAACCATGGGTTGGAAACCAATTCTCTAACCTAGTGTATTTCAAGATTTGTTCCCCACCATACCACTTTGTATGGTCCACCTCTTGGAAGTACCACCAGAAGTAACTGGCAAGGATGTTACTTCCAGATTTGGAAGCCTGATGCAATGCAACAAATATCGGTAAGAGGCTCAGGATGGATGGGCGGGCTTTTTCAAGTGCAAGAAAAGCACATGCTGGTGCTCTGCTCACCAAGTCAATCTACCATTGTTTGTCATGTCATGTTGCTAGTCTCACTGCCAGGCTGCAGGGGTCTGGGGGTCCTGCAGACACCATCTGAAGCACCACCAGTGGTACAAGTACCACTGGTTGAGAAGCACTCCTCGAACCCAACACTTTGGCCACTATCCCACCCTGACTCAGAGGGGCAAAATCAAGCAGAGCTTTAGGCTGGCAGAACACGAAGCGTTACGCCTGTGACCAATTATTGGAAATGAGCTAATATGACAACTGTAACCGATACAACATGCTTGGTCTATTTTCCAGCTTTTCTTGTGAAAATGCAGGATTTATGACCGTTTCAGCTCCTTTCACAAAAGTTAAGTCAGAGCTAGAGGACAGTCATCTGACACTGATGGTCCTGTCCCTTCTAGTAACCTCAGCACAAAGTGGATTATACTTTTACATTTTCTCTAATTTTAATGAAGTTTAAAGAAGGACGGGCATGTAGGGAAACATAGTTTTTGCTTCATTGAGCCACACAGAGTGCTTCCAGCAGGAAAGAAACAGACTGGAATTCTGTTCAGCAGCCACAGCTGGCCACAGTTGCCTTTTCGCAAAGGGAGATGATCAAGGTCTACTGAGTGTTAGACCATATGTGGTAACCTTATAGGGCCTGGCAGCAAGGATGGAAACCAGTCAACTCAGGACCACTAATAAAAAAAGAGCAGTTGGACAAAACAAAATGTTCTTACTCCTGGATTCTTCCACACAAAGAGGTGAGCTACGATAAACTATCCCAAACTTGCTTGCATGGGTTTGTTTTCACCATACTGTATGTTGATAGGGTTACCAGATACAAACGGGGACAGAACGCCTATACTTTTAACCAGTGGTGTCATCTAAATGATTTAAGAACAGGTACTCACTTTTGATTGGCACGTGTCAGGACCCGCCCACCGGAAGTGACATCATAAGCCGGAAGTGATGTCGTGGCAGGAAGTGACATGAAAAAAGCCCTTTTTGAGGCCTCAGACAATTTTAAACTGACCCAACAGTTGCAACAATATTCCACAGCACCCCCATAACATATTAAGGAGGCCTGGCATCATGTTAAAGTGACCCAACAGTTCCAAAACCTCAGAGCAGCTCATTTTTCAGTGGCAAGGCAAGGCAAGGCTCAGCTCGCTGCCTGCCTGCCTGCCTGCCTGGCTCTGAGAACGTGCAGGCAACTCAAACATGCAGGAAATTCAAATGTTGCAGGGGCGGAGTCGACGAGTGGGCGGGCGAATGGGCGGGGCCAGCCATAATCCTAGGAACCGGTACTCGCATACCCCCGCATACCGCCTGCATGACATCACTGCCTTTAACCATTGTATAGATGAGGGAATTTTGGCAGGTGAAGCTTTTGAAACCCTTCCATGATGAGCTGCATCTGCCCAAATTCCCTCCTCTATACAATAGTTAAAGGTATAGGCACTCTGTTCCAGTTTGTAGCTGGTAACCCTATATATTGATACATGCTAAGTACTAATGGAACGCCACACTAATCTCTTTAGCAAATTGAGGGCCCAATCCTATCCAACTTTCCAGCGCCGATGCAGCCACAATGCACACCCAAGGTAAAGAGAACAAACATTCCTTTATCTTGAGGAGGCCTCCATGATGAGGGTTACCAGGTACAAACTGGGGCAGAGTGCCTACACCTTGAACAATTGTATAGAAGAGGAAACTGGGGCAGGTGCAGCTTTTGAAACCCTTCCATTATTAGCTGCACCTGCCCAAATTCCCTATTCTCATGATTCTGAAACATTTTAGCACTGGGAGCCAATGGCAAGCTTTCCAGGACCCACCAAAAGTGATGTCATGGCTGGAAGTGCCGTCCTTGCGATGCCAGAGCCTGCTGCTTTCCTGAGAATGCAGCAATAAGTTGGGTTATTTCTTAGCTATTTTCCAATAGCAAAGTGAATCAGAAAGAAAAAAAGGCTATTTGCAACCTTGACACAAGCAAAATAAGCAAATAGCCTTCTCCCTTTCCAGGTGTCCGCTCTTCCCATATTTTCAATATGGGTGCTCTAGGTGCTTCACCACGGACCTGAAATTGGCTTGCAACCCACTGGTGGATCCCGACCCACAGTTTGGGAACCACTGCTCTATTCTTTTTATCATTTATTACGGTCGAAGACCAAAAAAAACTGCTGTATTCTATACAATGGTTAAAGGTATAGGCATTCTGTCCCAGTTTGTAACTCTATCCGTGACTGTGCCCACCCCCACCGCAAGATGCAGTGTATGCCCCATTGGCACAGCAGCATCACTGCTTGAAAGTTGGATAGAGTTGGACCCTGAAGATTTTGAACATTATGGTGCAGAAGGAGACCCATAAGTAGGGTTACCAGATATAAATTGGAGCAGAGTACCTACACCCTTAACCATTGTATAGAAGAAGGAATTTGGGCAGATGCAGCTTATCATGGGTCTCAAAAGTGGCACCTGCCCAAATTCCCTCTTCTGTACAATACAACCTGATTGTATGCATGCCTTCTTAGAAACAAGCCAAGGAAATGCACACAGGCCTTGTGGCCTTGGGATGGAACAACAGGTGGCCCTCGTTATCTGCAGAGTTTCTGTTTCTGTGGGGGTTCCAAAACTGGAAGTCAGCCTGAAACAGGCCCTCAGAGAGTTAGGGAGTCTGCATGCAGCAGTGAATAGGCTCCCCTGCCCTCAAAAAAAAAAACCCTCTGGACTCAAATGGAGCATAGCCTCTGGAGGGTCCAGGTGAGCCCTTCATTGCAGGTTCAGGACCCATGGATTCTAAAACCTATGGGTCCCGAATCCGCAGATATCACAGGCTCACCTGTACACCTATAGTATCCTGCCCCCTCCATTATTTTTTCTTGTCATGTTTATTTTTATCAGCCCCTCTGCTAATCTGATCAGTAAAGTGGCAAATACACATCCAAAACTCTAGCCTGGGGGAAGGGATTGCATGGGACTTGCCATATGGCTTTAGTCAAATGAAGAGTCTGACTTCCCTCCCACCTGGTGCCTCTCCACTCCAGATCATGTCCTACTCTGCTACAGATGATTGGCAGAAATCTGGGCTCCCAGACATCTCTGCTGAATACACAGTTGCACCCTTTCTTGAATTCTCTCTCTAGCCTAGTTAGGAAGAAATGCTTAACGCTGTGAGCAACAGAGACTCCATGAAAAGCAATATGAAAATAACTGTTTTTGGAAAGGAAAAAAAAATCTCACATCCCAGGTTCTGAGCCAGAGTTGAGATGGAAAGAAGCCCAAACTCCTTGCTGTGCTCATGGATTAACGGCACTAAATTATTTAATGCTTCAGTATTACTGCATATTGGCCTGAGAGTATCGGTCCCCTATGCAGCACTGTGAACCCTGGTCCATAAAAGATATGCTCTGTTTGGGGCAGTAGTCCAATAGCTGCACAGGTTGGATAATTTGTACTTCATGGCCAAGTGGGGGATGACATTGGGATGTAGTGTAGATATATCCCAATGCAAATATCCAGCTCACCTCACACCTCTTAGAGCGCAATCCTGACCTGGAGTTAGGCCAGCACAGTTAGGCCAGCAAAGTTTAGCCAGCACGAGAGCCACCATAAAGTGCGTTTGGATCACTCTCGGAGTCAGGGAGGATGGCACACAACTGTGAATGCCAGGTGCAGGGGAGTAGCAACAGGATGAGGGCATCTTGATGTCTTGTGTGCTCCCTGAGGTGCCTGGTGGGCCACTGTGAGATACAGGAAGTTGGACTAGATGGGCCCTTGGCCTGATCCAGCAGGGCTCTTCTTGTGTTCTTATGAGCGAAGCAGTATATCCTACTTACATATAGTGTTCTACAACCAAATCAAAATGTCAAAATCAACAAAAACTATCTCCAGCAGCCTTTCTTATATTCCTCCCCCTCCTCTTCTCAAACCTCCCCCTTCACCACTTTATCTGCTCCAGCACACTGTCTGGGATTTGCTGTCACACAAGCAGGGCCTCCAGCCGTTTGCATGGGCAGCCCTGAAGCACACAGCAGCGATTCACACTGCTGTGGCCCCTTACAACAGCAGATCAGGAGCTCTGATGCTGTAAGTGCCCGAAAGGATTGAGCTGCCAGCAATTATAATAATGTTTAGCATTTATGAGCATTATATTTAATTGTTTATTTAATGCATTTGACTGCGCGAAGGCCTTCACATTCATAACCTTTTTGCAGTCTTTACAAGAATAATCAGTATCATTATCTCATTACCTGCAGGAGCTGCTAAAGCTAGCAGCATGACCCACAACTACTTATTAGCCCACTTCCCCGTGCAGTGAGCCATTACAGGCTAGAGCCCAGACACTGGACTGATTCCACTCACCCAAGCTCACGTTGGCTCTCATAAAAGGAAGGGCAATCCTAATTGGAAGCCCAATCCTGAACTGCCCAGATCCCATAGGAGTAGCGGTAGCAAAATGGCTACCACTCTATCCTATGGAATCCGCTGTAGCCATCTGGGTCTCCTCAGGAGAAGGGGAGATGGGTCTCTTGCCAACTATTTTGCTTCTCTTTCTCCCAGCCCAATGCAGGGTGTTGAGGATCCAGAGGTAGAAACCCCTGCCGGCTCCACCCCCAACTGGGCCCACTTCTCCCTCCCCCACCCACTTCTGTCCCCTTCCCACCACGATGGGCCTTACTGCCAGTCGGTGCTAGTGGAGCACTGGCTGGCTGTGCCACCTGCTCTGGTGCACAGAGCTGCCTGGCATGGCCCCAGCCCAAGTGGTACTTACACTCCGGGTTCCGTAAACATGCTTTAGAGCACATATAACGAGCATAGCCAACAAGACTGGGTCCTACATTGTCCTGTTTAGGCTATACTTTTCCTGGGAAATGCTTTCCTGGCTCTAATTTGTTCTGAGTCATAACTCCCACTCAATAGGTGGTTCCAGCTTGGCTCTGAAATACAAACAGACACCTAACATTATATAGAATTGGTGGTGGTGGAGAATTCCCCACTGATCTGCTCTGACCTCTTCCTTTGGGCAACTGAGTATGAAGCCAACTGACCCACAGGGTAACCCTGGGAAAGCACCACACATGGATCTTCTCCACCCTCCCATTCACCCCTGTATTATATATATTATTTTAAAATGTTATTAAACACTTCCTACTTAATTCAGAATGCAATCCTAACCTGGAGTCAGGCCAGCACAGTTAAGCCAGCAAAGTTTAGCCAGCACAAGGGACACTGTAAAGTATGTTTGGACTACTCTCGGAGTCAAAGAGGCCAGCACACAGATGTGTGCCATCCTCCCTGACTCCGAGAGTGGTCCAAACGCACTTTACAGTGGCCCTTATGCTGGCCAAACTTTGCTGACCTAACTGTACTGGCCTGACTCCAGGTTAAGATTGCTCTCTAAATCCATATCCTCATGATTCTTATTCTCTTACTTTGAACTTCATCCCATTCTCTTAGGCAGCCAGTCTTCTTCTAGCTACAATCTAACTTTTGAGCAATTGCAAGCACAACACTGTTGAAGGAAAGGACGTATGTAGCTCCAGTAATATATTCAGTGTATATTCAACTAGGTTGCAACAGATTCAAGTTAATGTTTCTACGTGGGTGTAGTGATGGATTGGAACCCCTAACCAACCAGACTAGACATCACAATATAGTGCAACGTTTAAGCAGTATGAAGAATTGCCAATTTTCCTTGCTAATACAGATGCTTTTCATGAAAGTTACCATAGCATTTTGACTAACACATCTAGTTAGTAATCTCTCCCAGGCCAGACTTCTTTCTCTATAAGGCTTCTCTTTCTCCACAGCAGTTTTTAAAATTATGAAATCTTAATACTCTGTTAAATAGCTTAATAAAAAATCTAATTTATTAACTCGTGTCTTTTAAGAGTCACGACTCTCACTGGAAGAAAACTATGAACAAGAGTTGGCCGAAGCCAATGGAGCTTTCCATTTACTTATATGAATAAACTAGAAATACTGTATGCTTAACATTTTGAAAAAAGGAAATAATTTTTTTATTTAACATGATTAATACTTACAAAACAACATAAAGAATGAAAAAGAAACTTGTTTAATCCATCTGGTGGCTGGAAAAGTTATTTTTAAAGCCTTGGCCTCAAAGCTGTTTGATGACTGAAAACTACCTTTAATTTATTATGCTATTTAATATTAAGCATC
Source organism: Lerista edwardsae (assembly GCA_029204185.1). Taxonomy (NCBI): domain Eukaryota; kingdom Metazoa; phylum Chordata; class Lepidosauria; order Squamata; family Scincidae; genus Lerista; species Lerista edwardsae. The sequence goes on along the minus strand of JAJKFI010000003.1, from coordinate 37,850,093 downwards.
ATGTAATTTGCTTTTAGAGTTTAAGGTTTTATATTTAAAGCTTTTTAAAAGCATGCTGTAAATGTGGTCATGCCAGTGCATCAACACTGAAGGAAACAGGGTTGAGACCAAAAGAGTTGTTTGGAGATCAGAATAAATGGTACAGATTATATATAGTTAAGCGACCATTTCCTCTCTTTGGGTAGCATCCCAAGCTGCTTTCTCCCAAGGAAAGGTACTTGCTCCTGAGGAAGATTAGCTGTGGATACTATGCCATGTCTAGAAGCAATCTTGATTATACCATCAAGATGCACCAACAAGTGCAATGATAATTGAGGCCATATAGGCAGGCATGTGGGGAGTGGTACCCAAGGTTGGCTAAGGACTTCCTGGTGCCTAAGGTGCCTGGTGCTGACTCCCTGGTGCCAAATGCTGCCCAATCGTACATGGGGATATGCCAGCTTCTGCTCCTCCTACTTCCTGGAATTGAAAAAAAAGAGGCAGGTGGAATGAAAGGAGAAATGTAAATTGTTACAGGTACTTTGTTCAAGTGCTTTTTTTTTCTGTGACAGGTAGTGGGGGCAGGTGAAGGCTTGGTCACATAGCTAAGCCTTCAAGCCCCTCAAGCTATTCATTAGGGCTGCCTTAGTACGAGAAATGGATTGAGGTGTTGTTGTTTTTTACAAATAAAATTACTTGTAAATAAATAAAAATATTTTTTCTAGATCACTTTTTTTTATTAACAGCACAGTCCTAACCTGGAATTAGGCCAGCATAATTAGGCCAGCAAAGTTTGGCTGGCACAACGGACACGGTAAAGTATGTTTGGACAACCCTCAGAGTCAGAGAGGCCAGCATGTAGACGTGCGTCATCCCCCCTGACTTCAAGAGTGGTCCAAATGCGCTTTACGGTGGCTCTGGTGCCGATGAAACTTTGCTGGCCTAAATGTGCCAGCCTAACTCCAGGTTATTATTGTGCTTCAGGGCACAATCCTAAACTGAGTTAAACCAGGATAAACTAAGCCAGCAAAGTTTGGCCAGCACAAGGGACACCATAAAGTATGTTTGGACTACTCGCAGAGTCAGAGAGGCCAGCACACAGATGTGAGCCATCCTCTCTGACTCCGAGAGTAGTCCAAAAATGCTTTATGGTGGCCCTTGTGCTGGCCAAACTTTGCTGGCTTAGTTTATGCTGGCCTAACTCCAGTTTAGGATTGTGCTGTTAATAGAAAAAGTGATCTAGAAAAAATATTTTTATTTATTTACAAGTAATTTTATTTGTAAAAAAACAACACCTCAATCCATTTCTCGTACTAAGGCAGCCCTAATGAATAGCTTGAGGGGCTTGAAGGCTTAGCTATGTGACCAAGCCTTCACCTGCCCCCACTACCTGTCACAGAAAAAAAAGCACTTGAACATTTATCTCCCTACATTTACATAAGCTTGCAAACTGCAGGAGCTCAGCTCTTTGCAGGTCAATTAGCAGCAATCTTGCAGACTGCAGGAGCTTAGCTTTGCAGGCAGTTAGCAGCTACCTGGTTTTTTAATAGCTTCAGGGCTTGAGGCAATTAGCTATCTGAACTTTCCCATTATCACTGTTTTCATTGGAGGCTCTGAAGGACCAACCAGAAATTGGATCACAACCCACCGAGTGGGGCCTGACCCACAGTTTGAGAAATGCTGTGCTACGGCATCACTCCTTTCACCAGCTGGAGAGACTTATCTCTGTCAGCAGTGATTTATCAGTAGTTCAGGGTTACTTCTGGCCGACTTGAACTGACCTTCAGGCTTCAGAAATGACAGTTTTACCTCTCAGCCAGACCTCCTGCCCTTGGGGGTTACATTCTTGGAACCCCTGTGGATGCTGAAATCACAGGTATTGAATCCTGTGGATTTGGACCCCACCCCCACCCTCTGAACCCAACCAGAACTCAACTCCATGGGCAGTCGCATGCGACCTCGGCGAGCTTCAGAAACCGCTCCGGACCCCACCAGAGCTGTGCTCCATACAGGTAGGGAGGGTCCAGGTCAACCCTCCCAGGAGAGGGGCGTTTGGCACCTGTGAATTATTAAACCCACAAATGTCAAACCTGTGAATAATGTGGGCCCACCTGTAATACCACTCTTCAACAAAGAGTAGTTCACAATTTCATAGCTAAGCAAATAAATAAATAAATGGTACCCTGTCTCCAAAGGGCTTCCAATCTAAAAAAAAGATTGACATACCAGGACACACCAGAAACTGCCACTGGAAAAGATGCCATACCGGGATGAAAGAACAAGAAGCTGCCTAATGAATCAGATTATTGGTCGATCTAGCACAGAACTGTCTGTTCTGGTTGGCTGCTGCAACTCCCCACCATTTCCTGTGCCTCCTACCCAGCTTGGGTGCCTGGAACCTTCTGCATGCAAAGCATGTGCTCTACCACTGACATATGGCCCTCCCTCTCAATTACAAATCATTACATAAGAGTAGTTTGCCACATAAAGAGCCATTTAAAGCGGTCTCTCAATGTGGTCACTTTGTAGAAGTAGTCCCAAACAGAAATGCCTTCTCTTCATAGAGTCATTCAAATTGAATTTCTTTCAGAACACCAAGGTTATCGCCTTGCCTGAACTGACGCTTAATGGCCATGGGGAGTTTTGTGATTTCAAGCATGTATTTTATTGTGCAGTTCATTTTTTAAAAATACAGGGTAACCTTAAATAACCCATTCAACAGATGACATGAAAACAAGGAGACAGCATGCACATTTATCAATTCGCTGAACATCCAAAAAAATTATCTGAACTCTGGATTGGATCGAGATGCTTTTGATGCACACATGCTATTCATCAAAACTATTTTTAAAAAGTCAGCTGATTCCTATGATTAAATTGCTGCTGTGATGTGGGGGCTACAGTTAATAGCAGCTTCCAAAAGGTCAACTTAATGATAATACAAAAAACAGAGCTAATACCATCCAAAGAACATAGAAATTGTCTTATTATACCAGACCAAAGTTCATCTAGTGCAGAATTCTGTCTCCTAAAGTGGCCATATGGGAAGCTCACCAATGTGGGAGAAGGGGCAAGACAGAAGGGGCAATACTCACATCTAGCTGTAATTGTATAATACACAGCAATCTAGTAATAGCATGATGAACTTGGCGTAATCCAGCAGTGGTCCTAGGTTTTGGAGAGAAAGCTCTGAAGTATCATTATTCAATTTACTTAAACAATTGCTTTCTGGAAGGGAAGTGACAGATTTTGTCCAGCTGCATTCTGGCAAAGGCCAAGGCCCAAGCCCACAATTGTTTAGAGTAGAACAATTCTACACTTTGGATGCCCTGCAGCAAAGTATCTTTATGCTTCTCTGATGGTTGTGGACATTGTTTTGTTTTTTACAAGCAGTATATAATCCAGAGCTCCTGTATGAGAAGCAGGCAAACTATATTTAGCATGCATGGAGCACTATACATTAGGGTAGATCAGAAAGCCCTCCTTCAAAAATGTCTTTGAATCACCTTGGCTTTTGCACAATTCCTATTGTTTCAAAATGACTCTAATATGAAAATCAGTGTGGTTCTCATCCATTACTTTAAGCATCTAACAATGGTGTTCTGAGGACGTAGGCCAGGACACTAGGTTAAATAAAATGCAGGCATTCTTGCATTTAGAGGGACACAGACTTTTATAAGAACACTAGCTTTTTGTTACCCGGCGTTGGCCACGCCGCTAGGCTTCCGCATGCCGAGTTTGGTGCCAATCGGTCCAGGCATCACAGCGGGGCATGGCAGACGTTTTGTTTCGCACCCCTTCTTGCCCCCCATGTCGAGGGGGGGCTGAACCCAGACTCCAACAGCGTCGGGAGCATCACCGCTCATCTCTGCGACCCCGGAAACTGTGGATTTGACGCCGATATTGGCCATTTTTGACCGTTTTCAAGTGGGGACCCCCGCATACCCCCACCCCCGGGGGTGCTAGGGGCCCCCGACCCCCTCAGTGTTTGTGGCCAGGCCGCTAGGCTTCCACATGCCGCGTTTGGTGCCAATTGGTCCAGGCGTTCCAGCGGGGCATGCGGACATTTTGTTTCGCACCCCTTCTTGCCCCCCATGTCAAGGGGGGGCTGAACCTGGACTCCAATGGCATCAGGGGCATCGCCGCTCATCTCAGCGACCCCAGAAACTGTGGATTTGACACCGTTTTTGGCCGTTTTTGACTGTTTTCATGCGGGGACCCCCGCATGCCCCCACCCCCGGGGGCACTAGGGGGGCCCGACCCCCGCAGTGTTTGTCGCCAGGCCGCAAGGTGTATAGTATGCATGCCAAGTTTCGTGGCGATCGCTCCAGGCGTTGCGGAGCCTATGCGAGACATACATACACACACACACACATACACACCCAGGCTCTTCTTTATATATATAGATAGATAGATGAAGTGCCCTGTATATAACAAGGAGACAGAACGTTTAAAAACCACATCAATCTAATTGCAAAGATAAAAACATCAACTCTTGACTATTGTCAGTGAGACTTTCTGAACTGGAATAGAAGGAAGAAAGGCCACTGTCCTGTTGAGGACTTGCAGCACAATTTTCTTTACTCAAAAGTAAATCCTGTTTCTTATGCTTGGCTTGGCCCAATACAAAGGATTTTCTTGGTTGCCCATTTTCGAAAAGCTCCACAAAGCATGTAAGAAATTCAACATTGTCCAGCCCTTTTCCAAACGGTATTTACAGCTACATTTCCCACTCGGCTGAGTAATTCAGACAGGATGGGTTTATGTCCTTATCTGTGAAAGAGTAGCAGCTGGAATCGACAGGCCTCGACAAAGAGCAACTTCACTGCAACCTGGGATTCCACTCAACATCGCAAGAGTGTGGAGGACTGGTTATTCCACCTACCATTTCCCTGCATCCTATTCCTTGGCCTCACATCTTTCTAGGGCCGGAAATCAATCCTTAGCCCCTTCTGGGGGAACATGAAAGGAGTTTGTAATTTGGCTTTATTTTTTAAAAGTCTCTCCAAAATTAAACTTGGCACACATACTCTTAGCCTTAGATACTTATTTCATGTGTGTAGGTGTGTGTGTCATGCTTATGCAATTATACACAGAGACACTTTCAGCTCATTACGCAGAGCATGCAGTGTGCCAAGCTACAACCTTAAGAAAAGGAATCCAGCTGGCCTCCATCGTTTTTACTTTAACCTTAAAATGGTGGTTCAAGGTCCTTTTTAGGTTCCAGCATCTACCAGCACACAGGGCTACCTCTGAAGACAATTTGGAAACTTCACTTGTATTGGTTAAAACAACAACAACCACCAGGTGTTACAAGGCTGGCAGGGATGCAATGGACCACACAAATTGCATCGATCCTGCATCGGCTGCACTAATGACCAGTTTATTTCCAGTACCATTTCAAAGTGCATGTGTTCACTGTAAAAGCCTGACAAAGTCTAGGACTGGTTCAGTGACATACAGTCAGAGGAGACAGAGCCTCACCGGACCAAACAAGTAAGGAAAAAATGCCTTGTCTTTCTATCCTGCTCCTTTGTTCTCCAGCACAGTCAGTGAGTTCAGCAGTGCGCCCCACACACACTACAAAACACAGGAAGCCGCCAATTTTTCATTGGAAGTCGCCAATTCACTGCAAGCATGGATGGCTTCCAATGAAAAACAGGCAAGATGCCTGCATCAACAATCACTGGGGTGGCAGCAGGCAGAATGGCGTCAGCAGGTTAGGCTGTAATACTGGCTGGCTTCCAATGAAAAAAGGCAGGATGCCTGCCTCAGCCAGCTCTGGGGAGGCAACAGGCAGATTTGCCTCAGTTCTGTTCTAAAGAAAGCCATGAAAACACTACGGAGCCTATGTGAAGGGACTGGGCGTTCTAAAGAACCAAGGGAGGCAGCTATCAAGCTTGTCCAAGGAGCATGACACTGAGTTCTCTCTAGCTCGCTGAGTGGGAGAAGAAGAGGGTTTATTTCTACATTTATTTCCAAACAGAGGAGAGTATACATGTGTTTCAAGGAAGATAAGATCCACTGAGAAAGACTGAGCTTGAGGAAGAGTGTGTTTTCAATTGGCAGGGACCTCATCGCACATCACTGGATTGGCTTATTGAGCCCCTTTACTCATGTGCTCCTACCAGGACCCAAAGTTCAGCCTTATAGTCCCTGCTTTCTGGCTCGCCATTAAATGAAGTACACCTGGATGGGACAAGTACAAATGGACAAACCCTTTCTTGGTGGCAGAGCCACAGACTGGAGAGGAAGGGACAGGTGTTCAGTAGGTTTCATGACTTAAAAATTGGTCACTTGTGCTAAATAAAGTTAAACCCCCACCTCATTCTGGTGTCTTCCTTGGGGTGGTGCAAGGGTAATAGGCTACCTTAGAGTGCCAGATGCAGGGGAGTGGCAGCGAGATACAAGTATCTGGTTGTCTTATATGTTCCCTGAGGCATCTGGTGGGCCACTACAGGAAGTTGAACTAGATGTGCCCTTGACCTGATCCAGCAAGGCTTTTCTTATGTTCTTAGTTGTGGAACAATATCCCTGAGAATATTTGCCAATCTCCTCTTTGCCAACTTTTAGACAACAACTGAAGACTCTGCTATTTCACAGGGCCCTTGGGATGATTTCTAATTTTGCTAATAGTATGTTGCTAGTAGAAGTATGTGCCTTTATTGCAATACTGCGCTCCGCTGTTTTCAATCTGATTGTATTTTTACTTTTGTTTATTTTAAATGTTGGTTAAATGTTAAACTTTGGGAAGTTGCACCTAACGGTCTAGTCAGATGTGCCTCTAGTTACCAGCTACAAA